>CM053583.1:295237161-295274661 GCA_028627135.1 Pseudochirops cupreus
GTAGCCAAGCTGACTTTAGTGGGAAGTATCTTTGTGTGCGTTTTGGAGTTCTAGGATTGGTTTAGAGTCCTGTTTTATGGGTATTTTGGGGTGGCTATGTGAGAGCTGCGATATGTTGCTGCTGTTACGCTGCCATCTTGGCTCCGCCCTGATTGTTTCATTTTTAATGATGACCAGGTAATTTTTTGTCTGTGTATCCTGAGCATCTAGCACAATACCTGCCATAGGGCAGATATAATTAAGCATTTATTAAAATTCTCAAATCATCTCCATAGATAACTAGCAAAACGCTCTCTATATCCATCCATAATCTCTCTTGATTGCCAGCTATAATCTGAGGACCTCCATTTTAATGGCTTCTGAGCATCTGAAACTCAGCATCTCCCAAAACAGAAACAATTATCTCCCTCATCCCCTCAGCCCATTCCTTCCTGCTGAGAGTACTACCATCCCTCCAGTCCTAGTTTAGGGTCATCTTTACTCTTTCTCCTCACACCCAATCAGTCAATAGTTAGTAAAAATTTTTAAGTACTATATGCCAAGCACTGTACTAACTGCCTCGGATACAAATATGAATAAAAAGACAGTCCCTTCCCGGAAGGAGATTCCAATCTAATTGGGGAAGACAACACATAAAAGGAAGCAGAAAAGGGTAGGAGGGAAGGTACCCAGCACGGGGCCATGATAAAGTTGAACAGTGATGTGGCTGGTGTAAAGGGGCCTCCTCCTTAGATTGAGGTTTTGGAGCTCTAGTCAGAAGGGCAGAGGTCAACGATAGGATATTAAGTACCAAAGCTGATTCAATCTTGCTGGAGAGTGATTTTCCTCGGGCGGGAAGGCATGGTGGAGAATTCCAAAAGCAGTGCAGCTGGTAGGAAGTGGGGGAAATTGTGCTGTTGATTTTACCTCTAGCATTATCTTTTATCTCTTCCCTCCACTCACATAGCCACTACTTAAGACTTTTAACATCTCTCATCTCTTGTTAAAATTCCCTTAATTAGTCTCCCTGCTTCTTGTTTCATCCATCTCTAATCCATTCTTCATACAGATATCAAAATAATCTTCCTAGAGCACAAGTCTGGACAAATCACCCCTTTCTCCCCCCGAGTCAAAAACCTTCAATAGCTCACCATTATCTTCAAGATGAAAAATATATTTAAGGCCCTCTGCAATCTGGCTTCAGCCTACTTTGCTAGCCTTTAATAATTTCCCCATACTTCACTCTATGTTCCAGCCAAACTAGATTATTAATACTCCATTCCCCACTTTTGTGCTGTCCCATTGGCCTTTGTTCCTTCCTCACCTCTGCCTCTTAGAATCCTTGGCTTTCTTCAAGGCTCATTTGGTGCTACCTCTTAGCGTTGCATCCACAGGAAGCATTCTTTGTTCTTCCCACTTGTTAATGTTCTCTCCCTCCTAAATTTACCTTGTAACCTGATTACACAGTCCATCTCCTAGTAAAATGTAAACACCTTGAGGTTTAAAATATTTTTAATTTTTTGCTTTGTCCCCACAACAGCTAATATAGTGCTTGGCAAATAGTAGACTCTTAAGTGACCCTTCTCACCCACAGCCAAGCCTAAGCCCTCTACATGTACCCTTGATCCCCTATCCTATCTTTTTTACCTCAACTCTTCCCCTTCCCACCCATTATTCTGCTTTCTCTAAACTTCTATCTCTCCTTATCAACTGGTTACTTTCCTGTTGTCTCTAAGAATGAATGTTTCTCACATGCTTAAAAAACTCTCACAAGAGCTCACCATCCTTGCTAACTGATTCTGTATTTCTCCTTAGTTAAACTCCTTTGAAAAATTGCCTACACTCTGTGCTCAGTACCCACTTTTTACACTCTGCAATCTTCTGACCTCATCAATCAACTGAAACTCCTCTCTCAAGTTTCATTGACAGTTTAATTGCCAGGTCAAATGGCCTTTTCTCAGACATCATTCTTGATCTTTCTGCTGTATTTGACATTGTTGACCACCTATGGCTTCTGGACACTCCTCTGCATTGTTTTCTGCCTAGCTCACTTTTTCTGAGTCTTTAATCATTGAAGCTTATGAACACTAAATATTTATATACCTGAAAGTTCTATTCTGGGCTGCCTTCTCTCTTCTGTTTACACTCACTTACTTGAAGACCTCATCAGCTATCATGGATTCAATTACCATTTCTATGTCAATGAGTCCCAAATGGATATATCCAGCCCTAGTCTCTCTCCTGAGCTCCATTTCTTAAATACCATTCCTTATTGGATATTTTGAACTGGATGTTCTATTGTTATCTCAGACTCAACATATATATTATAGAACTTAATGCCTTTTCCCACACTTATCTCAAACTTCCTTACTGTCT
This sequence comes from Pseudochirops cupreus, assembly GCA_028627135.1. Classification (NCBI taxonomy): domain Eukaryota; kingdom Metazoa; phylum Chordata; class Mammalia; order Diprotodontia; family Pseudocheiridae; genus Pseudochirops; species Pseudochirops cupreus. Next base: position 295,239,517 of record CM053583.1, read on the forward strand.
AATGTACTACCTTCTGTTTTTATTCCTCAGTCTCAGTTACCCCATACAGTCGCCAAATCTTGTCATTCCTTTCTCTTTGAATCTCTTGAGTAAATCCTCTCCTCCACACAATTGTCAAAGTGAGTTTTTTAAAGCAAAGGTCTTTACTATTTTACCTTCTCCTGCTCCTCCCCCCCCCAATAAACTCTGGTGACTTCCTTCCAGGATCAAATATAAACAACTCTGGCCTTTAAGTCTCTTTATAACCTGTCCCCTTTCTATTTTTCCCATCATCTTACGCAGGGGTGGGGAACCTGTGGTCTCAAAGCCACATGTGGCCCTCTAGGCCCTCAAGTGTAGCCCTTTGACTGAATCCAAACTTCACAGAACAAATCCCCTTAATAAAAGGATTTGTCCTATAAAACTTGGGTTTAGTCAAAAGGCCCCACCCAAGGACCTAGAAGGCCACATGTGGCCTTGAGGTTGCAGGTTCCCCACTCCTTTTTATACATTACTCCCCTCCATTCACTTGCTCCAGTCAAACTGACCTACTTACTCTTCTGCACCCATAGCAATGTCCAATTCCCTCCTATCTCTGTATTAGCTGTCACTTATACCAGGCAGTCTCACCCCAAACTATGAGGGTTTCTTTTAAGACTCAGCTCAAGTACCATCTTCTACATACTAGCAGTTGATCCCCCACCTGCTAGGGCACTCCCTCCCAAAGCCACTTGTATTTATTCTGTATATATATCTCTATGTTCATATCGTCTTTAATAGAATGCAAACTCCTTGAAGGAAGGGCCTTTTCACTTTTGTCTTTGCATTCCCCTATACTTAGCAAGAGTTGCTGACACATAAGAATTGGGATAGAAATAGGGCCTGAACCATTGATGTAAAGAATTCCTGGGTGAGTACTCTTCCCTCCACTAATGTTGGTTAGCACCTTCTCTGAAACTTATAGTCTTAGTTACTTACAGCGCTGACAAGTTGTGATCTGTCCAGGATCAGAGTCGGTGTTCTTCAGAGGCAGGACTTGGCACTGGGTCTTCTGAATGCCTAAGGTAGCTCTCTAACCAATAGAATATGCTGCTTCTCATAGGCACAAAGTAGGCAGTTAAAACTTATTGACTGATTAGGAAATCACAAAATTTGAAAGTTGGAAGAGATCTCAGCAGCCATTTAAGACCAACTTGTACATTAAAAAATCTCCACTGCCTGGAAAACCTCCAAGGAGGGGAATCTAGCTCCCGTTGAGACAAACTATTCCACTTTGGGACTATCATTTTATGGAAGTTTTTTTTTTTCCTTTTTCTGATAATGCGCCTAAATTTGTCTTTTTTCAACTCCCGTTACTCCTAGTCTAGTCCTTCATCTGCAAAGACTTGAACACAGTTATAACCCCTCTGAGTTTTCTTTTCTACAGCTAAACATGCCCAGTTCCTTCACTGGATATGTCACAAACTTAGGCTGTTCATGGTTGCTCTCCTTTGGACACTCCAGCTTATCGCTGTCCTTAAACCTTTGTGTCCAGAACTGAATAAAATACTCCATATGAAGCTTTATTAAGGACAGAGTACTGCAGTATCATCACCGCCCTTTCTGTGCTCTTCCTAATGCAGCAAGAGATGGCATTAGTGTTTTGGCTATCATATCACATTGAGCTTGCAGTCCACCCGAGATCCCCAGATCCTTTTCAGGACAACTGCTGGTCTAGCCATGATTAATTGAATAAATATTGATTGAATTAAACAATGCATTGTCATAAATGGGAAAGGGAATAAGCACCTAATATGCCCCAGGCACTGTGCTAAGCTCTTTATAAATACTTTATTTGACCCGTTGCGGGGTGGGGGCTTGGGTCAGGAAGACTGGAGTTCAAATGTGACCACCAACATTTACTAGCAGTATGACTCTGGGTAGGTCACTTACCCTGTCTGCTACATTTTCCTTAACTGTAAGATGAGCATAATAAATAGCACCTACCTCCCAGGAGTCTTCTGTGATTCCAATAAGACAGATTTAGGAAGTTTTTAGCAAAGTGACTGGCGCTTAGTAGATGCTGTATAAATACTAGCTTTTATTACTACTACTTAAAAATGAAATGGAGTTTTCAAGAATGAAAGGGTACAGTGACAGAAGCAGTAGAGAGGCCAGAGAATAATCGCTGAGGGGAAAAGTCATTGCATTTGGACATGGGGAAGTCAATCTGAAGTAGGGTGACCACAGAAGCCGGGTGACAAGGGGTGGATGGTGAGGAAGTGAAAGTAGGAGTGTAATCAGCTCCTGAGAAGTGTGATTTATTGGGGGACAGTTAAGAGGCTAGACTGCAGGAAGGGATATGCAACTTGGGAAGGAGTGGGAGTTTGAATGGGGAGGCTACAAACAAGGATGTAAAGGTTTGCTCTCCAGCGGTTGCGAGCAGGACCTGGTGAAGAGGCAGATCCGTGATCCTGCCAGATCAGGCCTTCTTTCCCCGAGAATAAGAGGCCTGCTAAGCTATCGCTCAAGACTACACTTCCCAACATGCCCTGAAAAGTAGTGAAAGCATGCTGGGAAGCGTATGGTTTTGGGGAGGGAGAAGGGGAGGTCAGGGACCGGACTTCTTTACTCCAGGCTGCACGCGAGGAGACAGCGGGGTGGGGCTGTTAAGACGACCTAGTAATCCACCCTACAACGTCATCCCCCATATATTTTAATCGTTTAATAGACCCTCTTCCTTGATGAGGCGTTCCCATCATTCCGTCCTCAAGTTTCCCGCGGGCCTCGCCCTTTCTCTAACAGCCAATCACAGCTGCGGACTGTACCGTATTGGCCTATCCACTACGACTTTGGAGCCTGTGTGGGCGGGGAGAGAGCGCTCTTTCTCGCCCGGCGTGGGGAGGACCTATGGAGAGCGAACCCAAGGCTTAGGTTTGCGCATGTGTGAGCTTCCTTCCGGGGTGTTTCCCCACGCCTTGGCTGCCTCCGGTGTCCCCGAGCCGTCTGCCTCAGCTAATCTCTGCGCTGCCAGCCCCGCCGGACGTTGGCTCTGGAGAAACACTGAGAAATACCCAGGCAGCAGCCGGGGGCAGCATGTCCCCAGGCTCCAACGCGCCCCCGGATCAACCCGGCTGCCTGGGCCTGTGGAGGGAGGAAAATGATCGACTGGTTCGGCAGTGGAGGGTAAAGTTCGGTTCCTACGATTCCCCTACCCTGTCCACAGAGACGTCCCACTTTTGACACTCCTCTCCGCAGCTCCCACCCTGACAGCTCCCCTCCATTATAACTCCCCCTCCGTCCCCCCTCCCCCGCCAATGACAGCTCCCCCTCCATTGACCACTTCCTCCCACTGAGAGCTTCCCTCCACCCACAGCTTCCCCCCTTCACCAACAGCTCCCCCCACCTACGACTCTCTCCCCACCTTAGAGCCCTCCTGCTGACACCCCACAGAGTATTCTGGGTGCCTTTCATTGAGTTCCTTACCGAGGTCTGATGTGAGCCCTCCACTGACCCGCTTACCAAACCACCCAGGCAGGCCACTAAAGACCCATCCCAACTTAGGACTCCCCTCCCCCCATCGAACCTTTCCTTGAGTCCCCTGCTGAACCCTTCGTCTGTTCTCTCCAGAGAAATAGCATCCTGGACAGTTTCAGGGCCTCATATCCAAGAGAGGTATCTTTAATTCATAGCCTGGAACCTAGACCCATGTCAGACCTCGCTCCCTGGCTTCTCCCTTTCCCTGGCGTCAGATGCTGTGTGGGGGGTGGGGGGAGTCCTCCAGTGACAGCTTTCTGTGTTTAGCAGGTGATGGCTCAGGACTCTGGACAATCTTTGAAGCAGCAGGCTGTGCATCATGTCCTTGATCAGTTTAGGGGGCTTCTCCACAGGTTACAGGGTATGACAGGAGTGGGGATGGGCTCGAAATGGGGAACGAGGGTATTAAGAGTGAGGGATCTTAGTCTCTAGGACTCTGTGGGATTGTCCCTTTTTGGGAATAAGGAAGCCTAGTTTCTGCACCCCTAGAGAGTTATTGATCTTGTTCAAAAGACAGTTTTGTGTAGTAGGAGGGGTTGTAGTAGGAGGGGTTTCCCTCAGTTGAGGAGGGTAGTTCATTTGGAGAGGAACAGATTTCCAGATGTGAGTCTCAGTTTAGGTCGTAGTTTTTTTTAAGTGGAGGTGATGGAAATTCTTTTGGTTGGAAGGGAGAATTTACTGACTTTGGGGAAAGACAGGGGAGAAAGAAGGTCTGGTTGGAGAAGCTCTTAGTGATTCCTGATGTATGACTCTAGGGCTGCCTTCAGCTCTTTCTGTCCTTCCTCTGGAGCTGACTGTCCTGGGTAATACTCTGACCCTGGGGGTTGGCCTGGCCCAGCGATTCATGAAGGATCATGCTGTGGACATCCAGTGGGGCCTGGAAAGAGGTGAAGACCAGATACTGATTCTTTTCCCAACTGACCCACTCTCCTGACCACCACCCAATCTTTCCCTTACCTGGAACTTCCCAGTTCTCCAACACACACACACACACACACACACACACACACACACACACACACACTTCACAATAGCCTCTCCTTAAACCTTGGTTAGACTCTCAGCTGTTCTCATAGTCCCTCTCCCCAACTACAGAAGTCTATGAGACAACAACCTATGACTTCTATCAATAGACCAGCTTCTGTGCTCCTCATTCTTGAGTGTAGGTCCTTCTGTGGGACAGGCTGGAGTGAAAGGTTGGGGAGCAAAAGTTAATTTATCTGGAAAAGGGATGGGGTAATATGAGGAAAGATCATGTAAGTTGTATTGGTTTCTCTAAATGCTCTCTCTAACCATGTATGGCTCTATAGTGCTGAATGCCCAAGGGGTGCCACTGCCCCAGTCAGGAGACTTATGGAAGACCATCTTTCAAAGCCCCTTCTTACCTTCTGAGATGCTACCTCCCCTACATCACTTGGTGGGCCTACAAGGGGCCATATGGCTGACAGATAACCATCCTGGAGACCTCACTATGCTCTTGTGTACTGTGATGAATAGTCAGGTGAGAAATAGTGGCAGTATATGTCCAGAGCTCTTTTTCCCAATCCTGTGCCTCCCATAAATTCTACCCTTTCCCATTCTGACCACCTCCCCACTGTGTTGACCTCTTGAGTCCACCTTGCCCCAATCCGGGATGTTAATATTTGGGGAGGCAGGAATATAAGAGTTTGGGGCTCTGGCTGGAGTGGGGCTAGGTTAGTGAAAGGAGAGGAGGGGCAGAGGAGAGCTCCCCCTATGGCTCAATGGTAGAGGTTCCTTAGGGGAGAATTGGTGGCTGGATTTCTGGACCTTTTGGGGTCTCTGACTGCAGCTTCTTACCAAACAAGTACAAAGAGAGTGGGGTTGCTCTCCCTGAACTTAATGAGGATCTGCTGTCACTGCTAAGTGTGTGGGACCCTCCTGTTGAAGAGTTGGATGCTCCAATGACCCTACAGGATGCCAGGAGCCTGAGGGATGTCCTTCTTACAGCAGCTGCATTCCACCAAGGTGAACAGAGAGCCTAGGTTTGTGCCCCTATACCCAGCTCCAAGACATGAAAGGAAATGAATTACATATTTTTCTCCTTCTAGCCCCAAGAAGTTCCTCTTGTAGAGTATATTCTTCTTTTCTTGCCAACCATATACTCCTCACCTATGTGGTCAATGGGAGGTCTCAGCTTCTTTTGCAACTAACCTCCCTGTTTTCATTTCCCTTCTTTTTCTTTTTGGTAGGTCTTTGTGTGTAAATATCATTCTAACCTCCTGGACCCCAAGGGTTCAGCCCCACCTCCCATACCAACTCTGGCCCCTTTCAACAAATTTCCCTCCTAATATCTCCCAGGTCTTCAAGAATTTCATGTGGGGAACTTTCCATTAGCCTTGAGCAGCTTACAAAAAGCAGCATTCAGCCTGTGCCCCCGTCCTGTGCTGGCTCAAGTCCACACAGCTTTGGGAGCCTGCCTTCGGAAAATGGTAATGGGAAAATGGGAAAGGCCCAGAGTTGGGGGGGAGAGAATGCTCAGCTTCACATGGCACTGGGGGTCATCAGACTAATCTCATTTCCTACTAGACTGGCTAGTGCTACAGATATACTTAGAGTTTTTAAAAGGTCAGTTTCTTACACTGTTGTTTTGCGAAAGGTGGGATGATATGGACCAGACGATAGTAGATGATAGATGAATTCAGAACTCATTGAATGGCCAGACCCCAAGTGGAATAATTAATAGTTTAATGTTTAAATATGGAATGACCCAAGGATCTATGCTTGGTTCTATGCTCTTTAACATTTTTATCACAATAACCTGGATTCAGGTGGCATACTTAACAGATTTGCAGATGAAACAAAGCTGGAAGGGATAAATAATTGCCACATTGGGTGAGGGTCAAGATTCAACAAAATCCTGAGAGACGAGAGCCAAATTTAACATAATGAAATGTAATCCTGAGGAAGGTGAAGTTTGACACTTGGGCTCAAAGAGTCCATGAGTTCATGAGTACAAGGTGGAGAAGGCATGACTGGCCAATGGTTTGAAAAGGCTTCTGTAGTGGATCTTTCCAGTCTTATTATACCTCTTAACACAGTCTCACTTGCAGGTAAATTGGCCTGCTAGAACTTCCCCATACATAACACCCCATTTTACTGATAAAGAGGCTAAGGCAGATGGAGGTCAAGTGACTTGCCCAGGCTTCCACAGATAGTAGGTGCCTGAGATGGGACTCGAACTCAAGTCTTCCTAGCTGCAGGCCCAGTGCTGTAGCCATTGAAGCACCTATGTATAATTGTATCCCACCCAACAGAATGTAAATTCCATCTCAGCAAAGACTCTCTTATTTTTGTAGGTCCACAGCACCCAACTCATTACCTTGCACATGGTGGGCATTTAATAAATGTTCGTTGAATTGTTCGCTCAGTACAACTCAACAATGTGATATGTATTGATAAAAGGGCAGATGCCAATGGTAGACCATGGTGAGAGACTCATGGCAGCTAGGCCTTGTGAGGCAATGCCACCTCCCCATTCGCAAGCCTAGTCACACCACATCTAGGGTGCCCTGTGCAGTTCAGAGGGCCACATTTTAGGAAGAACATTGATTAACTAGAAATATCCAGGGGATAAAATATCCTGAGGAGGGCAGCTAGGGTGGTGGAGAGCTTCTAAAGAGAGGCTGAAGGATTTGAGTACATAAATGTGCTCAGAGGAGAGAGGTCTCATGTGTGACATGACAGCTGCCTTCAGATACTGAAGAGCTGCCATTTGGAAGAGGAAATAACACTTGTGCTGTTGTTTCCTGGAAGGCAGAATCAGAAATACGTAGTGGAAGATGCAGAAGCAGATTTAGGCTTGAATGGAAGGAAAAATCCTCGTCTCAGTTATTTATAGTGGTCCAAAAGTGGGATGGGTTGCTTCAGGAGGTAGTGAGTCCTCCATCACTGGAAGGGTTCAAGCTAAAGTTGAATGACCCCATGTTGGGTATGTTGTGGAGGGGATCTTTGTTCAAGTTTAGGTTGGGTGGACAAGGTGGCCTCTGAAGTCTTTTTCTGCTGAGATATTGCAGGGACCCATATACTTAGGTGTAAGGGGATCATGGTGAAGAAAAGCTTTCTGTATGGGCTAGGATTCCTAGAGAGGGGATTCACTGAGTGACCTGGGGTCCTGTTTTCATGTCTTTTTCCTACCTTTTTCCTTCTCTGTCCCAGGGCCACCCACAGAGGGCACTACTGCATCTTCTTGAGGCTCTAAAAGCAGGCGCAGGCCAAGGGCCCCCCCTCCTGGAGGCTGCCCGACTCTATCGACAGCTTGGCCACATCACAGCTGAACTGGACAGCTTAAAGCTACTGGTAGAGGTGTGCACGTGGGCTTGGGAGTCCAGGCTGGCACCCTGGATGTGGGCCTCCCCTTTGCCCCACTCAGCCTAGACAGTCTCTCTCCATTTGTCAGACAGGCCAGGGCAAGGAGCCTGGGCATTTGGGTGCTGGAGGGAGGCAGGGCTTCACTAGGAACAAAGGGAGCCCTATAGCACCTAGGGCTGGCAGGGAGCAGCATCCAAGGGAGGAAGACAGGAATGCAATCCCATTCCATGGGATGGGCCAGTCGGGTCAGACCCTTCTCTACCATCTGTTGTTTCTCACAGGCTTTGAGTATCCCTCACAGCTCCAGGCCACCCCTATTCCCTATTGGGGTGGAACTTCTGATCACTCCACCCAGTTCTGACTCCTGTCTTTACTGTGGGACCCAGAGCCAGGCCAAACATCTGCTGGCAAGCAGATGTCTCCAGACAGGCAGGTACTAGTATGTCCCTTTCCCTCTCCCTATCTCCACCTCCACTTAATAGGATCATAGACTATTAGAGCTAAAATCAATCAGCACACATTTGTGAAGTGATAGTTGTAGGGTCAGGCACTGTGCTAGTTGTTGGGGGTACAAAGATAAAGAGAATTCAGAACTCTGGTCCAGCCCCCTTATTTTGCAGGTGGGGAACAGCATCAGAACAAGAAGATGTTTTGTTCAAGATCAAATAGCAAGTTAGTGGTGGAATGGGGGCAAGCACCCAAGTCCATCCAGGAATTTTTATTCTGTGAGAGGCTGCCTCTCTCCATCTTGCCTCCAGCATCTGCCCTTAGCTCTGCCTTCTTACTTCATTGTCCTGTGATCCTACCACACCCTAGTGTCAGCCCCATTTCTCCAGTCTAAGGTGGTTAGAGATGCAGACACCTTCACATATCAACCTGCTTTCTATACAATCAGGAACAGAAAATGATAAGTCTGTCTCTCTCCCTCCCCTAGCTCTGTGGGTGGCACAGTGGATAGAGGAAGGAAGACCTGAGTTAAAATTCAACCTTAGACTCCAGCTGAATGACCCTGGGCAAGTCGCTAAACTTCTGTCTGCCTCAGTTTCCTTAGCTGTAAAATGGGAATAGTAATAGCACCTACCTTGGAGGGTTTTGGCAAGGACTAAATGAGATGGTGTTTGTAAAGTACATAGCATAGTTTCTGGCACATAGTAGGCATTTAATACATGCTTGTTTCCTTCTCTCATCTCCCCATTCCCCTGACCTTTGTTTTCTTGCTAACCATTGAACAGTTAAATGCCAAGAAACAAAATGTGAGCATTCCTTCCCCCAGTGAAGAGCAGTGACTCAGAAATGGTGTCTGGGGAAAGAAAGAAGGGGAGTCATGGTCCTGAAAAATCCATATAATGGATAACAGCAATCACCAGGGCATTGGTGGTCAGGACCATTCCTGCTTGGGAGGGTAGTGGGAGGGACAGAGCCAGGGGAAGGAGGAGGTAGACAGTCATCCGTGCTATGGATCCTTAGGAATGCGGAGGCTGTGGAGCACTACCTGGACCTGCTGGCCTTACTGTTGGATGGACCAATGTCCCAGGTGTGTGTGGGAGGCAGGGTTGGGCAGAAAGATGGAGGAGGGCTATATGCTGGTTTTCCATCTGGATTATAGCAAGATAACTCCATCTTCCTCTCATGAGGTTTGAATGGGCTCTCAACCAGCTAGCCTACTACACATGGGGCACTGTACTAGGGTCTGGTGATAAAAATAATCAATTAATCAGTCAATCAAATTAATTAATTTATTAAGCACCTACTATATGCTAGGCATTATGGCACTATGTTAAGTGCCACAGTGAATTAAACAATTCCTACTTGAAGGCTGAGGATGGCTGAGTCTGGGAAAGCTTCCTGGAGGGGAGTATTGAAAGGATCTTAGAAGGAGTCCCTCAAGGGCTTAGAAGGGAGCTATGAATTTCCAGACCTCTGTTGCTCAGGTCTCAAGGCCTGGCTCAGAGGAGAGAGAGTGTGGATGATACCATAGAAGAGTCACAAGTGGTGGTGGGTATCTCTTCAGGCTATGCAGTGTTCTGTGTTCCTCTACGGTGGTTCTCAAGCTCCTCGTGTACCCGAGATCTTCTTGGAGACGGCAGCAGCACTGATTATTGTGGGCAGATTCCAAGATTCCCTGACTGTATGTGAAGAGCTGCTTAGCCAGATTTCGCTTTTGGTTCCCCAGAAACTGTGGCTGGGTCAAGGGGTGCCTAGTGTCAGGCCTGCCCTATCTTCAGCCCCACCTCTCACTGACAACCCCTCAGAGCATCTGTTTTGCCTGTTGTGGGCCTCAGCTGCCCATCTACTTCAGGGTCAGGCCCATGCTGGGCTAGGGGCCCGGAAGGAAGCCCTAGAGGAGTTTAGCAGGTGAGGGAGAGAATACGATGGGGGAGGGGCGGTGTGGCATGGTGTGACTTTTTACTAACATGGGATTGTTGGGACTCTGGGTAGAGAGGTCTGACCGTATATGCTGTCTGCTTCTTAGAGCAGGGTTCCTGAACCTTGGATAGATTTCAGGGTTCCATAAACTTGAGGGGGAAATACATCTTTATTTTCATTAATCTCTACTTGAAAATGAGCATTTCCTTCCAATCTTCAGTGGGCTGTCACAGGGATCTATGACAAAATCATACATTATCCCATCTCTTTTAGGTGCCTTGAGTTACTCTTCCGGGTGCAGCCTCTGCACAGAATTGTAGATCAAGATGCAGGTGGTGATGTAGACCAAGGTTTGAGTGGAGGTGAGCTCCAGTCTCTGGTTCTTCCCTCCTTTCCCACCATTCTGGGTTTCCTATGGCCGTCTCCAAGAGAACGTCTGATACTGTAGAGGGTTGGGGTGTCCTCCACAGAGGGACTTTGCTAGGATGGGCAGACACAAATGAATTGGGAACAGGAACTCCAGAGAAACAGGGTGTGGATGCTGGGCTGCCCTGGGAGCTTTCTGGTTATGAGGCAGGTTGTTAACTTGGTTGGGGGGGAGGGTAGATGTTATCTCCAGCTGTGAAGATGAGCTCCATTCAGAGGTCTGCCTACATATGAAGATTCTTCAGAGGCTAAAATCAGTGACGTTAATTAGCCGAGGACTGGAATGGGTAGCAGAAGGCCAGGATTCCCGGGCTGTACAGGATTTCCTCCTTGGTGTACAGGTTTGCCCAGGTATGGATGGGTGGCATGAAGGTCTCCTGTAGGGGTGTGTGTATAGGTATGTTTGGAGGAATGTATAGTAGTGCCAGACTGTTAAATTTTTGCATATACAAGTATGTATGCTGGCATATGACATATATATTTGTTTATACAGGTACTGTGCCAAGGTGTGCATTGCAGGTGTGATCACAAATATATGTGTGTCATGGATATATTTCTCTTTTGCCAGCTTGGGTGTAGGACTGGTGTGCTCTTATACCATTTATTGTGGGCAGGCTGGTGGAGACTTCTGAGGGATTCTGTGAGATATAATGGGGGAAGTCACCTATAGGGGATCCCTTTAAAGCTAATGAAGATGGGGGGGGTGTATGGGTGATGCAGGTGACCGAAATGCTTCCTTACATCTGCTGCATGTCCTGTGGAGGCTAGAGCGTAAGGAAGAGGCCATTGTACTGTATCAGAGGCTAGAGGCCCAGGCTGACCAGCAACAGGAAGCCTCTGAGGGGTAAGAGGTGGGCTTGTGGGGTGGACCAAGAGGGGACCATCTTGCCTTTGTTTCTCTCTTATGCTTCTCTCTCTCTCCAGTCTTCTTCCACAGTACTTAGAGTCCTGTATGAACTGGATTCGAATCACTGAGCAGGAGTCCTTCGTGCAAGAGCTTCGGAAATCACTGCAGAGGCACCCATGCCTTTAGTGGTCATTTGATCCTGGCTTCCCAGGGAGCTTCTCTATTTGAGCCTCTCTCCTAGTTCATCCTAGGGAAGTGGCTGAGCCTAGGGCTGGGACTTCAGTAAAGCTGGGGAAAGCCATGTCCCTGGTCTCTTGGCTGGTCTTTTTGGTCATTCTCCTTCAACACTCAAAGTGGAGGGAAGGATGGGGGTAAAGAAATGAGTAGTCAGGGATCACTCTGTCCGGTTTCTATCTATCTAGGTGTCAGTCTTCCTATCACTGTATTTTTTTTGGTACCTATCACCCCTTTCCTCTTTTCCAGTAAAATCTTCCATTGGTCTGTCTGTCCCTACTGTTTGTTTTTGGCATGTAAGTGCTGGTCTCTGGACACTGGACACAGCCCTTTATCTGATGTGATACATTCTTACCTTCTTTCTTCTTTCACTTAGCTCTTGCGCAGTAACACCCATTGGCATTCATGTGTTTTGGTGGCCATCAGTCAGTCAGTAAATAAAACATTTACTAAGTGAATACTGTGTGCCCAGCACTGTGCTACGTGCTGGAGATGCCCTCAGGGATCCCACAGGAACGGGTGAGACAACATGCAAACAACTATGTACAGATAACTAGGATAAATTGGTTGTGTACAAGGTATAAATTTGGGCTTTCCTGGGAGAAAGTCAATGATGACTTGTGAGATCATGGGCTTTCCTTTCTATTCTTTAGTGAAGACAGTATCAGAAAAACAAACAAACATTTTTTAAAAACAGGTTGAAGCTTTGTGTTTTTGCCACGCTGACCTATCTCCTGTCTTAAGAGCCCTGACCTAGACGCTAGGGCAATGTATAAAAAGGAAACATGGTCCCTGACCCCCAAAATCGACCAGTCTAGTGGACAAGACAAAGGAGAATAGAAGGAAACCCAGCAGCCACTAATGACCATAGGTGATATTTACACAATGGTTAGAGGTTTACAAAGCGCTTTCCTCACAACTTTGTGAGGCAGATAGAATATTATCTCCTTTACTGATGAAGAAACTGAGCCTCTGAAAGTGTGAGACTTCCCTATGACCACAAAGCTGGTAAAATTCTGAACCCATGTCTCCAGACTCCCAATCTAGACCTCTTTCTATCTTTCCACACTTATACTCAGAAGTTACAGCCATCAGGTCTGGAACAAATCCAATCTAGAACTGAAAGCAAGGCTCAGTTGGGGATTTCCTAGGAGAAGAGATTATGAAAGAGGCAGTGTGAATGAGAGGGAAGCAAGCTCGTCAGGGGAGAGTAGAAAATTCAGGTGGTGAGATCATGGGAGAAGGGTAATGCTTTAGAAGGACTCCCATTCTTGAGACAGGAGTAAAGTAATAGGGCCTGGTTCAAAGGTGGATTGAGTCTTGGAGCCAAGGAGTGCAAGTCCCAGCATGCAGTGTTCTGGAGGGGTAAGGGGCATGCAGTGTATGCTGGGATATGTAGTTTTGGGCTACCGTCTCCTTGAGAAATAGTTGGGTTGGGGCCGTGAGATGATGTTGACCAAATTAAAGTCCTAGGAAAGTGCACACTGCGTGGGGAGGGATGAGGTGAGGTGAAGGGAGAGGTTCTGGAGTTCAAGGCAGAGCAGCGAGACCAGGGGACTCAGGGACAGATTAGGGTTTGACTGACGCAAGGGTTAAAGGGTACTTGGGTTTCTGGGTGACAATCTATAGCAATGAGGTCAATGAGAGGCCTGGAATGACTGGTTTTTGGACAAAATCGGATTGGAATGATAGGACTGAAGATTAGGGCACAGGGTTAGAGAGTGATCGGGAATTTTGCAGGGAAAGCGAAGGTGGTTAGAGTGGTGGGATTTGAAGATGACTGGAAAGTGGGTGGGGTTTGGGATGGGTAACGGGAATAAGATGTATTGAAGTGTGGAATAACCCGAATAGGGGAGGCAAGAGGACCCAAGCCATTGTGTTAACGTCGGCTGGGATATCCCGGAGCGCTAACCCTCGGAGCCAATGAACTGGGGCCAAGTGGGAGAGTCCACATCAGAGAAAGCGAGCTCCCTCCTCTTGCCTGTCCATCTGACGTCGTCCTTCCTATTAATTGGCTGCGCTTCCTAATCCGCCGAGGAAGCGTAACGCCGTGGCCAATGACCATTGCGTTACCAGGTGTGTTGCACCCCAGGGGCGGGCGCGGATCTACGAGTGAATTTTTTGATTGGCCGATCATAGCGGGTTGCCGGGGAGAGGAACGGAGGGGAGGAAGGGGGCCAGCAGCGCGGGCGCTGATTGGCTGTGCCGCGTGCTTCTCTCCTTCCGATGATTCGGCTCTTCTCGGCTCAGTCTCCCTGAAGCGCCCGCAGCCGCCGCCGTAGTCGCCAGCGCTTCCTTCTCCCGAAACCGGAGCCCGAGCCACCCACCTTCCCCACCACCGCCTCCGTGGGAAGAGCGAGAGGGAGCCCACCCAGAGGAACCGCCACCGTCCGCCTGGGAGAGCCGACCCCCCCCCCCCGGGCCCAGCCGCCCGCCGCCAGACCCTCGTAGCCGTTACCCGCGCTCCGCCGGCCGGGAGACAGGCGCGCGCCATGGCCTCGGGAGCCGAGTAAGTGTCTCTTTTGCGCGTCCCCGCCCCCGCGGGGGCGCGCATGGGCCCCGGGCCCCGGGCCTCGGGCGGGCGGCCGACCCGGATAGGCCCCAGTCCCGGTCGCAGTTCGTGCTGGAGATGGGCCGCAGGCCAGGCGGGCCATCTCTCTCCGGCGAGCGTCCTCGAGCCCGGCCCGGCGGGCACGCGGCGCTGGGAGCCCCGGGCCCGGGCTAGATCCCGATCCTGCTGTGTCATGCAGGCCCCAGCGGCTCCCGCGGGAGCAGTGGGCGGGGGAAGGGACCCGGCCCCGCTGGGCCTAGTCTGGCCCGCGGGCCGCCGCCGCCTGCGAGGAGCGTTGGGCCCAGGACACCTGCCCTGCGCTCGTCCTCTGGGAGGGCCGCGCAGATTGCGGAGGGAGGAGGAGGGGGAGGATGGGGAGGTGTGCGCGGCCGCCGGGGCTTTCCTCGGCTGGAGTAGGTGGTTCTTCCAGGGCCCGGGCCTGTGCCTAAGCTTGTGCTGATGCTGGGCCCAGTGCCGCCGGCCTGGGGGGCACAGGCCACGTGAGGGCTGGGACTCTCCGCCAGATCCTGGTAGAGAAGTGAGAACCAGCCAGTTTGGGGAAATTAAGTCTGCCGGGTCCGGGCGATTATTGAGGGCGGGGTGAGCTGGACTTCACTGCCTAGTGAAATGTATTAACTCCTTTGGGGAACGCATGTTTGGTGCAGGGCTATCGAGGAGAAGTTGTGGGGTTTCGGGGAAGAACCCCCTTCACCTCTGGCTAAAGCGGTTGGCATTTTGGTGCTAAAATCGCTTCCTGGAATTTTGATGGAAGGGGGATTTGCAGCTTTTTGGGGGGCGGGGATAGCAAATCGATTGGGGTGGGGCCCGGTTTTGGCCCCTTTAAATTGCCTACTTCATTGCTTCTTGTTATGCAGATGAGAAATCTTGTTATGCAGCTCTGGGAGCTGCTGAGATTGTTCCTTTCTTCTCTCTCGCTCTTGTCTGTTAATGGTTTCAATCTTTAGATTTATTACCAGTTGGTCCTTTACTGGCTATCTTTGAATTCAGGCTTCTACTGGTGTTGGGGAAGGAGGTGGGGACCTACTAGAGCTGCCGGCTTTGTTGGTGGGAGTGCCCAAGGGAACCCGGCCTCGAGGTAGTAGGTTCCTAATGGTGAGGAAGCTAAACCCAGAAGGATCATTCATTGGACATCCACAACCCATTCCTAGCCTAAAGCTTGGAACGTTAAAAGTTTAAAATAAATTATAAGTTCCCAGGGCTGAAAGGAAATTTTACTTCTCTGCCCTTCACTGCTTCCCAAGAGTAAATGTATCAGAGTTTTCCAGCGTTGGGGCTATTTTTAATACTACTTAACATTTATGTAGTCCTTTAAGGTTTGCACAGTGCTTTTTGTCTTGTTTTGTATCTCTAGCGTCTCAGTGCCATGCATGTCATATGCTATTAGTAAATTCATTGACTTGACATACAAATACATCTGCTTTGATTTTCACAACAACCCTAGGAAGGAGAAATACTATTATTGTCCTCCTTTCATCCATTAGGAAATAGTTCAGAATTTAAATTTGTATTTTCCTGACTCAAGTCTAGTACTCTGTACTGTAACTCCCTATGTTTACTTTATTTTTTCTATTCTTTGCTCTTTCTCACTGAAGTAAGGTATAATTTAGTAGTACTGCTTAATCACTGCAGTAATTCTTTATTAAATACCTTTGTAACGCTACCCTGTTAGCATTTTCTTTATCTTGTTAAGAGAACTTATGGACTTTTTAAATAAACCTTTGGTTTTTAAAACACCACATTGCTTTTTAGAACCCTCTTCATATTTGTGGCGTGTATCTCAGGGTTCTCTTTGGTCCTCTGAAGTCATTCATAGAGCCCAGAATGTGGACCCAGGATTACTTTGGTTAGGGTCTGAGTCAAGCAAAAGCTGATGGAAAATGACACAGCACGGTAAAAGGTCAGAGAGCATTGGCTCTTAGAGTCAGAGGATATGGGTTCAAAATCTTGCCAATACTTACTACTTGTGTAACTTTGGGCTTGTTTATTTAGCTCCTCCAGGCTTTAGATTCCTCATCTGTAAAAGAGGATTGGGCTAGATGACCATAGAACTTGGATCCTATGTTTTAAAGAGCCTTCACGAATTAGCATACCACTTGACCTGCTGGCTCAATTGACCTAATTTTCTTCCATTCTGAGAGAGGAGCAGGCTTCCTTTGGGGAAGCCAGTCTAATCATTGGGTTATTGGTAATTTACAACACAAACTTGACCCAATGGCATTTTTTTTGTTTTTAAAAATTATGTTCATTCCCCTTGCCCTTTTATGCTACTGTTCTCCAATTACATTAGTAAGGCAACAAGATGGCTGTACTTTAGAGACAATTCACTTCTGGTCCCTATTGTGGGAGGGGCAGGCTGGGGAAAGAGGGCCCTGATGGGCTAAGTGCCTGCTGAGCTTTCACTGCCCTGAACTGGCATTTAAGTCCTGCTTGGCAATAGGCATACTGATCCTTTATCATTATCATTATTTTTTTCTCTGGCTTGGAAGCATATTGTTCACATTAGTTACACAGGTGGGTTTTTCAGCTGACGGAAATGGTAGTGGTGGATACTCATTGCAAGTCCTGTGTTTTATGTGGAAGAATTAACAGAAATCTTACAGCTTTATTGAGAAGGAACGTGTGTGTGTGTGTGTGTGTGTGTGTGTGTGTGTGTGTGTGTGTGAGAATGTGAACACACATGTTCTTATTCCTGAGATTAAAAAAGAAGTTACTGCAAGAGACTTTTTTTTTCCTTCATCATTTGGGCTTAAGGTTATCTTTCTAGTTCTTGATCAAAAAGGAATTGGTTGATCCTTCCCAAAGTCCTGTCCAAATTAAATCAAGCAGTGTCCCTAAGCAAAGCTGATTGGTGCTGGAGTTGGGCTTGGTAGGGTAGTTATTGATATGCCCTCAAAATTTTTATTTGAATTCTTACAAAGTGTGTAAAATGAATGACTAGTTACCCTTGACAACCTTGATTTTTAAGCTTGATGAAAAGGAGAAATCCTCACCTTTTTCTGCATTTCTTAGTTTCGACCACTTGACATTTGACTAGCTGCATTAAGCTGTATCCTGGAGCTCAACTTCTTGTGAAGCTATTTTACTTAGTAGCACTTTGGTGGCTTCTAAGATGGTCTTGTACATCCAGTGTGAACTTTTTTTCTGGAAATCTCCAACTTAATTTATTCTATTGTTTTGGTTTTTTCACAAATTTGCTATTAATTTATATAGTCTTTGGACTGGTTATTACAGTTGTGGATAGAAGTCATTGGGGAAGGCTTAAAAATGGGGTCCTGACAGTAGAAGGCCATGGGGTATTGAGAATCTTTTTGTTGGGTTTAACCCTAGGCAGCCTGAAAAAATGTTGGGACCTCTCTGAGACCTGGTGGAAATTGTTATTTTAAACTTTTCTGTTAGGAACAGAGGGTCGTAATGAACTGGAAGGGACCTCAAAAGTCATTAAGGCCAGTGTCATAATTTTCCATATGAGGAAATTGGGGTCAGAGAAGTTACGGGGCTTTCGAAAGGTTACACAGCTTAGAATCAAAGGCAAGAATCAAACCCATTATTTCTGATTCCAAGTCTGGTGCTCTATGCCATACATCATGTTGTCTCCCCCAAATTTGCTGATTTAAAGAAGTTTTCCATGTTGAGCATGGACGGGGTTGGAACCCATAATCTTTGGTTTATAAGACCAATGCCATACTACTTGGCCACCCAAACCTATAAGAGCTTGCCTCTTACATAGTTATTTAAAGTGTTGTGAACAAATGGATGTGTAGATAACAGAGTACCATTATTAGCTTTTGATGCTACTCATAAAGATGTTTTCTTTTTTGCCCATGACTACTTTCCATAGGAGCAGTAGATTTTTTTTGTCTTTGTCATATGAATTTTGTATTTACTTTTCCATTTCTCCAGAAATGGAGAAGAAAACAGAAAACAGACGGAAAAACACTTGGATATATATACTAGCAGTAAGTTCACTGAAAACTTGTGGTAATGGATTTTGCATAGATTACTGTTTCATGCTTATTTTATGGGCATTAAGTCTGTTATTATGACTGTACTCTAATGTATTGAGGACCCCAAAAAGTTTTTGTTTATGTGAGTTATAGCTATCAGCATTTACCATATTAGAAAATAAAACATCTTAGTATTGTGAAAATAATTTGACCTTAAAGTCTCCCTGACAAGCTCTCAGGGGACACCCTGCCCCCAGCCCCACGTTACCAGACCACATTTTGAAAACTACTGTCCTTGGGTAAGAGTGGTGTGGCCTTGGGAGTCTAACTGATTTTCCTTTTCCAGTTCAAAAGCAGATGACTTGTCAACAGCCATTCTCAAGCAGAAGAACCGCCCCAATAGGTTAATTGTCGATGAAGCTATTAATGAAGACAACAGTGTGGTGTCCCTGTCTCAGGTAAATTTATATTGCTGATCTGTTTTATTTAGACATATTTTATGCTTTAATGAGAAAAGTGGTTAGCAGGAACATCGACTACAGGTAGTTGGACTAGTACTTACTCACTGGGGCTGCCCCCTACTGACCAATGACTCTCATATTATTTCTAGGCCAAGATGGATGAATTGCAGCTCTTCCGAGGTGACACAGTGTTGCTTAAAGGCAAGAAGAGAAGGGAGGCTGTGTGCATTGTCCTTTCTGACGACACATGCTCAGATGAAAAGATTCGCATGAACAGAGTTGTCCGCAACAACCTTCGAGTGCGCCTAGGGGATGTCATCAGGTGTGTGAGAATCTTTGGCCCTTAATGAGAGAGACCTGAAAGAGGTCTGGGCAGTGGGTAGGACTAGATAGGCGCAAGTTGGCTTTTCATAAACATTCCTCCCTACCATAGAAGGGAGACTGGAACTTCAATTCAGGGTTCGGGCATGTTCTTGGGGAAGACTCAGGTGCCCTAAGGTCCCAGCAACCACTTTGGCAATTGGGAAGGGTGTGAGATTGGCTCCAGCGAATTCCTCTACACCATGGCTTCAAGTTGAATGTCTCACTGTTTCATAGAAAACCAGGGCTTTGTGACTTTGCTTAGGTACCCAGACTAATAATTTTTCTTGCTGTGTTTCTTCTGCTTCTGCTTGTGCTGAGGGTTCTGTGTTGTCACGCTGGGTAGTAAGAAACTAAGGGAAAGAATATTAGCCAAGAATTTTAGGGATTTTGTGATGAAGAATACAAGAGAGAACCTGTGTATGTAAGACTTTGACCCCAGGAAAGTCAATTAAGAAAACCAGAAAACCAGGGAAGTGGCTCATGTAGTACTGGTCATGGATGAGTGGTCTCTAGTGACCTTCCTTTGCTTTCTCTTTCTTTTCTAATCTGATTCCTTCTGTCCAGTCCTTGGTTGAAGTCTTCTCTTACTGCCTTTTATGCTAGGGTTCTCACTCCCTGCATTATTTCATCTTGGGTATGTTTAGTTACTTTCCTCCTCATTATGAGTCTCATGTAATCTTTTTCTTAGGAGACAGAGCTAAAGAGATCCGTTAGGCATATTTCTGAGATATACATAGAGTGGAGATGTATTTGTGTCCATATGTATAATGACTGATATCAGGGCTCTGTTTCTCATGTTTGGCTGACTCTTTAATTTTACACCTTCTCACTCCTGGCCCACACTTCTCTGTCAAATGAGGCCATGAGACACCAAGGGGAAGGTGGGGTAGGAGGTTAACAGTTTGCCTTTGAAGAGCTGCTCTTCCCTTTTTCCCATATTGCTTTCCTAGAGTGGTAGTAAGAGTCATTATCCTTAAGCTGAGTCCCCATCTGGAATTTCTGGCAGTCATTCTCCCCCCTTGGAGTCCAGGGCCCTGGGTGTGTGATGTCTTGCTTCAGCTCCTGCCTTTTCTCCTACCCTCCCTCCCACCCCACTCTCCTGCCTCTCTTCACCTAAAGCCGTCCCTGCCTTTTCTCTTTCACTTGCCATCAGCTCTCTGTACCAGGCCCTTTCCGACACCCAGTGCTTGGGGCTGCAGTGTGGTGGGTAACGTGGAGTCTGCTTGTCGTCCTCAGCATCCAGCCATGCCCAGATGTGAAGTACGGCAAACGTATCCATGTGCTGCCCATCGATGACACGGTGGAAGGCATCACCGGCAATCTCTTTGAGGTGTACCTCAAGCCGTACTTCTTGGAAGCTTATCGACCCATCCGGAAAGGTGAGCTAAGGGCTTTAGGAAATAAACTAAGTAGGGCCGTTTTCATAGCAGTGCATTGATTATAGGTAGGGTTACTTGGTGCAGGTGTCCTTGATCTCTAGAAAATGCTACCTGACCTCCCTCTTGACTTCTCACACCCATCGGCCCCCACTCACATAGGTATATCCTGTAACCCAGGAGAGAAAGCTTCCTCTTTTATTTCCCTTAGGCCAGGCTAGGCCCTGGTGGTGGTTGGGTCCAGGTGGCCCTCAGCACCCTCCCTAGGTTTTTGCCAGTTTGCCTAATTCTGATTCCTAGTGAGCACATGCTTCCTGCCTCTATTATGTGAACTCTCTAAATCTGACCCTTCTTCCTTGTTTGGTTTGAAGTCTAGACTGTTAATCATCTACGGCAAAAACTAATCGTTTATTGGACAGACTTTCTTCTGTACAGGGCATCCAGGTAGCAAAGAGGTTTTTCTAATTCCAGGTGAATGTTCTGCCTCTTAACCAAGTGGCAGGACATGGGAGTCCATGTGTTTTCAAGGCTCTGGGTCCCAGTGTTAGTGGGTGAACCCATACTTGCTCTTTTCTAACTAACTATCCATGTACTAAAGTTTTTTATAGTAACTATATACTACAATGATCTTATAGGTGATATCTTCCTTGTCCGTGGTGGAATGCGTGCTGTAGAATTCAAAGTGGTGGAGACAGATCCCAGCCCCTACTGCATTGTTGCTCCAGATACAGTGATCCATTGTGAAGGGGAGCCCATCAAACGAGAGGTAAGCCTTACCATTGTGGTCAAAGCTCATCAATCTTTTGAGTGTGTAGGATGGTTTAGAGTGGGATATTTAGGCAGCTGAGTAGAGAATTCATGTGAGTAGAATGTTCTTATGTTGAGAGTGATATGGTAGCACTTAGGAGGGCTGAAGAGCTCCATTCTCAGGTATGGGCCCCAGCTAAGCTGCTCCTTGAGATAAGGATAGCCCTCCCTGGTTCTACCTCTCTAATATAGAAATAAAGGTTTAGGTGTGAGCCAAGAATCAGCAGAATGTAGCCTTTGGGATTGATGGGTTCTTGTGTGAACCCAGCTGGATAGGGTTATTTTAGAAGAAACACTTGGGAACAGATACCCAGACCACAATGACAGCTTAGCTTCCCTAGGAGTAGTACCTTCAGAATTCTTTGAGATCTTTAATTTCCCAGTTCTCAGCCTTTCAGTGACACTCCATTAGAGTCGTTTTCATCAGATAGTAGAAATAGCTGTGTTAGACCTTTTTTGGGGAAGATTTCCCTTGAATCTCTTGGATCCAGGGCCAGGTTATCTTGTGGAAATTTGTTTTTCTCAAGGCCTTCCTTTTCCCTGAAATAATATATACCCCCATATTCTGACATGGGACAAATTTGAATCTTTGATCTTGCTAACATACATATATATATATATATGTAAACACACACACACACATACTTCATTTCATCCAGGATGAAGAGGAGTCCCTCAATGAAGTGGGGTATGATGACATTGGTGGTTGCCGGAAACAGTTGGCTCAGATAAAGGAAATGGTGGAGCTGCCACTGAGACATCCAGCCCTCTTCAAAGCCATTGGTGTAAAGGTATTTGACCTTTGGCTTCAGATAAGGACTTGCCCAGGAACAACAGCAGGAAGAGAGCTTTTTAAAGTTGTACTTTGTGAAGGGAGAATAGAAAGTAAGGAGAGAGTGAAAAATAGTTAACAATGCGTTGATATCATTTTAGGAGGATAGTGAGTGGTATCCCATAGTACTGTGCAGTCATTTTATTAATGACTTGGGTGCATGTGCTCCTGAGAATCCTAGGTTCTGGTACTAGCCTGATGATTTTCCTAGTCTTCAGAAGACATGAATTTGGTAGTTAGAAAAGTAAGTGTAAAAATGAGCATACAATTAATGAGGGGATCCCAAGGTTTACACTTTCGGAAAGATTGCCTGGGTCGAGGTAGAGCATGAGTTCTGGAGTTCAGATTACAAACTGAGTGTGATTTCACACTGACACTTCAGTTAACAAGCTAGCATAATATTGACTTAGAAGAAATGGGGTGAGTGGAGGCCAGGAAATCATCTTTAGGTAAGTCCCTAATTTGAATGCTATATATAAGTCACGTCAATTTATAGGCTGTGGAGGGACTGGAGAAGGTTTAGAGAAAAGGGTCAAAGAAAAATACAGGAATAGGAAAATCAGTCTAGGTTAGAGTTGATGTTTAGCCTGAAGAAAAAGAAGTTTGGAATTATTAGATTGAAAGCTCCTGGAGTATAGGAACTGTATTTCATTCATCTCTATATTCTTCAGCTTTTTGCATCAAGTAGATAACTCAGTAATGAATGTATATACAACTTTGTGACTGTACTGTGGCATGTGAGTGGTTTGTGTGAGGGAGTACTAAGCTGTCAGTCTTGTATCTCATCTCATGGAGAAGGAAACACTAGGGCAATGGGCAAGTCAGAGTTACCTCTTTGAGTTTTGGTTTTCTCATCTTGATAATAATGCAGGTATCAGGTGACCTCTGAGGTCCTTCTGAACTGTTGTGAATTTTTTTAATGGGCTTGGCTCACTAGAGATTATAATTGGAAGAATTTACTAAGGATGTAATGAAAACTAGAATGGGACAGTGATGGAGAGTATGGAACCTTAATCCTTAGAGATCTCTAAGATCTGCTATTTGTTCTTTGTGATGTAGTCACCTTCCTGAAGAATGGGGATCAGGTGACTTTTTGGTTTTTTTCTAGCTTTTGGAATCTCTAAACTAGAGTTTTCCAAAGTATTATGTCTTGCTTTTAAGGTTTCTTAACTCCTGAACTCTCTGAGATATAGGTGCTTATGGCCCAGATTTTTTTATACCTTTTCCCTGTCTTCTCTCCCCTTCCAGTGTCTTCACTGTGAACAGCTTACTCCTCTGGGCTGAATAGTGAGTCATACTGTTGCTTTTGCTACTAAGGACTCAATTCTTGTTGTCAGGTTTAAACTTTTCATCCCATCCCCAATATGACGAGCCTTTGCTAAACTTCTTGAAGATAGAGAGTTGAGGGAGGGAAGAGAATCAGTGTGGGTACTAGCTTAATTCTCTTCAATCTACTTTGTGCCTGTTCCCAGCCTCCTCGGGGCATCCTGCTCTATGGGCCTCCTGGAACAGGGAAGACCCTGATTGCTCGAGCTGTGGCCAATGAGACTGGAGCATTTTTCTTTCTGATCAATGGTGAGTTACTTATTTCTCTTCCTTCAGTGGGTTGGATTTGACTGCTTTCTAAATGTCCCCTCAATACACAGTATGTGTGTACACGTGTACACACACACACACACACACACACACACACACACACAGTTTTTCCTCCAACTCCTTCCCCTAAATTTAGCTAAATCTGAGACAGGTGAGAACCACTGGTTCTGAAAGGGGGTGCAGGGCATTTACCTCCCCTGGTGGGGTGTGAATTAATTCATATGCACTGCCTGCCACATAAGGCAAATGACTAGTGGGTTATAGGCATGCATCAAAGGGCTTTTTAAATTATGTTCTATATTTACTTCATAACTGTCTTCTATTAAAATTCAAGAAATGGGGGGACAAGTAGCAGTTTGAGGATGGGTGGGCAGGTAGATTAGAATTACTTCATTATCTGCCCTAGCTGTATGGGAATGCTGAATTGGCTCTTTAGGGAGAGATGAGGCTTCTTCTCTGAAAGTGCCTGGGTCAGGTCTGGGAGGCCATGAATAGTCCGTCACTTGTTGGGTCTTGCATCCTCTGAGGATGGAGGGAAGGGTCATAGGAAAAATAACTTGATGTTAGGGAGTGACCATTGCAAAAGATTCTTAGGCAGTCTTTCTGGCAAGCAAATTGTTGCCACTCTGTCCCCTTTATCTTGCTCTTCTTAGCAGCATCCTCATCATCTCATATTCGTAGCAGGGAAAAATGAGCAGTGTGGCTTTCTATGAAGGTCTTTGCTGTTTACCCAGGTCAGGGTCTATCAAGAGTTGGCTGGAGAGCTTCTCAGTTGTTGTAACAGAGCCTGGGCAGGGGTAGTGAATAACCCCTATGGCTTCCTCTCCTTGGGGAGAAGACATCAGCCTCATCCTTGCTTGCATGGTGCATCTCTTCAGGTCCTGAGATTATGAGCAAGTTGGCTGGTGAGTCAGAGAGCAACCTGCGGAAGGCTTTTGAAGAGGCAGAGAAGAATGCTCCTGCCATCATTTTCATTGATGAACTGGATGCCATTGCTCCCAAGAGAGAAAAGGTAGACTTTTAAGGGAGAGAAGACCCAAATGAGGAGAATTGGGGTACAAACTTAGCACCTGTTGACCAGAGACCTTGTGCTTTGACAGACCCATGGAGAAGTAGAACGTCGAATTGTGTCACAGCTATTGACTCTCATGGATGGTTTGAAGCAGAGGGCACACGTGATCGTTATGGCAGCAACCAACAGACCCAACAGCATTGACCCAGCTCTTAGGCGGTTTGGTAATGGCCCCTTGGCATTTTTGATGAATATTCTTCTCTCTGTGATCATAGGATCATACGTATGATCTTAAGATCTGGCATGTTGGGCTGGGTAACAACAGATTCCTGCCACTACTTTTCCTGAAGTTCCATTTCCTTTCCCTGTCTGTTTCTTCTCCTTTCTTATTCTATCCCCTCACCCATATCACTTAACAATAGGAGTCCTCCCTTTTACCCACATTTCCATTAGGAAGGGGGCAGGCACATGTGACCAGAGCCCAGTGTTGAGTTGTGCATATACATGCGTCCCCACAGGTCGATTTGACAGGGAGGTAGATATTGGGATTCCTGACGCCACAGGACGCTTGGAGATTTTGCAGATCCATACCAAGAACATGAAGCTGGCGGATGATGTAGACCTAGAACAGGTAAGAGACCTTAGGGGGTAAGGAGAAGGTTCAGGATCTAGAGAGGGATGAAGGGAGAGTTTGCTGAGCCCCAGAGACTCTGTAGAAGCTGGGCTCTAGTAGGTTGTTGAAGTGGAGTGCTTACTGGGGCAAAGGCATAGCTTTGGGAGATAGACTGTGATCATTAATGAACTTGCATGGGAAGAAAAACAATTTTGAGGTTACTTTGAAATAAGTTAACTCGGCCTGGTGTGTGTTGTAAGTAACAGTCAAAATAAGGCCATGGCAAAGCCCCAGTCACTGAGAGCTCTGACTTTGGCAGGTGCAATAATGGGCAATTTGTGACTTTGAGAATAAAACAGTTGAAATTGTGAAGGCAAATCTGTTAGTGCCATGTGTCCTGAGAAGAGAGACTAAGGCACTACCTCGTAATGGAAAGAGCTTACGGAGGGACATGAGCAATAGATTCCAGGAGGCTTGGCATGCATGCATGGAGTGTGACCAGCCTTCTCTCCAAACTTAGCTGCACAGTGAGGAAGTGAGAGAACCTCAGGCATGGAGGTGGACTCTAACCACGGTGACCTTCTGCCCACAGGTGGCCAATGAGACCCACGGACATGTAGGTGCAGATCTGGCAGCCCTCTGTTCAGAAGCAGCACTGCAGGCCATTCGGAAGAAGATGGACCTCATTGACCTAGAGGATGAGACCATTGATGCTGAAGTCATGAACTCCCTGGCTGTCACCATGGATGACTTCCGGGTAAGGATACCCCCTCATAATTCCTGCCGCTTTCCTTCTTCTGTTCCTTTAACAGTCTTATTCCAGCTCTTTCCTTCTGTACTAGTGGGCCCTGAGCCAGAGCAATCCTTCAGCACTTCGGGAGACTGTTGTAGAAGTGCCACAGGTGACCTGGGAGGATATTGGTGGTCTGGAGGATGTCAAGCGGGAGCTTCAAGAACTTGTTCAGGTGAGGAGTCTTGAAGCTTAGGACTAGTTCAGAGTTCTGCAGAATGGTAAGTAAGACTTCTGGTACCTACTCCCTGGGAGTTGTGGTAGCAAGATGAGGCTATTTTTAGGTTCCTGGAATGGAACCTGGGCTTTTCTAGATGTTAGAGACTGGTGGTTTGAAACAAACTGGGTATGTGACTTGGCTTTCCTCTTCCCAAGAGGGCAAGTGCTTATTGATTATACCTCTCTTCCCAGTTACTCATATTAAAGGCTGACTCTGAGCTCTCCTTTCATCTAGTACCCTGTGGAGCATCCAGACAAGTTCCTCAAGTTTGGTATGACACCTTCCAAGGGAGTCCTGTTCTATGGGCCCCCTGGCTGTGGAAAAACCCTGTTGGCCAAAGCTATTGCCAATGAATGCCAGGCAAACTTCATCTCCATCAAGGGCCCTGAACTTCTCACTATGTGGTTTGGCGAGTCTGAGGCCAATGTCCGTGAGATATTTGACAAGGTAAGCCCTGTATTGGATCAAGCCTCTTACCCTATGGATTTCCAATCTGACTAGGTGGCTTGTGTTTGGACTGAATTATGAAACCATCTCAGCATTGCCTAACTAAAGTCATTGAATATGGGAATGAAGGAGCCTTTGGAGGGAGGAGGGAGTGCACATGCAAGTGTTCATGTCTCTCCACGTCATTTATCTGTGAAGGCTCGCCAAGCTGCTCCCTGCGTTCTGTTCTTTGATGAACTGGATTCAATCGCCAAGGCTCGTGGTGGCAACATTGGAGATGGAGGAGGTGCTGCTGACAGAGTCATCAACCAGATCCTGACAGAGATGGATGGTATGTCCACAAAGAAAAACGTGTTCATCATTGGTGCCACCAACCGGCCTGACATTATTGACCCTGCAATTCTTCGGCCTGGCCGCTTGGACCAGCTCATCTACATACCCCTGCCTGATGAAAAGTCCCGTGTTGCAATTCTTAAGGCCAACCTGAGAAAGTCACCTGTTGCCAAGGTAAGTAGAAGGATTTTGGGAATAAATTGACAACCATGTCTCTTTCCTACTGCAGCCTGATGTGGTGAGAAAGTGGTCCTTTTCCCAGACTGTTTTACTAAAAGAACTATTTAGGCCACATTTGGAATGTTCTTGGGTAGCCCTTGTGAATTCTGGTTTGAATGTTCTTGGATAGCCCTTGTGAATTCTGGTTTTGGAGGTCTGGAATGGTTCATTATAGAAGAGAGAATTAGGGTGAACCAGGGAAAGGAAGACCTTCTGTTTGGGACTGGAGTTCTAAGTACTGAATTTGCTTTCTGACTTTCGGCAGGATGTAGATTTAGAGTTTCTGGCCAAGATGACTAATGGCTTCTCTGGGGCTGACCTGACAGAGATCTGCCAGCGTGCTTGCAAACTGGCTATCCGTGAGTCCATTGAGAGTGAAATCCGACGAGAGCGGGAAAGGCAGACCAACCCCTCTGCCATGGTAAGTCCTCTTCCCCAAACTGCTTTCCCATTTAGCCAGGCTTTAAGGAACACTGAACCAGGCCCATGTTCTTGAGTCAGATATAGGGCATCCCCTCCACCCCCAGGAGTTTACATTCTGATGGGGGGAGACAAGGCACATCTGATTGGAGCTCTTAATTTCTCTACTGAAAGCCTCCTTAAATTTTGATGCATTCTTTTGTTCTGTCCTGCCAGTTGCTTGATCTCATCACCTCCAGCTTCCTTCTCTTGCATTAATTTTCTCCATTTGACTTCCTATGAAAGTGCTGATCCTTTTAAAAAAAAACCTTGCCTTTATATGTCTTCAAGCTATTGTTCTGTTCTTAACCCTTCACCAAACTGCTGCTATAGCTTCATTATTCACATACTCCTCAACCCTTTTTACAGTCTGGCTTTCACCAGTGCTTTTACTGAAATGGCTTTTAAGGCTATCAGTAACCTCATCACCAAACCCAGGGGCTTTTTTACTTGGCCTTTTCTTTAATCTTGATGTTGTACTTGACAATTGAACATGACCTTCTTGATATAACTCCCCTCCTTGCCTTAAACTGGACTTTTTAGCTCCCTTGGTTAGCTTTTTTCTCCTCCTCTAAATCAAGGTTCTCCTCATGGCTTTATCATCCCTTTCTGTCCTGTGGCTATTTTAGCCATTCAGTTTATTTCAGTGATCGCTTTTATTCATATAACTCCTACATGTGTATCTTCACTCCTGAACTCATTGTGGAGCTCCATTGTAACATGTCTACTCCGTGAACTAACTCAGTGTGGACAGAACTGAACAGCTTACCTCCCCACCCCCACACACCCCTAAATATAGCAATATATTTTAATATATTTATAGCATCATTACTGCCCTTGTCAAGCACCTCAAAACCTCCAAGTCGTCTTTGACTCTTCATTCTCCTTCACCTCCCACATGCAGTTAGTTAAGTCGTCTTGATTCTTTAGTGGTAGTTCTTGAACTTGCCCCCTCCTTTATTCTCTCATTACCCACCACCCTGCTTTAAACTTTAATGACCTCCAGCCTAGACGGTTGAAATAGCTTTTTATTTGCTTTTTCTTCCTTGAGTCTTTCCACACTCTACTGTATCCTTCACACCATTGCCCAGTTCATCTTTTTATTATGTATGCCTGACCATATGTGCAAAACAAAAACAAAAAAACCTGTCTACCAAGCAAAGACTAAGCTAGCCTGTTATTTAAAGCCCTCCAAAGTCTGGATCCAGTAACTTCCTGACTTCATCTTACATTGTTCTTTTCATAAAGTTCTTTCCAGCTTTAATATTCTTTGATTTACGTTATTTGCATACTTACTTGTAACCAAAACATACTGCTTGTCATGTCCCAGTTTCATCCTGCCCTTAAGTCACCGCTCAGATGCCAGCTTCTTTATGCAGCTCCCCAGCAATGGAAGTGATTGCTTCCTCCCCTAAATTCTCTGAGCACTTTGTTGTGTTCTGCCGTCTGCCATGGATTATAGTTATTTTTGTCTCTGTCTTCTGTCCAGTCAGTAGAGAGATTTTTGAGAGGCAGCCTTGTGTGTGGTAGAGTGTTGGCCTTGGAATTGGGAAGACCAAATCTCTGAGTGGGATCCTGGGTGAATCAATACAACCTTTTAGTGTCCCAAACAGCTTTCCAGAGCTGCAGAGCATTTGCCAGACTGCATCGGTAGAGGGAATTTCTTCACTCTCTACCAGTGAAATCATAGGTCTGGACCTGTGGAGAACATGTTCTTCCCCTAAATTCCAGGACACATGAAGATTATTTACCTGCCCAAATTGTAATTAAAGCTGAAAATAAAAACTGAGATCAAAGAGGTATTAGACAAGTCTCTCTATATGATGTAATGGATCACTACAGGGACTTTGGAGGATGTTTGGGCTTCTTTGAAGATAGCATTAGGGATGATGCTCACACTATGTCTGTACAGCATAGCCAGACTCTGGGGCTGGTCTGTTCAGGGCCCATCTGGAGCATGGGCATTATCTTGGGTCACTTCTGTTACTAGGTGTAGGTGCCAGATCCCCTGAGTTCCTTGGGAGAGAAGGGGGCAGAGAAGGAGAACCAGGCTTGGTGAGCTCTGATAGGCCTTAATCCCTGCTCACATCTTTCTACCCATCAGGAGGTAGAAGAAGATGACCCAGTCCCTGAGATCCGCCGGGATCACTTTGAGGAGGCCATGCGCTTTGCCCGTCGCTCTGTCAGTGACAATGATATCCGGAAATACGAGATGTTTGCCCAGACCCTTCAGCAGAGCAGGGGCTTTGGCAGCTTCAGGTAAGGGCGATGGGACTTGTAAGGTGAAACCCAAGGTAGGGACTTGGGGATAGTTTGTAGACATTGGTCTACATTGGGAGGGAAAAAGGAAAGTGGACCAGCTAAAGAGAGGTGGAATAGCATCTGTCTGCTTGGGAGTTGGTCATTCTGGGCAGGTGGCCAGTGGAAGGAACTGGGCCGTGGGGTCAGAAGACTTGCCTGGGCCGCACAGGGTTCCCCCTTCTAATTCTCCCTCTCCTGTGACCTTGGGCAAACTACTTACCCTCATAGGGGTGGGAGGGAGGAAGCTGCCTGTGACTAGGACCTAATGAACCTCTCTGGCCTGCAGATTCCCCTCAGGGAACCAAGGCGGGGCTGGCCCCAGCCAAGGCAGTGGAGGAGGCACCGGAGGCAATGTGTACACGGAAGACAATGACGATGACCTGTATGGCTAAGCGGGCAGCGGCTGGCCACGGAGCAAGCTGGCCAGGCCTCGGTCCCTGGGGGAGGGAGGCTCTTGCCTGAGAGGGACCGGGAGCACCCGGGGCCTGCTCCATTCCTCAGTCCGAACAGTTAAGCTGCAGTCAGACTCTGGACAGGGGGTTTCTGTTGCAAAAAATACAAAACAAAAGCGATAAAATAAAAGCGATTTTCATTTGGGAGGCGGAGAGTGAATTACCAACAGGGAATCGGGGCCTTGAGCCTGCGCCATTTCTGTTGTAGTTGGGGGAGGGGTACAGTGGGCGGGTGGCCTATGTGAGGCATGAGCAAGGGAGCCAGCAGCGTCCAGCCCCCAGCAGTAATAAAAGCGCCTGAACTTCACTCCATGCTGCCCATGCTGTCCCTTCTTTCCCCGTCCACACCAGGATAAGGGCCACAGCTGCTGGGTGTTTACATAGTGAGTAGGTTCATTTTATTTTACATGCTTTTGAGTTAATGTTGGAAAAATAAATTAACTAATCACAAGCAGTTTCTAAACCAAAAACATGTTGTAAAAGGACAAATAAACGTTGGGTCAAAACAGCCTGAGTTCTGGCCCCTGCTCCTCCTTCTTTCCCCTGGCAGCCTCTTTTCTGATATCTTCCTTGGCCTATACATGTAGGGAGGGAGGGTACCAAGGCAGTGTCTCAAACCCAGGCAAGACTTGGGAAGAACTTCCTAGAGCTGTTTATGTCTCCTCATTTCCTTGGCAAGGACCTAGAGTACTCCACTTGTCTGGGGTTGGAGGGACAACCTGTGACTCATTCAGCCATCCTTCCCCCTCAGCCTGATCTGTGGAAGAGCAGGTTTTTGAAGTATTAGCAAATGACCCTCTCTTGTTCCATTGCCTGTATTTCCCTGGGGAGTCTAGGGTCCACTCTTTAGAGAATGAGCCTCAAGAGTGGAGGTGGACCACTGTTAGGGATCAATGCATCATGTTCTTTTCCCTTGTCCCTTGTTACTCCCTAATTAATCAGAAAATAGTGTTAGGACCCAGGGTGAATCAAGGAAAGTAAATTAGTTGCAAAAAGAGAAATGTGAAGCAACTTGTTAGTATGAGACCAAGGCAAAACAATGGCTTTGTTGGTATACACGTCACCAACACTTCCATTAAAATTTCTCCCTGTCATCCTGGCTCCTGTTTCTAGGTAAGTCCAGTTCTGGTCCTTAATTGAATGCCTGGAGCTTCCAGAGCTTTGACTATGTGAAGACTGGAGAAGAGTGTGTCTTGGTCTAAGCCTGCCTTGAATTTAGGAAATGGTAGTTCAGAGATCTCAGAAAAATGCCAATCCCCTGAACCTGTGCAAGGGAAGATTGTATCAAGATTTATTTTACTTGAACCTGGTAAACTCAGGCAATTTATTTTACCTGAAAGTAGGCCTGGTAGCTAAGGCAATTCATTATAATATGGATTTTTGTCCATAATTTCCATTTTACTGACATATGGCAGTGTTTCTCAGTTTGTTCTGGGTTCTCTGACTTCAGGGGATCTGGCAAGGTCAAAATTTTTAATAACATTTTAATTTCTAATATAGATAATTGAGGGATAAAACTCGTGAGAGGTCTTTGGTGGGGCATCGTCACCAATTTTTTTTTTGCCTTTTTTGGGGGGAAGGCAGGGCAATTGGGGTTAAGTGACTTGCCCAAGGCCACACAGTAAATGTTAAGTGTCTGAGGTAATATTTGAACTCAGGTCCTACTGACTCCAGGGCCACTGAGTCACCTAGCCGCCCCCCCTCACCAATTTTTAAGTGTATAAAGTGTTCCTTTGACCAAAAAGTTTTGGAACCACTAGTGCAAGGATTTCCCAGTGAGGAAACTTCCCTGCCAGTAGCAATTGCAAATTTAGAGAACTCTCTAAGTGCCTCAGGCATTGGGAGGCTGTGACTTTCTTAAGGTCTGAAGGGAGACAAACCCAGGTCTCTGAGTCAGCTGCTCCCTTTGCCACATTACCTCTGAGCTCAGGGACTTACTTACTTCTCCACATGCTTTCCTCACAACCCTGCGAGGTGAGTGGTGTAAAATGCACTATGTATGATCTCATCCTGCAGATGAATAATCTCAGAGTGTGGTTTAGACTTCCAGTAAGCAGTGAAATCCAAACTAGAATCTTTCCTAATTTAAGTATTTTCTAGAATGAAGTGCTATCTTTTTGTCCCTAGGTAAGTTCACAGGCTCAATCCTTTATATCAGTGGGAATGTTTTGGCATTGGGTAAATAACTTCTACTCATGAAAGTTTATTCCCAACGGAACTGGATGTACACTTTTAACCCTGCTGTTTTCTTTTTTCTTTTGACTCAGTGAGATGTCAGTGGATGGTTCTTGGTGCCCAAGGATGGTTCTTGGGTAGTACTCTTGATGCTGTTGTGGGGGTTATTAGAAGGGGAGCTCATGAAAGGTTTGAATAGAAGCTGTTAACCTTTAGACACAGGTAGGGGGTCAGTGATTATGAAAAATAAAACTTTGATAGCAAGTTATACTCATAGGGGTGGGAGAAATGGTTGCTCCCTCATCCCCTTTGACTTTAGTCATGCCTTCACAATCAAACAACCATGTATGCTAGACCCTTTAACCCTGAGCTCCTGCATTCTCAAAGGCCTATTGGACATCCCAAACTAGACATGTCTTAAAAACTTCCTCCCTATAACCTTTCCTAATTCCTAACTTCCCTATTCCTGTCTTCCCAGTTAACCCAGCTTCAAAAACTTGGAATTATCTTTGACTCCTCCCTCCCTCATCTCTAGCTTAAAAAAAAAATTTGTGTTTGATATCTTTAATTTTTACATATGTTTCCTCCTAGTATCCCTTTCTCACCTTCCAGGGAGCCATCTTTTTTTATAACTATAATAATTTTAAAATAGAAGTCCAGCAACCAACATACTGAAAAAGTCTGACGTCATATGCAGCATTTCATACCCATCATCCTCACACCTCTGCAAACAAATGAAGAGAAGTATCTTCTCATCTCTTCTTTGGGGCCGGCTTGGTCATTCTAATTTTGAAGCAATTCGATTCTTTTGTGGTTCTTCAATTTTACATTGTTGTAGCAATTATGTATATTGTTTTCCTGGATCTACTGGCTTTGCAT
Organism: Pseudochirops cupreus; assembly: GCA_028627135.1. Lineage (NCBI taxonomy): Eukaryota > Metazoa > Chordata > Mammalia > Diprotodontia > Pseudocheiridae > Pseudochirops > Pseudochirops cupreus. Next base: position 295,273,066 of record CM053583.1, read on the forward strand.
TATTTCATACTAAGTTCTTTCCAAACTTGTCTGTTTGTATTCATCATCGTTGACAGAATAATATCTAATTACATTCATGTACCACAGTGTGTATAGCCATTCCCCAATCAATGGAAGTCCACATAGCTACCACCTATGTGCTTCTATGAATATTTTGTTACAGTTACTGTCCAACTGAGGTTTATTCCTAGTAGCGCAATTTCTGGGTTAGATAATTTAGCCACTTGTTTTCACATAATTCCGAATTGCTTTACAGAATAGTTGTCTCAATTCACAGCTTACCAAAAATCATCAGTGTGCCTGTCTTTCCACAGTCTGATGTTGACTTCCTAATCTTTTGTCATCTTTATGACTTAGACGATTCAAAACCTTAGTTTTAATTGCATACTTCTTGTTAGTGATTTGGAGCATTCTTTTTATATGATTGCCGTTATTTTGAGAACTTTATGTTCATATACTTTGACTATCTATTGGCACCCTTGCTTTATGCCCCCCCTTAATCATTTGTTCAGTTCTGTTGATTATGCTGAAGCTACATCTTTTATATGTCCCCTCCTTTTCACTCTTACAGCCAACAGCCACTCTAGTCCTTACCCCCCACTCTGGCTTTTTTGAAATAGACTCCTCTTGGTCTTTGCCTCCAGTATCTCAGATCAATTCCCCATCACTTGTCAAGCACCTTTCTGATACATCTTTTATGCTACTACTAAGATAGGCTTCCTAATGCGTGGATGTGATCATAGGACTGCCATGCACGGTGGCTCCTTATTTCACATTACTCTGTTAAAAACACATTAGGTTCAGTCAAACTGCACTGTTGGGCATTTTCCTCATCCTTTGCCCCATCAAGTGCATTTGTGTTGGCCATCCCACCGCATCCTTGGCACAAGCAACCTCCACATTTCCAGCTGTTGACGTCTTTTCCTCATATCCATGAATTTTGGTTCACATATCTCTACCCTCCAGAGAAATAACAATCTCCCAATCCAGAATCTCTACTTCTTTCATATATTTATTCTAAATTCTGTTACACTTATTTGTGCACATACCTTAGTCTTCTGACAAATTTCAGACTCCTTGAGGCCACATGCTATGTTAGAAATGTCTTCAGTGACTAGTAATCTATATATGAAAAAATGTTAATGGAAAATATTTCCTTATTTTTAGGGTCTATCTATCTTACTTGAAGAGAGCAAAAGAATGAATTGGAGCAGGATTTCTTTTATTTCTTTTTTGCTTTTTGGAGCGGGGAAGGCAGGGCAATTGGGGTTAAGTGACTTGCCCACGGTCACATGGCTAGTAAGTGTTAGGTGTATGAGGCCAGATTTGAACTCAGGTCCTCCTGACTCCAGGGCTGGTGCGCTCTTCACTATACCACCTAGCCACCCCAGGGCAAGATTTCTTAACCTGGGGTTGTGGGTTGTGAACTTTAAAAAATAGAACTTTACATTATGTTTAATATTTCAGTATAATTGGTTTCCTTGTTAATCCTATGTTTTTTGTGCACTTAAAAACATAGATTCATAAGGTTTACTAGACTGCCAAAGGAGTCTGTGATGCAGAAAAGGTTAGGAACTCTTGGGTGGAAGATGTCTG
>CM053583.1:295279661-295283072 GCA_028627135.1 Pseudochirops cupreus
TCTGATTCTTGGGACCTGATTTGGAGTTTTCTTGGCAGAGATACTGGAATGGTTTGCCATTTCCTTCTCCAGCTCATTTTACAGATGAGGAACTGAGGCAAACAGGGTTGAGTGACTTGCCCAGGGCCACACATCTAGTAAGTGTCCAGATTTGAACTCCGAAAGATGAGTCTTTCTGACTTCAGCACCAGCATTCTATCCACTGTGTCACATAATTAACTATTTTGATTTTGATTTGTTTTTATTTATTTTGTTAAACATTTCCCAACTATATTTTAATCTGGTTCAGCTGGCATTTGGGAAGGCCTCAAGCTTGATGCCTCTATCTAAGTCCTTTAAAACTTTCTGCTCTGAAATTCAGGTCCCACAGCTTCACCTACTGCACAGCCCTGCTCAACCAAGTCATAGGGAATTCATCCCATGTCTCTTCTTCTCCACAACACTTGGGTGAGGTGCTTTCCACTATGTTCATGGGTTAACCCAGCTATAGGGAAGATGAGGAGACATGCTCCCGCTTTCTTTCCTATTTCACGCCTTCCTGTATGGTAGCTAGTCTAGGACATGGAAATTAAGCTGGAGCTTCCCTAAACTTTGAGAAAATGTCAGAAATAAAAGTGGGGAAGGGGAGGAGCCAGCTGAAATTGGTGCAAGGACCAAGTATGACTGATAAGTGCTAAAGCATTGTGAGGATCTCACAACAATGAAGATTTGTTCCCCTATGCAATTTTATCTTATTAAATTTGACCTCCTGTCTTAACTTGTTAACTTGGATCCTGATTCTGTCATCAAAGACTTTTTTTTTTAAGCTAGCCCTCCCAGCTTTGTGGCAGCTACAGAATTGGTAACTATATCTTCATGTTATCATCCAAACACAGGATTGATAAAAGTGTTAGCTAGAACCATGCAGTCTATCTATGTTGTCTCACAACAACCCTATGAAGTCACAAAATGGACATTATTATCCCCATTTTACAGATGAGGAAACTGAAGCCTAGAAATGTTATATGACATTTCTCTAGTTAGATCACTCCTGGATATTTGAGTTCCCTTTTGGGTGCACCATTTTAGTAAGAATATTGATAAATTGGAGAGTGTCCAGAAGAAAGTAAACATGAGGGTCAAGGGCCCTGAGTTCATGCCTTATGTTGTTGTTTTTTTTCTTTGTAGGAACCATGTATGTTTAATCTGGACAAGAAAAGACTTGGGAAGATATGATAACTGTCTCCAGTTATCTGAAGAATCATAGACCTAGAGCTAGAAGGGCAATTAGAATGGACATCATAGGTCAACTAGTTCATTTCCTTAATTTTACATATAAGGTAATCAAGCCCCAGACATTTCCTAGCTATGTGATGCTGAGTGAGTCACTTAACCTTCTTTGCCTCAGTTTCCTCATCTGTAAAATGAGCTAGAGAAGGAAATGGCAAACCACTCTAGTATCTCTGCCAAGAAAATCTCAAATGGGGTCACAAAGAGTCAGATATGACTAAAAAACAATGGAACAAAAAACCCAAGTCCCAAGGAAGTTAAATGACTTTCTCAGGGTTACACAGGTGTCAAACATCAGAGGCAGAATTTGAACACAGTGCTAGTGCTTTTTCTACTGTACCACAGGTTATATATAGATATAGAAGAAGAATTAGATTTATTTTGCTAGAGACCATAGGGCAAAACTAGTTGGAAATGACCAAATTATATTATGAAATTGTGGGCACTACCAAAAAATTACGGGAAACTAAAAGTAAAAATATGAAATAAAATAAATTAAAAAATTAAAAATTGGTTTAATGTAAGAGAAAGACTTTTTTATAATTAGAGCTTTGAAAAGTGGAATGGGCTGTCATGGGTGAGGCTATGGGTTCTCATTTAATCTGCAAGGTCTTCCAGTAGAGCAACCATTTGTCAGATTAGATAAGTATTAGAAGGGATTTTTGTTCAGGTTGGACTAGATGGCCTTTATGAATCCCTTTGATGTTGAAATTCTGGGATACCACTAGTTGATGACAAGATTCAAACCTAGGTCTTTTGACAAACTAATGCTTTTTTTTCTATTTCAATGCTTTGCAAAGCTTGGTGTGGTAGTATTTGATTTGGGTCTTGAAGGATGGAAAGAATTGTGACAGATGGATTTCACTGGCAAATATGGTAAAGGAAGCTAAATTTTTAAAAAATTTTATATGCATGTATATGTGTGTATATTCATACACATATACACACACTGGCAATAAAACCTAGACTGGCAGAAGTGATAGAATGTACATAGAACAAGAACCTGCCCAAGGGCAAGAGAAGTGAGGCCCTCAGTAATATCCCTTCTCATCCACCCCACCCCCAGGCAATTCCTGGGCTTTTGGATCCATCAGATCTAGAGGCCTAGAGCAACCCCTTTGCTTGATGTGTCTTTGACTCTGGGGAATGAAAATTCTACCAGTAACTGGATTTTAGGAAAATAATTTCATTTCTCCAGTTTCTCTCCTCTGTAAAGTAAGTGTCTTTTGGTGAACTGGGCAGGCTTTTGAGAGGATGTGGGAATGGTTTTTTTTTTGGTTTTTTGGATGGTTAAGTGACTTGCTGAAGGTCACACAACTAGTGTTAAGTGTCTGAGGCCAGATTTGAACTCAGGTCCTCCTGACTTCAGGGCCAGTGCTCTGTTTACTGTGCCACCTAGCCACCCCAGGATATGGGAATATTATACGAGTTGGACAGAGATTTAACCTGGTCAAAAGATCAGGCCTAGCCCCAAAATTCAAGATTGGCCTGTTTATAAGAAAAGATCTGGCAGGAAAAAATATATGAAATGTCTCCTTTCTTCAGTATGTTATGGTCCTTGGTTAGATACATGACTTATCTGTAGTAACACTTTGTGTTCATAACTTGCCTACTTATGTGGAAAAGGAACAAAGTTTTGATCCTGAAGCCTGAAAAAGAAATGGGTCTGAAAAAAGGGACACCATGGGACAATATTGTTAATAAACATTAATGTGAAAATTAAGTGAAATACTGGTAAACAATGCAGCAGCATATTAAAAAGTTATTCATTACGACCAAGTGGGAATTATACCTAGAATGAAAGGAGTGTTTAATTTTTTTTTAATTTTATTTTAGTTTGCATCATTCATTTCCACAAGATTTTGAGTTACATATTTTCTCCCCATCTTTCCCCTACCCACCACCCCAAAACAGCCATCCCAGTGTATCCTCCCTCCCCCAGTGTATTCTCTCCTATGTCTTCCCCCCTCACCCCTCTGACTTTTCGGTAGGTCAGGATGGATCTCCCAACCACAGTGCCTGTGTATCTCAAGTTCCAGTTGGATGTAGTTAATAATAATAATAATAATAATTGCATATATATATATATAGATATACATTTATAACATTTGATTATGGAACTTTAGATTCTAGATTCTTTCT
>CM053583.1:295291716-295304975 GCA_028627135.1 Pseudochirops cupreus
TTCATTATCAGATTCTAGAGCGGGAAGAGACAGTATGTTCTCAGGCTTCCTCCTCATTCCCATCCAGCCCCAGTCCTCCCCCAGCTCTACTATGCATTACTTTGTCCTCTGAAAAGGAAAAAAAGAAGCAAAAGGGTACACTTTCCTCTAGAGGCCAACTAAAGAGGAATTTCTTACAATGAGAGCCTGTTCTCCTGAAACCCAGCTAGCCAACCATCTTAGAGATAGCACCAGTCATTGGAAATCAATCAGGAGTTGCCAGTTGTCCTTTCAACAAGATGTCAAAATACACATCTAGGATGCATGCTCTCAAATTAGGATGAAGGTTTTCTCAAATTATGTGGGAGGGGCCCACAGGGATCACCCCATACCCCTACTCCCACCATCAACTTTCCTTATAAAGACATGTGGGGAAGACAGGAAGAGGACAGGTAACAAAGGAGAAATATAAAAACACGACACTGGGCTGTAAGGATACTGTCAGGAGTCCTTAAATTCAGAAACAGTTAAGAACAATGAATGGACCTTGGGACTTAAGCAGGGAGCCCGTGGGCTATCACTTCTGTGACCTCGTAGCTCCCAGCAGGGTATGGAGGGGAGGGCATGAGGGCATGAATGGGAAGAGGAAGGGAAAAGATTTTTAACAGGTTGGGTCAGGGAAGAGGTTATCAGAGAAGATATGGGGAATGTCTTCTTTCTAGGATTTTAGCTCCACTGAGGTAAAGAACATCAGAGAAGAAATGGGGCCACTTGGGGTGGGTGGGATGGTAACTGATGAAAAGCAGAGCTGCTCAATACCGCTTGTTTTTGAACAATTTATATAACATGGCAAAGACCACTTTGGAAGACTTAAGGACTTTGATCAATGCAATGGTTAACCATCCTTCCACGATTCCAAAGGGCTGATGAAGCATGCTATCTACGTCCTGACAGAGGGGTTTTAGGAAGGGAATAAGCATTTATAAAGCACCTGCTACATGCCAAGCATTTTTTATTATCTCAGTTGATCCTCACAACCCCCATGAAAGGTAGATGCTGTTATCCCAATTTTCTAGTTGAAAACTGAGGCAGAGGTTAAGCCACTTGCCTATGGTCACCAACTAGTAAGTGTATGAGGCTGAATTTGAACTCAGGTCTTTCACTATCCATAGCCCCACTTCGCTGCCAGAGGGCAGAATGAGACATTTTTGGACTTGCCAATGAATTTGTTTAGCTTAGCTATGCGTATTTGTTGCAAGTATTTTGTGTTTTTTTTTCTTTTTCCTTTTTCAGTGGGTGATGGAGGGTTTGGGATGGGAGGTGGGGAGAGAAAAAAATGCTTGGTTAATTGAAAAAAATTCAAAGTTTCAAAACAATTAGGTTTGCATTTGTTTTCTGAGCCAAGGAAAATGATCTTTGAATGGGAAGGTCAGAACCCAAATGGCTAACAGGGAATCAGTCCTTTCTCCCTCGCTCTGATCCCTAGAGTTGGTCTAGAAAGAAGCAGCAGCACTGGAGTTAGTTACAGAAGCTGTCTCTTTACTGAGGTGTCAGACACAGGTCCTGGCCAGACCTGGAACCTTGGGCTGTTTTTGTTGCTGTCTGCAGACTCTCCACTGATTGAGTTCTTTGGCTATAACTTAGACTGCTCAGAAGCCCTCCCAGGAACTTCTGTAGGCCTCTCTTAGCTGGGCCAGAGCAACTAGAGCTCTCTTTCCCTGCTTCCCTCTGGGGACCCCAATCACCTCGAGAACGGTTCTGCTGGTGTCGGAAATCTGAGCTGTCACCACCACCCACTCCCTGACCCTTTGCAGGGGCCTGTGAGGGCAGAACTTGGGAAGTCTCAGCCTTAGGAGAAGGCCTGGGTAGTTCATGGCGGGAAGCAGTCTGACAAAGATTCTTGCTCCCCTGATTTGGTGACACCAAGGACCATCTTGCAGGAGGGTGACTTGTAAGCTTCTTGGCCTCTGAGGAGTGACTCTTTCCTTTGGACGGGGATGCTCCCCATCCTGTGTCCCCTCCTCCCTGGTCTCCAGTTTTGGGTTTCCTAGAGCGTTGTCTCTTCCGGCTCAGGACTGCAGCCTTTGCTTGGCTCTTGTCTGGGCCTAGGGGCTCTGACTTCTCAGACTCCCCTTGTCTTGCCCTCCCCTGAACATATGGCCTTTTGGCAGCTGCCGTGTTCTTGTACTGACTCAGGGACTGGGGCTCTGGAACATTAGCGGCCTGGAGGTCAGGAGTCTGGGGAGGCAGCAAGGGGACTTCTCTCCCCTCCCTGGCAGGGCCCTGCCTATCTCTAGCAAACTCCTGCAGCTGTAGCTGAGGGGAAGTAGGAGAATGGCAGTGTAGGGACTGAGCACCTTGAGACATAGTCTTCTTTGTTTGAACATGGTCATAGTCAGAAGACAGGGCTCCCATAGCCCCTTGGGAGATAGGCTTGAGGGCTGGAATCTGACAACTTTGAAGGCAGAAGGAAGTAGCCAGGGGACAGGGGTCTTGTTGAATGAGGGTCGTAGGAAAAAGTACATCAGGGAATGGTGGGCTGGGGGCTAGGGATTGGAGACCAGAGTTACGCTGGTATTTCTTGAGCTGGATTCTGGGTTCTTTATTCCAGGGACAGCCTTCAGTCCCAAGACCCCGGGTCCCCTGGGCATGGAGAGGCACTTCTCCCACTGCTCCTTCCTCCTGGGGCATGGAGGTCACTATCCTGGACGCTGGGAGTATGTCTCCTGTGAGGGATCTTGGTGGGTGGTATTCATCCTCTTGAGTTTCAGCTGGCACTCTCAAAGTGGTAGGCCAAGTCTGGGATAGGGGCTCGAGGGAAGGAGTATTGTGTCTTAGGGTATAGGGTAGATGTATTTGCTTAATTCCCCATCCTTGGAGCTCTGGACTAGCTAAGGGGACAGGACTTTCCTCAGAGTTGGCTCCTTGTGGTTCACCCTGGGGGAATGCAGACAGGACTGAGGTCCATGGAGATTGGGTCTGCATTCTGTCCCAACTTGGGACTGTCCCTTTTGGGACTTCTTTGGAGCTGGCTCCTTGCAGCTTACTCTGGGAGTTCATGTCAAGCACTGGGGCTGAAGGCCCAGCAGGACATTGAGGTTCTTTCTCTTGCATGTGATACCATAGGAAGTCAGGTACATGAGGGAGCATAAGAGGATTTTCTGTAAGACCATTTCCTTGGGGCTCAGGTGGGGTGTGCAGGCTGAGGCATGGAGCTGGAGTACCAGCAGCCCAGGGGAGTTCACTTTGCTGGGAGTTATAACATGAGGCACTGGGCCTATGCAGATTTAAGGGGGTAGTCTCACTCCAGGCTCTTATGAGGCCAGCTCCCTGAGGCTTAAGCAAATATGGTGGGGATTCATTGAGTGTTGGGGCTGAAGGGTCAGGATCCTGGGGAAACTGGGTCTGCCATTGGTCCCCCAGTAGGGCCTCAGAGACTATCACTTCGGGGTCTTCCACTGGACCTTGGAGTTCAGGAAGGAAGACTGAGGGTAGACTGAGGGTCTGGGCTGGAGATTCAGAGGGTAGTTCACTGGCCTGAGGTTGCACATTCTGAGGTCCAGGGACCTCATGTTCATCTGAACCCATAACTTTTGTGACTTCCATGAAGTCAACTTCTTGAGGCTTCACTGGGGAATGTGGGGGAGAAAGTAATGGTAGCAATGGATCTAGGATTGGGTCTTGGGATTCAGAGGCCCACCATGGGACTTCAGGTTCACTTGGGAGTTTGGGGGATGCCATACCTGTAGCCTCACAGTTTCCATGCAAGACAAGGAGGGGAGAGATTGAGGGCAGGTATGGGAGAGGAAGGGACACAGTTTTAACCAATACTGTGGGCAGGGGGAGGTAAGAAAGCTCATTGAAGAAGATAAAGGGAGTGTCTGAAGGTAGCTGTTGGTTAGTAGCCCCAGTGGGAAAGGTGCAACCAGACTTTGGGAAAGTGGTCCCCAAGGACTCACTGTGAAGAGAAGGGAGACCCCAGAAGAGCTGGATGTTCCCTTTTGCCTTGGCACTTGAAGTAGACAGGGGACAAAGGGAGGTGGGGACCTGGGTCAGGCCAGGAGGGCTGTGAAGGTAGTAAGAGTTGGACATCAGCTCTGGCATCACTGTTTTAACTGGGAATTCTTTGGAAGCCACAAAGAGCTGGCATGCCCCATGGGGATCCAAGAATGAGGGGTGTAGGTTTCCCACCTCTTCATTCAGTGTTCCTAATGTCTCTTTTTGGAAGAAAGAGGCCTTCTGCTCAGCCTCCATCTTCCTGGGATGGAAATACCACCGAGGGTCTGGCCTCATCTGTCTCAACAAATCCTCCTCTTTCTCTTCTTCATCCTCTTCCTCCTCTTCCTCTTTGTGGAACAGAGCTCCTTTCCAGCTCTGGGCTCTCTCTGGGAAGTTAGGGGAGGGAAGGAATAGAAATGGGACCACCTAGGGAGTAGAGGGAGAAATGAATATCATAAGAACGGAAGGCATGACTGGGAGTGGAAAGTAGTCATTACTCAACCTCTTCTGCCCTGTGTCTGGGGGCAGGACTCAGTGGTCACTCACACGGTCCTTCTATGTGTCAAGGGGGGCAGTGGTTACTTAGCCTGCCCTGTGCCCAGTGGTCAGTTATCACTTACTCTGCTGTGTGCCTGATGGTTACTTCCTTTGCCTTATTACTGGTCTACAATCACCCTCCACTGTGTCCTGGGGTTAGTGGTCATTCAAACATCTCCATGTCAGAGGTCAGTGGGTTTTCACCCTGTCCTAGGGGTCAGTGGTAGCTCTCTCTGCCCTGACCTGGGTCCTAAGAATCAACTTTTTCTGTGTCCTGGGGTCAATAGTCTCTCCTTTACTTTGTATCTGGAAGTCACTATAACTCACCATTTCCAGTGTTTTGGAGCTGGTGGCCACATGAAACAGAGTGAGTCTGCTTTGTGTCCTAGGAGTCAGTGGTCACTTATCTTTCCCTGTTTAGAAGTTAATAGTTCAGCATTCTTCTTTCCATGTGTATCTGGGAAAGGGGTCAATGATCATTCACCCTGCCTTGTATCCAGAAGTCCATAATCTCTCACTCTGTCTTGTCTGGGGTAAGTCAGCAGCTTATCACTCTGTACTATATTATTTTGAGTTAGTTGTCACACTACCTTGTACTAGAGGTCACTGCAGAGGGATCACTCCTCTTTGTCACATGTCCAGAAGTCAATGGTCTCTCATTCTGCCTTATATCTATGGGTCACTTTGTCTTTGAGTCAGTGGTCACTCAGTTTCTGGGAGCCAGTGATGACAAAATCACCAGAATCTGAGAGCTGGAAGGGATTCTACTTAGAGTTAGATTTCATTGCTAGGAATCTTCCTTTGCATCAAGTTTAAATCGGCTTCTCTGAAATTTCTATACCTGGTTGCTAGTTCTACCTCTGGGGACAGCAAAGTCCAGTCCTCTCCTACATGGCAGCAGTTAGTGTTGTCACATGGAGACAGATCTCATCTCTCTCTCAACCTTCTCCTCTCCAAGTTCAACACTCCCTGTTTCTTTAGGAGATCCTCAGATGACTTGACCTTAACAAGATGCTTCACTGTCTTACTTGGGCTCCTGGGAATGCTGGCCAGCTTAGGGTCATGGAATCCTAAGTCTAGAGCTGGGAGATGACTTAGAGGTCATTTAGTCTGATCTCATTTTAAAGATGAGGAAACTGAGGCCCAGAGAACTTAAATACCTCGTCCAAATCACATAGATGAGTAAACGAACCGAGATTCAAACTCGGGTCCTCTGACTGCAAATCTCATGTTCACTCCTGCTGCACATTACTCTGATGCCTCCCTTTTCAATGTCTTCCCTAAAATGTGGTGCCCAGAGTGGCACTTGCCTTATCTCTTGTCTGCGAGTCAGGGGTCGCTCACCCTACCATATTTAGTGGTCAGTGGCCATGAACCCTGCCCTGTAATGGGGTATCAATAATTATTTTCCTCAACTTCTGTCCAGGAGATCAGTGGTCACTTGCCCTGCCCTGTGTCTTGAGGATGGCAGTAATTCATTTTGTCCTTTTGTGTCTGGAGACGGGGGACAGCAGTCACTCACCGTGCTGTGACTCCCACTCTGCTTGGTTGGGATCTTTCGATGATGCTTTTTCCGAAACTGCCAAATTAGGAACAGCAGAAGAATTAGCAGGTTGCCAGGACTCTGGGGGCAACTGCAGCCACATTGGGAACATCCCAGCAGCAGCAGAACTTCCTTTATCTTCCCCCAGATCAGTCCAAGTTGAGCCTTGGCTGTGAGCCTTCTCACCCACTCCATCTTCCCCAGGAGGCTCATGGAAACAGCAACACATTCCACTGATTGTTATAGATTCTATAGTATCAAGGAATGTTAGAGCATGAAGGACTCCCCTAGAATGTGTCTCTTCTCTAACCTGGCTTTCATACAGCTAACAAAAGTGCCTCTAAGGCAGAGATCTGACCATGTTACTCCCTCATAAAAAAAAAAACTTTCAAGGACTCCCTATTACTTTTTAGCTACACTAGATGCACATTAACTACAAGGGCAGTAGAAAGAATACAGGCTTTGGAGCAACGATTCTCAACCTGGGAGTCTCCACCCCTTTGGGGGTTGAACGACCCTTTCACAGGGGTCACAAGGGTCACCTAAGACCATCGGAAAACACATATTTCTGATGGTCTTAGGAACCGAGACACCGCTCCTCTATCCATCTCCAGGCGGATTCACCCACGTGCAGAAACACCCACATACGAGTATTAAAGGGTTGCGGCATTAGGAAGGTTGAGAACCACTGCAGAGTCAGGGGACCTGGGTTTGAATCTTCAACCTACTATTTACATGTATATACTACCTGTTTGACCTTGGACAGTGCAGCTAAGTGGCACAGTAGATAGAGTGCCTGGGGAAAACTCATATGCCTGGAGTTCAAACCTGGCTTTAGACACTTAAATCACTTAACCCCATTTACCTCAGTTTCCTCATCTGTAAAATGAGCTGGAGAAGGAAATGACAAACCACTCTGATGTCTTTGCCAAGAAAACCCCAAATGGGGTCATGAAGAATCAGATAAGACTAAACAATATGACCTTGGGAAAGGACCTTTACCATTTTTAGCCTCATTTTCTCATTATGTGATTAAAAAGACTCAAGAGAAATAGTTTCTGGGTAACTTAATCATTTTGTCAATAAGGCCAGCATAAAATAAAATAAAAGGACGGTCATTTGGCTGTCTCTCTTAGATCAAAGACAGTCATGGCTCACAGTCTATATAACTTTTCCAGGAGTAATCAACCCCAATTGGTTAACAATTAATGACAAAATGAATATTACAATGAAGGATTGAAAGTGACATCATGTCAAACTTGGACAGAGAGACTATCTCTATTCCCAGACCACCCCCAGCTTTGGCAATTTAGACCAAAGCGTCTGTCTCCACCCAGTTTAGACAGAAGGGTGTTTATCTCTGCCCAAACCTGATTGAATGGAATTCACCTCAGACAAGAAATTCCTTGTAAGGTTGGGTGGGGTCAGATAGAGGAAGTTAGCTCAACCTTCTGAGACTAAGGTCTTGAAATGAGGACAGAAAAAGAGGGAACTCTGAATCTTCCTAAATCATTAGTTATTAATAATCATTTCTCTCTACAAGATGACAGAGTTGGAGTAGATAACCTCATTGCACTCTAAATTTGTGGTCTTATTCACGGCTCTTCACAAGTAAATGTATTCTAAACTATAATGGGGATGTGTTTTCCTCTGGGGTTTCTCAAAGTTAGGAAGGAGATAAGCATAATAAGATGGTGAGGGGTATAATAAGTCAAACTGTTAAAAAAAAAAAGGAAAAGAAAATAGTAAAATAATTTTATATTTTAAACATTAGCCCAGAAAATCTTAACCTGGGCTCCATGAACTTCTTTTTTTTAATGTTGCAAAGGTAATTATGAATAGATGTTTATTCTATACATATTCACAAACTCTCTTCTTAAAAAGAAACCAGATACTTTCTGGTAGAAAGCTGTAAGTACAAAACTTTAGAGCAGTGGTTCTCAACCTTCCTAATGCTGCAACCCTTTAATACAGTTCCTCATGTTGTGGTGACCCCCAACCATAAAATTATTTTCATTGCTACTTCATAACTGTAATTTTGCTACTGTTATGAATTGTAATGTAAATATCTGATATGCAGGATATATTTTCATTGTTACAAACTGAACATAACCCACAGGTTGAGAACCACTGCTTTAGAGTGTTTGTGTACGTAATTGCTAAGCATTTTAAATTGAATTCACTCCCTGCTTTAGAAACAACAACAATAACCCTAAAGGTCATACATAGCTCTAAATTTTTATATCCTATTTATAAACTATGTAGCAATATGACTATGACTCTGTCCAAACCTAGACTGATCTGCTAAAGCACAAAATCATAATCATAAACATACATCTATAAAATCCTTTCTGTGGCAATGATGGGCAAGGATGCTATCTGAAGGCTTGTGAGATACCCCTTCTAAAGTGATCCAAGGCACAGAATTCATGCCAGTGTGAACATGCATCTGCTGGGAGTGGTTTGCCATCTCCTCCATCCCATTTTATAGATGAGGAAAACAAGGCTAAGTAACTTGCCCAGGGTCACACAGATAATATAGGTCCAAGGCCAGATTCGAACTCAGGATGAATCTAACTGTCTTTTAGAGACTGGGCAAATCACTCAGCCCCTTGTCTGCCTCCAGCTCCTCATCTTTAAAATGAGGATGGTAATAGTACCAACTGACCAGGATTATGAGGATCAAATGATAGAATATTTGTAAAGTGCTTTGTAAACCATAAAGCATTATAGAAATTTTAGCTGTTTCTTGTTTCTTTGAGTGTATGTTGACATTAGCAATAACCAGTTAGCATAAGGTTAAAGGCCTAAGGAATTTAACTAAGCATTAGGCTTTTCTTCAATTTTCATTTACCTGTAAACTTGAGACCCTAATTTCTGTTTTTATTGCAGTGAGGACAAGATCTGTGTGTTTTATGCTCTCTATTGTGTCTCTGCTTCTTGCCATTCATCAATGCTGGTGGTTCTGTGCTGGCCTGAACTCTCTAGCAAGGACGAGTCTGTGGGATAGCTCCCAGCAAAGTGCTTCGCACTGTCACTGACCCAGTGTAAGCCATTGACAAATGCTTATAGGTCTATTGTTTCTTTCTCTCCGGGTTTTGTTCCTATCTCAGTGGCTCTAAGGTATAATGGTAATGGAATTTAAAGATCTCCCTGTATTGGCTTGGTTTTCAGATTGGGTGTTAAAACTCAGAGCTTGTAAATCCCACTTGTGGGATGGACTTGTTGATATGAAGAGAGAGGGCTGAACTGGGAGGAGCTGGTGCTGTGGATTTAGAGAGAAGTCCCAAGCAGAGGAGGCCAAAAGAATTTTTTGGGAGAATATCATGGAGGCAGAGAGAAAGAGAGAGGAGAATTGCTGGGGGCCAGAGTTGCTGAGAGAGAGAGAGAGGGAGAGGGAGAGAGAGAGAGAGAGAGAGAGAGAGAGAGAGAGAGAGAGAGAGAGACTGCTGAGGGCCAGTTGGAGCTGCCCAGGACTTTTGAGAATTGCCACCCAGAGCTGAGAACTGAGGAGGCATGGCTGTGACAACGGTATTTTGTCTGTCTGTTTTGATGTTGCTTTGCCAGATCCTTCTGCTGGTGAAGGACAGTGCTGTTGTTGCAGAGGTCCTGGAATCTTGCTGTTGGTTCAGAAGTCCTGAAGAAGGATTTTCTTGTTGTATGTGTACAGAAATCCTGGAAGAGGGTCTTGATAATGTTTTCAGGGGTTCTGGGACTGTTCTGCAGGCAGAGAGTGACTCTCTCATCAGAGGACACTGGCAATGTATATTGTGGCTTTGTTAAACTTTGTCTCCCCAGGAACAGAGATTGCTAAGAACTTGCCTCCTGTCGAGATGAAGAAAGGACTTCTCCTTGAGTATTCAATGCTGTGATGATATCTTAACTTTGCTGTAGCTTAAGAGTAGATGGCCTTTTGTGCTCTCCTGCCCCTTTTGAGAAAGTACTTGGCGTTAATGTATAGTATTGTAATTTAGTTGTGATCCAGGGGTGGGAAACTTTTGACTTTTTTGTGCTCTGTGACTGACCAAATGAATATACTTTGTTTATGACTGGAAACTCTTCTCCATTTGAGAAGAGAGACTTTGACTGAGTAAATGAATGTACAATCCAGGGGTAGAGTAGTACTTGGATTGAATTGAGAACTTACTTGCTAAATGAATGAGTTACACTGTATTTTGATTTTCTCTGTTCTGTGAATGTTTTTTTGCCTTAATTTGTCACTGAATAAAATAGAATTACTATTGTAGTATTCCAAACCTTGGAAGTTGCCTTTGCTTGGCATTATACTAGATGATTCATCTGCTCCTCAGTGGAAGTGGTTCTCCATCGGGACTGAATGGACAGCACCTTAGCATCAACTTGTCTTATGTTCTGCATGTTGTCTCACTTAGAAAGAGATTTATTCTTGAATTTGCATGAGTCCTAGGCATCTACCATGAACAAAGTAGAAGGGGCTTACCCATAAGCCTGCTACGTTATGTTCATAATAATATCTTTTTTAAAAACCCAGCTCTCTAGGTCCCTATGGGAAGTCATTTAGCCTCAAAGAATTATCTTTAGCTCTGCTTTTATTTTATTTTTTTTTATATAGGACTTCACTCCCATGCTTTTCCCTTTATCTCCAGGATCTCAGTCTCTCCCTACTCTCTTTTTTCTCTCTGCATAAAACCATATTTTAGTATCCCTATCTTTAAAAACATTAATTAGAATAAACCATAGAATACACACAATGACCACAACAGTGTAACTAGAAAGAAGAGACCACATGTACAAAAAAAATCAAAATTAAATATTGCAAAATTATAAAAAACAAGCATAGCTTGAAAGAAGAAATAAAAGATACTCCTAAGTCGTGTCAACCTCAGAAAGTTTGGTCCAAGAAAGACAGAGTTAGGTTGTCCAAGTAGCCCACATTTCATTTCCTTCAAAGTGGATGGTTGAGCATGGCACAAGAGCTAATGGTTTGGAACTGAGAGCTCATTTGGGGTTGGGGTGCACAGTTTATATACCTTTGTAACAGGGGCTGATATTTCATCATCATTTCATCTCTGGACAGAGGAAATACTCTTCTATCAGACTACCCCCAAGATTTGGGCTGTCTAGACAGAAGAATCTGTCTCCACCTAAGCCTAAGGAGAACACAATGGGTCTTCTGTTCCTTCGATTAAATTACTTGCAAGCTTGGGTTGGGGTTTGACCAGGATGAGGAGAGTCAGTGTAATCTCATTATCAGAAACCTGTCCTTCTGAAGAAAAACTGAACTTAAAAAGTTGGGACTTTGAAAGAAGGGGACTGGGGGAAGCTCTGAATCTCCAAGATATTGGTTATTGAGAATCATTTTCCACAGCAGATGTGGGAGGTCCACATATTGCATGTATTTTCAGACTTTTTTGACATATCGATCAGTTTATTTTTTTTAATCTCTAAAAAAAATTATTTATTATGTGATATGGCTCTCTGGGAAAGGGAGGAAGGATAGAAAAACTGTGATGATATAAAACATAAAAGACATCATTGAAAACTTCCCCCTCCCCCAGAATAAACTATAGATGATCGGCTAGATAGTATAGTGGATAGAACATGAGCCTTGAAGTCAGGAAGACCTGAGTTCAAATCCAAGCTTGGACATTTACTATCTGTATGATCCTAGGCCAGTCACTTAACCCCATTGCCTCCCCCCACCTGTTTTTTTTTTGGGAGGGGGGAAGTCAAGGCAATTGAGGTTAATTAAGTGACTTGCCCAAGGTCACACAGCTGGTAAGTGTCAAGTGTCTGAGGTCGGATGTGAACTCAAGTCCTCCAGGGTCAGTACTCTATTTACTGTATGACCTAGCTGCCTCAAGTTTTGTTTTGTTTTTTTTTAAAAGAATAAGCCATAGAATCTTAGAATTGAATGAAATCTTAGAGATCACCTCATATAATGTTTCTCAACCCAAGCAATACTATGGACAAGATCAGTATCTCTCTAAGGATATATGTGGTGATGATAATGGCAATGATGGTTGATGGTAATGATGGTGATGATGATTATACATTACAATTTAAATTTACAATCCTGGGCAGTAGAGTACAATTATTACGCTTGCCAATTTATAGATGAGGACACTGAGACTCGGACTGCTCAAGCAACTTGTCCCTGGTCACCTAATTACCAATGTCAAAGCTGTGCCTTCCACAGCCTCAGCCCTGCTGACTCAGAAGGATGCATCCAAGAGCTGAGGAATGGGCCCGGGAGGAGCAGACCATACAGTTAGCAAGTAAAAGAGGCTAGGTTTGAAATTGTCTTCCAGACTCCAGGTCCATTTTTGTTAATAGTCACTAGTTTTATGTGATTTGGCACACTCTTTAACTTTTTATTATGAAATCACAAGTCACGGGGGGGCAGAGCCAAGATGGCGGCACAGGAGCAGCAAGGTTCGACAGCTCCCACACAGCCACCTCAAAATACCTGTAAAATATGACTCTAAACAAATTCTAGAGGTCTAAAACACACACAGATATACTTCCCGCTGAAGGCAGCTCAGCTAGGAGGGACCATCACAGTGCTGGGAGCTGAAACCAGCCCAGCCTGAAACAGTGGCTTGGCCCTGGGGGCAGCCTGACCAGCCGAGCCAAGTTGAGCCGAGCCGCAGCTGGAGCATCAGGAGGGCAGATCTGCGGCAGCCGTGGCAGTATCCAGAATTATCAAGTCATAAGAAAAAAAGGACTCAGTGAAAGGTCAGTGGAACTCGGCTAAAATTGGAAGAGATAAGCGGGTCTGGCCAAACTGCCTCCAGGGGAAGGAAGCGGCAGAAGGGGAGGCCCTGCAGCCGCCTCCACATTTGCTGCTTCAGAGCTCCCCGGGGTGCAGACTGCAGGGGGGCCAAGCAATTGTTCAGAGGCCAAGTGCTCTTGCATTGAGTGGCCTGGATCCAGATCGTGGTCTTGGGTGGTGGTCCTGGGGTGCTTTTTCAGTGAGCCAGAGCTGGTGGGGGTTGCAGCAGCCTCCTAAAAGCTCTGGCAGCTGGGAAAACCCCAGCAATTTGGGACAGAGCTTTCCCCTCTGGAAGCAGAGTTCCACAGAGCTAAAAAATCAGTGACTGGCCAACCATGAGCAAGCATAGGAAGCAAAGTAAGAACAGCAACCAAACTCTAGCTTCCTTCTTTGGGGAAAAGAAGGATCAAAGCAGGGAATGGGAGGAAGACAACACAGTCAGAACTC
>CM053583.1:295305475-295367194 GCA_028627135.1 Pseudochirops cupreus
AATGGCAAAAGAGGCCCAAAAAGCCAATGAGGAGAAAAATGCCTTAAAAAGTCAACTTTGCCAGATGGAAAAAGAATCTCAAAAGCTTTCTGAAGAGAATAATTCCTTCAGAATTAGAGTGGAGCAAATGGAAGCCAATGACTTTATGAGAAATCAAGATCCTATCAAACAGATCCAAACCGGTGAAAAAATAGAAGGCAATGTGAAATATCTCCTTGAAAAAACCACTGACCTGGAAAACAGATCCAGGAGAGACCATTTAAAAATTATTGGACTACCTGAAAGCCATGATCAAAAAAAAGAACTGAGAAAGCCTCCTTCAAGAAATTCTCAAGGAAAATTGCCCAGATATTTTAGAACCAGAGGGCAAAATAGAAGTTGAAAGAATTCACTGATCAACTCTTGAAAAAGATCCCCAAAAGAAAACTAGAAATATTATAGCCAGGTTCTGGAGTCCCCGGATCAAGGAGAAAATATAACAAAGTATTATAAGAAATCACAAGTCACTCTGGTTTTCATTGGCCAATAATAACCCCAACCCAAGCCTCTGTGGCTCATTGTTTAGGTTTTAATGGCTTAGAATGAGTATAAATAGCAATTGTTTTCTGTTCTGGCTAGAAACTCTTAAGAGTCTTACCCTCTTAGATTGACATCTTTGTGACAGTAAATTAGGCCATCTTTTGTTGTCTCTCTTTTCATGATTTTCTTGCATCATTCTCATCTCTCCCCAATTTTTCCTCCACTTCTCTTATTTGGTTTTCAAAATCCTTCTTAAGCTCCTCTATGGCATGTAATCAGTTCATATTTTTCTTGGAAGCTTTTGATGCAGGAGTTCTGACTGTGTTGTCTTCCTCCTGTTCCATGCTTTGATCCTTTTTGTCCCCAAAAAAGGAATCTAAAGTTGGATGGCTATGCTTGCTTTTCTTGCTCATGTTGCCAGTCAATTACTTGACTTTTGAGCTCTTTGCCACAGTACAACTCTGCTTCCAGAAGGGAGAGCTTTGTCCCAAATCCCTGGGGTTTTTGCAGCTGCCAGAGCTATTAGGAGGGCACTGTCTCTACAGCCCCCACCAGCTCTGGCTCACTGGTCACAAACCTCAGGACCACCACCCAAGACCATGATCCAGATTGAGGCAGGTTAAGGCAAGGACATTTAGCCTCTGAATGGTCGCTTGGCCCCCTCTATGATCTGCAGGCCAGGAGCTCTGAAGTAGCCACATGGAAGTGGCTGTACAGCTGGGCCACTCCTTCTGTCTCTTCTCACTCCAGGGGCAGAGGCCGGACCATACTCCATCCCCCCCAGATCCAGCAGAGTTCCACTGACCTTTTACTTTGTCTTTGGCATTTATGGGTTGATAATTCTGGAAACCCCCACAGCTGCTGGTGATCCACCCTTCTTAATGCTCCAGCTGTGGCTGGTCGGGGTCACCTTGGGGCTAAAACTTGAGGCTGGGCTCTGCTCCCAGCAGGCTATGATGAACCCTTCCTGTCCACCTGCCGGGCTGCCTTCAGCAAGAGATTTGTTTCTCTCTGTCACTTTGTGGGTTCTGTAGCTCTAAAATTTATTTAGAGTCATATTTTATAGGTGTTTGAGGTGGTTATGGAGGGAGCCCACAGAGTTTTCCTGCTTCTATGATGCCATCTTGACTTCGCCCCATATGAAATCACATTTTTATCACTGAATAACCAATATCTCTGGAATGTCAATGTTACTAACATCATTGTATAGTAAATATAACTTTGACAAATATTCCATTTTTCTATGTCTAGCAGTAAGTTTTCTTTTTTAAAAAGTGTGTATATATGTATCTATGTGTATGTGTGTGTATATATAGACATACATATACATACACATACATACCCATATAATCATTCTGACCTTGACAGACATCAACAAACATGAGGACTTCCAAATGCAAAGAATAAAAAAAAGAACTGCAAATAAAACCACGAATTTCTATTATATACAGCTTGATTTTTTAAAAATATATAATACATGTAGCATCCTAGTTTCAAAGTATGAAAAATGATTTTTAGTAATCATTATCTTGGAGATTCTTGCAAATGCAATTTAATCTAAGGTACAGAAGTTCCACTGTGATCTACTCAGCTTTGAGTAGAGACAGATTCTTCTGCCCAGATAGCCCAAATTCTGGGGGCACTCTGAGAGCAGAGTTTTTTCCTCTGACCTGAGATGAAATGATATTAGACCCTGTTGAAAAGATTTAAAAACTGTGTACCCCAAAGAGAGACCAGTTCCAGACTGGTTCCTATGCACGTGTGTCAACAATGGGGTATGGGCCACGTTGAGACCTTTGCCCTTTGTCCCAAAAGAATTTGGGTCCCATTTCTTTATGAGCCCTGGAAATTCTCCTTTGAACTTTCTCCTGAACTCTTCTTGAATTTTGGTCATGTCTCTGGTATCCACCTGAGGCATCTACCCATTTCAGTAATCCTCTGAACTGGCCTTTCATTTTGACCTACTGCCAGTCTCCCAATTCCCAACCCTTCCTTGTCTGTTGCCTCAGGGTCTCCCTGGCAATTTCCCACCCTTGATCCTATCTAAACCCCATTCTCCCTTGGCAATGTGGTCCAGGTCCCCAGCATTCCTGACCCTTCTCTTTTATCTCCCAGTCATCCCAGACTATTTGGCCCCTCCTAGATCCTTCCCACATCTTTCTGTATATAAAATCCATCTTACCTCCATCAAGGGGCTCAGATTCCATCTGGTCCACTTGCTAATCAAGCATCACAAATCTTCAGATCCCTTAAGAGTCTGACCAATGCTCAGATTCCTTAAGAGTCTAGACAATATGGCAGATTTTTAGAATTGCACCTACCCTTTATCAGTGTTGTAATAAATCTTGTATTTGACTGAAAGAAGGTTTGGGTCGAAATCATTCAGGCAGGACCTGTGTGTGGCTATTTCAGGGTCCTAGCACCCCTAAATCTCAACATTGCCAGCTTTGGGGAGAAATAAAATAACGAACACAACCTAATCAAGACCAAATACTAAGACTGACAAAAGTTGTCTTACTTATCTGTGTCTCCTTATGAACTTCCTTTTCTTTTCTTCTGAGCATTAAAAATGTTTCAATGTCCCTCCTTTTGGTCTCTTCTGGTTTGTTTGTTTTGTGGATGTTATCATCTATAATCTACCTCTCCCTCCAAAATCTCCCCCTGACCCATTAAAAAAAAACAAACAAACCAAATCTTGTAATAGATAAACCTAGTCAAGAATAATACATTCACACATTAGGTTTATCAACATCTTAAAGATTTGAGATCACAAAACTAGTCCAATAAACCGGTTTATGTTGCCCTAAACATCATGCCTACAATGTAGGTAGCTACCAGGTGAATTCTGGTGCCACCTACTGGATAGACTTTTTCTCTTTTTCTTTTTGGAGGGGGGAAGGCAGGGCAATTGGGGTTAAGAGACTTGCCCAAGGTCACATAGCTGGTAAGTGTTAAGTGTCTGAGGTCGAATTTGAACTCAGGTCCTCCTGACTCCAGGGCCGGTGCTCTATTCACTGCACCACCTAGGACCCTGGATAGACTTTTTCCATGAGAAAATAACTGGTAATGATATTACACATTCTCTTTCAGGAAAAAATTAGCTGTCAAATATATTTTGTTAAGATGTGATTACTATAAAAAATAACAAATATAATTACAGACCAATTTGGCCCAATAATTTCACTGTTGGGAAAATATCATGAAAAATACCATCAAAGGTTCTATCTGCCCCAAATTATTCGCAGCAGCATCATTTGTAATTGCACGGAAAAAAATTGAATGTAAGCTAAACGCTCAACGCTAGGAGACTGGCTAAATAAGGCATAGTTTATTAATGTTAGAGTTTGGGGTTCTGGGCACCCTGAAATGCAAGGGTTCAGGGTGGGGCTCCCTCAAAAGAATCAAATCACTCAAGCCTCCTTTCAAGTCAGAGTAGTGAGGTTTTATTATGACACTAATTAGATAGACAACGATTTCTAGTAAATCTGCAGTATTTGTGATGCCAGTAGAAGCAAGTGAGATTCCTAGTGAATCTGCACAATTTAAGGGGTTAAGATTGGTACTTTTATACAGAAGAAGACTGAGATCTGGATGGGATTAAGGAGTGGCAAGTAAGCTAATCGAGGTGAGCTGGGGTGGGCCAGGTGCCTTGGGCAGAGGCACTCGTGATCTGGGCTACTGAAATGTATGGGAAAATTCAGAGACTAGGTTGTTTTCAAAGACTTGGTCTTTTCCTTTTAGGGATTCAGGTCCCATGACTCCATCATTAATGTAACAAAAATATTTTAAGGTAATTAACATGGACAAGTATGAGGAAGATAAATGTGGTGGCAGGGTTGCATGCTTGGGAATGGTCCAATGGGGCCATTCCATAAAATGCATATTGAGACCTCTTGGCAATGTTTAGGGAAATGTGAGGTTCAGTGCAGTTTTTTAATTTTTGTAGATGCTCTGAAACTTTTTATTTTATTTTATTTTTTTAAAAAGCAGCAATAATTTAGATCATTAAACCAGAAAGCTGAATGACCTTCCCAAACCCCAAAGTTGAGCACAAGTACCGGCCAGGGAAGATGGTCCATGGCTCCGTGCTGCTCCCCTTGCTTGGCTCTGTGGGATGCTCCAGACCTCAAGAGCTTATCCTTCAGTGAGGCTGCCCCTCAAGCCTCTGCCTGAGGAATGAATTCCAGTCATCTCTTTGGAAAGGTGATAAAAGGGACCAGGGAGCCACCTCTTCTCCTTTCTCCCTTCTGGTCTAGTCTTCTCTCAAGTGTGGGAGCAACTGCTGTTTCCACTGTGTAAAGATCCATCTGGGCCTTGGAACCTGATGACACCCCAGCATCATCACTGGTTGCACACAGGGCTGAGAGTCTCTTTCTTTTATTAGCAAGAGGTAAACAGACACAACGAAAACCTTAAAAATATAGAAATAATCAAACAAATGTGGCCACCTCAAAATCACACAAGCATGAGTGGAAAAACCTCTCTCAATTCTAGTTTTGGTTTTGGTTTCCTCAAGCCCCCCTATCACTTCCCTATGCTGATCCTATACTAGGCTTGTTTTTGATTTTTAAAAAAATATGTAATTTTTTAAATGTTCCATAAAAATACTATTGTTCCTAGTCAAATATAGATATTGCAATATGAAGAGTAACTGCTTATTCCTCTCTCTGTAAAATGTGAATGAGCAAGGTAGAAACTTTACTAAGTGCCAGATGGGGCTTAGGAAAACATTCCTCCCAGTCAGGACTTCAGCTAAGTTTTTCTTTCAGTCTTTCCCATCTCTCCACTCCCATCAAGTCTAACCTGTCTGTCTCACAGTGTGCTCACTATGGAGAGGTTCTGTGTAATTTCACATGTTCAGCCTGTATTTGATTGCCTGTCCTTCCAGTGGGGATGGGTGGTGAGGGAGGAGGAGAAAGAATCTGGAATCTGGAGTTCCATAATCAAATGTTATGAATGTGTATCTATCTATCTATCTATGCAATTATTATTATTATTATTATTGACTACATCCAACTGGAACTCGAGATACACAGGCACTGCAGTTGGGAGATCCATCCTGCCCTACCAAAAAGTGACATAGGAGAGAATAGACTGGGGGAGGGGGGACACACTGGGATGGCTGTTTTGGGGTGGTGGGCGGGGGAAAGACTGGGAGAAAATATGTAACTCAAAGTCTAACCTGTCTGGATTAGCAGTAATACCGAGTGAGGACTCTCCATGGTTTTTTTCTTTGTTTTTTGCTTTTCGGAATGGGGAGGGTAGTGCAATTGGGGTTAAGTGACTTGCTCAAGGTCACACGCCTAGTAAGTGTTCAGTGTCTGAGGCCGAATATGAACTCAGGTCCTCCTGATTCCAGGGCTGGTGCTCTATTCACTGCACCACCTAGCCACCCCTCTCCATGTATTCTTAAGAAGCATGAAAATCAAACGATTCTTTAGGAAAAAAAAAAGACAACTTGATGCTGCCCTGATTTTGCAGAGCCAAACTTTCCTCCCTCTATGGATCATCTGGGTTTCCAAACACCAAACACATCAGCTTTACTTTACCCAAAAGAGAGGTGCAAGTCCTCACTTAGAACGAACCTTTGAGCTGGTAAAAGGTGTATCAATCTTTTCCCATCCACAGGAGGGCACTGAGGATTGGCTCCTGGGGTGGCCTGTTCTACTTGTGCAAGGAATAAAGATCTACCTTATTAAAAAAGATGCAATTCAAATCAAGGTGATGGGGAGGCCTAACTGCTAGGGAATGATGAAGAATGAGCAAGCCTCTTGTCCCTCCATGTGGAAAAGGTGACTTTTGACCACAGATTTGGGTTTGGGGCCCAGCCAAGGTTGCCTTCAGTTCTCAGAGAGGGACAGTGCCGGGTGGCCTGAAATGCAGCTTCTTCATCGATGTTGTAGTCCACAAAGGTGCCATAGGAGAATTTGTGGTGATGGAGGAGGTGCTCCAGGAAGCTGGCGCCCTTGTAGCTGGGGTCGCCCCAGGGCATGGCTGAACAGATGGGGCAGACTACTCGGTTGGCGTCATTGTGGTGGTTCTCCATGCAGTGCTTCACCATCTCCTGCTGGTCCAGATTGCGAGCTCCACAGTATGGACGCACAAAGGTGGATCTGTTTGGGATATTGCTGGGAATGGGCTGGATTATTGGCACTTCTGGGACAGACTTGGGACAGTTGGCCATCTGCTCCTGGACCTTAATGTTGGAAGAAACGTGTGACCTCATCTTTGCAAAAGTCACCTTCCGGCTGCAGCCCCTGTACGGAGCCTTGTAGAATAACAGCTGTTTTTCCACATTGGAGGCTTTGTCTACTTTCGTTGGGTCAAGGGGCATTCAGCAGAGTGGACAGAATGGAGCTCCATGGCTGCAAACAGAACGTGTGTCTGTAGCTGCCGATGGCCACGGGCCGGTGATAGAGCTCCAGACAGATGGGGCCGCTGTACCGGGCCACTGTTGCTGCCATTACCGGGCCCGGCCGGGAGCTGCGGGGTGCTGATGGGGGCTCCAGCTGGGGGTGCTGCTGCTGCTGTGCCAAGGCCACCAAGTTGCAGAACATCACCGTCCCCTGCCTGCCGGCCCCAGTACGCTGGCCCTGCTCGTGCCCAGTCCACCGCTCGGACTCCGTCTCCGTCTGGGTCCCCGGGCGGAGTCATAAAGATGGGCAGATCTTTATGAAATAATGCAAATTAGAAAAAGAAGGCCTGGAAAAATGTTATGCAGTAACTACAACCACATAAAAGGAAAAGCAAATGGGAATGAATGGACAAAGAATCTCGATGGAGACTTTGAGGGAATGACTTCAAAGTGACATTTTGTGCACTGAAATTCATTGACTTAAATGTAAATACTTTAAAAGCAAATTTAACTAACTGTGTTGATGCTTCATATTTACTATTTTGACCCAGTGACTCAAAAGATTTTTGATATATCACAGATCATTTATAATAAATTATTTTTGACAGTTACAACACATAAGGGTCTGTTGACATGCTCCTGGGGATGTTGCTGGTGATTTGGAAAATGGATGAGTAATCAAGGAAAGTTTTCTAGGCGAGGCAGGATAAGTGAGTATCAGCATTACCCCTGTCAAGTGGGCAAACACCACCCCTCAAAATGCAGGGTATTCCAAGCTGAGCTGACAACAGAAAAGTTTTATTAAGAGGAAAATCAGATTCTAGTGTATAGGCACCCCAGTACAAAGTACAAAGAAGTCCACAGGCTTTGAGAGGTAGAGGCAATTTATGCTTGAAAACCACAAAGGGGAGGTTTCGGGGAGAGGTTAAGGTAAAGAATGGACAGTCTTTCCCAGGAACAACTGGGACCCAGAAGCAGGATGTTTTGCAGGAATAATTGACCACAAGACTGGTTTAGGCCAGTTTTTTGGGGGGGAGGGGAATGGAGGAGGACACAGCTCAGCAAGGTCAGCCAGCGAACACCAGCAAAGGCATCTGGGAGTAAGCAAGACTTTGGCTCACTACAGGCTCCTAATTGATTCCTTTCAGTAAACAGGCTTCCTCTGTCCAGTGCACCTGACTGGTAAGGTAACTCAGAAAACAGACATTAATCTTGGGGATGCTCTCACACCCCTAAATCAAGTTGCTTACTATAAAGTATCTAGATCACAGATAAGCTTGAACCCTATCTAGGCAATACCTGGGTTAAGGAGATTTTGAATTTGGCCCTGAGGTTTCCACCTTTTGCTTTTTTTGTAAACTTAACACTACTGAATCTTGTCTTTAAGCATCATACTTCAGACTTTCACTGGTCCCTGGATTTAGAGATCTGGAATATTGGGTTCTAATCATACATTTTCCCCTCCTTAAATTAGTTTCTGTCATGGTAACTAGGTAGTCCAGCCATAGATAGATGGTCACCTTAGATCATGAAAACGTGTTTTCTTTGGTTTATTTACAAAGAAAAAGACAATATACAAAATAAGAAATAATATAATAGGCTAGAAAGGTAACATGATATAGTGGATAGAAGGATGGCATCAAAGCTAAGAAGAGCTAGGTTCAAGCCTTGCTTCTGATACATACTGGCAGTGTGGCCTTGGGAAAGTCCTTTAACCTGATAGGTTGCTCTGGGATTATAAATTGCAGAGAAGGTACTGACTTGAAATTTCCTTATCTAGGAGTTCCCTATGTTAAAAAAAATCACAAATCTAAATGACACAATGGTTAGAGAATGGGACCTAGAGTCAGGAAGGCCTGAGTTCAAATCTGGCCTTAGACATTTACTAGCTGTGTGACCCTGGGCAAGTCGTTTACCTATCTGCCTCAGTTTTCTCAACTGTAAAATGGAGATGGTGATAGCATCTCACAGAGTTGTTGTGAAGATCAAATGAGATAATATTTGTAAAGCACTTAGTCAGTGCCTAGTGCACAGTAGGTAAGCACTTAATAAATTCTTATTCCCTTCTTCCATCTCCATTCTCCCTCCACTATCCCTACCATAACAGGTGTTGATACTCATCAGTCTCAGGTTACAGTGAATTTAATCTTTCTTCCTTCCTTCCTTCCTTCCTTCCTTCCTTCCTTCCTTCTTTCCTTCCTTCCTTCTTTCCTTCCTTCCTTCCTTTCCTTCTTTCTTTCTTTCTTTCTTTCTTTCTTTCTTTCTTTCTTTCTTTCTTTCTTTCTTTCTTTCTTTCTTTCTTTCTCTCTCTCTTTCTTTCTCTTTCTTTCTCTTTCTTCCTTTCTTTCTTCCTTTCTTCCTTCCTTCCTTTCTTTCCTTCTTTCTTTCTTTCTTCCTCTAGCTACCTAGCTTGGCCCACTCTGAATCTGCCTTTTATCTGTCACATGGTCCTAGACAATTATAATATCTTTTCCACCAGAAAATTGCCAAGTTAAACTTTTTAATACTCAGAATCACTCTCATTCAGGTTGTCACTGGTGGTGTTTAGGTATTCAACTCATGTTAATTAGCTAAAAATTAATTCATTAATATTACTTATCCATTTAAGTCAAAAGTTCTTAACCTGGGGTTTGTGAATGTAAAAAAAATTTTTTTTGATAGCTGCATTTCACTATATTTGGTTTCCTTGGTAATCCCATGTATTTTATTTTATTCATTCAAAAACATTGTTCTCAGGAGTAAAAGGTTTCACCAGACTGCCAAAAGGGGTCCATGACACAGAATAGGTTAAGAATTCTTGACTTAATCTAGTTATATAGTTCTCTCCCTCCAGTTAAGAGGTGGGGAAGGAAATGACACTTGGACAGTTTTCATATCATCTTAAAAACCAGAATAATTCAGCCCAACATATGGGGGCACTCCCATAGGTCACTAAAGAGAACCCTGTCCTTCATTTGATAACCTCAAAGAATCCAGAGAGAGAGTAGGTATATGAGGAAAAGGGGTGTGTGTGTGAGCCATTATCCACAACCTCCTGATTTTCCCCTTTCTCACCCGGGATGACTCCCTCCCCCACTCTAGTGACCTAAGTTCCATGAGTCCTGTGATGCAGAGCTGGAATTCTGCCTAGGGTGGGGCATTCTTAGTGTCCGAGATGTCTGGGTGGAGACTGAGCTTTGGACAGGATGGAAGCCGGTCCCCTCATCCTGAAGGATCTTGGGATGACTTGGAATATGGTAGAACCACTGGAGACTGAGCTTTGGACAGGATGGAAGCCGGTCTCCCCATCCTGAGGGATCTTGGGATGACCTGGAACGTGATAGAACCACTGTTAGGTCCAGTCCTAAACGTCCGGGGAATTGGGTCTGGTTTCTACCTCCTGGGCAGTGTGTTGCTACTTTTGCTGCTCTATCATTTCAATAGGAATGTCTATCATCTTCAATTCAAGAGGAACAAACACTTCTCTAAGGTAATGGGAGCCAGTCAGATTGCCTGTAGAGAAGCTCCTTCCACCTATCCTTCCACTGCCCTTACTGTGCCTTCATGCTGACTGATCCTTCTTAGCTTCTTCCTCTGTTCTATGTCATTCTACGTTATTTTTTGTTTGTTTGTTTTTGTTTTTGATTTTTGGAGGGGGGAAGGCAGGGCAATTGGGGTTAAGTGACTTGCCCAAGGTCACACAGTTAGTAAGTGTTAAGTGTCTGAGGCTGGATTTGAACTCAGGTCCTCCTGTCCAGGGCCAGTGCTCTATTCACTGTGCCACCTAGCTGCCCTGTCATTCTACATTCCACAACACTTTTTTTCCCCCTCCAATTCACACAGATATTCTTGAGGAACTTAGGATAAAGTAAAAGGACAGAGAAGGGGGTTTTCTTGTTGTTCAGTAATATCTGACTCTTTGTGACTCCATTTGGAGTTTTCTTGGCAGAGATATTGGATTGGTTTGTGATTTTCTCCTCCAGTTCATTTTACAGATGAGGAAACTGAGGCAAACAAGGTTAAGTGACTTGCCCAGGGTCACACAGCTAGTAAGTGTCTAAGGCCAGATTTGAACTCAGGAAGATGAGTTTTCAGGTCTGGTGCTCCATCCACTGAGCCACCTAGTTGACCTAAGCACTACAAGACTAGAGACCTATATTGGCATGTAAAGTGTGACCACTGGAAGGTGAGGGTTGCCTGTTTAGTATTTTCCTTCTAGAGAGAGTGCAAACCTTTAAGGGAATGCTATGAAGATGGGAAAGGAGATAGATTCCTGGGGGTGGAAGGTGGAGTCAGAAAAAGGGGAGTTTTCTAGCTACTGTTTATGAACCACTGAATCCTTTATATAGTGTTGCATTTTTTGTGGGGTAAAACAAAATCTGTCCTATGTTCACTATAGCTCTTTAGAATATTTTTACGGGAACTGAAGACCTTTTTACCTATATCAGTGGAGCCCTAGACATGAGTGATCTTCTGAGGCTTCCAGAAGAAATTCTTGTGGGGACAAAATGAGGCAGAAATAGGATTTGGGTACAACTCTTCCCTCTTTCCTAAGACTGAACCTGGTCTATGTAAACCTAGAGCTGTGGGTTACAGCTGTATTGGGGCAGCTCAGTAGCCCAGTAGATAGAGCCCGGCCCTGAAGTCAGGAGGACCTGAGTTCAAATCCAGCCTCAGACACTTATTAGCTGTGTGATCTTGGGCAAGTCACTTAAGCCCAAATTACCTCAAAAACAAAAGCACTGGCATTATGATTACATGAGCACATTGAGGGGGCACAGGTGATTTTTCTGGTTAGATGGAAAGTGGAAGAAAATAATCAGGGAAAACTCCTTGGTGGAGGTAGCTGGAGGTAAGATCAGTATAGTGGAAAAGATGGGGAGGTGCCATGACGGATCATGGGGGGAGGAGCTGTTGTCCATCTTCTGATCTCCCTGTCTCCACTGAGAGACTTTCCTTTATGACAGTCTCCATGGCCCAAGTTCCAGGGCCCTGTGATGCAGAACTGGAACCCTGCGTAGAATGTGACATTCTTAATGCTAGGATCATTCGCTGGTGCTGCACGTCAGGGAAGATGGATGCCAGCAACCTTTTACTAAATAACGTTGGGGAGCTCTGGGATGCAGGGCAGACGCTGATGAAACAGATACTGACTGTCAGGGGCATTGGCTCAGTCCTCTACCTCTGCAGCCTCATGCTCTTCCTGGTGTTCCTTTATCGCCTCTCAAAATCTCCATTTCGACCCCGTGTGAGGAGGAGCAGACGTTTCCGTGAGGTAGGTCTCCTCCGGAGACCAGCTCTTCTATTTTCCTCTCTTTCTACTCTTCTCCCTGATCTTCTGTGGTGACTCTGATTCATGTTAACGTCTTTATTTTCTCAGCATCACCTTTTAAAACCCTTTCCCTCAATTCACACAGACTCTCCTGGGCAACTTAGCAAGAATTGAAGGGCCATGATCCTTTTAGAGTCAGAGAATGTATCTGGATAATGAGTGACAAGAAAATCCTGAGGTTGAATGACCTAGTATCCATTGAGAGGGTCCCTAAGTGAAGGCACAGAGTCCTTTGAAGACCAACTCCCTGTAAATTATTCTTCAAGGCTCAATTAGATCTTTGTACCAGTTGTTACAGGAAATGAGAAAAGAGAAGACAGGCCTCTGCCCTTGGGAAGGTCTACATTTATCTGATTGGACAGACTTTAGTTTTGAAAACCTGTTGATCTGACAGGCACCACTATAGGCCTGATGCCAAGAACCTTCTTTCTTTTGGGAGAGTAACTCTGCATTTTACTTAATATTATTTTAAGTGTTATTGATGTCTTTTTTTTTTCTTTTTGGAGGGGGGAAGGCTGGACAATTGGGATTAAGTGACTTGCCCAAGGTCACACGGCTAGTAAGTGTTAAGTGTCTGAAACTGGATTTGAACTCAGGTTCTCCTGACTCCAGGGCTGGTGCTCTATTTACCGCACCACCTAGCCTCCCCGATGTCTTTTGTCTTTAAATTTTTGAATATACTACTCCCCTTGGCTCCTTTCTAGTGAACCTCCCCTTGCAACAAAAATGAAAACACACACAGAATATCAGTAAAATCAACAGATTGTGTCTAACAGCATGTACAACATTCCATATGCATAGATTTTGCCTCTACCATCTTCTCAACTCTTCCTCAAGGGTCAAGTTTGGTTATTATAATGGTTCTGCATTAAGTTTTGTTTTATTATTGAGAGACTTCTCACTGATGCACAGGAAGCAAGTTAAGGAAAAATGATAAAGAAAACAAAAAAAAAGTTGCTGTACTTTAAGTGAGAAGGAAATATTATTTAACAACTTTTTCAAATAGAGGCAGAGACAGAACATAAAATTGTTGAAGAAAGTACAACAAATAATAAATGAGCTCTGTGAGAAGGAAGAGACTGACGGAAGGACAGAAAAGCACTCAAGACAGACCATCTCAGAGAGAGAAAAGAACTATGTTTCCCGAAGTAACATCGCCATCTTGTGATCTTTGGGGGATTCACACCAAGAACTTCTAAAGCCTTTTACAACTCTACATAGAGAACATAAAGGAAGATTTCCCTGTTGGTGTTTGCTCTGAACCAGATGTGACAGATGCAGTAGGAATGGATGCAGTGGGTGGTCCTTGGATAGCAGGACGCCTGTTACTGGGGATCTGCAGGAAGAAAATTAAAGTAGAGGCTTGATGTGACCCACAAAGCAGAAGTTCTCCACCCCGTAGAGACAGGTGGGCAGTGGAGACCCATCTTGCTCCAGGGGTGAATGTGGTCGAAGATGAGTAGAGCGGTTAGCCTCATAAAGGATTGGCTAAGGAATGGACAGTACCGTGTGAAAATGTGTTCCTAATCACTAATTTTAAGACAAATACAACTTTAAATGCCTAAGATTCCATCTTATATCGTACAAGTTGGCAAAGACGACCAAAAAAATGGGAAGTCAACGTAGGGGGATTGTGGGAAGACAAGACACATTGATTCGCTGTTTTGGGTTTTCTTGGTTTTTTTTTTTTCCTTTTGGAGGGGGAATGCAGGACAATTGGGGTCAAGTGACTTGCCCAAGGTCACAGGGCTAGTAAGTGTTAAGTCTGAGACTGGATTTGACTTCCAGGGCCACCTAGCCGCCCCACTTTAATTCACTGTTGGTGGAACTCTGACTAAGATATTAATTGGGAATTAGGCAATAGAAGTATCCAATCTTTCTATACCCTTTGACTGAGTAGTCCTATTATTACTGGGCATATGCCTGCTACTCTTTTTCCCTAACTCAGAAAAGATACTGGAATCGTGGATTTAGTAATGGAGAAAGAATGAACCAAAAAGTACATGAATGTAATGGATAATCACACAAGAAGAGATGGAGATAGGAAGAATTCAGAGAAACATGGGAAGAGTCACATGAACTGATGCAAAGCAAAATAAGTTGGATGAAGAGAACATTATAAGCCATGATGACAAAAAGGATATGGGACTTGGAGTAACCAAAAAACTGGTGAAGGTCCTACAGAAGAGATAAATCATGCCTTCTGACTCATTATAGCAGCGGTTCTCAACCTGTGGATTATGCTCAATTTAAATACATTCTACATATCAGATATTTACATTATGATTCATAACAATAGCAAAATTACAGTTATGAAGTAGCAACGAAAATAATTTTATGGTTGGGGGTCACCACAACATGAGGAACTGTATTAAAGGGTCGCGGCATTAGGAAGGTTGAGAACCACTGCTTATAGGGAGGCAGGGGACTACTAGGGCAGAACATTGTATCCACTGCCAGATGTGATCATCAAACTGAATATTTTTGCTTTTCTTTGCCGTTGAATGGGTTGATCAGGATGGGAGTGAGGTGATGGGGGTTGATTGAATAAAACATTTTGCTTCTAAAAAGTGTGGTAGAATAAAAGCTGGGAGAACACACAGGGCACAATGACAGTGATCCAGGTATGAAGTGATGGGGACCTGGGTAGTGGTCCTGAGTAGAGAGGAGAAGAGATCAGTTGTGAGAGACGTAGTGGAGGGAAGATGGACGTGGTGAGTGGGCCTTGAGGGACACAGAGCCTCTGCTCTGAAAAAAGTAATTTCCCTTCTCTGGATCTCCATTTACTCATCTGTAAAATGAAGGGGTTGATTAGCTGACCTTGACCTTCCATCTTTAATCCATGTTCCCACTAACCCGGGAACTTTTCCGGGTGGTCACACAGCGGGGAGAAGAATAGAAGTAGGAGTGGTGGTTGAGTCAATTTTCCTTACCTTATTGCTCTGAAAGTCCCCTAATCTTGCTTATTGTTTCCTGAGGCTCAAACTATCTGGTCCTCTGAGGACATTTTCACAGGTGTATTTGAAGCACAGACCGGGTGTGCATGGTCTGTGACAACAGCTAGCAGTCACAGAGTGCTCTAATGGTTGCAGCATGCTTTCCTTCCACCTGTGGGTGTCTCTGAAAGTAAACAGACTGATCGGAGAAGTCTGGACAGGCGGGTGTTTATCATTAGGTGCTATTTGTTTTTGTTTTTTGGAGGGCAATTGGGGTTAAGTGACTTGCCCAAAGTCACATGGCTAGTGTGTTAAGTGTCTGAGGCTGGATTTGAACTCAGGTCCTCCTGACTCCAGGGCTGGTGCTCTATTCATTGCGCCACCTAGCCGCCCCAATTAGATGCTATTTGGAAGGAGCTGTTGGTGATTGGATGGCCCAGAGGTCAAATCAGGGATTCCTTTACACCCATCCTTTAGCCCAGCCTCCTTGGTGCTGATTCCAATTCTTTTCCATGCACAGGAACCTGTAAGTAGGATCAGACTGGGAGATTGGGCCCTTTGGGGAAGGGTTTTGGTTCTAGGTGAGACTTCTGTAACTACCCAGACATATCAGATTTCCAACCCTTCCTCATTTCTTTCTTTCAGCGTTTTAGATCAGAGAGCAGAGAATCTGCAGAGAGAGGTAAGGTCCTATGCTTTCTGTCCTGAACTTCTTTGGGATTTGATTGTCAAGCCTTGTGCTCTATTCCCTTGAGGCTCTACCCCCATCCCTACCTCATCCCCATTATCACTCCCAGGTCGACTCTATCCTATCTCTACCCCTAGCCCATGCCCATTCCCAACCCCATTCTCATCTTCCTTCCCATACTCATCCTTATCCTCATCCCCATCCCCAACTCAATCTTCATTCCCATTTCCATCCCTGGTCATAGACTCTGAGAGTTGGAATGGGAATCAGAAACTATGTAGTTCAACCTATCCCTGAACAAGAATCCCCCTACCACATATGCAATGAATAGTTATAAAGATTCTACATGAAACCTAGTGAAGGGAAATCCAAGATTCCGAGGCAGTCAATTCCAGTTTGGGGCAGCCCTAATTATTAGGAAGTTCTATCTCATATCAAGTCTAAATCTGCTTCAGTAAATCTATCAACTCATTGCCCCTGGTTCTGTCCTCTGGGATTAAACAAAGGTTTAATTCTTCTTTCATGTGAAAGTCTTTTAAATAAGACAGTTATCATGTTCCCTGCAAATATCCTTTCCTCCAGACTGTTTCAGTCAGTCAGCAAGTCAGTCAATAAGCATTAAGTGCTTACCATGTGCCAGGCACTGTGCTAATCCCTAGTGATACAAAGAAAGGAGAAAGACAGTCCACGCTCTCAAGGAGCTCACAGACTAATGGGGGAGACACCATAACAAATAACTGTGTACAAATAAGATATATAGAGGATAAATTGGAAGTAATCTCAGAGGGAAGGCACTAAGACTAATCCCTCACACAGCATGATCTTGAGGCTCTTCCTTAGCTTTATTATCAATGACCTTTCAAAAATGCAGTCTCAAGAACTGAACACCATATTGCCATGGCATGGTACAAATGGATCTAATCTCCTACTTGGTTCTGGACAACATGCCTCCTTTAATGGAACCCAAGTTTGAAATTACTTCTTTGGCAGCTATATGCTAACCACTGACACCTCCTCTTCCTTCTCCTTCTCCTCCTTCTGTTTCTTCCTCCTCCTCCTCCTCCTCCTCTTCTTCTTCTTCTTCTTCTTCTTCTTCTTCTTCTCCTCCTCCTTCTCTTCCTCCTCCTCCTCCTCTTCCTCCTCTTCTCCTCCTCCTCCTCTCCTCCTCCTCCTCCTCCTCCTCTTCTTCTTCTCCTCCTCCTTCTTTTCTTCCTCCTTCTCTTCTTCCTCCTCCTCCTCCTTCTTCTTTTTTGGGGAAGAAAAAAATCAGTCACAAATAAAATGTTTATTGAATGAATAAATCCATTAAAAGTAGTGGGGTTCCATTAAAAAAAAAAGGTCTGACCAGCAGAAATGAATTTGTCCTACAGTGTTTTGCATGCCCATTGTGGTATCTATCAACTGCTATTCATCCATCCTTCTACTTCCTTATCTTCTCCCCTCCCACTTTCTATAACTACAGTTGGATAAACATTGATTTCCTTTGGGCTTGTGGGGAAGTATGACATGTTTGACTTGGCTTGCTCTTCACTAATATCCACTAAGTCCTAGCTGACACATTTAGATATCTTTGGGTTCCAAATGTTTCTGAGAAGTCAATCATGGTCTTGCAGCTTTGGAGCTAAAAAGAAATGGGAACTATCTTTGAATAAAGCAGAAAGCACTTTTGAGAAGGGAGAAGTGGAGGAAGGCATATCCTGAACCTCTGAACCACTCTCCTTACTTCCCATTAAAAAAAGAGTCTCATGGGATCATGGAATTTGAGAGAGTGATGGAACCTTAATGATCATCTGTTCCAACTCCCTCATTTCATGGATGAGGAAACTGACGCTCAGAAAGGTAAGGGGATCAGCCCAAGGTCACACAGCTCGCCACTGGTAAAACTGAAACTAGAACTCAGATTTCCCAAATCAGTTCCATTGCACCAAGGGAAATATTTCTCTCATAGCACTCCTAGACCTATTTTTCCCCCTGTTAAATATCTGCCATTTTTCTCACATCTTTTTCAAATGAACTTCCATCTAGCCATGCTTTTCTCATCTTGTATTTGTGAAGTCTATTATTTACGTGTAAGACTTTGCATTTATTCTTTTTAAATTTCACTTTATTGCTTTCGGTCCAGCATTCTGGTCAGTTGAGATCCTTTTGGATTCCAACTTGACCACACGATGTATCAGTGATCCCTCCCAGCTTTGCGTCATCTGTAAATCACAATACACATGCTTTGCATGACTTTATTTAAGTCATTGATAAAATTGTAACCCGAACAGGACCAAGAACAGATCACTGGGGGACTCAGTGAAACTTCCCAGAGGCACTTAGGTGGTACAGGGGATGCTGGACCTGGAGTCAGGAAGATCTAAGTTCAGCCTTAGGCACTTAGTGGCTGTGTGTCCCCGGGCAAGTCACTTAACCTCTGTTTACTTCAACTTCCTCAAATATAAAATGAAGATACCTACCTCTCAGGGTTATTGTGAGGATCAAATGAGAAACTTGTAAAGCCTTTAGCCCAGTGCTCAGTACACAGTAGGCACTTAATTAATGCTTATTATCTTCTCTCCTTCCCTTCCTCCTGAGTTGACTACCCTTTGGGTCCAGTCAAGCCACAAAATAAAAACAACTTTTCACTGTTCAACTGTTTTGCTAAAGTCTAAGTAGACCATATATACAACTTTCTTCCTTTAAAAAAGGAAATAGACTTAATCTGAAATACTCTATTCTTCATCAAGCCATTCTCACTTGCTGAGATTCCTATTTCCTATTTTTTAATCAGACTTTTAATAACATGTTCTAGAATTTTGCCAAGAATCTAAATCAAGCTCGCTGGTTGATAGCTTGCAGACTCCATTCTATTTATTCCCTTTTTAGAAAGTCAGGACATTTGCCTTTTTCCACTTCCTAGGTAACTCTTCCATTTTCCATGATTACTCTTTATTTAGTTCAGTTTTTTTTTTTGGAGGGGGGAAGGCAGGGCAATTGGGGTTAAGTAACTTGCCCAAGGTCACACAGCTAGTAAGTGTGTCAAGTGGCTGAGGCTGGATTTGTACTCTGGTCTTTCTGACTCCAGGGCCTCTATTCACTACACCACCTGGCTGCCCCCATTATCACTCTTTAAAATAAAATATCATATCAGTTTTTTACATCACTATCACTTCCCTATGACTCTCCTCTCTCACCATGGAACCATTCCTATAACAAAATATATTGCTAAGCAAAACAAATCAACACATAAGCTATGTCTGACGGTATATGCCTTGTTCCATACTGATAGTCCATTGACTAAGTAGGCATCCTTTCCGGTCGGGTCATGGAAGTTACAATTGGTCATTGCATTGATCAGGGCTGTTTTCCTTCAATCTTGCTTTCCTTTGTCCTAGTGTAGTTCTCACATAGCTCCTTCTGGTTTTGCTTACTTTACTCTGCATCATTTCATATAAATCTTCCCCAATTTCCTTGAATTTTTCCTATTCATTATTTCTGATGGGACAATGATATTTCCATTACATTTTGTATCACAATTTGTTCAGCCATTCCCCAATGGATAGACACCTAGGTGGCATGGTAGGCTGCTACAGGGCATATTGGGTAGAGTCGAAAAAATTGGAGTCGAAAAGACCTGAGTTCAAATCCCACTTCAGTCACTAACTAGCAAGTCACTCACCCTCTGTTTGCCTTAGTTTCATCATCTATAAAATACAGAAGTTAGATTCAATGACCTCTAAGGTCACAATCAGCTCTAAATCTATAATCCTATGAAAAATGCTGTCATAGAAAATAAAAAATGCTGTCATAAATATTTTGGTAAAAATGGAACCTTTTCCTTTCTCTTAACTTTCTTGTGCTACTTGCCTAGTAGTAACATCTGTGGATCATACTGTCCGCCATCTTTCAAAGATCACTGACAGTCGTCCAGCAATAGTATTGGCTAGTTCTCTCAGTACTGTTGGATGTATTCAGTCTTAGCCTGGTGATTTGAGTTCACTTAGGCATCTAGAAACTCTCATACTATTTCCTGTTTGGGTGGCACAATAGGACCTAGAAGTCAAGAATACCTAAGAACAAATCTAGCTTCAAACACTTACTAGCTATGTGACCCTGGGCAAGTCACTTAACTCCTATCTGACAGCCTCCTCTTCTATAAAATGGGGTTAACAATAGCACTTACCTACCCAGGGTTATTGTGAGGATAAAATGAGATAATATTTATACAGCATTTTGCAAACCTTAAAGTGCTTTGTAAATGTTAGCTACTAAATTATTTTTATTAGCCATTTTAAAAATTCTGTACTTTTCTGAATAAAGACTAGAACAGAAAACATAAGCGAAGAGGGAAGAGGTAGTAGTGTTGCTGGAGTGGACAAGTACAGGAAATTTTCCTAGCTTTTTAGCATCATGGGCCCCTTGGACAGTCTGGTGAAATCTATACACTCCTACTTAGAATAATGAATTTAAATGCATTAAATAAAAATACATAGGAGTATAAAGTAGGCCAAAGGCAGCAAAAATAAAGATGATATTTTTTTCTCATCCAGGTTCATGGACCCCCTGAAATCGTAACCATGGACCCGTTAGGCTAGATCCCTGCTTTATGCATAAGTGCCTGTTCTTAGAGTACAAAGAGGGGTTGGTGAACTTGGGTGCTCAACTGGGTGCTTTCTGGGAGCCTGAATGGATCTCAGTCTCCTAGTGCTTTAGCTCATGTTTCTATCTCAGTTTGACCCAGGGTTAAAAATGTAAAACCCCCTTTCCCTCTTCTGCTGCTCAAGGAGCCAGCCGCCACCATGAATGACATGGTACCCATCAGAACCAGGAAGTTTATGACAAACAGACTTCTTCAGTGTAAACAGATGGTTATTGATGTCCTTCATCCTGGAAAGGCCACAGTGCCCAAGATTGAAATTCAAGAAAAACTTGCCAAGATGTACAAGACAACTCCAGACATAATTTTTGTCTTTGGATTCAGAACCGATTTTGGTGGTGGCAAAACAACAGGCTTTGATTTGTGATTCCCTTGACTATGCAAAGAAAAATGAACCAAAGCACGACTTGCAAGGCATGGCCTGTATGAGAAGAAAAAGACATCAAGAAAGCAGCGAAAGGAATGCAAGAACAGAATGAAGAAAGTAGGGGTACTGCAAAAGCAAATGTCGGTGCTGGCAAAAAGAAGGAATAAAAGGCATTATGCATTATGCTTATCCATGAAGATCATTTTTCACCAGAGCATAAATAAACTATGTAAAACTTTAAAAAATGTAAAATTATCATCATATAACATTTCATAATTTAATCACAATTAACTTCTATTTGCCTCTACTTCTTATTGAGATGCTTATCTTTCTCAACTTCCCATGGCCCCGAAAGGAAAGCTCATTACATTAAAGATTAGACTGCAGTTATTTTAGGAAATCAAGGTGAAAGAGAGAACAGTATGAAAACTTCATCGGCTGGGTGCTATTCTGGTCTAAAAAGAAAAAAAGGGTCTGCAACCTTCACTCCCAGGGGCAGTCTTTGAGTAAGGTTGGACTTCTCAATTTCATGTTTGCTCAGGGAACAGCTGCATCCAGGGGCCTTTTGTGGAGGAGAGTCATCTGGCATTCCCTTCCCCTCTCCATTATTAAGCATTCCTTGACTCACCCACCGCCCAAGTATTTCTGGTTATAAATAGCCAGGAAAAGATGGCCTCATTCCACAATGAGTGGCAGCCCCACTCCCACTTTTGTCAAGGCAGTCCTTACTTTCTGACCAATTGCCCTGTGAAATCATCCAAAGATCACTGGGGTGTCAACCTCACCTCCATTCCCCTGTATTTATTTGACCTTGGACCAAACAAACTAATGCTGTGGTCTCAATAGCGGTATTGCATCTTTGGGGTGTGACTCTTTGGTAATGTTGCCTCCATCTCCATAGCAATGCTATCTGTGAGCAGAGCCCAGGAACTAGGAGTTACACAGAGGTTGGATCAGATGACCATCAAGGTTCCTGAGAGCTCTAAATAATCTGTGTTCCTATATCTCTTTTTTGGAATGTTTAGAAATGACATACTCTCTAAAAATCTAAAGCATGTGTCAAATTATCCCTAGCCTTTTCTCTACTATACATTCTAAGGTGGAGTGGTCAGTTGCCATTATTTCTGGTTCAGCAACCAAATACTCCTTGTTGGTGAGAATTAGGTCCAGAACAGCAGTTTTCCTTATGGATTCTTCCCCTTCAGAAGGATGAACTTATTAAGGTGTGCCAAGAAATTAGGAGGTGGCTTTGCTTTTGTCAGAGAGAGAGTGCTTAGTCTGTTCAAGAGCTCACAAGTTCACACACACACACACACACACACACACACACACACACACAGAGTATACATTTAATTATTTCTTACAACAGAGCAATATTCCATCACATGCACATCCTGAAGAGTTTGTTGTTGTGTAGTCAAAGAGTTCTCTAGTCAAAGGTCATCGATTTTGTTTCTAGTTCCTTGCTACTACAAAAAGTTCAGCTAGAAAGATTTTGGGGTATGTTAGATCTTTCTGCATTTGAACATCTTGGAGTACATGCCTACCAGTGGGATATTTGGGTCAAAGGTGTGTGGACATTTGTCACTTTTTTTAAAGAAAGTACAATTCCAAATTTCTTTCCAGAATGGTTGGACCAATTCACAATTCTACCAACTGTCTGTTAGTCTATGTGTAAGTGTGTGTGTATGTATGTATCTCTGTGAGTGTGTGTGTGTGTGTGTGTGTGTGTATATATGTATATGCTTATCATAACCCTTCTAGTATTTGACTGCTCCCATATTTTTGTCATCCTTGTCAATTCAATGGGTGTGTGGTAAAACCTCAAAGCTCTTTTGATGTGTATTTCTTTTATTATTAGTTATTTGGAGAGCAATCTTTATGGAGAACTATTTGATCTTATCCTTTGATAATCTATCCATTAAGAAAGACTTTTGATATTTTAAATTTATATATCTTTCTATCTATCTATTTAGATATCTTAGATGTCAGATCCTTTTGAGAGGTATTGATGTAAAGATTTTTCCCCTTTAATCATCAACTCCTCTTCTTATTCTGTTGTGTTGATTTTATTGGGGTAAAGCTTTTCGATTTCATATAATTAAAATAATCTATTTTATTTTTGGAGTCACCTGAAAGCCTTATTTGGTTAAGGTTCTCTTCCTACCCATATGGGAGCGTGTAGGGAGCAACACAAATATAAGTAGAGCTCCTCCATCGCAGGCCCCGAGCATGTTGAGTGGCTCCCTGAAGGATATGCTTGTAATGCAGCATGACTTTTGATTGTCAGAGAGACTTCTGAGAGATTGAATTGAGGCAGGATTGGAAGGATTGAAAGAGGCAGAGTTCAAGAGAGACAGAGTGACAGAGAGAAGCCTTGAACTTTGAATAGCTAATGGAAGCCCACAAAGTTACGAATATATGGGGAAAGCTGCCCCCTTCACAGTATGGCCCTTGATTCCCAGTATCGGCACCTGGAGACAGATAGATGGATCATTTATTAAGTACTTAACTATACTTGTCACCTCAGTTAGAATGTAAGCTCCCGGTGAGTAGGGATTGTTTCACTGATTGTCACCTGGCCTGCAATAGAAGAATGGCACATGTTCAGGAGAATGATGAGGGCTATATATCTAGTTTTGAAAATCATCTGAATAATGACTTCCTTCATAAATGCATGTTGATTAACTGAGGGCAAGGGATAACAGGCAGACAGCTGGAATTTTCCAGTGGTACCCTCATCAGGTGAAATTGAGGATGGCTTCCAGCCCATTGGGTAAATCTCCTATTGTGAACTTATGGTAGGGCATGGACAGGTGCTGGAGGATTGGTTATGTTCTAAATCATTGGACAGAACAACCAAATTGATGAGATCCCAGACCCTTTCCAGTGATTAAGTACATTCTATTGATGCCTTTTGTTTTCACACCACGACTAGTTTTGAAAAAGAAAAAGAACATCTTCCTTCCATCAAGACTGAATTCTCCTTTACAACAAAAAATGATTAAGCAAAAACTTTTGACCCAGTAGGTGCATATGACATATATATACACACACATACACACATATATATCCTCTGTTTATTTCACAGTGCTTCAGTTCTTACAACTCTTCTCAATTCTGGTTTTTTTTTAATTTGTCATTTTTTGTTGTACAATAACATTC
Source organism: Pseudochirops cupreus (assembly GCA_028627135.1). Taxonomy (NCBI): domain Eukaryota; kingdom Metazoa; phylum Chordata; class Mammalia; order Diprotodontia; family Pseudocheiridae; genus Pseudochirops; species Pseudochirops cupreus. Next base: position 295,329,456 of record CM053583.1, read on the forward strand.
TACTATGTTTTTATATCCCATTGTCTTTTGTTTCCAGTCCTTTGCTTTTGCAAAGAACATTGCTATGAATATTTGAATAAATATTGGACTTTTTCTTAGTCTTTCATTTCCTTGGGAATATGCCCAATAGCAGTCTCTGGGTTTGGTAATCTCTTAATTGCTAAGTCTAATAGTTTTTTCTCAATCCTCATTCTTTCTTGAGCTTTTTGAAGTGTTTAATACTGTTAACCATCCCTTCCTCCTTGGTACTCTCTCGTCTCTGTTTTTTCATGATTCTGCTCTGTTCTGATTCTCCTCCTTCCTGGCTGATTGTTTCTTCTCAGTCACCTTTGATGGATCATTATTTTTGTCTTACTTCCTATTCATATATGTTCCCCAAGATTCTGTCCTTGAATCTTTTCTCCTTTCTTTCTACTTGCTTCTGGTGCTCTCATTAGTTCCCATTAGTTCAATTTTTATCTTTATTCCAATGATTTCCAAAACTAGATATCCACTCTGATCCTTCTCCTGAGCTCCAATATCACATCTTCAGTGTCTACTGAGTATCTCCATCTATATCAGCAGTTCTCAACCTGTGGGTTGCGACCCCTTTGGAGGTCGAATGACCCTTTCACAGGGGTCACAGGGGTTGCCTAAGACCATTGGAAAACACATGGAACTGAGACATTGCTCCTCTATTCCTCTCCAGGAGGGTCCGCCCACATGCAGATACACCCACATACTAGTATTAAAGGGTTTCGGCATTAAGAAGGTTGAGAACCACTGATCTATATAGATGTTCCATAGGCATCTTAAACTTAACATGGCCAAAACGAACTTATTACCTTTCCTTAAAACCCACCCTTCCACCAACCTAAAGGTGGACATCTTCCAGTCATTCAACTTTGCAATCTTTGAATCTCTCTCAACTAATTCTAACTCTCCCTTACCCCTGTCTCCGTAGCCAACCAGTTGCCAAGTTTTGTTGATACTACCTCTAAAACATTACCCAAACCCCATATTCCCTTATCAGTCTCCCACATGGACACACCATTCTCATATTGACCCGCATGCCCTCTCCTTTGGACCATCATAATAACCTCCTAATCAACTGGTTTCTCTTCTATTTCCTTTCCAACCCATGTTTCAAACAGTTATGAAATTGATAGGCCTGACTCTGTCAATCAAGCAATCAATTAATTAACAAGCACCAATGGCCAACTCTGTGCCAAATATTGCAGATGCAAAAAAATCAGACAACCCCCCCAAAACAAAAATAGTTTTTTGTTTTCTGAGAACTTATGTTTTATTGAGAACAATGTACAAACATTTAAGAAAATGCCAAATATACACCAAGTAAATTTTGGGGTGGGGGGGGAGGGGAGGCACTAACAGCTGGGCAGATGAGCAAGAGGCTCCATGTAGGAGGTAGTATTTGAGCTGGGCGTGAAAGGAAGCTAGGGATTCCTAGAGAGAGCAGTGAGGGAGAAGTGCATTCCAGGCATGGGAGGACAGACTGTACAACAGTGCAGAAATCCACACAAGAAAATTGGAGAGTCGGAAGGGATGTCAGAAGAAAGATGGAATCTTCTGTGAGAGAAACAGTAAATGGGCTGGTTTGGCTGGACCACAGCATGTGAAGGCGAGTCATATCCAAATCTGGAAAATTAGATTGGAGAGATTGTGAATGGCTTTAAATGCTGAACAGAGGAATTGGTATTTTTATCTGGAAGGTAAGGGAACCACTGGAGCTTTTGGACCATGGTGGTGACATGGGGCTGTGCTTTAGGAATATAAATCTGGAAGCTGTGTGGAGAATGAATCAGAGAGGGGACAGTCTTAAGACGAAATGAGACACAGGAAGGTCTATTGCAATAGTCCAGGTGAGAGGTGAGACTGAACTTGAATGGCAGCTGTGTGAGTAGAGAAAAGGGATGGATGTGAGACATGTTATAAGGTAGACTTAGTAAGACTCAGCAGCGTATTGGACGTGGGAGTGAGATAGAGTGAAGACTTGAAAATGATAGAGGAATCTGGTGGTACAGTCTCTAGCGAGCTGGGCCTAGAGTCATCAGGAAGAGCTGAGTTCAAATGTGAGTTCAGACTCTTATTAGCTGTGTGACCCTGAGCAGGTCATTTAAATCCTGTTTGCCTCGGTTTCCTCCACTGTAAAAATGGGGATAATAATAGCACCTACCTCACAGGGTTATTTAAGGATCAAATGAAATAATATTTGTAAAAAAAGTGCTTAGTTTTTGCAGCCAGTGTCTCTGATAAAGACTTCATTTCTAAAATATATAGAAAACTGAGTCAAATTTATAAGAATATGAGTCATTTGCCAGTTGATAGACAGTCAAAGGATATGAACAGGCAGTTTTCAGATGAAGACATTAAAGCTATCTATAGTTATATGAAAAAATGCTCTAAATCACTATGGATTAGAGAAATGCAAATTAAAACAATTCTGAGATACCACCTCACACCTGACAGATTGGCTAACATGACAAAAAAAAAGAAAATTATAAATGTTAGAGAAGATGTGGGGAAACTTGGAACACCAATGTATTGTTGGTGGAGTTGTAAACTGATCCAACTATTCTGGAGAGTAATCTGGAACTATATCCGAAGGGCTATAAAACTCTGCATACTCTTTGATCCAGCAATACCACTACTGGATCTGTGTCCCAAAGAGATCTTTTTTTTAAAGCAAAAAGGACCCATATATGCAAAAATATTTATAGCTGCTCTTTTAGATGCCCATCAATTGGGGAATGGCTGAACAAGCCGTGGTATATGAATGTAATGAAATACTGTTGTTCTATAAGAAATGATGAAAAGGCAGATTTCAGAAAAACCTGGAAAGATTTACATGAATTGATACTGATGAATGAAGTGAGCAGAACCAGGAGAACATCGTGCACAGTAACAGCCACATTGTAAAATGATCAACTTTGATGGACTTAGCTCTTTTCAGCAATACAATTATTTAAGACAGCCCTAAAAGACTCAACATGGAAAATGCTATCCACATCCAGAGAAAGAACTATGGAATCTGAATGCAGATTGAAGCATACTATTTTCTCTTTTCTTTCTCATGGTTTTTCCTTTTTGTTTTAATTCTTCTTTCACAACATGACTAATGTGAAAATATATTTAATATGATTATACATGTAAAATATCTATCAGATTGTATGCTATCCTGGAGACAGAGAAGGGGAGGGAGAAAAAAATTGGAATTCAAAATCTTACAAAAGTGAATGTTGAAAACTAAAAAAGATTAAAATTTAAAATAAAAGAAAGTGCTTGGCATGTGGTAAGTGCTATATAAATGCTTATTCTCTTACTCTTATATTTCAAACCTAGATAATTGGAAGAATGGAAGTGCTTAAATAGGGTAATTAGGAAGAGAGGTGATCAATAACCCTGCCCAAGAAGCTTCCATGGTTTCCTATTTCCTCTAGAATAAAATGTTTGACATTTAAAGCCCTTTACAATCTGTCTTCAATCATGTGTTTTTCCAGACTGATTTCATATGAATCCCCCTCACACATGTTAAGTCTAAACTATTCTACTTGTTGTTCCCCTTATGGGACATTCTGTCTGTCCCTCTAGGCCTCTCTATAGATTATTCTATATGCCTGGAATGCCTATAGAAAAATTATTTCTCCTTTCCTTTTCCCCTCTTAGAATCCCACTGTCTCTTCAAAGCTTACTTCAAGAGCCACCCTAAATAGCAAGAAGTCTATCTGATCTTCTCAGTTGTTAATGCAACCCACCCTTCAATTAACTTTGTGGGTATTTCAGATTTACTTACCTGCACATATTGTTTTCCTCAATAGATTGTAAGTTCTTGGCGTGCAGAAACTCTCCTTTTTTAGTGTTTTTGTGTCCACAGAGTATGCCTTAATAAATGCAACTTGAATTAAACCGCTCTGGCCCCTCTGAATATCAGGCCTCTGTTCCAATTGAACTATTTCATCATTTCCTGAAATTTTTTTATTTGAAATTTCTGAATTTTCTGAATTCTGGAAATTCTGAAATTTCTTATCTATTTCCTTTCTTTGGGTGCCAGATAACAATATTCGGGGTGACAATATCCTTTCTATTTTTCCACCTGTTGATCTTCACCAAAATGCCTTTCATCATGTTTCCCAAGTCTGATTCCTAGGTTTTCTCACATGAGGATGTCAGTCTCCAGCCTTTGAAGGCCCTTGGCCTACTAGGCCTCTCAGAGAAGGACGTTCCCAAAGGAGAGGCTTATCAAAAGGAAACCAAAGCTTGGGCAGTTTTCTGAATTGGACAAACCAAAATACAGATAATTTATTCCCTGCTTTTCATTTATTCTGGGAATAAAGGACATAGAAGGCAGTGTAGTGGCTTTATTGCTCTCCTGGCTCATATGAACTTGTGAATTAGCTCATCGTTGTCAAGGAGGGTGGCCTCCTAATGTATCTTCTGACCATTCAGTGTCCCCTAGAATTCTACCCCACTAAGCACACAACTTAGATGGTCTCTAAAACTTTTTTTCAGCTGTAAATTTTAAATTATTTTTCTGGTTTCATAGCTTGGAGGTCTTACCAGGAAGAAACTGAGAGCCCCCGGGAGCTACCATCTATCCTGAAAAGGTAACCTATCCCCTTTTCCCATCTGCATCAGTCCTAGGTTTCTGCTTCTATCATGGGGTGGGAGAATCAAAGACTTTATGAGGGGAATGTGTGGTGGTGGGCGTTTATGGGATGGGGAGTGGGGGGGGAGGCAGGAGAGACCAGGATACTTCAAATGCCCCTTCCCTAGTTCCTGCCTCCGTAACCCTCTCCAGCCTTCAGCTAGTCATTCCTGTTTCCTGCAGCCACAAGGCCAAGTTCTCTGAGAAGGGCGGAATCCGGCAGATGCTATGCACAGATCCCTGCTGTGAAGTGTGCAATTCTGTGGCTTTGGAGGCTGATCTGCTGTTCAAATCTGCTCTCCCTGAACTGGCCTCCTGGGCCCTGCCATCAGATTTGCCTCTAAATTTGCCTTCCAACCTTTCCCTGGTGTCCAGCCCCTCGCAGAACACCGTCCCAGCACATACCTCTTCAGTGAATCCCTCCTCCTCATTGGCCAATATCTTACCTGGTCATACTCTTTCTCTTTCTCCCATCAACCCAATGGACCTGAGTTTCTCCCTGCCCCATTCTTCGCCTTCAGCTACTACCCCATTTCAGGCCAAATCCCCCATCAGGGTCCAAACCTACTCACAATCCAGTACCACTTCCAGGACCCATATATCTGTACTGGCTCACACCTCAACTGTTGTCCGCACCTCCTTGATAACCGACACTTCTATAGAAACTACCCCCCCATTAGCGCCCACTCTCTCAGAGACCCTCACTTCCTCCCTGGCCCCGGCCGCGACCCAAACTCCCTCAATGAAACCCAATATCCAAAAGGTCTCCACTCCTTCAGCCAGCCCAGGGGGTCCCCAAGAATCAGCTAGCCAGTGTATTTCCCGCGCCTCCTTACTGGATCTCCAATCAGATCCTAAGACCTCATCTTCAGTTCCCACCCCTTCTACTACTCCCCGCACTCTCGTGGCTCCTCCCCCTCCCGTGGCTCCCACCCCTCCCGTGGCTCCTCCCCCTCCTATTATACCCACCCCTCCTGTGGCTCCCACCACACCTGTGGTTCCTCCCCCTTCTATTATTCCCACCCCTCTTTTGGCTCCCACCCCTCCTATTACTCCCACCCTATCTTTTGCTCCCACCCTTCCTGTGGCTCCTGTTCCTCCCGTGGCTCCCGGCCCTTTTGTAACCCCCTCCCCTTATTTTGCTCCCATCCCTTCCATAACTCCCGCCCCTTCTTTTGCTCCCGCCCCCTTTTTTGCTCCCGCCCCCTTTTTTGCTCCCACTCCTTCTTTTGCTCGCGCCCCTTCTTTTGATTCTGCCCCTTCTGTTGCTCCCAACCTTTCTGTTTCTTCCATCCCCTCAATAGCCCAAACTTCAGCCTTGGACGGCTCATTTTTAATAGACCCCGCTTACCTAAGGGCACATCCCCAACTCTGCCAGTCTCCTTACGTGGCCCATACCACCTCACTGGACTCCGACTACTCAAGAACCTACACCACTTCCGTGGCTTCTGCTCCCACCTTAGCCCCCACCCATTCATCAGCCTTCATCTCCTCAAAAGCTCCTTCAATGACCCCCATTTTCTCAAGGAGCCCTGGTTCCTCCCCACCTCCTCCTACCCCTTTAATAACCTCCTTAAAAGTCCCCACCCCATCAACAAAATCTGCCAGCACCTCAAGATTCCGTACCTCATCACTAGCACCCAAGACCTCTCTAGCCCACACTTCATCTATGGCCAGGACACTTGGAGACGCCTTTACCTCTTCTGTGGTCCATCTCCCCTCCACCTGCCCTAAATCTGTTAGCCACACCCCTTCTCAGGCTTCTATCTCCTCCACAATCTGTACTTCCTCTGTGGTTCATACTCCTCTTACAGTCTGTATCTCCTCTACAACTCCCACCACTTCTGTGGCCCCCACCTTCTCACAAGCTTTCCCCACCTTACAAGAGAAAACTTGCTCACAGGTTCTTAGATCTTCCTTGTTCTGCATTCCCTCTGGAGCCCATACTCATTTCACAACTCAAACCACTTCAGTAGCCACCACCACCACCTTACATGAAACAATTCGTTCACAGGTCCTTAGATTTTCAATGGCTGGTACTACTCCTGTAGTCCACAGTCCTTCCAGGACCCATACACACTCTGTAACTCACACATCACTACTGAACCGCACCTCCTCACCAGCTCACACTGCCACGCCAAGTAGAAAACCCTTGATTGACCATACGCACATACAGAAGTCCACCATCTTTCTGAATCCCACCCCATTAGTAGACTTTCAGCCTCCCCGACAATCTTCCCCACCTCCAAGGCCTCCAGATCCTCCTTTAGCACCAGCTACATGTGAAGAACCAGACCTGCTGAGCACCATTCCAAAAGTTTTATCCACAGATGATGCTCCTCTGATGACCTCAGACCCATTGACCTCTGACAATGATGAATCATGTGTAACCTTTTCAGGCTCCTCTCAGTTGCAGAATTCCCAAGAGTTCTTAATGCTCCCTTATTTGTTGCTCCGGAGTTCCCAACTAGAGCCCCTTTCTCTTGGTCTATCAGAACCCTACCTATCAGGACAAAAGGGAGAACAGAAGGGGACTCTGCCCATTCCTATGCCAGAGGGAAAGCCATGTGACAATAAGACCTCAGAGTGGCAGGAGAAGAACTTGGTTCCTTTACGATTGCAGCTTTCTGAGCAGGCTACAAATGCCAGAGCCCAGCAGCACACAGAGGCTAACGAAGTCCCACTCCTCAGCCCAAGTGCCCAGGAGTTCCTGGAGATGCACATCGCAGAAAAGATAGCGCTCCATATTTGGAAAGACAAGGAATTACTGAACCAACCTGGGCTAGATCCCCCACCATGTTTCCATCGCAGGGAATTAAAGAAATTATCTTTAGCTCTGGAAGACACAGAATCATATGTTAAAGATCTGTGGACCACAGATCCACAGTCTTGGAGTGCCTGTAGTGCACACCAGCCTTTCTTGTGTTCTGAAAGGTCCCTTGTCAACAGCATGAACCCAGAGCAGATGCCCAACTCTCGGAAGCTCCATAACTCTGTATCCCTGATCATAGCCCCCACCACCCTCCACTTCCTGAACAAACTCTGTTCCATGCCTGGGTGGGGTCCTGAGAGCATGGGGAGCCATAATAGACAATGCATTCAGCTTTTCTGGGGTCTCCCTTCTCTGCACAGTGAATCTTTGGCAACAGCCTACATGGAGTCTAACTCTCCATCCTGCCTCGGGGAAACCATCAAATTGCCACCAGGGGACAATCCCTTAGTTTTCTTCAATGATCTTTCCTACCTCCACCTGCCTAACTCTGCAAATCAACCCACTCTACCTTCTTCAACCCAACATTTAAAATTTCTTCCAACCTCACACTTGACCCCATCCCAACCATCTTCTCCATCCCTATCCCCAATCCCACCTCCACCCTCACCCCCAATTCCACCAGTAACCTCTCCCCCACCCCCATCCCTTTCCACATCCCTACCCCAGATCAAGACCTTCAGAACTGACCCTGAAGAGACCACAATGAGGATCCCAATTATCTATCTGCCCAAGTTCCAGGCCTTGGAATGGCACCTGTTGCAGAAACAACTCCAGTCCTTATGGGGTGTGCCCCATGTTGTTCAGAGATCTCATGAAGCCTTCAACCCTTTGCCTCTCCAACTGCCCCAGGTCTATAAGTCCCCTTACCCCCAGGTGCAGATTTCCAACTGGCCCCAGGAGCTGTCGTTCTTATCCAAAAATGTCAAGAAACTACTGGAGATACATCTCCGAAGGAGGCTCGTCCAACACCATTGGGGCCTGGCTCGGAGGGTTGAAGACTCCATCAAACACCTTGTTCCTCAGCCCATACCTCAGCAAGACTCAGCAAAACCCAGAAAGCCTAAGCCTTCTACATTCCAAGGCCTCAAGCACTCTGGTAAAAAGGGTACAGCAAGTGACTCAACAGCTCTTTTAGGTGTGGCATCAGCAGTAATTCCAGAAATGGGCTCAGCTAGTCATACAGAGGAGAGCCCAAAGAGAGACCTTGAGGAAAGTCCATCCCCAAGCCAACAGGAGGCATTGCAGAAACACTTTCTTCAGAAGAGTGTGGCAATCCAACAGAAAGTGGTTCCTGAGAGTGTGAGCCGTTCCTGGGCCAGTGCAAAGAGTCGGTCTGTATCATTACAGCCTACTCACGAATCACAGAGACAACTGAAAATGAGAGAGATTGTCCCTATGGCTCTATCTATGGAAGACATAGCAACTCAAACCCAACCTCAGCCACAACCACAACCACAAGTCCAGCCCCAGCCACAATCCAAGCCCTGGGCTCCTTCACCCACTGAGGAAATGATTTATGAAGTAGAGCCTTGCAAAGATATTCCATTTCTTGATCCAGAGACTAAGAAAATCCTTGAATCGCACATTCGCCATATGTACATTCGGCTGAGGTGGGGCCTGCCTAAAAAGGTCCTTGAATCCATCTACTTGTTCAAACTAAAAAATCCCTTAATTCAAATTTCTTCCCCTATTGGAGGTAAGGGCCTGGGGCCCGATACTATGGCAAGGGAAGGAAACCTCCAAGAAATCTGGGTAGGTGGTGTTGCCAGAGAGGCCTCGGCTGCTGTTTTAGATATCTTAGAGGTAGAGAAGGGTTCCTGGAATATTGGGAAGGAATTGTGGGAAGCACCTCAGGCTGGGGGGGACTGGGAAGAGAATACATTTTCCCCTAGACCTGGCTTAATGGATAGGGGACCCAGACAGCACATCACTGAGACAGGGTCTAGGAGGGAAATTTTAGAACTGAATATAAAGCATCAAGTTTTACTTCCAAGACAGAGGGACCGAGCCCTCAGTTTCAGGAAGCAATTTCAAGGACAGAGAATACAAGGGCAAAGGGTATTTCCCCTCATCAAGGACAATGATGAGAGAGAAGATGAGAGCCAAAAAAATATTTGCCTCCTTAAGAGTCCTTGTGTATTAAGCAAGTCCATCACCTTTTCCAAGCTAAATTTTCACCTGAAGAAAAGGATAGTGGAGAAAGTTTTGGGAATTCCCTTAAGAGTAAGGGAGTCTAGAGAAATGGCCACAAAAAGACAACTCCCTTCTCAGCTGGAAGATTCTGTGGTAGCTGAAAAATCTGAAAGTTTTCAAGGGCCTTCACATGAGAGAGTGAGTAAAGAAAAGGCCCAGATGGCAGAGGGACAAGCTCTGTCTCAAAGAACCCTGGATACCCAGGATTTAAGCTGCCTTATCTTTAAAGCACACCTTCCTGATGAGGAAGAGTTCAACCTGAGAGTATTGGAACAGACCTACTCTGAGAGCCACACTCCAAACTCTCTGGTCCCGCACCATGCTCTTGGTTTTCAGGCCACTGAAGTCCCCCCATCATACTCTCCAGGGCAATTGTATGAGGACGTGACCGGCGCTCAGGGGCCTGGTACTCTTGTGAAGTTGGAAGGAAAAAGCCCCAGCTTGAGGGAATACCAGAAGGTTCCATCTCAGGTCACAGGCAAAAAACAGGCCAAACAATGGACACGATCTCGGAGAAAAGGGAGCCCCAGAAAACCCCAAATAGATCAAGAAATGAGGAATGAAGGACAGGAAAAGGACCCCAATTTATTGAAGAGCCACACCTCTAATAGTAGGTGGCCATCTCAGGGTCCTATGAGTGGTTTTTTAGGGTTTTCAAAGCAGGAGGGATTAGTTCAGCCCAAAATTCCTTTAGAAATCAGCTTAGCAGAGAAGATGAAGGGCTTCCTCAAGTGGCTTTGTCCTAAGAAGAAAATCAGAGGGACAGAAGAGCCCTTCCCTAGGACAGATGTAGCCATAACTAAGGAGATCACTGAGCAAAATCCATTCATGGTCAAGCCTCCCTCCAAAGGGAGTGGGATTCCTTTCATCAGTGAGGTTCCTTCAACTCCAGAGGATATGACAGTAGTTGGCCTGATCTTGGAGAAGAAGATGGATGAGCTGTATGCTTGGGAAGAGAACCAGCAAGAGAAGAGGGAACTCCAAATCCTGGAGACCCAGGCAGAGCCCACTGGTGGTAAATTTCGGGAGCTCAGGGCACTCTCCTCTGCTAGGGCTCAGGAGGGTAACAGCAAGTCAAGAGGCCATGGAAAAGGTCTGGAAGGCCACCGGAGTTTGAGTTGGGAAAGGCAGGCCCAGGACAGGGAGAAAAGGGTTAAAAAAATGAAAACTGTGAAATTCAGGGATCAGCATCTGGCCCCAGAGAAGCTAGCTTCCATTGCTAGTGAGGTGTCTGTCTCTTCAGGCCAATTCCGATATCGCCATAGAGGGTCAAGGTTCTCCAGAACTCTAGAAGACTCTCAGCACTATTCCAAGCCACCTTTTGGGGGATCCTACTCCTTTAACAGGGGATCCCCAGGCCCTTCTCCTCAGTATGGAGTATTTTGGCTGCCACCAAGAGAATCCAGTCTCCCAGGAGATAACTTGTTCTCATGACACATGACACAATTAGACCTTCCAACTCGTTCTCATGGCACATGACACTATTAGACCTTCCAAAGAGGATGGTTACCATTTATGTTAAGGGCATTATCCTTCCCAAATACATTCTATTCTTCTAACAAGAGTAGCTGTTTTCTGTCCCCTACCAGTGTTTGCTGCATTGCTTTGGGTGGTCAGGGTGAGGGAAGAATTCGTTGGATTGCCCAAGTGATACATACGTGCTCAAAGGAGCCTTTTGGTAAGGAACGGCCCTTATAAGGTCAGCTTCTGGGTCTTTGGGATAATCTGTTGGCCACTAGAGGGCAGCTCACACCTGGAGCTGGTGATTAAGAAGAGCCTCCACTCTGGTTTCTAAAAGTGGGGGGGAAAGGGAGGGAGAAGGGTGGTAGTTGAGAGGCCACTATAATCCCTCCCTCTCCTCTGTTCCCTTCCTCCCCTCCCTTCTTTACCCCCCATTTCCCTGTAGTGCAATGGTTCACAGATACTCTATTTTTAAAATACTTTATTTTTTTTCATAATACTGTCATTACAAAAAAATACAAAAAAACTACTATAAAAACATTCAGGGGCTCATCAAAATGAGAAAAGCCAAGAAAGCCCCCACCTCAGTTCCTTAGGGTATAGCCACAGACCAGGCCAGAGTCAATAACCCCTTCTCCAGGGTTCCCTGCTGTCCAGGATAATATACAGTTGTACAGTGTGGAACAGCAAGGTAGAATATTCTGGGTTCCCCAGACTCCAGGGACAGGACAAGTATAGCTCCATAGGCCAGGGAAAGGACCACAGAAGCTTGGAGACTGAGTGGACTAGGACTGGAAGGGCCTGACAGGGGCTCTGGGCAGGGCTAAAGCCCTGGGGCAGGGAGGCCAGGGCATCGATGCTGTGACCCTGAATTCCCAGAAGGTGGAGAAAGCTTAAAATCTCCTTCCTTTGGGATGAAGGTTTAGCAGCACCAAAAGCTGCCCAGTACAAAAATGTAAAAATCCCTCCCTCCCCAGACCCTAAGTTAAGCCTAAAAGAAAACACATGTGGTACGTATGCGCTTTCCCCTTCTGCCCATCCTCACTTCCCCCAGTGCATAGGCCCAGTTCGACTTGAGGAAAGTGTGGCTGACAAAGGAGGGAAAGTGTTCGAGGCGTGTGTGGTGAAGAGGAGCTGCCTCCCAGTCCCACTTTTCCACAGGCAGCTCAGCAAATTCCACCCCTGGTAAATACAAAGTGTCTCGTGCTCAGTGGCCCTCCCCACCCCCCTCCCCAATCCCAGAGTATGTGTGCACAAATATGTGGGAAGGTATGTATGTGTACATAACTGAGTACACGTGAATAGTAATCCTTCTCCCCCTCCCCCCGTGTGGTGATGGTCCGGGGTAAGAGTGTCCTGTTTGTGCTCCCCTCCCCTTCCACTCTTTGGCGGGAGAGGGGGTGACAGAGGAGGGCAGGAAGGACCTCAGCAGTGGGAAGGGGAACGACATGCTATTTACAGGCCTGGATAGGAAACCTCTACAGATCATCGTCAAGTAACAGTCAAGTCACTCTCCAGCCATCGGGACCAGTAAGACTGGATTCTAAGCTTGGGACAAAAACAGCGACCCCCGGCCCTGGGGGCATCCCTCCCTCCCTCCCCCCACCCTCACTTCCCACCCTAGACTGCACAGCCAGGTAGGGGCGGTAACAACTTTCTGAAAACAAAAGTGGCTTTTTTGCTTTTTAGAAAAAGGTTGCCCGACGGGCCGTAGGGCCGGCTGGGATGCCTTTCTGGCTTCGGGAGCCTGGGGCCGGAGGGCGGTATTGCTGTGGAGGCCGGGAGCCGGCCCTGAGGCTGGGCCTAGGAGCAAGGCAGGTGCTGTTTTAAGATTTGTCGCGTCTGCGGAGCTATCCTGTCCGGGAAGCGCACTTTGAACTCCACTATGAGGTCGCCCCGCTGGGTGGGCACCTTAGGGAAGGGCAGCCCCTCCCCGCGTAGTCTCTTCACAGTGCCCGGCTTGATGACATCATTGCAGGGTAGGGGGATAACTCGGCCATCGATGGTGGGAATGTTTACAGTGCAGCCACACAGCGCCTGGGGAGGAGGAGAGAGAATGAAGGCGAGATGGAGAGCAGGGGTGACAGAAAGAAGGGGGTACTGATTTCCACAGGATCGCGGGGTATGGGAATGGTATCCTCTCCAATTTACAGTTTTTCTGCCTTGGGAAAGGGAAGCAAATAGGGGAAAGGTGGGGTGGGGGTGGGGTGGTTATGGACCCTAGCTATCGGGGAATTGGGGGATTTTGGGAGAACCTCCGACCCCCGACCGTCCCACACCATCCTCTGGCTCAGGAGTCCCGGACGAAGTCCCACCCTACCTCCTTGAGGCTGATTAGGGCACTGTAGACCACGTTGGTCCCGTCTCGTCGGAAGTGGGCATGGGGCTTATCCTTAAGCACAAAGACTATGTCGGCGGGGATATTGTCGGGCGTCGCGTCGCCCTCTTTGGGGAAGGTGATCTTGGTGCCCTCTTTCCAGCCCCGCTTGATGACGATGTGTAGGATCTTGTCCTCCGTACGTACGGTCCGTCCGTCGGGGTTGAGGCGCCTCCGGGTGATCTTCATGCGCTTAGTAGAACCGTGGTAGACCTCTTCTAGGGACACGCGCAGCTCGTGCACGACAGGGGGATCCTGCACCTTTCTCCGGGGGTGCAGGGACTCCTGCGGTCGTCTGGGTCCTCCACTCAGCCCATTGAAACCAAAGCGGCCGAAGGCGCCAAACGGGTCGTCGTCTTCGTCCACATCCATGTCGTCCGGATCAAAGCCGTTGAAGGGCCGCGTGGTTCGACTGCTGGCGAAGAAGATGTCGAACGGGTTGGAGCCACCGAAGAAGGAGGCGAACGTGGCGTGGGGGTCGCCATGGAAGGTGTAGTGGAAAGAGCCCCCAGAACCTCCAGAACTGCCACCACCGGTCTTCAGGCCTGGGCAGGGGGGGGAGGGGGAGGGGGTGGAAGGGAGGTAAGGACAGAAGAACACCGTGCAGACTGGGTTCTGGCCCTCATACCCCACCCCCACTCCCACGCCCACCCCTTAAACAGATCCCTAGGAAGGGAGAGGTTTGTTCCTAGGAGCTACCTGATACTGCTGGCTCTCTGGATAGTCTATCCTCCCCCTTCTCTTGAAAAAGACTACCCGGGAAAAGCTGGCAGCTCTCTGCTTTGTGTGGATGGGAGAGAGTAATATCTGGTTTTGAGAATAACAATAATCCTTCCCATCTCTATAGCAGGTCCTTAGACACTCATTATTTAGTCTGATCTACCTGAAGCTCTGAGAGCTGAAATGATGTGCCTAAAGTAACCCAGCAAGTAAGCATAGGATTTAATAGTTCTCCTGACAACTAGAAGATGCTCTGTGCATCACATTAACTCTGGCCCCCTTCAAATAGCCCAAAGTCCTTCCTTTGAACTGGCTGAGAGCTGGAACCTGAGAGGTTGAGTGTTATTTGCCTCTGATTCATACACTGAGAATTAGGAAAAATAACTCTCAGATTCTTGCTTAGTCCCTAAGAGAAGAGGACATTCATTGGCCATGAATCGCAAGAGTGGGTGAGGGTAGTAATAAAGAAGCCAAGAAAGGTCTTTGGTCATCCACAAGGTTTGCTGGTGGACTTTCTGATCCTTTCCTTCCTCCACCCCCACCCAAGGGTAGGCAAGGTGGGTAGCTGGTTATGGTGAAAACCAAGGGAGATCACATGAGGGACACTTTTTAGTAGCTGATAGTTTGAGTATTTAATTTTTTTAAGTAAAAGCAGATTTTTTTTAAATGTCAGAAAATTCCACTCTCCACAACAGCTAGGTATTTATTTTGTGATAAGTGGCATGTGTTACAGTTACAGTGGAGGCTCAAAGCTTCTGGTGAACAGTAACACAAAAGGGTAAGCAATTTTCAAACACTGTCTAAGGCATACAAAAGGCTTCTAAGCAGCTCTGTGCCCACCCTACCCCCTCCCCAACAGTGGGAGCCAGATTGAGATATGACTGGTGAGGAAGACCAACCCTCCTCCCTCTCCAGTCCCTATGGGGGGAAGCCTCAGGGCCCAGGGGAAGAAACAAGCCGAATGTATTCGTGAGCATAGCCAGGAGGAATCATTTTTCTGGAGGTTTCCAAATCTGCCCATGGCCCCATACTATTTTGCCTGAATGGCAAAATGGCATTATTAGGTCTTTTCACTCCCACACGACATGAGAACTAACTGGGAAGTCAAAGGCTGGCTATCTGCCTTCCTGAAATTTCATTCCTCACACTGGCTTCAAAGTGGTAAAGACTGAATTTTTTTTGGAGTCTTTCACCTGGAGTTTCCAGCAGGCCTACTGCACTCTTCTTACCCTCATCTCCTCCCATCCCCCCTCCCGAAAGGCAGAGCCCAAATTAGCCTGTTACTTCCCTGGCAAAGGCTTGAGGGTCATGAGGACAGGTTTAGGTTTCATTTTTCAGGGAGGAATTAAGGTTGGGGGCTCTTGGATCAAGGTAGTGAAGGCTTCAACACTCCCCCTCTGGGATTCCCAATAGGCCCCCCTCACCCAGCAGGCTGGGAACAGGCTGTCCTCAGCCGTTCACAGCTCACAGCTCCTGGTCTGTCTGCACGACAGGCTTCTTGTGGGGGTGGCTGTGGAGGAGGCAGCCTGGAATGGCAGCCAGAAATACTACCAGCCTCTGGCACTCTGGCAGACTAGGGTATGTGGTATTCACTGTCTTAGTCCAGCACCTCCCCCCACTCCTTGAAGGAGAGTCAGCATATCCAAAGAGGATAGGTAGGGGTGAAAAAAGGTAGAGAGCAAAGAGAGGGTGGGTGCATAGACTTTTCCATAGTCACTGTCTCTCTAGGAACAATGACTTCTGCCTCTAACCTTGATCCTTGGTATGGTATATGCCATAGGGACCCATGGATCAAATTTGGTAACCATGGGGGAGAGAGGTGGGAGGCCCCCTCCCCCTTCCCTTCCTACCCAGGGCAGCTGGACTTTTGCCTAGGTCAGAACCGGAGTGGATGCAGTTCTCAGGTTTGGCCACATGGTGGTTCATGGACTGTACACCACAACACTAGAGTCCCACCAGAAACCAGATTAAAACATAATTGGAAAATATTTAGCAAAATAAATAAAAAATACGATAAGAGGTATTTCATTTTAAGACAGTCAATTTGTGACCTGCCAGGACAGGGATCCTTGTGTATGGATTAGTGGCCCTGTTTCTATTTGAGTTTGACACCTCTGTTTTACACTACCCTGCTCTGGTATTCCTGGGAACTTTTTGGATATTCTGGGAGACTTCTGGTGATTCAGAGAGAGGTGGTGAGTCTAGGAAAGGGGTACCCAAAGGACTGGGAGAAGGAGACAGGCAAGGGGAAAGAGGAGGACAGAGAAAGGAAAGGAAGGTTCCTATTGGGGAGGGCAGCCCTAGGCTCTACTTGAGACAGTGTTGTCTTAATATAGCCTAACAGGTGCCTGTTGCTGGCACTGTGGGGCCCTGAAAAGGAGGACCAGAATTAGCAGCTACATCATGCTTATGGGATTTGCTAAGACGTACTGCCAGGACCACTCTTCCTTCAGCTTTATTTGGGCCTTTCCTACTCCCTGATATAAACCTGCTGTCCTGCTCTTGGCCACCCCATGCCCCAAGGGCATGATGCCAATGATAATCTCTACTTCCCCAAGACAGCAGCAGGGGTGCTCTGGAATTATTGAGTAGATAGACACTCCCTGATAGCACCATCCTTTAATTTAGAAAGAAAAATGTGGTTAGTCTTGGCTGCCACACTCCAGCCATGGTTCTAGCAGTGACTCTCAGCTCCTATCTGACCCTGCCAGGCAGGCAGGCAGGCAGATTGCTTCCCTCAGGATCTCAGGTGCCCTTGGTCCCTGGGTTTGCTGGATACTGGGCTAGAGGCCACATCTTTCACTCTTCCCTTGGCCCCAGTCTGTTTATATAGAGGCAGGCCTTCAGAGGCTAAAACTCTATGCTGATGAATACAAATGTTATGTGCCTTTCCCCATTTTCCCATCCAATGGGGCAGCCCTGACTTCAGGGATAGCCTAATAAGGCTGGGAGAAGAATCCCAAGGCCCCAGTTATCATAATGGCTATATCCTATGTCTTACCTCTGTGCCTGTGTTATGTGTGACCTCAAATTGTCAAATGATGGTGGTAAGTAGAGAGTTTAGGGGACCCAGGGTAAAGGAGATGGGTTCCAGAGGCTTAGAATATTGAGAGGAGTAGCTGGTTTCCTCTGCTATTAGTGGAAGTCTTAGCCCTAGCCAGTCAAAGTCATGGTATAGAAGGGGTCAGGCTCAGGGAAGCAATGAGGCCTCAGCCTCAGCACCCAAATGGTGATGCCTCTGCCCTGTTGCTAAGGAGCTCAGAAGGAACTGGGTCACATAGTTCTCTGCGTCGAGAACAGGCATCATTCACCCACAGGGCTGCCCTGGGCCAGGTGCTGAGGAGCTGAGGGCTTTCTTACCTTCTTCCCCATACTGGTCATAAACGGCTCGTTTCTTGGGGTCACTCAGCACATCATAAGCCTCTGCAATCTCCTTAAACTTCTCCTCAGCACTGGGCTCTTTGTTTTTGTCTGGATGATACTTGAGGGCCATCTTCCGATACGCTTTCTTGATCTCATCTTCATTGGCTCCAGACTGGATACCCAGAATCTTATAATAGTCCTTCCCCATTACAGCAACTGGACCAGCACTGGACTCCTTGTTCCTGAAAGAAGCCCAGGGCCAAATCTCAAATAGTCCTCGCCTCCTGGCCCCTTTCTTCCACCTGCTTTGATCTCCCCCTCGATTTTACCCTCAGTTTCCTCATCAATAAAAGGAGAGAGTTGGACCAAATGAATAATAAAGTTCTTTAGAATCAGACCCTGAGGCCTAGGAAAATGAACTCACTTCCAAGGTCACCCAGCTCCTTAGTGGTAGGGTTGAGACTAGAACCTTTCCTGCTCTAAATTTTAACTTCCATAAGCTCTCCCCACCATTACCACACTCACTTGGCCTTTTCCAGCTCAGGGGCTGAATAGAGCATGTTTTTGGCTTTAGCCCCTGAATTCCAGGATCTGGAAAGTGAGGAGGCTGTGGCCTACTTTGTGGGGCCCAGCTGAGACCTGATTCATTAGTCAAGTCTTAGAGTTGTCCAGATCAAAGGCATCTGTTGTGTGCCAGTGCCTCAAAGGCATCTCTCCACTGGATCTCTAGACAACCAGCTGATAGAATAGGGTAGGAAGTATGTTTAGTAAGGTTATACAGGGTAACTTTTAGTTCCCACAACCTGCTGGGGAGTGAAAGAACAGTGGCTAATAGTGCTAAAGGGGTATACCTCACTTAGTATCAAATTTGGCTCATGCTACACAGAGACAGGATGTGAAGGGAAGGTATCTTAGGCTAGGTTGCCCCGGCTGGGTTGTCCCAGGGATGCCCCAGAGGGATGCAGAATTAGAAAGCAGCACCTATCTGGTGGATGAATGAAGGAATAACTGACTGACAGTTGGACTGAAAGAGGAGAGAGTTTTTTGCTCAATACTGGAACTTTAGCATGGTTTTGTGAGAATATTCTCCCAAAAGCTTCGTGGGGGAAGAGTCATATAGGCCACCCCTGAGCTAGCTGGTCGTCTTGGTAAGTTAGATCACAGCTGCAAGAGACCCCGGGGCCTCTCTGTCATTAGAGTTCCTTGGTTTCTGTTCTAGTCTGTTCATTCCCAACCTCACATTCACATGTGATTTGATACCTACAAGTCCATGAAGACAGGATGAGTCATAGCCCCTGGAAAAGGAAGTAGGAGCTCCTGTCTCCATCAGCATGAGGATCAATTCTCTGCCCTAAGGTAGCACTTCAGTTCACTCACCACTCCACTCTTTTGCCCCACAACACACACACAGTAGGCATAATTCTGCCACAGTGGCACCATGGAAGAGGCAGAGTTCCTTTTCCCTTCCATTTTGGCCCCATTTGTTTGCAAGCCCACCCTCTACCTAATACTAGAGGGGACTCCTGACAGCCCTTCCCTACTGTTTCAGACATCTTGCCCTGTGAAGTTGGCCTAGCCAGGTTCAATTCCAGCCTTCAGTGTCTACCTAGCCAAAGCCCCAGTTCTCCCCACTGGCCTCATCTGCCAGGCCTAGATCAAGGGATATCTGGTCACAGATGGCACAGGACAGTCATAGCTCCCACTGCTCCTCACCATATGTGCATGTATATGTGTGTGTCCATAGGGATGTGCATATTGTGGAGAGGAGAGGGTTTCTTCCTATTCCTGGCTGGGGCTCTGCTTGGGGAATAGCCAAAAGTCATTCTCTGGCTGTTCTAAAGCATAGCACAATTACTGCCAATGGCCAGGGCAGGGGCAGAGCCTTTCTAGCAATGCCCTGGGCCAAGGCCATACATAGCCAATGCCTCTTGCCCTCATGACCTCCTAGCACCAGCACTTGAGGAGGACTTTAGGGAGTGGGCAGGCAAGAGGGAGACAGGTAAGCTACCTGTAAGCTGTAAGCTACCTCTCTTTCAGGTAGGAAAGGAGGCAGTGTTGTCTCCAAGGCCCTGGGTTAGCAGGGCTAGAGTGGCTGTAGCTTGCCCCCACAGTGCTGACAGCTGCTGGGCTGACTCATGCCTTTGGGAGCCTCTTTGTACGAAAGAGAAGCATTTATATGAACCCGGGCACCCCTCCCTCCACCAGCACGTCATACCAAACTGCACAGCTCCCGGTGGCCCCCCACGCGACAAGCTGGGGGTTGCCATTTTGAATCACTGGCATGTGGGGGAGGTGGGGTAGGGAGGGCACACAGAAAAGAAAGTGCATCTGGGGGTGGGCAGCCATTTTCGGAAGCAGCAGTAAAATCTGAGGAGCTGGCAGGGGGAGTACTGTCATCCCAGCCTACATCTCCTTCCCCCATCATCTAGGCCTCCCCACCCCATGGTTACTCAGGGCCTGGGTGTCATTCCCCCACCCACCTATGCCAGCTCACAGGTGAGGCATCACAGCAGTTCCATGTCAAAGGACAAACAAAACAGGTTTTAATCTTGAACATCCTCATGCTGTCCCCATGTTACCTCTGCCACCAAGCTAGTTCCTTTCCTCAGAGCCCAACTGCTAAATAAGCTGGGCTCAAAAGGGTCCTTGAACCCCTTCCTCCTTGGGGGAATGGGGCAGAAATGAAGGGCAGGCTTTTTTGGAAGCCCCCCCCCCCCAGCAAGTTTAGCATGTCTTTCCAGGCTTGCAGGTAAGGGCTTAGAGGGGCCCTGCTTTCCTTTCCTATCTCTTCTATCATGTGCTTAGATGACAAAGAATCTCCAAGGCCTTGTACAGCAGGAGCACTGAGGTTGGTATGAAAGGAGGGAAGGATAAAATAAGGTCTTTGATAAGATACTGGAGGCAGGTATGAGGAAATGAAATAAAGATGGCAAGGGTAAGATATATGGGGATGTGAAATATGGATGTAAGTTGGAATGTGTAATGGAGGGGTGTGATATGGGGTAAGGTATGAAAGAATGGCATGACTGGGATTATATGAATAGGAAGAATGGGGAATAATAGAGGAGTATGTTAAACATAAGGTGAGGTATGAGTAGATGAGAGATATATGATAGATGAGTAGATACGATATGGAGGAATGAATGGATGTGTGATGAGGGATATAAGATATAGGGGAAGAAGAGCCGTCAGGTATGGGTGACAAGGGGTTGTGAGATATTTGGGGAATGAGGGGACATAGAGCGATGAGGGGCAGTGAGATATGGAGGATGAAGGAATGGGAGATATCAGGAGATATGAGGATACTGAGATATGGTAGATGTGAGATATTAAGAGGAGGTAAGATGGGGGGATGAGGGGATATGAGATATAGAGGAGATATTGGACTTATGAAACCCTAAGGAATAAGGTATGGGAAGATGTGATATGGGGGAGAAAAAGGGTGGAAAGTGGGGAGATACGGGAGAATGAAGTATGAGAGGATGGATATGACATGAACGAAATACCAGAGGTAAGATAGACACTTGAGGTGAAATATGGTGAAGTATGATGAAAGGATGGATGTCTTTCTGCCATCCTGGCAGAGGGTGAAAATACTTCTTAAAGGGACTTACCGAAACTTTACAAACCCATTCAGCGTCCATGCACGCAGTTTTAACG
Source organism: Pseudochirops cupreus (assembly GCA_028627135.1). Classification (NCBI taxonomy): domain Eukaryota; kingdom Metazoa; phylum Chordata; class Mammalia; order Diprotodontia; family Pseudocheiridae; genus Pseudochirops; species Pseudochirops cupreus. The sequence continues at coordinate 295,350,648 of CM053583.1, forward strand.
GCTCCAGCTGAATTTTAAACATCAAGCTGGCTAAGAAGTCTTCTCCCCAGAAGTGTGGGAAGCTCCGGAAATCTCCTCTTGTCTGGATTGGGGGAGCAGCTGGGGGTGCGCAGGACAGCCCGGTGCGCTTAAACATGCCCAGCAATACCCCTCCTCTTTGCCCTCACCCACCTGTCCACCAGGTACTTCAATAGCCAGATCCTCCTCAGGGCCACATGTCCTCCTCTGGCCTCCCACTGAAGAGTCAGTGAATGTCAAACCTCAAAGGGTGAGGAGGGAGAAAGGAATCCAGAGAAGCAGTTTCTTGTGTGACTACAGGCAGGCTGTATTTGAGATTATAACTGTGCTTGAGAGTGGGTTAGTATGTGTGTGTGTGTATGTGTATGTGTGTGTGTGTGTGTGTGTGTGTGTGTGTGTGTGTGTGCCCGTATATGATTGTGAGTGACTGCCTCTGAGTGTGAGATGGAGAGAGGAGCAGCGTGGATCCTCACTCACCAGGGAGAGCCTGACCCCAAATCACCAGGAACCTGCTCAATGAAGTCACTTGACGTGAAGTGTCTCCTCCTTAATTGGTCTCGGGGTGGGGCCAGCCTCAGACAAAAGGCTCTTCGGGAAGGGTGGGGGCGGGGGGACTGGTCGAGAAGAGTGGGTGGGTGGGTGGGGGAGGCTAGGGTTCTCCCTGGATCCCTAAGTCCAACAGCCCGGGTGGGGGCACTGAATGGTTCAGTGCAGAGTGGTGATGTCACTGGGGGCTTGTGGGGGGGGGGGAAGGCGGGGCTGGAGGGGGAGGGGATGGTGGAGGGGGGGGGCAGCAGTGACGGGGACCGCTCCCAGCCACCCCCAGTCTAGTGCCAGCCCCGGCTCCAGCGTACCCCCTCCTCGTCCTGCCTGCCCCTCACTTCCACCCCCATTGGGAGCCCAAGGGAAGGCTGTGGGGCCCTGTCGTTGTAGGGCATGTCTAGTCCTCAGTCCTCTCGATCCTCCCTCCCCTCTCCTCCCTTCAAGCTCTCCCAGACCCCAGGCAGCTGGACATTCCAGGGTACAACCAGGGGTCAGCAATCAGTCGTCCGGCCTGGGAAGGAGCGCCCGTGGGACTTTCCGTTCCCGAGTGGACTCCGCAGGTTCTGGAACCCGAGCTCCCCGCGGCGGCGGCGCGGCCCCCGGTCCCTGGCCCTCGACCCCACCAGCTGTCCCCGCGGCGGCGGCGGCGGCCCCCAGCCCTCCAGCAGCTCCCCGCGGCGCTGGTGCTCGGCTTCCACCCAGTGGCAGGTCGGTTCTCTAGGCTCCCAGGCACTAGACCACCAATACATAACCCCAGATCCCTTCGACTACCCTATCCAGCAGCGCCTCCGGCTCCTGCTTAGCCCAGACACCCTGGCCCTGGGACTCCTCCCGGCCCCCGCCAGGCCCCGGCGCGGCGCCCTCACCGTGAGAAGCTGCGGGCACCGCCGCGGTCGGTCAGACTGAGCCGCTGTCCTGTCCCGTCCCGTCCTGTCCCCTCCCCCCGGATTCACCGCTTCCACCCGGGACCGAAGCCACCGGCCGCTGACGGAGAGGGGAAGGGTGGGTGGACAGAGGGGGAGACCCGCCCCCAGGGCCCCGCCCCCGCGCCGGCCATTGCGCGGCACGCCCGCCACTCAGCACGGTCCTTGACATGATTGGACGGCACTGAACGAGAAGGGGGCACAGGGAGGCGTGGGGGGACGGACGCCTACTTTCAACGGCGGCCTGCGGCCGACCCCCTCGTCTGCACAAGGTTCGCATTCCAGGCTTATGACTGGAGCTCTCATGAATCAATCAACCACGCCTCCCAGCCTACGAGTCACATTCATTGGTGAAGGAAGACGAAGGTGGGATCTTTATCCGCCCTTCGATTGCATTGGTCCAAATGAAGGGTTTAACTCCGCCTCAGGCTAGTGCTGGCTTTTCTCCATCAGCCCAACTGACAGGCCTTTGAGGTGGAACATGCCGGCCACCCTACTAGTCCCTAGAGAACCTTCTGGAAGCCTCTCAACGTCACAGGCAGGACTTAAAGGGAACGCGGCTACCCCTGCCCTACGAGAGCGCCTCAGACCGAGCTTTGGGGGTGTTTTCACCTCCTCCCCTCAAAAGAAACATTAGCCCCTTCGGGGAGGGGGTGGGGAATGGGTAATGGGTCGCAATGCATCCTGGGAGCGGTAGTCCATTGGGTGGTTTCAAGAGGTCGACGATGGCAGGAGTGGGAGTGAGGGAACTCCCTATTGACTCCGCCCACAGATCCAACCTCAGGTTTCCCCTCCGGCCCCTCCCTGCCCCCACTCCCTACCTAGCAGCCTCTGTCCAGTAGACAGTGAGCTTCTTGAGGGCAGGCTCTCTTCCCATTTTTTTTTTCTTCGTATCGCTTAGTGTGTGTCTCATAGTGGGCACTAAATAAATGGGCGATGAATTGAATTGATTTGGTAACCTTCCTGGGGTCTCGGGGAACCCATAAAGGATGAGCTTATAGTTGGGGACCTGAGAAAGAAGGTGGGGGTGAGAGCATCCTTGACTTCCACTGATGGGGTCGGCAGCTCCTCATAGTCCATCTCCCTAAACTTCATCCGGAACCCAGCCTAGATCAACTGAGCCTCCAATCAGAATCTGCCCGTACCTCCACCCCGACGTAACCCACTTTCAGATCCTCAGTTCTGATCTTGACACAGATGCAGACCCCAAACCCCACTCCCAGCCTTGATCCCTGTCTACAACCTTGTCTCAGATCCCTCACCTCGACCTAGGCTCAACTCCAGATTCCTCACCGTGCTCAGTTCTGACCTAGCCCCTAGATTCCCCTTAACTCTCACCTTGACCTTGTCCCACCCCCTCCCTGTTACCTAGATTCAGAAGAGTTCTGTTGTAGGAGTCATAGGAACCGGGTTTAAATCCTGACTTTTTTATTTATTGCCTTTGTGACCCTGAGCAAATAAATCATTTAACTTTTCCTGGGTCTAATTTTTCTCATCTCTAATCCACCTCTACCCAAACCCAGATTCCTCACTCTGACCCAAACCTAGATCCCCTAAACAGATTCAAATGTAGATTCTGAGTCCTGACCTTGACATAGCCTCAGATTCCCCCGTCCTCATCTAGGTTCCTTCACAGATTCCCCAACCTAGATGCTGATCGAGGTTAGATGCAGCATTATAGACCTTAACCCTCACCTATATCCTCTTTCCTCCTGTCTCAGTCTCCTTTCTTTCAACCCTGTTTCAACCCTGCTTTCCTCCATCATCTCATTGCCCCCTAATCTCCCATCCTCCAGTTTCCTGTCTCCCATCCTCCTGTCTAACCCCCCCCCCACAATCCCTGGGGCTTGGGGGAGTAGAGCTGCGGGGGTGGCTGCCATCGGAAGCTGCCTGAGCAGACACAGTGCCTGGCGCACACGTCATTGTCTCCCAGGGCCCATCTGTGCCAGCGGGAGATGGGGGCGTGGGAGGGGGTGGGGAGGTGAAGAGGGGGATGGGGGCACCTCGAGAGACAGAAGGGGGGGCCTTCAGGCAGACCATGGAGATGGGATGGGGACTGCTTCCCTAAGGGCAGGGCCCTCATTATTTTTTCCATCCTCTTTTTTCCAGGGACAGGAGATTCAGGCAAAAAACAATATGCCCATTAGAATGAGCCAGAACCTGAGACCTTAAAAGTACCCAGTCCTGGTTTACATTGTAGAGATGGAAATGGGATCTGAATCCCAGAAGGTTTCTTCATTTGACCTTCCCTCGTTCACCACCATCTATTTCTGGGGGAAGGGAGGAGAGAGTGGGGGTGTGATGAAATGGTACAGGATGTGGGAGACTGGGGGAAAAGGGAAGATGGGGTGAAGGAACAGAGACAGACTAGGGTAAAATCAAGTGAAAGGGAAGATGAAATGAGGAAGATGATGGGGCAAAAAGGGTAATATGGTGAGAGGTGCAGGACAGTGAGGGGGGACAAGACCTGATACCAGTCTCTAGCTGTGAGTAAAGGTTATAAAGAGTTGTCCTTGAGTTGCCCATCCCAGCTGCTTTCTATTTTGCTCTTCTCCCAGCTCCCAAATTCTGTAACTCTACTGTTCAACCTTTCTGATTTGGGGGCTTAATAATACTCGTTTGTGTATGTGTATGTATGTGCCAGCGTGCTCATGTGCCTGTGTTTGTCCAGTTTATATACATGTCAGTGTATACTTACACAGCTGGGTCTCTCTGTTTCTATGCATACGTGTACACCTGTGTATATCTGATAGAAACACTAGTGTTATAGGCTGCCCTGCCCTGGGCACTTTTTTTTTTTGGTCTTCTTTTGGAGGGGGGCAGGCAGGGCAATTGGGGTTAAGTGACTTGCCCAAGGTCACATAGCTAGTAAGTGTGCCAAAGTGTCCGAGGCCAGATTTGAACTCAGGTCCTCCTGACTCTAGGGCTGGTGCTCTATGGGCACTCTTATTTGACAATTTGGGCAAGGGACTTAGGTATAGGCCCCAATGGGAACTTTGGTAGAACTATGGCAGAGCAGAGGTTTGGGGCAGAAATGTCGACTTCTAAGTTGTTTGTCTGGCACAAACATGTCACCTGGCCATGTATGGGCAGGGCTAGAGGTTGAGAAAGAGGACAAGGAGAGGAAGATGGGAATAGGGGATGATAGAGTGAAGGGGTAATGTGAGAACAGGATTTGTGTGAACTTGTATCTGTTTTTCATCTTTTTCCCTGATGAATTGTGTCTTCGGTTGTTAACCCTTCTTGACTCTGTGATTAAATAAATCTGCCTGAGAGTATGTCCTTATGTGCCAGAGTGTGTGGTTTGTCTGTGATTGTGTGGTTGTGTCACTGTGTGATTATATGATTACATGTGCCTATGTGTAGATTATTGTCTCTAAACCATCTGTACTTGTGCATGATTGTATGATGTGATATATTTATCATGTGTGTCTGCTCCTTTGGTGGTTCGCCTGATTTACTTGTTGGTGATTTTGTGTAATTGTGTGTGCATGAGCATGCAATGTTTTTATATGGTTATAGATCTGTGTGAAAGAATGTGTGTAAACATGTGTTGTTGACTATGTGTCTGTTAGGACTGTGTGATTGTGTGTGCAACTGAGTGGATATGATGTTATGTGTGATTCTGCATATATGATATTTGTGATATTGTGTGTAATTGTATGGGATGTCACCACTTCAGATCTCTGTGCCCTCATTTGAAACTAGAAATGTTGGAGGTCTAAAGATGGGAACAGAGGGAAAACTTGAGTTTAGGGCAAAGAACCAGGATATCATGAGTCCTGGGACCTGCCCATTTTCCTTCCCACTGCTTCCCGATGACTTCCTGAGTTCTACCCCACATTTGATGGGGAGCTCTGAGGGGGTGCCCAAGGGCCGCATCACCCAGCCTGTACTCAGCTTCCTACCCTGTTGCCTAGCAGCAGTTGCTAGGGGCTCCCACAGTTGCTAAGTTCTGGGGGCGGGTGGAGCAGCTGCCAAGGCCCTGGTTGCCAAGGGAGATGAAGCAACCATAGGGAGAGGGAGAGTTGCCTGTGGCATTTTCCCCTACCCCTTTTTCTCTCAGCACTGGCTGGGGGACTGTCTGTCCCTCCTATCTGTCCATTTCCGCAGCCTGAGTCCCCATTCATTGTCCTTACCTGCCCACTCTCAAAGAGGAGCGAGTTCCAACTCCTTCAAAGAGAAGAGGGAAGAACTAGGGAGTAGGGAAGAATTCAAGGGATTCCTTTCCATCATTGAAAGGACCATTATGTCCTCTTTTTTATATCTGACCTCCTTTCCCCAACTCAGCCCTGACCCAAGAAGTGGTTGGGAAGCTCTGGGTTGGAAGGATAAGGCCTAACATGGAGAAAAAGCTCTATTCTACCCAATTTGGTTCCCCTCCCTGAGGAGAGGCTAAGTATTAGGATTCTTGGGTGCTGTTCATGCCCTGGTATTGGCTGAATCCCATCCCTGGCTGTTTTCAGTCTATAATATGTCCCATTTCCCTTCACCACCTGTTTTTTCGCCACCTTCCTTTTCCCTTCTCTAATTTACCAACAGAGACCACGTTGGAAAGGCTATAAACTGGCCTCAAATTCAGACTCTAGACTGATTTATAACCTCAGGCATAGACTGATTACTAATCTATGATTTCTAATTTTATTTATTAAAGATAATAAAGAATTCCTAATTATAATTTAGATCTAACTTATGAATTCCTTCCATAATCTGATGCTTTAGCCCCAGTCACAGAATAATCACTTAACCTACACAATATGTTCCTAATCCTGACCAATATAAACTGACTAAAAATTAGCTACCTAATAAAATCTACGGTCCAAGTCAGCTCTAGGGATCAAGCCTTGGTCACAAAGTGGCCCTCAAATTTAGAACTAATTCAGATCTTTGAGCCTAAACATCATAACTCGGATCCTGGTAAGAGATGGACCCCTAAATTTGGCTACAACTTTGTCCACTATCCCCATCTACAGATGAACTAAACCATCAAATTCCAGGTACTATGCTAGGCACTGTGGATTCAAAGCAAAAATGAAAGTCATTTGCTTCCTGAAGGAGGAAGCTAGGGCTGGGGCTGGGGCTGGGAGGAGTTGGAGGAGAAGGAGGGAATAACATGTATATACAATAAAATATATGTGAAATAAGACACTAACACCAGGAGTATAACAGCACCCAAGAGTCCTAACATTCAGCCACCTTTCAGAGAGGAGGAGTAGTTGGAGGGCTAAATTGGGTAGAAACTGGGGGCATTGGGATAGGCTTCCTCTAGTAAGGGCTCTTGAGCTGAGCTTTGAGGGATTCAATGAGGTAGGGAAGGAGGACATTTCAGGCATAGGAGACAGCCCATGCAAAGACAAAGGGAAGGAAGAAGGAATGTTGTTTACAGGGAATGGCCAGCAGGCCCATTTGGCTGAAATGTTTAGTAAGGGAAAGAGAGTAATGGGAAATAAGTCTGGAAAGGTAGGTTGGAGGCAGAGAGAAGAGCTTGAAAAGCTGAATGGAGAAGATTGCATTTGATCCTACAGATGAGAGGCAGTTACAAGAGTTCTTTAGCATGGGAATGACTTGGTCAGACCTGTGCTTTAGGTAGCTGTGTGAAGGATGGATTGGAGGGTGGGAGAGACTCTCCCAATAACAGGGAAACCTATTGGGCTATTGCAGTAGTGCAGGTGAGGGGTGATGGGGGTTTGAACCAGAGGTTGTGACCATGTGAATGAAGAGTGATGTGAGATACATTGTAGAGATAGAATTAACAAGGTTTGGCCACTAATTTCCCTCAGTCCAAAGGTCATTAACATTCAGATTTTTAGCTTCAACTCATTTATATAGAAAGCCCAGACCACAGTCAGACAGTGGTCTTTGAAGTGCTTCCAGACCCTGATGCTTTCAAATTAAAACAAGTAAATACACAGTTACAGGTACAATATATCACACACCCCATCACACAAAACATGCCCCATGCAGAGACAATAATGCTTACACATAAACACATATAATCATGCACATTACACCCAGGCACAGCCACACAATCAGGCACATTCTTTCTCAAAATCAGTAGGCCATTTTTTCAAAGTCCAGTAGAAAGTAATGTCTAAACTGATGGCATGAATTGCTTTGCAGCTGAGGATTTGATCTCTAGCTCTGGGCTCAGAGTAATCCCTATACTCACATACCAACCACTAACCCCATTCACACACTAATCCTTGTATCTGACCAGATGTCATGGTATTGGTCATAAAGGAACCCAGCCAGAGATGGCTCAGCACAAATCTATTCCCAATTTTGAAAAAAAAAACACCAACAACACCAAAAAGCCAAATAATAATTGTACTGTAATGAAACTTGTTGCCCACAATTGCCTGGACATAACACTGATTCACAAAAATGTGGGAACAGGATGTGATATATATTTTCTTGGAGGCAGCTAGGTGGCATAGTGGATAGAGTGCTGGTTCTGGAACTTGGAAGACCTGAGTTCAAATATGGCCTCAGATACATAATAGTTGTATGATCCCGGGCAAATTCTTAACTCCTGCCTGACTCAGTTTCCTCAACTGTAAACTGGGAGCAATCATCTCCCTCCCAGAGTTGTGAGAATCAAATGAGATCATACTAGCCCCAGTGCTTGACACACAGGATGTACTTGATAAATGCTTATGCTATCCATCCTTCATACCATTATCTTATCTACTTCTGGAGCTGTCCAGAAGATGCTTTCAGTGAACTTGTAGAAGATGAGCACATTTCTCACTACTTTTATTCAGTTACCAAAAGCAGTCATTGTGTCTACCTGTGCGATAGTCATCAGATTTCTAAATATAAAACAACAGTAGGGGGACAGTGATTTGTGTCCAGACCATTCCTATCTGATTTGAGTAGAAAAAGATGATGAGATGAATGATAATAATATCAATAATACAAGGATCTGTGATTTCATTGGTGTGAGTACTCTATCCATTCACTAACCTCTCCACACTCAAATAAATGGTCTTTTTGAGTTGCTGTAGCCAACAAAAAAAAAATCACCTCTTCATAAAGATCTTTGGGGAAATGGTTGGGAGTATATCCCTCAGTCCTTTGAAACTGGAACAGAAATTCATCAGTGGAAACTAAGAGTATGTTAAGCAGATATCTAATAGAATGTCTTCCTTTTATGTCTTAAGTTGGCCTTCTCCCAACACTGACCCCAAGACATCCTCTGTCTTCCTTATCAAGATCATCTGCAAAAAAAAAAAGAGAAAGGAAAGGAGCTAAGAATTCATTATGATCCTTAGGGTTAATCAGCTTTTTGAACTCAGGAGAACAAGTGGAATCTGATGATAGAGTCTAGTCATATTTGGAGTAGAAGTAACAAGAGTCTGAGAGGCCTATGCCATGAGAAGAAACAGAGGGAACAAAGTACAGGAAGAACTTGAAGGCCACAAGGGTGCATTTCAGAAGGAAATTACAAACTTTTCAGATGTATATTCATCATAGATATGTGATGACTCCATATAAATTGACTGGATCTTGGCATCACCCTTGCTGCTGTGCTCTTGGAACTCCATGCCTCACCATCCACTCTGTAGCCCCGCTCTCGTCCATCCTCTGTCCTGTAGTTCAATCATCTCCCTCATTAGAATGTCAGCTCATTAATGGCAAGGATTATCTCAGTTTTGTATTTGTATCCCTAAAGCTTAACACTGTGCTCTGTATAAAGTAAGCACTTAATGCATGCTTTTTTATTCATTCATTCATTCATTCATTCATTCATTTATTTATTGATGCATGTATGCATGCATGCATTAATCCGTTAATTTATTCATTCATCTCTTAGTGGTCAATCTTTTGATGATGTGCATCTCCAGACATAGCTAGTCTGGCACTTAGATTGGACTTTTCATCTTGATTGGACCAAGATTTTGTGCTTTACTGGGATAACCTTTGAGAACCCAGGACCACTTCTACTGACAGCATAAGGCATCAGAACAGGGCTGTGGTGGAACAAAATAACAACTCACATTATATAGTTAGATGATTTACAAAGCATTTCAATATACATTATTGAATAAATATACTTCTCATTTTGAATATGCATCTCATTTCATTTCATATCAAACCTGTGAAGAAAGTAGTACAATTATTATCCCTGTTTTTCAAATGAGGAAACAGACTGAAAGAGCTAAGTAATTTGCCCAGCTAACATAGTGGAAGAACCAGGATTCAAACCCAAGTCTTTTGAATAAAAGTCCATTGCCTTTTCCACTACAGCCCTCGATGATCCTCAATCAAGCCTTTCTGTCTCTTCAAAATTCTCTTCTCCAAGAAGCCTCTCTAGATTAATTTGAAGATGATCCAAATATTCATTCATTAATTCATTCACTCATTCATTCACTCATTCAAGAAATAGTGATGGAGTGCCTACCTTGTGTGCTGAGTATGCTATCATCGCCCACTCTGTGTGTGTGTGTGTGTGTGTGTGTGTGTGTGTGTGTGTGTGTGTGTGTGTGTGTGTGTGTGTGTGTGTGTGTGTGTAGGTGTTTGCCTGTAAATCTGCATCTGCTGGAGATTTTACTCTCCCAAGCTTGTTAGCAGGGACTGTGGTTATTTTGGCAGCTCTGGACAAATCACCAAACCATGGAACTTCTTTTAGAACTCCCCTGTTTTCTTATCAGAGAAAGAAGGATAAGTCAAGGAACTCTATTGGGAGAGGTCAGAAGATGGGGTCGGGTGAGGTGTACAATTAGGACTAACTTCAGAGTTGGGTACTCTTTGGTCTGGGAAGTGGAAAACCACGAAGGTTCAGGATCACAGTCCATAGAATTAGAAAGAGGATGGAATGGACTTGGTTCCCAAACCCTAGAATCCCAAATCTCTATCTCCAACTTCAGTCTTTACCTTGAGCTAGGTATTAAACATATATACAATATACATAAATGTATGTATGTATGTGTATATACACATACATATATGTTTTCCTGGGGTCAGGAAATTCTATCTAAATAAATAAACAAACAAACAAACAAACAAACAAATAAATAAATATATATATATATATATATATATATATATATATATATATATATATATAATTTCCCATTACCCAGGCTCAACATTTTGAATCCATTCTTGACTAGCCCTTCACTTTCCCTTCCCATTCCATCTAATTAGCTGTCAAATTCTATTGATTCTACCTCAACAATATCTTTCTTTTCATCTCTTTCTCTCTACTCTTAATGGGTCTTCCTGACTCCAATATTGCCCTTCTGAAATTTACCTTCCATACAGTTGCCAAAATAATCTTTCTAATACCTGCTTGATCACTTCTCTCTGCTCAAAAACTTTCAGTGGCTCACTACTGCCTACTAGGGTAAGAGATTGAGAGCTGGGAAGAGAACATGCTTTAGATTGGCATTCAGAAGTTTTCACTTTGGGCCCCAACCTATCTTTTCAGCCTTATGTCACTCTCCTCCCCTTCTACATTCAGTACTATAGACACATTGGACCATGTGCTCATCTCTTATATTTCCCTGCCCACTTCCATTTGTATGTTTTTGTATGTGTTGTCTTCCATGCCTGGACTGTACTACCTCTTTTCACCCTCTGCCTACTGAAATCTTTTCCTTCCTTCAAGGCTCGGCTTGGATACAACTACATTCATAAAGCAATCTCTGTACCCCAAACCCGCAAGTTCTCTATTTCTCGCCAGGCTGTACTTCTCTGGACTTCTTCATTATGCTCTTGAACTGGGTACCTTTTCTTCCCCCACCCCCCCATCCAGCCCATTTTGGTTTCTTTATATGTGTCGTTTTTGCCATTAGAATGTAAGTTCCTTGAGGGCAGGAACTCTTTTTATTTTTTGGCTTATATTTATATTTCCAGTGCTTGGCACATTTGATTTGTCTTGGCTCGAAGTCCTTTCTCAAATCCTCTAGGCCTCTCTATTTCACCTATTTTACACAGTGATTTTGAAACTTGTATTATTTGTGAGTATGCTTTTACAATTTTACTAGATAGTAAGCTAGGGCAAAGACTATTTTATTTCTATCCTCAGTGCCTCTCACAGTTCCTTGTAAGTAAATACTTAACAAATGTTTGTTGACTTTAATTGATACTAGAACTGGGGTGGATGGTAGTGTCTCCTTAAAATTTAAAGGAGGTCATTTCAGGACAAATCACAGCAAGACCTACTTTCTCCTTTCCTTCCTTCCTTCTGTCCCTCCTTCTTTCTCTCCTTCCCTTCTTCCCTCCTTCCTTCCTTCCTTCTCTCCTTCCCTCCTTCCTTCTCTGTCTTTTTCCCCCTCCTTCCCCCTTCCTTTCTCTGTCTCTTTCTATCTCTGTCTCTCTCTTCCTCCCCCTTAATTCCCCCCCAGCATTTACTTAGTTTCCTCATATCTGGACTACTAGGATTGTTACTGTAATAGGTTTCCTCATCTCCAATCTTTCCCCCTTCCAACCCATCCTATACACTGCCATCAAATTAATCTTCCTAATGCAGACTCTGAGAGACAGCATAGCACAATAGAGAGCTGGTATAGTGTTAGGAAGTTCTAGGTTCAAATTCTACCCTGAAACATACTGACTGTATAACCCTAGTCTTAAACTCTCAGGGCTTCAGGTAATTCTCTAAGACTATATATCACAGAGCAGGTAAAGAGAGCTTCATCATCCAGGGGAAATCAAGTGAAATCACAAATTTAGTTAAAAAAAATGCGTGCCAGTCCCATGTTCAGAAACCATCAATGACTTTATATTGCCTATAGGAAAAAGGCCAAACCAGTTGTGTAAGCTCTTTATGATCAGGCCCCAAGCTAACTTTCCAATCTTATCTCCTGCTGCTTCCTAGTGAAGACCCTCTACTTCAGTCAGACCGGCCTATTTCCTTAATACATCTTGTGTTCTCTTCATGAGCTTTTCCCTCATGCTGTGCTCATGGCTGAAGTGCCCTTCCTCCTTTCCATTCTCTGTTGACCTAAATTCTGCCCATTCTTCAAGGTTCAATTGAAGTTCCTTTTCCATGCAGTCCTCCCTGGCCATTCCAACCAATACCAATCTCTTCCTCTGAAGTTCTAGAGCACTTTCTCTCCCTACCATTCACTAGCACTTAGCATTCACTGCTCTGCATTGGTATTTCACTTTCTGAGTCTTTCTATGCCTTGTCTCCCCTCCCCTACTAGACTGCAGCCTCCTGAGGGCAAGAGAGAGTTAGCAGGCTCAGTGGATAGAGCACTGGGTTGGAAGTCACGAAGCCCTGACTTCAGATATGGCCTCAGATACTTACTGGCTGTGTGACCCTGGGCAAGTCACTAGACCCCTCTCTTCTTCAGTTTCCTCGGCTATAAAATGGAGGTAATAATAGCACCCACCTCCCAGGGTTGTTGTAATGAACAGTTAGAACAGAACCTGGCATACAATAGATGCTCAATGAATGCATGTTTCCTTCCTTTTTAGTCCCTACACTGCCAGGCTTCGTGCTTTGCCCACAGTAGGTGCTCAGCAAATAACAGATTAAATGAATAAGATAGTTGCACAGGTTAAAAATATAAACGTTTAAAGATATATTTGCTTAAATGAATAGGTGATGTTAGGTTATATTCCAGGGGAAACTGGAACTCTTATGAAAATGATATCATAAAGGGAAACTACCACCTTCCCCTATAAAATGCCCCTGTCAAAATCAGACTATTGGACTGGAAGGAACCCAAATCCCAACACAGTGATAGTGGAGACAATACCAAAGATTGTCACCAGAGGGCACCCAGAGCCCAGCTCCCTAACTGGCTCTCCTCTGTTGTCCTGAGGTTTGGATGAATGAATGATGAATTCTGCAGAGCCCCTCTGTTCTTTAGAGCCGGGTTCTTTTCCATGTAAGCCACGTGTGGGTGCCTGGGAGGAGGTGGGAGCCACGTGGAAGAAGGGAAAAAGGTTTGAGGTTGTCTGGGCACTTTTTTTTTTCTTACTAGACCTGTGATTTCATTGTCAATGGAGATTGGCACTTTCTCAGAAATTTAGAGACTTCGTGAGTTGCCTGGGATACTGAGAAATTAAATGACTTGCCCAGGGTTCTGTGGCCAACGTATGGTAGAGGCAGGGCATCATATTAGGTCTCATTGACTCTGGGGCCAGTTCCCACTGATTTAGGACTAGAGGTGACATCAGAGGTCATCTAGTCTAACTCCCTTATTTTACAGATGAGGGGGATCCTCACTAAGACCCATAGACCCAGAGAGGTCAAATGACCTGTCCAAGGTCACACAGGTAGTAAAAGATAGGAACTGAATGCAGATCTTCTGGCTCCAATGCTCTTTCCACTGAACTTATCTACTTCGCATATTTCCTTTCTGTTTGGGCACTTTTTAGGACACCAGTACCTCTCATGACAGAAAAAAGAACTGGGAACTAGGTTAAGAAGAAGGTTGAAAGGATTAAAATCTTTACCTTCCTGGATTTCTCCCTGAATTCTATGAGAAAGAGAATGTGTACCCCTAGCTCCTGCTAGCTCACATTTATCTAGGTACAAAGTATAGTTTACAAAATAGATTTCTCACCACAGTCCTGGGAAATATCTCTGGATTTGGAATCAGTGACTCTGGGTTGAAATCCTGGCTTTGCCACTTACTGCCTTGATCACTACGTGACTTTGTTTTATTTATTTATTTTTCTCAAGATTTTAATGGTATTTTATTTTTCCCCCAGTTACATGTAAGGAAAAATTTTTTTTTACAAGATTTTGAGTTCTAAATTTTTCTCCCACCCTCCCTCCTTTCTCTTCTTCTGAAAATTGTAGGCAGTCTGATATAGTTTATACACCTGCTAGCATGCAAAAAATATTTCCATATTAGTCACAATTGTGAAAGAAACAGGTAAAAAAAAACCCACGAGAAAGAATAAAGTAAGTTAAAAAATATATACTTTGATCTGCATTCAGAGTCCATCGGTTCTTTATCTGGATATTGGTAGTATTGATATTGGTACTGAGTCCTTTGTACTTGTCTTGGATCATTGTGTTGCTGAGAGGAGCTGAGACAGTCATAGTTGATTGTTACAAAGTGTTGCTGATATTGTATACAATTTTCATGGTTCTTCCCATTTCACTTTGCATCAGTTCATGTAAGTCTTTTCAGGATTTTCTGAAATCTGCCTGTTTATTGTTTCTTATTGCACAATAGTATTCCATTACATTTATATACCACAGCTTGTTCAGTCATTCTCCAACTGATGAACATCCCCTTGGTTTCTAATATTTTGCCACTATGAAAAGGGCTGCTATAAATATTTTTGCACATGTATATCTTTTCCCATTTTTATGACCTCTTTGGGATACAGAAGTAGTAGTGGTATTGCTGGATCAAAGGATATGCATAGTTTGGTTGCCCTTTGGATATAGTTCCAAATCACTCTCTAGAATGGTTAGATCAGTTCACAACTCCACCAATTTTCCTATATCCTCTCCAAAATGTGTGATTTTCCTTTTTTTGTTGTATTAGCCAGTCTGATAGGTGTGAGGTGGTATCTCAGAGTTGTTTTAATTTTCATTTCTCTAATCAAAAGTGATTTAGAGCACTTATTCATATGCCTATAGATAGCTTTGATTTCTTCATCCAAAAACTGCCTGTTCATATCCCTTGGGCCATTTATCAATTGGGGTATGGCTTGTCTTCTTATAAAGTTACCTCACTTCTTTATATGTTTGAGAAATAAGACTTTTATCAGAGACACTTACTGTAAAAATTGTTTTCCAGCTTTCTGCTTTCCTTCTAATCTTGGTTGCATTTATTTTGTTTGCACAAAGGTTTTTAATTTAATATAATAAAACTTATGTATTCATGCTCTCTATCTCTTGTTTTGTCATGAATTCTTCCCCTCCCCATAGAACTGCTGGGTAGACTATTCCTTACTCTTCTAATATGCTTATGGTGTCACCCTTTATGTCTACATCATGTACCCATTTTGACCTTATCTTGGTATACAATGTGAGATGCTGGTCTATACCTAGCTTGTGTCCTATTGTTTTCCAGTTTTCCCAGCAGTTTTTGTCAAATAGTGAGTTCTTATCCCAAAAGTTGGGGGTCTTTGGGTTTATCAAACACTGCCTTGATCACTATGTGACTTTGGGCAAACTATTGTAATGTCTTTGAGAGACAGTTTTCTCATCTATAAACAAAAAGGAGTGGAATAGCTGACTTTTAAGGTCTCTTCTAGCTGTACTACATTATTCTGTAATCCAAGTCATTCATTTAAACCATACGAGGGTAGTCATGAGAGCCTATACTGGGGTGGTGGCTATGAGAATAGAAAGGAAAGGATGGATGAAAAAGAATCAGTGGCATTTAGGAACTGATTAGACTTGAACAATGAAGGAGAGGGGAAAAAAAAAATCAAAGCTCACCTGACATTGAAAAGGTGCTACCACAGATAAAAATAGTGAAGTCATAAGGAGAAGCAAGTTTGTGAGGAAAGATCATCAGTTCAGTATTATATATAATGAGCTTGAGGTACTAGTGAGGAATCCAAGTGGAGATGTCCTGTAGACTGCTCAGGAGAGAGACTGGGGTTTGAGACATGAATTGGGATTAGGATTTATATTCAAAAGGTAGCATAAAGTTATGTCTCATAAAGGCAATAGCTGAAGTCAGGGCAATGAATAAGATTTCAGAGGAAGAAAACAGAAGACAAGGACAGACCCTTGAGTAATATCCCAAAAAGGAGTCAAGGTAAAGAAAGTAGACAGATAAGAGGTGGAGGAAATCAGGGGAGTATATGATGTCTCCAAATTTAAGGGAGAAGAGGATTTTGGGCTGTGTAAGAAGTTACAAAGTGGTCAAGGAGGATGAAGACTGAAAAAAAAAACTAGTGGTGAAACACGCTATAGCATTTTCCAATGTGCAGTTATCTCATTGGGAACTGTAATTCCTTTTCTAGGTAGAGGTCCTAGGATTGGAACAGGGTTCTTTTTTTTTTTTAATTGATTTGTTTATTTACTTTTAGTTTACAAGATTCAGTTCCACAATCCCTTGAGTTTCAAATTTTCTCCTCTCCCTCCCCCCCTCACCATGGCAGCATGAAATCAAGTATAGGATCTAC
>CM053583.1:295367694-295415537 GCA_028627135.1 Pseudochirops cupreus
ATTATCTCTCCTGGATCTGTTTTCCAGGTCAGTGGTTTTTTCAAGGAGGTATTTCACATTGCCTTCTATTTTTTCATTTGTTTGGATCTGTTTAATAGTATCTTGATTTCTCATAAAGTCATTTGCTTCCATTTGCTCCACTCTAATTCTGAAGGAATTATTCTCTTCAGAGTGCTTTTGAGATTCTTTTTCCATCTGGCAAAGTCGACTTTTTAAGGCTTTCTTCTCTTCATTGGCTTTTTGGGCCTCTTTTGTCATTTGAGTTAATCTATTTTTTAGGGTGTTATTTTCTTCAGTCAGGTTGTTGACTCTCTTTTCATGATTTTCTTGCATCATTCTCATTTCTTTTCCCAATTTTTCCTCCACTTCTCTTATTTGGTTTTCAAAATCCTTCTTAAGCTGCTCTATGGCTTGTAACAAGTCTACCTTTTTATTGGAAGCTTTTGGTGTGGGAGTTCTGACTGTGTTATCTTCCTCCCATTTGATGCTTTGATCCTTTTTGTCTCCAAAAAAGCAATCTTAAGTTGGATTTCTGTTCTTACTTTGCTTCCTTTGCTTGCTCATGTTGCCAGTCAATTACTTGACTTTTTAGCTCTGTTGAATTCTACTTCCAGAGTGAAAAGCTCTGTCCCAAATCACTGGGAATTTTGCAGCTGCCAGAGCTATTAGGAGGCCGCTGCAGCCCCCACCAGCTTTGGCTCACTGAAAATGCATCCCAGGACCACCACCCAAGACCATGTTCCTGATCCAGGCAGCTCAAGGCAAGAGCACTTAGCCTCTGACTGATGGCTTGGCCCCTCTGCAGTCTGCAGGCCAGGAGCTTCTGAAGTAGCCACATGGGAGCAGCTGCAGGGCCGCTGCTTCTGCTGCTTCCTTGCCCTGGAGGCAGTTCGGCCAGACCCTCTCCCCTGAATTTAGCCAAGTTCCACTAACCTTTCACTTAGTCCTATTTCTTATGGCTTGATAATTCTGGAAATCACCACAGCTGCTGCTGATCCACTCTCCTGAAGGCTCCAGCTGCGGCTTGTCCTGGCCACCCTGGGGTGAAGCTGTGGTTTCAGGCCAGGCTGGTTTCGGCTCCTAGCACACTGTGATGAGCCCTTCCCATTCCACCTGCTGAAATGCCTTTAGCTGGAGATGTGTTTTTCTGTAATTTTGTGAGTTCTGGAGCCCTAAAATTTGTTTAGAGTCATATTTTATGTTTATTTGAGGTGGGGGAAGCTTTGTAGTTTTCCTGTTTCTGTGCAGCCATCTTGGCTCCACCCCCCAGTCTGTTTTCTGAGGTGTTATTTTCTGCGGTATTTTTTTGTGTGTGTCTCATTTACCAAGCTGTTGACTTATTTTTCATGTTTTTTTCACATCATTCTCATTTTTCTTCCCATTTTCCCCTCTACCTCTCTTACTTGATTTTCAAAATCCTTTTTGAGCTCTTCTATGGCTAGAGACCAATTCATGTTTTTCTTGGAGGCTTTGGATGTAGGAGTTTTGACTTTGTTATCTTCCAAGTATATGTTTTGATCTTCCTTGTCAGCATTGTAACTTTCTACAGTCAGAAATTTTTCTCTTGTTTGCTCATTTCCCCAGTTTATCAGTTGAATTTTAAATCTTTGTAAAGTAGGGCTCTGCTTGCAGGTTGGTGGGCACACCATCCCAAGCTTCAGGAGTTTTGTGCAGCTATTTTCAGAGATACATTTAGGGATCTGTAAGTTTTCAGCTCTGCCAAAGTAGTATGATGTAAGGAGAGGTGTTTACTACATTCCTGGTCTGTGAGCAACCATAAGCAGTCCATTCTGTCCTGGAACTGTGAGGAGAGTCCCCACTCCACTGTGACCACAAGCTCTGGCATGCTAGTGCTTCTCCTTACCCTGGGACTGCCAGGGCTGGGAGCCAGCTCTGATTATAGGCAAAGCAACAGAATCCTGTCCCCAGTACCTACAAAGAGACTCCTGTAATCTCCTTCTGACCAGTCTTACCATCTATGAGCTGAAAGCTCCAGAAGCAGTCACTGCTGCTGCTGATTGAAGGCCTGCTGTTGGTTTGTTGGGTCTGTGCTGGTGCACCCTGGGCTAGACTGTGCTCCACTCTCACCCAGATGCTACAGGCCTTTCATGCTGACCTTCTAAGTTGTATTTGGAGTGTTGGCTGAAGGGTCTGGAAATTGCCACTGATTCAGCCACGCTGAGGCCTGATCCTGGATTGCTAGTGCCCAGTCTGCACTGGCATGGCCTGCATTGGACTGTAATTCTTCCTCACCTTGGTGCAATAGACCTTTCCCACTGACCTTCCAAGTTGTCTTGGGCAGGGAAAATGTTTCATTCTTTTTTTGTGGGTTCTGTTGCTCTAGAATTTGTTTAGAGTTATTTAAAAGTATTTGGAGTAGTTTTGGGTAGAGCTCAGACGAGACTCTGCCAATATTCTGCCATCTTGGCTCTGCCTCTCAGTGGGGACTTTTAAAAGCAAAGAATCAACTGATAGTAGAATGAAAATGTATTGTTCTGATTGTTGAGGTGAATAAAAAATCCATTTTTGTATTTTGTTTTGGTTGGGGATGGAGGTATCAGATAGCTCTCCTCAATGCTATTGATCCCACTGATGAGTTTGGGACAGTGACCCTTTAACCTAACCCCTTCTTTTGCAATGAAGAGGTGTACCAAATTAAAAAATCCGTTGTCTGACCTGAGATGTGTCAGGATCACTTGAAGTATGTTACCTCTGCTCTAGACATTGTTTTTTCTAGCAAATTTTATCTATTCTTGCTTTCCCTATATGATCTCAGGATTAATTCCTTGTGCCTCCCTTACTGTGACATCAGAGAAGAAAAATCAATCAGCACATCTAAGCAAGAACCAAGACCCTTTCCTATAAAACTTGTGGTCTTTGGGTGCCTCAAGAAGCTATCTTGTGAAAATGATGGGAGCTTGATACATCAACTAGGAGTGAAGCAGAGGACAGTCATTTGCCAGATCAATGAGGATTATTATTCCTGATCCATTTCCTCTGCTTACCATGGTCTGAAGGACTGAGACTCTGGCACTTGACCCTTCTTTGTAACTGAGACTCAGCTGTATCCACCCCCTCTGGCAACAGGAATCCAGTTACATCCTTTGTCCTAAATCTCTCTTCCCCTACTGTCTATCCCACTATGCCCCTGCCCCAAGTGTTTCATTTTAAGCCTTAGGCCTTCTCTTACAAAACCAAGTTCAGCATAGAGGTTACCTAGATGGAAGGTAGTGGGATGAAGTGGTTTTGGGGATGGACTTGGGGATCCAGCTAAGGGTGAAAGGCTGTGTGTGTGTGTGTGTGTGTGTGTGTGTGTGTGTGTGTGTGTGTGTGTGTGTGTGTGTGTGTGTGTGTGTGTGTGTGTGTGTCTGTAGGAGATACGGTGGTCAGACCACCTCTAATAGAAATTCCATTTTCCCTTTCTAGTCCTTAAGAGTTTTGTGCTGTTGAGTTCTCTTCAGTGACACAGATGATTTTTTTCCTTTCTGGAGACTATTGCTGTATCACCCCCAACTGAAAGGCCAATGTCCTGAGAATATGAGAATCCATGAAATAGACATGGGGCCTACAGAATGTGTCTGGCAAATTTACACACAACCTAAACCTTGACAATTAGTACTTAAAAGAGTTAAGGAGGTCTTGGGGCAGCCAGTTGGTGCAGTGAATAGAGCACCAGCCCTGGAATCAGGAGGACCCGAGTTCAAATTTGGCCTCAGACACATAACACTTACTAGTAGTGTGACCTTGGGCAAGTCATTTAACCCCAACTGCCTTGCCTTCTCCCCTCCAAAAAGCAAAAAAGAAAAACGCCAAACAATAACAACAAAAAAGAGTTCAGGAGGTCTTTCTAGCTGGCCCTGGAATCACCACACTCCCATCTTCCCATAAATACAACACACAGAAATAAGTAGTGTCAATATTTCTTTATTAGGATATCCTGTGTGCCCAGACTTTGGGAGTACCAGCTCCATTTGGCTGCATTGCCCACAAGGGCTGGGCATGTGTGGAAGAAACATGCAACTACAGTTAAGGGAAGAACAGAAGTTGGGGACCTTACCCCTCAATGTCCACATTAGTGTTTGCAGAAAGGCAGGTACAGGGCTTGGGGCAGATTCTTTTAAAAGGGGCATGCCATCTCCTAACAGTGAGAACGTGGAGGAAGAAGGGATAACTGGCACCCACTGCTGCCCAAGTACTCCTAAAACATGTCTTCAGTGTACTTCAAAAAAGGATCGGAGGGGGCACAAGGATACCACCTCTTCAGGCATTGTGGCCAAGCTCCCAGAACTGGGACCCAGGACACCTCAGTTCTATCCTCAATCCTATCTTTGCTTTAGTATAGAATCTTGGCAAGTTCCTTTTGTTTTCTGTGTCCCATTGCTATTACCTGTAAAAGGGTATGCCAACCCAATGCCAAGGGTTACAGAACTTTAGAGAGCTATGGTGGAAGTGACCACTTAAGACCAATTCCAACTGCCTACATATACTCCTTACCAGGTTGGAGCACACATCCCCCATTATGAAACAGAAGACATATACCTGAATGAGACAATAGGACCCACACCAAAAAGTACAGGGGGGAGAATGACATTCTTTTGTCACACTGAATCATGAAAGATATATGGCACAGAGGGAATGACTCTAGTTTCTCTGGGCTCAATCCAAGGGCTACCGGGGAGAAAAGGATGATAACGGTATGGATGGATCAAATGTAGGACACTATTCCCGAGGGGCTTAACTGTCATGACGAGGAACTCCAGTTCACTGAGCTGCAGCAAGCATACAATAATGTACTAATTTATTACCCAGAAGCTCAGAGATCCTAAGTGATTTATAGAGTAAATGGTGGTGTAAAACACAACAGATGATTAGACTCAACTGTAAGCCAGGCAGCAAGTGGCTCTGGCTGTGGCTTCATGCTGGCTGATGGTGTCTCCTGAAATTCTAGTTAGGGCTACTCAGTCTCTCACTACAGTGTCTGCCTACTTCACACTACAAGCCACCAGCTGAAGGGCACACTTTGGTTTTGCAGGGTCACAGGCCCCCACTAAGAATTCTGGGTGGAGAAAGCATCACTATTCCTGTGCCACCTGCTGTGGTGCTTCTGTCCTGAGGATTTAGAGGACTTTAGTGCCTGCTGCTTTCCTAGTCAATTCCTACTAAGCTTTCATCTCTCCTTGCCACCTTAAGTTCTGACATCCCAGTTCATTTTCATTGGTGCTGGGATGATCATAGTAGGTCTGACTTTAATTGCCTGGAGATTCCAGGGGTTTCCCAAGTAAGACCTCTTCCTTTTCTAAGTTGGTATATCCCAGTAGGCAGTACAGACTGTGCTTCCAGTTATAAAAAAACAAGGGCTTGGGGTGAGTGGGGTTTCATAGTGGTCACTCCTAAAAAGCATAAAAGGTTCTAGGCCTTTTGCCATTCCATTCAGATGCCCTTGAAGCCTGGCTGTCAGGAGATTTGCAAGGCTAGTGGATCCGAACAAATCACTCACCACCTTCAGTCACAGTGACATTGGGTGGGGTAAGAAGGCAGTGTATTTTTTTGTGTTTGTGTGTGTGCTCATCATTTCCACTGGCAAAACACTTTTGTGTGGAACTGGAATCAAAATAGAGATGAACCCTTGAGAGTGATTTTGGTGACCAGGAGATGAGGCCTATCCTCCTTGAATATCAATTATTTATATTGCTTGAGAACCCACAATTTGCTTTAAGTGTGTCTAGATAATTATCTGGAACCTGTTCCTCAACGTGAAAGGAAAACAGGACAGCAAAAAGGCCACAGGGTAAAGAGGAATGGCCCAAGAGTGCAATACCTCACTGTGGGTGGTAGCAGCTGCTTCTTTGTGGCAGGCATTCTTCTATCTCAGCCTTTCCTTTTCCATCCAACTGGGAATGGGGGCTGCACAATTTTCATCTGGTTTTAAGAAGTGATGGGTGACAAGCAATTTTGGGTTAAGTAGTCTTCTCCAAAGATTTTTTATGTATGGTCAATGCCTCCCTTCAGGAGAAGGAAAAAGGTGGGGAGAGGCATTAGGATCTTATTGCTGAATTCAATGAGAAGAAAGTGAGGCCCTTTACTAGGGGAGGACATCTATGTTGAGGGTTGAGAGAATTTAGACTAACATCATAATTGAAAGGTCTTAGGATGACCTAGAAGGAAAAGCTAAAGGGGGATTATTTTGTTAAGAATATTCCGAGAATTTTACAGAAGAGACAGTTTACCACACAACTCCCCAATAAGACACCAGGAAGAAACAAATTTCATTAGAAAGGACTTAGAAGGCAGAATTTATGACCAAGGATTTTGAACATTGGATTACTAAGGTAATTATTTTAGAATCTCACTGGCTAATGACATGTTTTTGAAAAATGGGAGAGCTATCTGCCTAGCCCTGCCTAGAGGCAAGAAGGATGGACATTTCAAGTTTCCTTCCAATATAGAGAATCTGGTTCCCAAATAAGACTCCACTTCTATGATATTCTTCTGTGTCTCAACCCCCCTACTTAGAGGGAAAAGGTTGCTTTCCCTGACTTCCCTTGAGAAAGGGAAGAGGAACTCACCTATGCCTCACCAGAGCACCAAGTGAAAGGAGCAAGAGGCAAGCACAAAAATAACTAGTTCTGCTTGGATGGCCCTACAATGTGCCTATCTTGCAAAATCTGTCCCAGTTTTTCTCACATACTGAAGACACAAGGCTGTAGCCAGGGAACAAGCTTTTTGGCATCAACTTTCTTCTAAGCAAGATAAGTGAACAAGAGCCTAGATTCATAGTCCTGGTAGTTAATGAAGGCCATTAAGTTCCTGGAGTGCAGAAGATGAGGAGATCCCTTAATTTCTTGAAGCATTAAGTATGTGCCTCCCGGAATTACCTTGTAGAAGTCAGACCTTGGAGAGAACCATTCTTTAGGGGTCCTCTAGGCCTCTGACTTGACATGCAGTGAGAGAGTACAAGTGTTTCTTGGGAAAAGAGTTTATGACAGAATGCAACATCCCTGACGCCATCATCGAGAAGAGGCAGCCTACTTTCTTTTTCCTTTTTTGGTGGGAATGACCATAACCTTTAGCGTCAGTCAATATTTTGAGCACAGCAGAGGAACCTCTTCAAGTAGCTGTAGCTTGTGAAATCCTAAGAACTATAAAAGTGGGTCCCACTCTGATCTTGGGTTTCTCTCTTCAATTCAGGTTTAAAGAGTCAAACAACTTTTGTTATTTCTCCAAGTTGATTCCTCAGTTTTGTGGACCACAAATTTCCATGACTTCATTGCATCTAATGTGACATGCCTTTGAGAATCTCACTGGATCTGTGATCTGATCAATGTGGATACTCCCTCCAATAATGCAGGTAGAAGCCCATTCATGCCCTCTAATCTCGTGCTCCTCATCCAAACTTTCCCATAAATCCTCCCCATGCGCTGGAGGACTTGTGGTTCTTCTGATACTGCATGGATGCCAACTGAATTCTTGTCTCTGCAGTGGTCATGACACTTCTTCTCTAATCATACACCTGATATTCTTGATTACATTGTTTTTCTGGGTTGCTTACATGTGGCACTCTACTCATGCCCACCCCATGTCACTCTATTGCCTTTTAGGTCATTTTAATTCTTCAGAGACGGTGGTATCCCATTTCTTGAAGCCATACAACAGACACCATTGGAAGAAGAATGTTAAAAAAGATGAGCCTTTGTTTTAATGAGAAATTTGGAGTCATTAAAAGCACTGTGCAATTTCACAAAGGCAATCCAACCCATTCTCCTCCTCCTGTTCAATTCTGAGCTCAGTTCATTGTCAATGATGCTGAGGAGCTCAAAGTCCAGCAAAAACACTCCATTTGATTGATATGGAGGTTGCCAAGGAACTTCTCCTAGGGAAAATTTGGCTTTCATATGACAGAGCTCATTCCTCTCCAAATTTTATAGGCAGAGAAACTAAGGCATTGGATAAGTGTTGGTTTTTACCTTATTTAACAGCTATAGAAAACAATCTGGGAAGATGAAGAGGGGTTCCTTTCATTTCTGCTCTCCCTAAAGACCAGCATTCACAATGCTGGGACATGAGGATGGGCCATAGTGTCTTTGGTGGCAGTCTAAGGCTCTTATTTGTAATTTAGTTCACTAAGGACTATGTACAGGAGCTCTTCTAAGCCAGGCCAGATCTTTAAGTCAAAGGAATACCAGACATGTATACCAGCTACCTTCCTCTATCTCACTGGACCCGAGGGGGATAAACATTCAGGCAATCCATACTACGCAGTCCCTCATGCTGACCCCAGTTCTATAGTGATAAAATACAACATCCAGAGCAGATGTGAAGGGGAAAAGAAATCACAAAATGGTGATACTAGCTTAATGGGAATATGTGGAAAGGGCAATAATAAGACTTTTGTCTTGGTGACAGTGAGAGGTGGGGCTACCTTTACTGCCTACTTCATTAGCTCCCAAACCCTAGGAAAAGCTTTGTTCCTCAGAAAACAGGGTAGCCCCAAGTCCTCTTCTGAATTCTAAAACTTCTCTCCCAGTATGTCTCACATTCTAGAAGTGGTATGGAAGATCACCTGCAGTACTAATTCTAGAAGAATCCTTTTTCCCTTCCTAGAGATGCCAAGGAAGATTTCTTTATTCTCCACAATGATGAGATATTAATTACTCTGTCTACAGGAACTGGTTGAAATGGAGATAGCAGAATCTCAATAATACCTAGTAACGTCCTCTGAACGTCAAGTGGGGCTAGTCTTCTATAATTCCCATCAAATCAGGTCTTTGGTTCTAGGAAGCCAGAACCATAATCCACTTTGTTCACTTCTAATACAATGACATCTTATTAGGCACAGCCTCATCCAAGGTTATCAGCTTCATTTTCAAGCTAATCAGAATT
The DNA here is from genome assembly GCA_028627135.1 of Pseudochirops cupreus. Classification (NCBI taxonomy): domain Eukaryota; kingdom Metazoa; phylum Chordata; class Mammalia; order Diprotodontia; family Pseudocheiridae; genus Pseudochirops; species Pseudochirops cupreus. The sequence goes on from CM053583.1 coordinate 295,376,575, forward strand.
CTACTGATTTTGGATGAGATTTTTTTCAGCCAAAGTTACTGGAATTCTGGGGAGAATATTGTTTTCCTGTCTCTACTCAGTAGCTTACAGGTTAGTAAAGGGTAGATGTGGTAGGCTGTTTTTACCTCAGCAAATCAGAAATAAGAATTTAAAAGAATTATGAATGTAAGGGACTATGGTCCTTTCTCATCAATCAGAAACCAGAAGTCTGGCTAAATGCAGAAGGAGTAGGCACCCCTCCTCCTCCTGCCCCAAGACAAATCTAGGGAGTTTTTGTAGAGGGACAGGACTAGGAATCAGAAGACCTGGCTTTTACTTCTGGTTCTACCACTTGCTCACTGTGTGACCTTCGGCAAGTCAAAACTTCTCTGGACCTCATTTTTACCATCTATAAAATGAGAGAGTTGGACTAAGGTCTCTTTCAGCTATATTGACCTAGGATATCAATGAAGTTTGGTCCTTTCTCGACCAATTGGAAATCAAACTTCTAGCAAGTTTAGAGGGATAAAGAATTTTGAGTTATCCCATCAGTGACACTGGCTGGGATGAGGAAGGAACAGTGGGGGAGGAAACTTTTTTTTTCTAGTAACAGAGAGAGCTGTTAGGGGTATAGTGAATATTACCTTTTCTCCCAGAACCTCTACCTTAGGCAACATACTTGCTACCCTTCCTAGGAAAGAAGTGATCTAGATCCCCTGTGGCAAAGCTTAGGAACAAAGATGCTGGAGGTCTCCCCCCTCCAAGTCTTTTTCAGTGTCAGGGGTTGGGGGAGGAGGTGACCCCACATTGCCCCAGCTAGGGCTACCCCTACTTCTAAAGACTCTACCCTAGGGGTTTCAAGTGAATGGCAGCACTATTGGGGCGGGCAGCAAGGATGTAGATGACATTCTCCTTCAGGAAGGTGGGCCAATCCACAGACCTACAATGGGAACAAAAAAGCAGAAGGTGAAGCATGTCTCATGACACTGAAATAGGATGACACAATTAACAGGCTTAGATGAACGTGAATGAAGTGGCTACAGCTGGGTGAAGAGCTAACATTGGCTGCCTTTGTTCCTACACAAGTGCTGTTGAACAAAGATGGAGAAAATCACACGACCATTTTTACTGGTCCACTACAGCTTTATGTCACACAACCTCAACCAGGTCCTCACTATGGCTAGGAATCCTGCTATACCTCCCTTATCAACTTGCTATCCCATTCTCCATAGTGGCTCTCTCAAACCTTTTTATCTCTCTACAAACCTTCCATGGCTCCTTCTCTCCCCACCCTCAAGGCTGAGAACCTTACCTCATATTTTACAGAAAAAATTGAGGCCATTCACCATGAACTCCCTCTTCCTCATTTCCTATTGGTCTGGTGCCTTCTACCACTCTCCTTTACCCCATCTCACATGACGAGGTGCACTTACTACTTACAAAGGCTAACCCCTCCACTTGTTCAAGATATCCCATTCAATCTGTCATCTCCAGAGATTTCCCCCTGTTGTTCAATCTGTTTACTGGGTTTATGCCCATGTTTTCCCCTATCCTGAAAAAAAACCCCTCACTTGATCCTTCTATCCCTGCTATCATCCTATTTCTCGTCTGCCCTCTGTTGCTAAACTCTTTGAAAAGGCTGTCTATAATGGGTGTCTCCAACGGTCTCCTCTCACTCCATTCTTAACCTCTTACTATTTCACTTCTGATCTTATCATTCCATCAAAACATCTTTTTTCCAACTACCTTGACGTCTCTGTAGCCTTTGAGACATCTGATCACCCTCCTTCTAGATACTTTTTTCTTTAGGTTTTTGGGACACCACTCTCTCTTGGTCTTCCTCCTATCTAAATGACTGCTCCTTCTTTGCCTCCTTTGCTGGATTCTCTTCTAGATCATGCTTTTTTAACCACAAGTGTTCCTCAGGGTCTGTCCCCTCTTTTCTTCTCCTCTATATTACTTCATTTTGTGAACTCATCAGCTCTCATGGATTGGATTACCATCTCCATGCTGATGATTCTCAAATTTACCTATTCTACCCAAATTCTCGGCTGACTTCCAGTCTCCCATATCCAACTGCTTTTCAGACAACTCAAACTGTGTGTCTAGTAGAGATCTTAAACTCAACAAATCCAAAAATGGAAATCATTCTCTTTTCTGCACACCATTCTTCCTAACTTTCCTTATTACTGTAGAAGGAAGCACCATCCTTCCAGTCTGTCACCCTAGAAGTCATCCTGGAATCCTCACTCTCTCTCTCATCCTCCATGTCCAACATGTTTCCAAGGTCCGTGGATTTCACTTTTGTAACATCTCTTCAATTATGGTCCCTTCTCTGACACTGCTACCGCTCTAGTGCAGGCCTTCATCACGTCATGCCTACAATAACCTGCTGGTGGGTCTGCTTGCCACAAGTCTCTCCCTATTCTAATCCAGTGTCCACTCAGCAACTCAGTGATTTTCCTAAAGCTCAGGAAGTCTGATCATATCACCTCCCCTGCCATGTCTCTCAATAAACTCCAGTGGCTCCCTATTGCCTCCAGTAGCAAATACAGAACTCTCTCTAGCATTCAAAACCCTTCAAAACTTAGCTCTCCTTACCTTTCCAGTCTTCATATATCTTACACACCCCTCTTACCCATCTAAGCATTTTGATCCAGCAACATGAAACTCCTGGCTGTTTCATGAAACAGACCATCTCTTTGCTCTAAGTATTTTCTTTGCTGTTCTCCATGCCTGGAATGTTTTTCCTTATCTCATCTTCCTCCTAACTTCTCTGGCTTCCTTTAAGTCACAACTAAAATCCCATCTTTTACTGGAAGCTTTCCCCAAGCCCTCTTAATTCTAGTGCCTTTCCTCTGTTAGTTCCTATTTATTCTTTACAGAGCTTGCTCTGTATACATTTGTTTGCATGCTGTCTCTCTCACAAAAGCAGGGATTGTCTTTTTGCCTCTTTTTGTAGCTCTGGCTCTCAGTACATAGCCTGGTACACAGCATGCTCTGATTTTGACAATAACTCACGAGACCTCACATGGCTGTCAAGACCTCAATTCCTGGGGAGCAGGTTTTCTTCTTGGCCAGTGAAGTGGGCCTATATCATCATGGACTAAGGACAATCAATGGAAATCATGGCATTCCGTGGAGTGTGGAAATGATGGCTCTTGCCAAGGATGGGGTGAACCCCTAGAGGATACCTCACCTGGGCTCCTCTTGTTCAGCTGTCTGCAAAGGCTTCTCTGGGCTCTTGGCACTGCTGTTGCTGGCCGGGCTGCTTTCTGACATGGGTCCCACATGGCTGATACTGTGTGGCACAGGGGGAACATGTGGTTGGGAATGGACAAGATCAAAAGGTTTGGTCCTATCCCAGAGCCTCTGTGAATTAATGCATATTATCTTCTGACTTCTGGTAGCTCTTAGCAATGACTGCCCTGGACTCTAGGAATCACTCTATTCTGTGTATATTGGAAGGCATGACACATAGAAGAATTCCTTATATAAAGGGGGTAATGGGTGGCAGAGAGTAGTAAAAGAGTTGAGGTGCTTTCTGGATTGGTTACAAATGATAAAGAGTGATTAGGCAATTGCTGAGATATCAGAAGAAATTTTTGGGAGGTTAGTACGAATTTTGAGAAGAAAAGTAAGGATGAAGATAAAGCATACCTAACATTGCAAGATGGTGCCTCCAAGGGACGTTTTCTGAACCAGGTGTGTTGGGCACGACGGCATTCAGTCTCACTGATAAAACCCCCAATGCCTTGGGCTAGGAAGGCTGTTCGAGCTCGTTCCCGCTCTTTAACTGTCAGTAGCCTTAATAGAGAGTTCTTAGGGAAAAAAGATAAGGGAATCAAAGAGTACTATAGACACTTTCTGCTGAAAGTGGTGCTTTCCAAATCTCACTTTTGCTACTTATGATCTGTATGACCTTGAACAAGTCTGAAGCAGTCTAGGTCTCAAGATTTCTCAACTATAAAATGAGGTGGTTGGCCGAGATGACTGCCTTTCCAGCTATAAATCACACAATCTTAGTCTCCAGATTAGATTTTTAGTGTAACCAAAAGTAAATAAACCTCCATGATCTCACTTCCTCAGTTCCTTTGCCCCAGCTAGTTAGGGTACAGTGGACATTTGGACATATTAGTCACTAAATCCTTCCTTTATTCCTTTTGATTCTTATGTTTTTGTTCTCTCAACAAGGCACTGCCCAAATAATTCAAGAACTATTGTTTTCTTGCCTCCTTAACCTCCAATTTTCCAATACCCTTTTCCATCTAGTGTCCCAGGGTCAGTCACCCCTGCCACACCTGTGGACGAAGTTTCTTTAGTAGTTGGAGGGACTCATGGGACAAGAAGTCAGGCCACTCAACATGGCCCCGGCGCTCAGGGTCAAGTGCAGCAAACTGTTGAGCTGCCCTCTCTTCCTGCTCTTCACTCAGTGCCCTTTCACTTCTTCCTCGTCTTGCTGCCTGATGGTGGTAGCGTAGAAAGTCCTCCAGTGTCAGCGAACAATCTGTAAGGAGAAAAATGCCTTCAGGGTCACTAATTCCGTGTGCATACTTACCAAGTTCCAGACCCAGCTCATCATTTATCCTCAACTGGTACTCCCTGTCCTGCCCCCCTCCCCTCCCATCTAAACATTATCCTTTGGTCCTGTACACTGGCTGCAACCACTTACAAGTCTTTTTCTTTTTCCATCAAGAAATACTAACATTCAGGCCTGGAGGTGTTTGGAGAAACTACTTATTTGGGGGCCAGAAATTCAAAATGGAAAGTCATAGACTTGCAGGGACCTCTGAAAAAAACTTATCTGTTCTCTACCATTCCCCAAAAGACCATTGGTTATTTTCTAGATATGACAGGAAACCCCACTATACTTCAATTAAAAAAGTATAGTAGGTGGGCTAGCTAGGTTACACAACTATGCCTTCACTGATGGAAGAATCTGTCCAGTGTTCTTCTCAACCTCTGGGAGCCACTTGGCAGTCCTCACCAGGAATAATTTTGCACTGATGGAAGTTCTCCATGAGGCTGTACATCTCTTCTTCTGTGAGAAGCAGGTTGAGGTTGTTCTAAGAAAAAGGAAAGAGCTGCAAATCAAGTGAACAGCACCAGTACTGGCAGGAGGTACAGGGGTATTATGGCTCCAAAGGCAAGAAAGAAAAAAGGATTAAGGGTTGGTTTGGAGTTCTAATCTTAGCTTTACTTCTGATGGCTTGGATCACCTGAAATCATTCCCCCTGCAGCACTAAGAAGAATAAATGACAGACAGCTATAAACTAGACAAAAGAGGTATCACAAAATTGTTAATAGTGTAATGGAGGGCTGATGCCTTTCTTTAACTTCTAAAGACACTTTGGTTGAGGCTACATGTTGCCTAGAAGTGCCATCAAGGAATAGGTGCAAAGCTTCCTGATGACAGAAAGCCATCTGTGAGTCTCATGAGGAACCAAATCAGGCTGGGACAAGAACTTGCAGACACCTGGAATGATGGTGGTGGTGAATTTATGCATAGTTCAACGTGAAGGCAGAAGATGGGGGTTCAGTGTAGAAAAGGGAAACCTTCAACCTAATTATAAGAGGAAATCCTACAGCAGCAGAAAATCTTGCAGCAAAAATGTCACCAGGGCAAAAGGCTAGGATCTGGAGGGGTGGTAGCTGACATTTGGTAGGAAAAGTAGAGTTTGACTCCGCAGATCTAATTGGTTCCTCAGTGACTCCTAGAAGAGGAGTTCTAACTGGTTAGTCCTATATTTAGTAGGATCAAATATCACAGATTTAGAACTGAGAAAGAATTGAGATGTCATCTAGTCCAACATAATCTTACAGATGTGGAAACTGAGGTCTAAAGAGGTCAAATAACTTGCCCAAGGATACAAATGTAGCAAATGGCAGAACCATGATTTATACTTACGTCCTCTGACTCCAACATTCTTTCCACGGCACCATGTTTTAAGTGCCACAGAAAAGATTCCTTTTTAGGAAAGAAGAATATCTTCATGACTTTCATGGTAAGGTTGAGAAGATACCAGGAGCTGCCTTTTGCCCAGAAGGTTAATAATGAATATACACTCCCTGGAACTTCAGATGAATAAGATAAGAAGTGCCAGCAACAGAAATGGCAGGCCATTCCAAGAGTGGTTGTTATCCCAGCTCTGACATTTATGAACTATATGGCTCTGGGCAGGTCAATTATTTTCTCTGAGACCAAGTCTACTCATTAGTAAAATAAGGATAACAAGTGTTCTACCTACATCACAGGATGGTTATGAGCATAAAAGAATATAAACGTTAAAGTGCCATGATGATGACACTGAACTTTACCCATTTAGAATCAAGTACTAGATGTGAATCTAAGCTTCAGTGGGAGTCAAGAGAAGTTTTGTCCTCAATTAAAATGAGGAATTCATTTAACACTTTTAAAATAAAGTATTTAGCTGGTACTGACTTCTTATAATTTGTAATTCACTGTAATTCCTATTTCAGAAATGAGAACCTTGAGCTCCTAAAACATCAAACTGCATGCATGGGGTCACAGCATAGGCTACTGGTGAATTTGGGACTAAAGTCTAGAGCAAAAGTGTTTCTGCTCCAAGAGTAATATATGGGGTTAGTTAGAGGAATGATCTGTTTCCTCTCCCTACACCCTGGTTCTCACTCAGGAGTGAGATTCTTCCAGAAGAAAGCAGTCTAAGCAGAATTAGTGGTCTGCCCAATCCAGAGATATGGGATCCAGGCAGTCAAACTGGAACACTGCTAAGCTCACAGTGAATGAAATCAATGTTGACTTATAATTAGAAATCTGAGCCTAAGTAGCCTAAAAAGCCTAGTCCTAAATGACTTGGTAATGTGGCTTTGATTGTCAGTCTCCCACAGCAGAGTGAGAGAATGATGTGTGTGTACGTGTGTGTTTGGCACTGCTTTAGATACATTCTTCTTGCTCCAGAGATGATGTGAATACCTTGACTGAAGTGGTTTGGTTAGGGAGTAAGGACTGGGGTGGAGGGAAGGAGGTGTGAGATGTCTACTAGTAATAGTACAATACTCAAGCATGAATATGGTCATTTCTAGTAAGAAGAATATGGACTACTTTTTTTGACCTTATGGAAAACTAGCTTCTAAAACTGTGACAAAAAACAAAAAACAAAACCCCCACCCTCAAATCCCCACAAAACAACAAAACAGCAACAACAACCAGCGCATATCAGTCAAGACTAGTGAGGTGAGGAAGATGTATAAATGCAGGACTCTTTTAAGCCAAGGATTTGAGTTGACCAAATCTAAAAGGTAGTTATACATGATGAAAATTACTAGAAACTTTGAACCAAGAAATCTTTATGGGTATAAATTACATGGAGAGCCCTTTTGCTCACACATCAAATTTTTCAGGTACAGGTGTACCTGCAAAAGAGGTAGTGACCACCCCCATCTTAACATGTGAAGCAGAGTAACATATTCTTGGCACTTGGCATTTATTAGGATATAACCTGCCTCTACAGACACAGCCATAGTTTGGGACAGCACTGAAAGTGGAGGGCTATAAGGTAAGTTTCCTTAGGAGGCAGCATTGTGCAGTGGAAAGAGCACTCAGTATGAGTCATAAGCCCTGGCTTCTCTCCCAGCTCTGCCACTTATTAGCCATGGGCTCTTAGGTACACTGCTTAATTTCTCTGGGTCTATCTCTTCATCTGTGAAGTGGGGATAAAAATATCTGTCATGTCTATTTCATAGGGCTGCTGTGAAGACAAAACAAGCTAGCACACGTGAAGACCCAAGCGCTGCAGATGGCAAGGATTATTTACTGTTATTGGCTTTTTTATTCTTAGGAGTCCAGATCCCAATAATTCCTTTTTTAACTGCATGTATCTCCCATGGGTTTTTGCCAAGCTTCAGTTTCAAATGAGGTAAGATGTGTGAAGTACTTTGCAAGCCTTAAAGCATTATATAAATGGCAGCTATTATTGTTATATTATTATTGTTGTTATAAATCTAAAAAAGCGGAGGGAATCTATCACAAGTTACTTGTACACAGTAGCCTCTTCATGGATATTTGCTGAATTAATGAATTGTTAAGTCTAATCTCTGTGGTTCCATGCCCAATCAAGGGCCTGAATAGGCCTATTAATTGCTACTTGTGATGAATTAATTATCAAGTATTTACAGAGCTCCTATTATGTGCAGGGTACTGTGCTGAACACTGTGGAAGAAACAAAGGTATATAAGACATAGTCTTTGTTATGGAGTTTACACTTATACATGCTATGAGTTAAATCACAATGTACAAACGAGTACTGCAGACAATAAATGCAGTAGAGTGAAGGGAACTGCTCAGTGTGTACTTAAACAGCCAGGAAAGGCTTCAACAGAAGATTTCTGGTAGACTCTGAAGGATTCAGACAGGTTGAGAACATTCCAGTCTGGAGAAAGAGCATGTACAAAGGAAAGATGAAGAAAAGAAAATGAAAATCAAAAATAGAGAAATCAGATGCCAACTTAGAAGAAGGTCTTCATTAGAGTTCCCTAGGGATCTGTCATTGGTCTGGTGCTATTTGACATTTTTATTAATGACTGAGATAAAGGCCACAATGATAAGGTTGCTAAATTTGCAAATGACAAAAGCTGGGCAGTTATAGGTAATATTCGGGATGACAGAGTCAAATTCTAAAAAGATCTTGAAAGGCTGGAATACACGGCAAAATCTAATAAGATGGAATTTTAAAAAGTAAATGTGAATTTTCATACTCCATTAAAAAAAAAAAGACCAACCAACTTCATACGTCTAAGGTAGGTGAGGCAAGGCTGGACAGCAGCTCATTTGAAGAGACCCGAAGATTTTAGTAGCCTGCAAATGCAACCTGAATTAAAATGTCATATGATGGCCCAGAATGCTTATGTGGCTTTCTGTTGCATTAAGGGAGAGCCAGAGTCTAACAGACTAAGGAGGGAAGAGTTCTACTACAGTTTGCCCTACGAAGCCCACCTATGGATTTTGGTGTTTAGTTCTAGGCACTATATTTTAGGAATGACATGAATAAGTGGCAATGTGTCCACAGCAGGGTGATGAGGATAGTGAAGAACTGTGATATAACATATATTCATATGTTAAATGAAGACTGATATGTTGAATGAAGAAAGTGATTATGTTTAGTCTGGAGAACAGAAGATTTAGGGGTGGGGTGGGAGCCAAACAGGATGACTGTCTTCAAGTATATAAAGGGTTATCACACAGAAGAGGAATTAGATTTGTTCTCTTTGGCCCCAGAGTGTATGAGGAATAACAAGTTAGGGAGGCAGCGCAAGCCTAAAGTAAAGAAAAGCTTCCTAACAATTAGAATTATCTGAAAATGGAAATGGTTGCCTTGGGAGATGCTGGGTTGAATCTCAGAAGGGCTATATGACGACTTACTGGGGATATTGCTGACTAGGACTCAGAAACTAGCTTTTTATCACAAGGTCTCCTATGAAAGAAAGCCATCTCACAGAGAAAGTAATGTTGTTGAGATGCTATTGGGCTTTACAGCTGAATAAAATTTAGAGTTTGGATGTGGCTTTATGATGACTAGAAACCATTACAGAAATGACTGGTGCTAACAAACTTTCTTCTGGGTTTATTTGTGCACCAGAAACTAGAGAATAAAGGCATCATGGAAAGAGACGTCCCTGCTTCTCCTTCTTAGACACTTGACTATAAGGATCCCATATGATATGGCCTCTTGTAAAATAACTGGCTTTAACTGACTTGTCTTGACACCCTTACCACCATAACCGCACCAAACTCACACAATAGTAACAGCTCCAGCCTGTTTCAGTGTGAGCCATCTCAGTCACTTCCACTGCGCTGTCTCCTTGTAGATAGCCCATTCGGCGCAAGCAGCCATCATGAAAAACCCTAGTGCAGATCCTACATGGGAAGAGACTCTCAGCAGTCCATACCTCACAAATCTCACACATCTCATCACTGATAACCTGAGGAGAAAGTAGGAGTGGAGAAAAGGGATGTTCAAAAACATTTAACAGGGTCCCTACTTCTATCTAAGCAAAGCCTTGATTTTTACACCTAAATTTCTTGGTCAGACCATTAAGGAATGCACATTTTGGGCATACACCCAATATAAGTCAGTGTTGAGGCAATGGAGATTAGTCTTTGGGATGAGAGCCAAAAACTCTGATATTCTGAACCAGAAGAGGGGCACACTATTTCAGCTGACATGCTATTATATGGTAGAAGGGACATGTGAATATGCAGCGACTCCCCTATTTCACCCTTTTCCCCTGTGTTCCCCTGCCAAGCTACTTTCCTATGATGAGAACAAGCTCAGTCAGTTATATCTGAACCCAGACAGAAAAAGACAAATCTTTTTTTTTTTTGATAAAGGATTATCAGTTGGTTAAATCTTATCTTTTTTTCTTAATGCTTTTTTATTCACATCCCAGGGTTCATGGTCCTGCTATCTGATCTTCAAGGCAGCCTACCGTTTACATTGTCTCTTCTCTCCCTCCCCTGTAGTTCTACTGCCTCACTCTGGAACTTACAGATTCTCTAGGTTCCAAGCAGATATCAAGTGGCTTGTCATCATTTAGCTCACGAATGGGTCGGATGAAGGCAGGTGGTGTGAAGCGATTGGCACGATCAAACTCTTCAGGTTCTACCCCACGGCCGTCCCTTAGCCGTTCCCAGGCTGCTTTGTTGACACTCTTCTCTTCCTGTGGGATAGCTGTTGTCTCTGGCTCATCCTCCTCTTGTACTTCCTGGACAGAGTGCTCTACTGTGCCTCTCCGAGACCCAGCTGATTCACCTGTGCGCCGGAGAGAAGGCCTATCCCGTAGCCCATCCTTGAAAGCTGACACAGCCAGGCTCACCTTCTGAACCTGCTCCACTGTCTGCCGCTTAGACATCAACACTCCCATGATTCTGTGAGCAAAAGAGCAGAGGCATCCAGTCATATGACTAGGCACACTCAAACAACAAGCATTTATTAAGCACCTACTATATATACCTAAAGTAATCTCTGGCACTGAGATACAAATATAAAAGTGAGACCGTCTAAGTCAGCAGTTCTCAACCTGTGGGTTATGTTCAATTTGTAACGATGAAAATACATCCTGCATATCAAATATTTACATTATGATTCATAACAGTAGCAAAATTATAGTTATGAAGTAGCAAGGAAAATAATTTTATGGTTGGGGTTCACCACAACATGAGGAACTGTGCTAAAGGGTCACAGGATTAGGAAGGTTGAGAACCACTGGTCTAAGTTCTCAAAGAACTCACATCCTATTAGAATGCTACACTCAGCCATCTTTTTCTGTCTGAGTTCAGATATAACTGACTGAGCTTGTTCTCATCATAGGAAAGTAGCTTGGCAGGGGAACACAGGGGAAAAGGGTGAAATAGGGGAGTTACTGCATATTCATATGTCCCTTCTACCATATGATAGCATGTCAGCTGGAATAGTGTACCCCTCTTCTGGTTCAGAATATCAGAGTTTTTGGCTCTCATCCCAAAGACTAATCTCCATTGCCTCAACACTGACTTATATTGGGTGTATACCCAAAATGTGCATTCCTTAATGGTCTAACCAAGAAATTTAGGTGTAAAAATCAAGTTTCAATGAAGTATCTAGAAGAGAACATCAATCAGTGAAAGGGGCACATGCCATCTGTTACTGAAGTTGGTTCTCAGTTGACTTAAGTTTCTGCTCCTAAATCCAAATTAGTTTAGAGTTTCAGAGTTCTGTTCTGTTAAAAACCAGCAGAGACCTCAGGACCTAAGTCCAATTTCTGCCAGCTGAGAAATTCTATGGCAGAAATGGCCTGTTTCTGCCTCAAAGTTCCATAATTTTATTTATTTATTTATTTTTTCCAACACTTCAATTTATTTTATTTACTTTTAGTTTACAAGATTCAATTCCACAATCCCCTGAGTTTCAGATTTTCTCCCCTCCCTTTCCCCCCTCCCTATGGTGGCGTGCAATCACGTATAGGATCTGCAAATAAAGTTCCATAATTTTAGGCACAGAGCTCATTTGACCAAGAGAAGGTCTCACAAATACTAGGGTGAGGGCATACATATCTTTATGAGTGTCTGAAGTAAACAGATTTCTCCTTCTTTAGGAAGATTCTTGGATTAGTCAGGGATCTGTCACTTGCACTTCTCATCCAAAGTAAAGTCCTATCCCTGGCATGGTTTAAGATCACTCATGCACAAGCCAATACTTCTTGTAGTCAGTGGCTGTATCTCTAATTCATTCCTACAATCCCTATTGCATGCATATGCATGCATACACAGATGTGCACCCATCTTATTCGTTACTTTTTGTCTTGGTCAAATTATCACTCCCCTATCTGTTGTTTCCATTTTTTGGATTAGTTTAATTTCATTGATTTAAGGTAAGAAGTAACCTGAAAACTACCATTTTCCCTTGGTACTAATGATGTTAAATTGGAAGGAAAATTATGACATTCTATTGTACATTTCCACTAATCCTGTCACTTTCTAAGCATTATGATCTAATATACCAACCAGGAGAGGCTATTCATCTTGATACAGAGAAATGAGGGAAAAGGAGGTGGGATTTCATTTTAACTTTGGTCTCTAAGATTCTTTGCTTTTTGTAAACTTTGATCCATCATTAGCTGTTGAATTAACCAAATGGCAGCCAGATCTATTTCGCGTTATCTTAACTGTTTCAACCAACACTTGGAAACTGTTAATTCTTCACATATGCGATTGGACTACAGACCAGAAACCAGAAGTTTCTGTGCCATCCCCAGTATGAGGTGATGACATCACCTGCGCAAGAATGATGCAAATTTCTGCCTTAGTGTTTGTTCTGCTATCAGTTGTTACCAAGGAAACCCAGATTCCTGAATTTGGGATCTTGGCAAGTAGAAGAAAGATTTTTTTCAAGCATTCTGTTTTTAAAATAGATAATTTCAAGTTGTTTCTTTTTAGAATTGGCTAAGGGAGATTTACTGAGCATAAATAGCATTGACTTTTGTAGACTGGATATGGTGAAGAAAGATTTAGGAACAAATTCAGGGATACATTTAGGGGATTCACATCTCTGGAAACTCAATACCTAAAAAAAAACCCTCAAAATATCATTCTTCTGAGCATCTAAAATGTCCTTAATGACAACTTTAAAATTTAAAAATATCTATGTAGTTCAAAGGAGATACCCTAGCCAGTGGATTGAATTCTGTCAACAACTCTCACCTACAAGGGGATTCACATGAATGACAGCTGTCTCAGCAAATCACTGATTCACTTTCTGAACTCCAAGTCATCAGCTACAATGCTCAAATAGATTTTTAACAAAACAATTACCTGTTTTACTATGGGAAAAACTGAGACACTGAGAGGGACAGTCACCAATCAGATTGCAAATAAGATGAAGAACTAGAAATGAAACTCAGGAGTCTTGACTTTTGGGGACTATATACTTCCTTCTTCCAGTAAGGAAATGCTAGATTTGTCTTTTGTGCAATCTTAGATATGCCAGTCTCACGCTTTTCTTCAGAGAACCTCAATGCAGTGGGAAGACAAAGTATAGACAACATTGGAGAAACATCAAATTCACTTATTAAAGATTGGTTCACTGGGGTAAAATAAAGGCAGTGCATATAAGTAGGTTCCTATTGGCTTTGTGGGAAGGCACATTAAAATTTATTGAACAAAAGCCCAGCCAACCAAAAATGGTTGCTCTCAAAAGTTATCCGACTTATTAATATTGTATCAGCATATTAAATATCCTAACCTCTCAATGCTCCCTTTCTTTCTACAATCTATTGTTCTTCACAATTACAAAAATAATCACTATTTAAAAAATCTCAATTGTTAATGATACCCCTGTAATGAGCTTTAAAGTTCATTTTAAAAAGGATTCTGATAAAGACTTGAACAAGGATTCATCAGTACAAAGCCACCTTATCTCTTGAATAAGTGCTCTGTGACATTGTCTTTTTCTTACCTGGAATGGCTCAATTTCCTTGGTCACGCTAGGTTTGTATGTGCAGCAGCACTATAGTAGGATCATGAAAAGGAAAAAAGAAAACCATCAAAATTAGGATCTCTGGGTTAATTAAATAATCTACTATTAGAAGTGACACAGCTTTGATTTTTGAGGAGAAACTGAGATGCAACAGAATCAGACTCCATTAATGAGGCTAACTTACTTGCAACTTTTGTTATGAACAAATTACAAACAGCTCATAAAAGATACCTTGATTAAATATTGTTATTTTTAAATCACAGTGATTTGTGCCTGGGGTGCTTTGGGAAATTAAAAAAACAAGCTTGAGTAGTAATTAGTGATTGGTCAAAACAAAAACCCAGACTGGAAAAAAAAGAAGAGGATTCCCATCTGCTTAATAAAAGCCTCTGGCTAATACAATGGGTGGTGGTGAGGTCCTCAGAGAGTTCACGACTGTTTCTTTGGCTGGTAGATAGATTGGGGTCACTTGTTTCCTGGCCTAGCAGGACATTACCAGGAGTTAGACACAGGGGTAAAGGGAGGAGAATATGAATGTTAGAGATTATGTACCCTTTTAGGAAAAACGAAAAAAGGGTGGGGGGGGCAAGGAAGAGGAGCATGAGGGGGGGGAGGGAAAGTGATGAAGGAAGGCTTGGATAAGAGCATTTGAGCCAAGTAAAAGTGAGAGATGAGTCTGTCTTGAAGTGTCTGTTTGACAGCAAGAGAGAAACAAGTGTTTATGTAGGCAGCGGAGTGTGTGTGTGTTACACACCCATTTTCTGTTGAACACCTGCTCACAATGCAGATAAATTATTTACAGCAGCAGGCAAGCAAAAAAGCAGGGGTGGGGACTGGTGAGAGCTGGGTGCTCTCAGCAAAGAACTAGGGAGAAGCTACAATGAGAATGGATATGCTTGTTGATTGAGATTTCCCTGGCTCTCTGAGGAAGGACCACCCCCACGAGGTGTGTTTGGGGTGTCTGAGGGAACCTTACTCTGGTTCTGTAGCCTTAATGGCTGAGACTGGAGCTCCTTTATTTCATATTTCTCTTGAATATTTTTGAGAAGAGAATGAAAGGCAGTATAACTTAGTGAAGAGACTCTTGGAGTCAGGAAGCCCTGAGTAAAAAATCACGCCTCTGACACTAAAGGCCACGTCATCACGGGCAAGTTACTTACTATCTCTCAGCCTCAGTTTCTTCACTTTTAAAATGGTGGCAATAATAACTATAGTTTCTACCTCAAGGGGTCGTTGTGGGACTCAAATGATAAAATGTATGGAAAACGCTTTGAAAACTGAGATGCTGTTTCTTGCTGTCTTGTACACAATAAATGCTCCAAAACAATTATTGCATGAATGCTGTGGGAGACTACGGGAAGAGCTGAGAGGATTTATTTTAGTTCATTGTGTCAATAATTATAGCAATGTACACTGATATAGCCTTTACAGGTAAAACTGTTTTCACATATATGATCTCTTATGATTCTCCTAAGAATTCTTTGAGACAGCCTGTGTAACTACTACACAGGACTTCTAACTTCAAGTTCAAGGGTTCTTTTTATATCACATAAAACAATTCCTAAAGATGGGGTAAGGGTCAGTAAGACTAAATACTTATCTTGAAAAACCTTCATGGAATCACCCAGTCTATACCATGACTCACATCTATCTTGCTAAGAAGTGAGATCAGGGTCAGCAGAAATGAAAGAGAATCAGCAACTGACAGCCGTGTGGTGACTTCTCTGACCAAGGGACACAGCTAGCTAGGGGGTGAGTTTTGATACTCATTCAATTACATAAACCACATGGCAGAACAATACCAAAGTCAATATAGGGCTAAATGAAGGTGGGCAGGGAGGTGCCATGTCCTTTAGTACCCTGTCTCCCAGCACAAGAGACCATCAAAAGAGAGCTCTTGGCCTAAGGCAATACGATGAGATTTAATGTCTATTTCCTCAATCTAGCAGAGGAGTACATCCTGAGTTCCCACCAACACTTGAGCATCATGGCATTTAGGACTGGATGGTGACAGGTCCAAGCAAATACCAAATAATATGTCTGAATGGTCAGGAAAAGCCTGTGCTTCATAGAAAATATGACCAAACGTGACTATAAAAGTACCATGACTTTCAGTTTGCTCATTACTGATATAAATACTGATATACTGACATGTATGTATATATATAGTGATACACTGACAAATAAATACTGATATACTGATATGTATGTGTATATATATATATATATATATATATATATATACTGATAAATAAATACTGATATAAATATAAGTATTGAGTCTGTGAGGAAAAAAATGTCAAGAGTCCTCTTACTGTTGACTGTAAAACATGAATGTCCATGGGCTGACTGGGTTTATATGCAACATAAGGGCTGTGTGATCTGTAGGTATATCAATGACTGTTGCACGAAGAATCCAATATATATACACCACACTACTGGTGTGGATTCTGTTCTAGCTATTTGGTCTCCTGGCAATAAGCTGGGGGGGGGGGGGGCTATTTTTAGGTTTGACTTGTCCCTAATCCCAGAACGAGATACAGCTGGTGCCACCCAGTCTCTGTTCTTCACCTCTGTTTGCCCAGGGCCTCAATAGTGTACAATCAGCACCTGGAGACCACAGTCACCAAAATTGCTCTCAGTGGTATACAGGTTCCTGGGGAGCAGATGATGTAGCCAAGGGCTGATGCTTCTAGTTGGCCGCTCAAAATCACCAGGGATTAGGTAGCCATAAAGCGCTGAACATAATTAGAATAAAGTATGACAATGGTTTTTGGCCTTTGTTGGAACTAGGTATATCCTCTCTGTTAAGATAAAACTTATCCCTAGTATAAACTTTTAGCATTAGCACAGCACAAGTCAAAGAATCTATTGTCGTTTGGTTGTTTTTCAGTTGTGTCTGACTCTTCGCAACCCCATTTTGGAGTTTTCATGGCAAGGATACTGGAGTGATTTCCCATTTCCTTCTCCAGCTCAATTTACAGATGAGGAAACTGAGGCAAACAGGGTTAAGTGATTTGCATAGCGTCATACGGCTAGTTAAGTGTCTGAGGCCAGATTTGAATTCATAAAGATGAGTCTTACTGATTCCAAGCCCAGTAATCTATCCAGCTGCCCTCAAAGAACCTGTTGGTGTGTTGCAATTAGTAAGAACATTACTCAGAGATGGAGGAAGGGAAAACTCAATCCAGGAGTATTTGGTGGGCAAAATGTCATCAGTTCTGTGGTTTATTTTAAGAAATCAAATAGATTGGAAATGAAACAGTGATTCAAACTGTTAAGTGCTAAAACTATTAACATAGTTTTTGCAGAGAAAATGAGCTTTTGCAGAGAAATGAATAAGAAGCCTTAGATACCTTTTAAGTAACGTTTTATCTCCTTATTTCATACCTGTAGCTCTGGCAGCTAAGCACTTTTACCTCCTCATACTAAGGAAAATGTCCTTTCAGAAATCATTCATCCCTCCTATACTGATGTGCAAGTTTGTTTATTTTAGATTCATCACCATACTGCATAAGGTATTTATTAAGTTCCTAATTCTGGATGGCTTTGTGCAGCAGGACAAGATACAAGTTAACACATACAAGTTCCTATGCTCTATGGGCTTTGGCTCCATATAAGTCTCCTAATGCCCTTCATATCCATTTCTGTTATTTTACCTCCACAGTATCTCTTAAATTTCTCCTTTCTTTCCATTCACATCTACCACTCTACTGTGAATCCTAAACAACCTCTCACCTAGACCATTACAAAGGCCTCCTATATTGTTCTCTCTGCCTCCATTCTTTTCCTAATCCATCCTACATGCTAACTGCTAGAAGGTACAACCCTTGTCATATAGTACACTTCCCTATACTCTCCCCCAAAAGAAAACCTCTGGCACCTCACTGCCTATCAAATAAAGCAAAAACACTTTAGTTTTTAAGTCATTTTCTTAAGGTTCTCCAACATCCCTTTCATGACTTAATACATTATTCTCCATGGTACACTCTAGAACCAAACTAGACTACAAGCTGTTTGTCAATCTCATCTTGTTCCTCTACTCCCAATTCCACGCTTCTTCTCACACAGTATACCATAATGGAAAAGATAACCCACCCTCCATTCCCACTTTCTGAATGCCTTCCCTTCTTGTAAGGCCCAGGTTAAGTCTTTCTTCTACAAGAATCCATGCCTGACCATCCTCACTGGAAGTGATCTCTTTTTCCAAACAGAACTTCAAATTTTTCCTGACATTCTAGTTTACATAATGGGTATGAGTATATGTCTTATTTAATCTATTACCGCCGATCTTAAACTTGTTTAGGCCAGAGACTATCTTGTACTCCCTCTCTATTTTTAGCACCTAGGACAGTGCCTTGTACAAAGAAGCTGTTTAATAAATAAATATTTGCTGAACTGAACTGCATTCACTCTTGCTGGTTCTCCCTAATCTGTTTCCCTAACCTCCATACTCATTTCTGTTACCACTACTAGACATTTACACTCACTTACAAATGACACTCTTTTCTGTGTAATTGGCTTTGGGACAAAATAACCTGGCCTCAGGTCTTTCTTGAATACCATTTGAGAAGTTTCATTGTTGCCAGGACTTTGGTTAACAGACCACAGTACCTTTTCTAAACATTTCACAAACTACTTTCAGGGTCAGTCTGCGGGTTCTACTGCTTTCTCCATGTTTAATAACCCCACCCATTTTGCCAAGGGTTCAACATATTTCCTCCTCTCCAGGTCTCTTTTCAATAAAAGATCTTTTAATCTACATTTAAAATTACAGCTCCTCCAACACTCCAGATATTTTTGCATGCCTTTCTAATTCTGCTGTACATGACCAGATCGTTCACAGCCTTGGCTCATCCCCACCCCTATCAATTGCTTCCTCCGCTTCTATGCCCACATGGAGGAACATCTTTGGAGCCAGACCAGGCCCCATGAATTGATGCTCTTATATTCTACTTGGGAACTGCACAGACTTTTCCACTCCCTGCCTCTGGTGTAGTGGAAATGACATGAATTTGGAGTCCAATGACCTGGGTTAGACAACTAGTTCTACAGCCAAATCCCTGTGTGATATTGGGTGAGCCATTTCATCTAGACTCAGTTTCCTTATCTGTCAAATGAAAGGGCTGTGCGTCTGAATTTTCTTTAAAGCTAAATTCAATTCTCTGTTCTATGCTGCATGTGAGGTTGGATATGGGAATGGGTGGAAACACAAGTTTGGACCAGGACCATGTTTATAGGAGAGGGAAGACCTCATTAAAGGAAAAAGCATAGTGAGTATACCAGAAAAAGGAACCAGAAGATGGAACTACTAGATTTGTTTTTGTTTTTAATGGGAAGAGGAGAAACTGAGGAGAGACAACATGGTGTAGTGGTTAAAAGTTGGCCTCCGGTGTTGGAAAGACCTAGGTTTAAGTTCTGTCTTACACACACATATCGCTGAAATACTGTGACCCTGGGTAATTCACAATTTCTCAGTCCTTCAGGTAACTTTCAGACTATAAACTGGTGATCTGCAATGGAGAGGGAATTTACTCATTGGTAGTTCTCTACATCAATGAAATCACAGATATAGAGTACTGCTTTCTGTTTGACCCTCATATTTTTTTTAAAGATGGACATTTCACTCCATTCAATAAACATTTATTAAGCATCTATTCTGTGCAAGGCATGGGGAGACACAAAGGCAATTCCTTCTTTCAAGAAGCTATATCCTACTGACAGATACAAAACCATAAAAGACGAGACTACTAATAACTTAACTGGGGGAGAGGAAAGGGGGGAGAGAAGGCAGGGTGAAAAAAGGCTTTCTCTAGGAAAAGGTACATGATGTGAGTTTTGAAGGAGGCAAAGGATTCTAAAAGGTGGAGGTGAGGAAGAAGTACATTCCAGGCGGGGGGATGGCCCATGAAAAGGCAAAGATCAAGGGAATGTCAAATTCAAGGAACAGCAACTAGGCCAATTGGAGCTTGGAGTTTGTCTTCAAGTCAATAGGATGCTGCTAAAGATTCTTGAGGAGAGTGACATGGTCAGGTCTGTGCTTTAGAGAAGGAAGATTAATGGCAGCTGTGTGGAAGAGACACTGGAGATAGGAGAACCTTTCTCAGGATGGTCAAACAATTAAGGTACAGTGAGCAACTGCAACAGACAAATTGTGGAAAAAAAATACGGGGCCACCATGTTTATGGCCTCACATAAGAATTACAGCCAGCTACAAGAACTGCGGAATAAATCACAGAATCTCAGAGCTGGAAAGGACCTCAGAGGCTCATTTAGCCCAACCCACAAATGAATACAAAGTGCCTCCACAACACATCCACAAGTGGTTATCTAACCTTTACTTGAAGATCTCTACTGAAGGAGTACTTACTACCTCTCAAGGCAGTCAATTCAACTTTAGGATAATGTTAATTGTTAGGAAGTTTTTTTCTTGTATCAAGCCTAAATTTGCCTCTCTTCGGTATCTACCCCATTATTCCTAGTTCTGCCCCCTGGGGCCTAGAACAAATCTAATTTCTCTTGTTAACCTCTTCTTGATCATCCCATGCTAGCTCTTTGTAATTACCACCTCTTTTTCTAGATTGCTTAGAATATGGTTAAGATAGAATGACCAGAAGAGAATACCTTGGATCAAAGAAGAAAATGGGAGAGAAAAATGTTCCTTTAACTCCACCAAGTAGTCAAAGTCTGTATAGGCAGCTTACAGTCAGGATACTAATCTAGGGGTTCAGATAGGAAATGCCGTTTTTCCTCTAGGACCTAAAAGTGTGTTTGCTAAGAAGTAGGATCAACCATCAAGATGTTACTAGGACATTAGGCATAGCACAGCCATACAGTTTCAGTGTAATAAAGAAATATAAACGCTGGGTAGCTTTATAAGTAACTCTGGAACTTTGTAATTTTTTTCCTTAAAACACTTGTGAGCCCTAGTAAGTAGTAATTAAAAAATACCAAACTGCATATATCTCTGGGGAAATTGTAGGAACTGGCAAAAACTGCTTTGTCAAGAGGTTATATAAGCACATTAACCAACAAATAAACCAAGAAATCTTTAAGCACCTCGTAAGTGCAGAAAGCCCTTTGCTAGGTGCTGGGGGTGATGGAAAGTTTGGGATCATCTTCCATTGCACTCTCTTCATTTTATAAATCAGGAAACTTGAGGCCCAGAGAAGCACAATGACTTGCTCAAGGTTACAAGGCAGCAGTAGCAAAGCTTGTGATCTGAAGCCCAGGTCCTCTGATTCTCTACCGAACCACTCTGTTGCTGCCTCTTCCCCCTCATGCTCATTCCCCCTCCCCGAAATGGCAGGCTAGGGGACAGCCTGGTACAGAGCAAGGGGCACAGAGCTGGAAATCCAAACACCTGGGTTTGAACCCTGGCTCTGAGGTTACTAGTTATGTAACCATGGGCTAATTTCTTAATTTCCCTGATTTCACTTGTAAAATGGGATAAATGCTCATATTACTTAGTTAGCTCATAGGGTTATTATGAGCAAAATGTTGTGTAAATCTAAAACATTTCAAGGATCTATGATTTCACTGGTGCAGGATGTAATCCCATGATAGAAACTGCCTGCTCTGCATCTATGACTTAGTATATGGCTTTGAGGACTTGCTCTGCTCAAAAATTGATCATCTTGGGGCTAACCTGGTAATGAATTTCTGATCTTAGCTAGGTTGATCTGTGGGCAGTAGACCAACAGGCTAACTGCAGGCCCTACTTGAAATTTTTTCTCACTTGATAGGACCTGCTAGAAGTTATGCTCCCATCACAGTCTTTGAGAACCCCAACCCACTTCCATATCAGGCTGAGACATTGGAGAAAGGCTTTAGTGGTTCCTAAAATGCCTTATTAAATGAGTTGTTGTGCCCCTAGCTAGATGGTGCAAGTGAGAAATGTTATAGATTCCCCTGGACCAACAGAAGAGGTAGAAGCCAAATAGGTAGCCATGGTCAACTCAAGGATCATAGTCTCCTGAATTCCTGGATTTGGGAGTGTGATGGGAAGAGATATTTCAACTCAATTCGACAAACACTTATTAAGAACCTACTGTATACAAGGCACAGTAGTAGGAACTCAGAATATAACAAAGGAAAAAAGGAAACAGTCTCTGCATGCAAGAAGTTTAGAATCCAGGATGGAGGCATAAGAGAGGCACACAAATAAGAATACAAATTAGAATATGAGATCTGAGAAGGGAGCTGTAGTGGTAGATTGGATGGGAGTGAATCAGGGAAGGCTTCACTTAGATCCTAGATTCTAGGAGGCAGCACCTGAGCTGGGTAGGAAAAAAATTTCATCATAAAAGGAAAATATACAGACACAGCATGGCATGTACAAGCATGGAGATGGGAAGAGACTCAGACACATTAAGTGGTCCAGTTCAGCTGGAGTATAGGTTGCATGAAGGGAAATGGTATGAAATAAAGGTTGGAAGAAGGCTGGAACCAGATTTTGGGGTGCCTTGAATGCGAGGCTAAGGTTGTGCTTTCAGCAGTAGACAGTGGGGAAACTCCTGCAAGTATTAGAGCCGGAGAGTGATGTAATCAGACCTGTGCATTAGCAGTATTGTCTTGGTAACTGTGTAAAATGAGTAAACTGGACAAAGGAAAGGATAGCAAGAAAGACAGTTTCATTTTTGTTGTGTTGAAAGAATGTCTAGAGCAGTGGTTCTCAACTTGTAGGTTATGTTCAATTTGTAACAACGAAAATACATCCTGAATATCAGATAGATTCATAACAGTAGCAAAATTACAGTTATGAAGTAGCAACGAAAGTAATTTTATGGTTGGGATCACCACAACATGAGGAACTGTATTAAAGGGTCACGGCATTAGGAAGGTTGAGAACCACTGGTATAGAGGAAGAACTGAGACGGAGGTAAGAGATTAGTCATCTCCATTCTGAAATAATTTAAACCACTAGCATAAATAAACTCCACAAGAAAGTGGATACATTAGAAAAGGGGTGTCTGGAAATAGGCCTGGGAGATTCCTAGTATTAATGGATGTAGAGGGAGGAGCTCTTAAAGATGCTGGTAGAACAATGAGTGGTAGGAGGACAATCATCAGTGTGGTCAGAGAGCACACAGAAGAGTGTCAAGAGCAGTAACCTGAATGGAATCAAGGCATGGGGGGGGGGAGGGAGGAGGGAAGAAACGGCCATAACCTTTGGTTCTGTGGAGGTGGGAGGAATCCTCTCTTTAAATGATCTTTTGGTGACATGGATTAACTAGAGTATTTGCTTAAATATGAGACCCAGGCTTTCCACTTTCCTCTGCCTGACTCCTGATTCCTATTTGCTGATTACTATCAGAGCTTATTTTAAGGATAAGTGCAGACCTGTAGCTCTATACTTACTGGAACACTCATAATTTGGTGCCACCCAGCTCTAACCCCAAATTTCAGTGTCGCTCCACACAAATGGCTGTGAGAATGGGCCTGCTGAGTTGAGAGATGGTCAGACACAGTAAAACTAACAGCCCTTCATTAATCTCAATTATTTTGCAACAGGTAAGGTCACCTCTGTGTCACTATCATACTACACTGTGCTTCCCCTCACTTCTAGTGGTAATCCTGGATCTGTGACCATTTCCAAGCTGCCTCTTCTTGACTACTGATTTGAGGTTTCCCAAATTATATGGAAAAATCACAATGATGTCAAGGACAAGGGACTGGAAAGAAACCCCATGATGTGGCAGGAAAAAACAAACAAACAAAGCACTGAACTGGGAGTCTGGAGATCTGGGGTCTAGTTCTAGCTTTGATATCGACTAAGTAACCAGGGCAAATAATTTCCTTTCTGGAGAATTCTAAGAGCTCAGTTTCCTCATCTGTAAAAATGTTTTCTAAGGTCTCTTCCAGTTCTATCATTCTAACTTGGTTCAGCTCTAGATAGGCTGAAAAACAAAAGGATCCAGTGGAACTCAGTCACAGGGTACCATCCCTACTTTTTCCTTGGCACCCTTTTGGTAGTCTGGTGAAGCATGTGAACCTGTTCTCAGAATGTTATACAATGCATTAAAACAGAGGATTACAAAGGAAACCAATTATATTAAAACAGAGATGTAATATTTTCCCCTTCACCCCAGTTCATGGACCCCTTGAAGTCTATCCCATTAACCCTTTGTGGTCCTGGGGACCCCAGGTTAAGAACTCTTGCCTAAGTAGACTATCTTTTTCCCCCCAGGATCTTAATGCAGCACACCAACAAACACAAATTCTTTCCTGTCTCTAAGATAACCTTCTCTCTTACCTGTTCTTTACAAATAAAAACCACTCAGCAGCTTTCAGGATCACTAGTTAAAATCCATCTTTCTCCTTGGTGACCTCCTTTCTCTCCAATCTCAGTACATACCAAGCTAGGAATGCACACACAGATGCATACCACCTATATTTAAAGCAGCACATAATTTTATGGCAACTAGGAACCTAAGTACTAGCCCTAAAGAACCTTTCTGGAATGCCTGTGCATTCAGGCCAAATACCCCCCAGTTCGGAAATCTTTCCCTTTCATCCAAACGTGACAGACTTGTCCTTTAACCTTCCTTTGGATTCCCTCTTAGTTTGCCTCCCCCCTACGGAGCTCCAACTTTCGATCCCGGCACCTGCCAGGGCCAGCGCCCCGACACTTCTTTCCCATGGTCGGGTTCTGGGGAGCTCCTGCGGATGGGACCCCAAAGCGCCTTCTGAGTCCTGGCGGGGTCATTCCGTCAAACATTTTGCCGGGTGCAAAACCGATCCTCTCCCAAGTCAACAAGCACTGATTAAGCGCCTGCGGTGTGCCATGCGTGGTAAGCAGTCAGTTCGGGAGACACGTAACGTTCGAGGCCGGAACCCGGAGGAAGGCAGGCGAGGATGGGCTCTCCAGCCCACCTCCGCCCCCGGACCGAGCCCCCCGCGGCTCCCAGGGCCCTCACCTCCAGGGAATGGGAGGGGGTAGCCACGCCCTGGGGGGCCCCAGGGCGGGGGCGAAGCCAGGTGCGTGGAGCTGCAGGGCGTGGACTGCTGCGGGCGGCCCCTGGACGTGTCCGCGCTCCGCGGGCGCCCCCCTGCCCTGCCCTGCTACTCGGCCCGGCCGCGCCCCAAGCTCGTATCCCACCGCCGCCCCCACCTCCCAGGCTGTCGCTGCTTACCCGAGGACTGGGCTCCGGCTCCGGTCCGGACTTACGACGTGTCCCCCGCCCTGCACATCCCCGCCTCCGGCTCGGGAGCTGGGGCGGCTGCAGCTCCTTCGCCCCCGAGGGGCTCCGGAGGGAGGGTCCTACCTAGGGATCCCTCCACCTGCCCCACCCGGGGGTCGGACCCGCGGAGGGCTGGGCGAGAGGCAAGTGGGTGGCGGGCCCCAGCCCGGGGCGAAGCCCCCCCCCCCCGCACCCGCCGAGGGAGGCTCGGCTCGGTTTTGCTCTGGCGGCGGCGGCGGCGACCGTTACCGGCCACGGCAGCTGCGGCCCCACTGTTCCAACCGCCGAGGCTACTCCGGCCCCGCGCTGGCAGAAGCGCCCTCGGCTGGTGGGCGGGCGGGGGGCGGGCCGGGAGCTCGTGCGCCCCCTCCCCTTCCCCTTCCCCACGGGCGGGCGGGCGCGCGCTAGGGGGCGGCGGGGGGGGGGGGGCAGCGCCGCAGGGACGGTTACGAGGCTCGGCGCGCGCCGCCTGGTGGAGGGGGAAGGGAGGAGGCACCCGGGGTGGGGAGGGGGGGCGAGAGCGAGGAAGAGCGCGTGGTGTTCTCTAGCGAAGAGGCTGGCGGGCTGGGGCAGGAGTCGGGGTGACTGAGTGGGGGGAGCGGTGTAGCAGCTCCGGCCTGACGCAGGCGGGCTGGGGAATACCAATGAGCGCCCCCCCCGCCAAGCCCGGGGACTGCAGAGCCTAGGACTGCACCAGCTAGTCCGTCCGACTGGCACCAGCAAGGTCAGTCACAAGCCGAGCCTTCCCCTGCCAGGCCCCTCGGCCCAGCCCGGAGCGGGGGACTGTGTGCATGCATGCATGCATGCATACATTCATTCATGTCAGCAGCAGATTGCAGGGAGTTTGTTGAAGTATGCATGCATGTATGCATTCGTGCGTTCATTCATTCATTCATCTGTCCATCGATCTATTCATTCATTCCTGGGCCTGCATCAACTTCTCCTCCGGACTCAAGTCTCTGGAAGCATCTTAGAGGGAGGGGGCATCAGAGGGACTGTGGCTGCGGGAGGAGGCGCCAATCCAATCCAATCTAAACTTCATATCGGAGGATCTGGACGTAAGGAACCCAATAAAACCGAAAAACTGAAACTGAACTCTGACCCCTCCCCCACCCTCCTTCCATAAATACAGGGGGCGGGCCGGAGTCAGGGCCGCTGCAGGGGGTCCAGCCGGCTTCACTTTTGGCTGTGGCTCGAATTCAGTGCCGCCCTTCCCATGATGGATGCACAGGTATCTTATCTTAGAAAGCACTCCCAGTTGGACCTGACCATGAAGTATGAACCTACAAGGAAGCCAGATTGACAGTTTGAGAGGTTGAGTGAACCTCTGCATTGCATACCTGTCTAGGGAAGCGGGCCTGACTGATTAGGAGGTTTAATTCTGATTGGGAGATACCTTCCAGCTCTTCTAGACCAACCCCTCGAATCTCAGGGGAGGAAACTGAGGCCCACTGGAGTTGTGGTTTTACCAAGGTCACAAAGGCACAAAAATGGATTCTGGACTAGAGTTGTCTACCATCCGCTCCCTAGGACAGTGTAGGATTTTGTACTCTGATCTTCCTACTTTGGGACTTTGCCTTTCCTTTCCTTGACCCTTTTCAGGCAGACCCATCCCAGCACAGGAGCTCATTTTCAGTAGCTGTCTCTTTTTAAACTTGTGTTGTGTTTTGTTGCCTTCTGCTAACTGTTGATATTAATCCATCAACAAGCATTTATTAAGGACCTATTATTATATGGCAGTTGCTGACCTTATGGACAGGTTAGTTTCTGGGAAGAGGGGGATCACATGTGCATTTATAGATATATATATGAAATAGATACCAGGTAAATTTGGGGGAAAGGCACTAGCAGCTGATGAGATGGGGAAGGCTTCATGTAGAAGGTGACATTTAAGCTGAGCCTTGAAAGAAACCAGGGGTTCTTAGAGGGAGAAGTGAGGAGGGAATGCATTCCACACATGAAGGGGCAGCCCATGCCAAAACATGAAGATGGGAGATGGAGTACTGTGTTCAAGGAACAGCCTTGGTATTTATGAAGAGTAATAACCTGAAATAAGGTTGTTTGGAGAGGTAGATTGAGGCCAACCAGGTTGTGAAGAGCATTTTTTAAAATGCCAAGCAAAGGCTTATATTTTATCCTAGAAGTAATGGGGAACCACTAGAGTTTAGAGAGTAAGGGAATGACTGTCAGATCTGTACTTTTGAAATGATAGAGTTTGGTGGAATTGAGGAGATCTGGTAACTGGACATGTGGTAGAAAGGGTATTTAGTGGTTGAGGATGACACAGAGGCTGCAAACCTGGAGGGCTAGAGAAGCTGTGGTGCCCTCCATAGGAACAGCAGAGTCTGAAGGAGGGGGTGGGGGGCAATCATGAGCTCTCTTGGAGTTTGAGAGGCCAGTGATTGATTCATTTGGATCTGGGAATCCTCCTCATAGAGATAATTAAGCCCATGGGAGCTGATGACACCAACCCTCTGGGTACCATTTCCTGAAGTAATTAATTAATAAGACTTCTATTTTTAAGAGCAAGGTTTATCTAACTATCTTTACACACTTTCCTCCCTATGTGCCTTTCCTATATCAGAAATGTCTCTCTCCCCCTTCACCAGTTGGGTTCCTACCTGTTGTTTAAAGCTCAGCATAAATACTATCTTCTCTGACAGTGAATCCTTCCCTGATGTGTAATGACTTCCTCTCCCCCATTTGGAATTCAGGTAACATTTTGTTTTGCAAAGCTAATTAATGTCTCGTGTAATATCATCTATTGCAATTATTTGTGATTGTGCCTTATCTTTCATTGGGCTGTAAGCTCCATGGGGGCAGAGATTGTATTTTATTTTAATTTATATCTCTCACAGTGCCTAGGACAGTGTCTTGTACATAGTAGACACTTGATAAGTATTTTTTGAAAGAATGAATGCCTACTTTATGTCTAGATTGCTCAAGATGCTTTTCACAGCATTTACCCAGGAACCTTATACAATTGATTAATACAACGGATTTTTCCATTCCCTTAGCATACATTCTTTAAATATTAAAGTATTCAAACCTAGAATGGAAGGGTGTACCAAAAAAGAAATTGATGTATGCCTGAAACAAAGAATTACAGAGACATGAATAAATGCCAGTGATACTCAATAAACCTCCTGATTTACATTATTGCTTTTTACTTTTTCCTGGTGCTCAATGTCCTATATTAATAATGTACTGAATTATGCAACTCTCATTCCTGTCTCAGTATGCTTGATAAATAAACATCCATATAATTTGCTGTGACAGTCCTGACAAGCAGGTAGGCAGTGGTGTTTGGGACCCTCTTCAGAGCTGAATTACTCCAGTAACTCTGTAGGCAAAGGACCCTGAAAAGGGTGATGGCATTTAATGTCTTTTGAGATTTCTGGATTAAAACTAGAGCTATCAATGAAGAGGAAGATGTAGCAAATCTGTTCCTTAAGAAATCTCTGCTGACTTCCTGGAATATAACAACAGATTTATTAAATGCATAAAACATACATTATTGCTTATCTAAACGTATTGTGAGCCATGGCTTAATTTATTTATGCTTTTCTGCTCTTTGCAGCATTTCTTTCTCCTCTGCCCAACTGATTTTAGGATACACTAGAACTTTGTATTGAAGGGACACAGAGCATATGATTGATCACAGTGTGATGGGGATAGTCAGAAGACACTTCTTGAAAAACCTGAGCTTTGATCTGAGTCATAATGGAGAAAAAAAGAGAGTCAGGCAGCCTAGAAAGAGAAAATGGAATGAACAAAGCCATATAGATGAGTGTGCAAGATTTGTATGGGGCTGGCTTGTTTAGAATAGATGTTATGTGCTGGGAAGTAGTTTGTAGCATATTCTTAAGATCTTTTGTTTTTTTGTTTTACTTGTGTAACAATAAGAATCAGCTGCTGGACCCTGAGGTCTGAGGTGTTGTATAGTCTCCCTCTCCAGGATGGGTCTCTCTTAGCTCTGGACCCATGAACAAGGACTAGCTTCAGTTCTGGGGGAGTCTGACAACTGAAGAGAAGGGTCAATCTTTCTCACACTGTTTGGCTCTTTAGAATCCTAACCTGGAGCCCTACTGAGAATTGCCTAAAGTCATGCCTAAGGTCTTCTCCAAAAAATGGGAAGTAGAGAGGGATTCAATCTACAATGCAGATAAAGCCAGTTATTTATTTCCTCCAAAAGAAATGTTTAACATACAAAACCCACAAGTACACCTTGATGGAAGAAGCCGGTAACATGGCTACTCTTATTCTCTTTCCAGAGATTGATATTCAGAACATCAACACATGATGCAGTTTGTAGGATTGCTGAATTTTACATTTCACCTCTTCTCTGTGTAGTCCAAACTATCTCCACTATGTTCTTGTCTTCTGGAAAGCCTGATCAAAGGTGGTCAGTGGTCATCCTCTCTAGTGCAGAAATTTTCTCCACAAGCCTGTTCCCTCTACGCAAAGGACCCAGAATCTCTGGGCCTTTTGAGTTTAAAGGTTGTCTCCGAGGCTAGATGTCTATCTCATGAATTACTTTTCATAAACCTATCTTCAGGAGAGGAATAGCACAGAAGCAGCAGCCAGGGGCCCAAGGCCCTGTCTTAGTCACCTCAGCCTACACATGCTTGAGCTACCTACCATATGCCAAGTTCACTGTTTCTGCAGGTCATCAGCCCCACCCTTACCCCTTCCAGGAAAGGCTCAAAGACTATTGACATCTCCAGACAGAAGAGAGGTAGAAGGTAGAGTCACTCCCCTTTTAGAGTTCACTGAGACTGTTCTTGCTCAGTGTCAGTAAGAGGACTGTTTCATCCTCCCAAAGTCCTTCCCCAGAAATGGCTCCAGCATAGACTCAGCATTTCCATGGAGTGTATGCCAGTCTGCCTCTTGCTATGTGAATGTTTCATCTTCCCAACCAGACTGATGCTTTTCAAAAGTCAGGATTTGTGTTTTAACTTCTTTTTCATCTCCCTTAGTGCCTAGTAGAGAGCTGTGAAATGTGACAGATAATTGATGTTCAGTGAATACTTACTGAGCGAATGATTGAGAAGCAAAAATGAGGCCAGTTATAAATGCTTGGTGAGAGGGGTACTGTATTTTCTTAAGCAGGGTAATATTTCACTGGGCCTATGATGTCTTCAGTGTAGGTATTCCCTTTAGTGGTGCAGATCTTGACCTATCCACGCATGCTTTCTCATCCTGTGATTCTTTTTCCATTTCTTCACATACATCCTCCGTAGGGGATCTAAAATTAAAACAAGAAGCAGAGAAATAATGTAGTTGAAACTGCATAGTGACTCTAGATAAAAGACTAAATGGTAGTTCATATTTTTTTTTGCATACTATTAAAAAAACATTTTTATCTAATTATAAAAAGGAGAGACACTTAACTTAGATGTTAGTCCTTTAATTTTATAACAGTTCCCTGTGTATGGGAGAAAGATAAACATAGAATCTCATTAATTCCTGCTCTTCTCCCATCTTAATAGAGTAGCTTATTAGCTGTTAGAGATAAGTGCCTCACAAGAGCATCTTTCCTAAATTGGTTTTGGGATACAGTTCACTGAGGAGGTGCTTAGGATGTTGCCTGCTTATGCCAAATGTCCCTGTTTACTGCTGAAAGACAGGCTTCATGCTTCTCTTCTTACTTGATGACCTAGAATGAGGAATTACTATGGTAACCAACAAGGAATCACTGGATTTCCTTCAAAGAAGTCCCAGGGCTTTTCCATCTGGAATTTCTAGACCACTCCACTTGCTCTTTATCCATCAAGAAAAAGGCAGGAAAGTTTTCCCCAGTAGATGTTACTCCCATCAAATTGTCTTTTGGCACCATTGTCAGAAGCGAGATGCTGAGCTGGACTGGCTTGACCTATGTGATTGCAAGGACATTGGTCCTTCTATATTGTTTCACAGAAATGAACTGTCATTCTCCAAGGGTGGCATAGGTACATTTCTCATAATTAATTGCTCAGAAATGGTTAACCCTTAGGGCCTCACTTTCTTGAGTCACTGTCTGTTTTAAGCTAGCAATTACCTCTTCTTCATGGGAGAATTATTCCACAGTTTATTTAGTTTCATCTGATTTTTTGCCCCAAATTTTAGAATGGAATGTTTTCTTTTATTCCTCAAAGACTCACCATAGCATCAAAAACCACGCAGCACAGATAATAGATGCTTAATGAAGGTCAATTGATGGGTAAGGTTTTGTCAACTTTTTACATTGTCTCTCCAGCCCTGCTTTATAAATTTTATTTTTAAAAGTTTTGGTTTCCAAATACCTCCTTACACATTCCTTATCACTAGGTTCTCTCACTACTTGGTGAGAGAGGTGAGGCTAAACTTCTCAGCAGATAGTAAGCACGGGAGGTTTTTTACACAACAAATATTTCTTAGTAGTTTCTCCCACAAATAGACCTTTAGTACAAAGTAAAACAGTTAAGCAAAACCAACTACCATAGTGACCTTCTCTAATAGCATTTGCAACATTCAGCATCCATGGCCTGTCTCTCAACTAAGAGAAGTGATGTATGTTTCATCATCTATTTTCTGGGACTAAGGTTGGATATTGCAATTAATCTTTGTTTGACTAATTTTTAATGTTGTTTTAATTATAGTGCTATACTTTTAGTGGATGCTGTGCTCCCAGTTCTGCTTGTTTCTCTTTATATTAGTTCATATAAGCCTTTCTATGTTTCTCTGAATTCTTCATATCTATTGTTTTTTATGATACAATAATGTTTCCTTACATTTGTATACCATCATTTACTCAGCCATTCCTGAACTGATGGTTATTCATTTTGTTTCTATCCTTTTGATGCCACAAAAGTACTGCTATGAATATTTTGGCATATTTGAGTCCTTTCTTTGACTTCTTTGGGATATATACCTTATAATAAGATTTCTGGTCCAAAGGGTGTGAATAGTTAATAACTTTTCTCACACAATTGTTTTCTATAATATTTGGACCAATTTACAGCTCCGCCAACAGTGTGTTAGTGTGTCTGCCTTCCCACAGCCCCTCTAACGCTATTTCTTTTTTCATCTTTGCCAATTTGATAGGTGTGAGGTAAAACCTCAGAATTGCCTTAATTTGCATTTCTCTAATTATTAGCCATATGGAACATTTTTCATATGGTTGTTGATGGTTTGCAATTCTTCTTTTGAAGAGCTTTATTTATTACAAATGGCTCTTAGTGCTTTTTATTCTCTATCAGTTCTTTATATGTCTTTGAAATCAGACCTCTTTCCAGGTTAACTGGCTAATTAGTGACTGCTTGTTTATTCCAGTCATTCAAAGCACTCTGGATCTACCTAACTGTAATAACATCTAGCCCCAACGTCTCTCTCTTATTCACAATGATAGCATGATAGATCTTGTAAAATATTTTTCTAAAATTTAAATACTCTATCTATATTGCACTTTTCTCTCCTAGGAGTACAGTTTTTTGCTCCAGAACTGGGGAATCAAAAAAAGCGTAATGGGTTTAGTTTGGCATGACCTGTACTTGATGAACCATACTGGCTTCTAGGGATTATTACTTTACTTTGTAATTATTAAAACACATCTCTGATAATGTTTTTACTATAAAAGTTACACTTATTAGTTTAGTTTGAAAATCAAGGACATTTGCTTTTCTTCACTCCTGTAGCACTTCTCCTGTTCTCTGTGATCTTTTACTAAGTTCAGCAATTGTACATATGAGTTCTTTTAAGTACCTCGAGATATAATTTATTCTGGCCTGGTGACTTAATCTCATTGAGGGCAGTTCGATACTGTCTTGTGGTCTTTTACTTCTCTTGGGCTTTTTTACTTAGAATAGCAATTCTGTCCTTTCTTTGATCCTCCCCTTCATCCCAAATAGCTAAACTCTTTTGTCCTTTTCACTCATGGGCAGTTGTGGCTCATTCTGGGCTTCAGAACACCAAACTTTCTTGTGTTCATCCTTAGTTTCTTGACTTTATTTTCATCTTCTATACATTTGGTGGGAAGTGGGGAGTTGTAAGGGAAGGTGTTAATATGTGTTAGCTGATATGTTCCTATGATCATTTATCTCTTCCTTCTTTAAATCTCTCCATGTCTTTGAGTCAACTTTCCTTATAAAATACTAGGCTATTGGGTTTTCTCTTATCTTTTCTCAGAATCATTTGAAATCTTCTCTCCCAAAATCTAGCCTGGATATTAGATTATAGTAAGGCTTTTCAGTATCACCCACCATTTGATGAAGTGGTTCCCTATCAAATATTTACATTTCAATGACTGGTTCTTCCTTATAGGTTAGAATCAGATCTAGAATAACGCTTCTCTTTGTCACTTCCTTCTGAAGGATAAAATTATAATTAAGACACAAATTTATTTTATCAGCCCTTCTAATTTTCTCCAGGACAAGAATTCCAGCAGATTTTTAGGTGGTCTCTACATCTAATTTCTGGCAGTCTTTGGCTCTACAACAGTCCCATGCTTCCAAAGCAGGTTTATGATTTGAATCTTCATCAGATTTCTATTTTTTTTTTGTTCAGGTAGTCTGTTATGTAGTTTCAAACAACATCACTTCTCTTTGTCTATTGGCCTTCACTCAGAAAGTCTTTGCCATGTTTCCCCTTCAGGTTCTCAGATTTTCTCACAAATGTGTGTTCTTAATTTAATACTCCTGCAGTGTCTTCTTTATATCTAATCTTAGGCAGGCATTCACATCACAAAACTGCCCTTGTCTTCTGGTTTCCCTGTCTTTAGTGGACATTAGTGATGCCCCTTTCTTTGTCCCTAAAGTCTTAAGCATTTTTACTAAGGATCTCCTAATCCTTAGTGATGCTTTCTAAATTTCTTCTGGTGGTGGTGGCGTAATTTTTCCTCACCTTCCTCACCAGAAGTGGATTTTGGTCATTAGGCTTGACAGTAGACCTCTCAGCTTACTTCATATCAACAAATGACAATTTTTTTTTTTACTTCTCAGTAGGAAATCACTCACTACTACTATTTGTCTTTACTTCTCTGACCTTTATTGTGTGATGCTTCATCTTATGTGAATGCTCGTCATTGTTCATTGGATCATTAGAAACTGTATATTCCAGAAATGGTTTAGCTCCTCAATAAAGGGGGGAATCTTCTAGCTGATGGGGGAGGGGCAGACAGGAAACCAAACTCCAGATATTTCATGGTCTTTCCATTTATTTTCTGTAACATTATTCCATGTTCCAACTTTGATGCAGGCGAGAATTCTCCATATTTTCATCTCCTTTTTGTTCACAAAGTGCTTCTATTCTTTCGTGAAATGCTTCATTTTTCCCAACTTACATATTAGACTTGTTCCTCTAACCTTCTCATATGGTCTTCTGGGGTGGATAGCAGCTTTAACTTTGTATAGACATTTGTGTACAGCATTTAGTGAGAGAAATATAAATTTAGCAAACTCCTCGCAGGTCCCTGCAAAATGTTCCTTGTCTGTAATACTTACTTGATTCAAGAACCACTATCTTTTTCTTCTTTTCCTTTTTTTTTTGGTGACACATGGGTTATGATGTTGCTAATTGCTTTGGTAATCTGCCTTTAACATAGAAAATTGTTTGATCTTTTTGGGGGCTCCTGAGCAAGGTTTAATTTACTTATGGTGGGCTTTCTATCTTTTCTGTGATATGACCCTAAAATCTACTCAGCTTTCTATAATGGCCAATTCATTCTAGTCCATTACATAGTCAGAAGCAAACAGAAGCTGCCCCACAAGCAAAAATCCAATTGTTTCTCATTGTTCTTGATCTCCAGATATCTTTCTATATATTTCTGGTCATTAGATTCTCTCACCACTTTGGGAGATGGGGCTGGGGGTGGGGCAAGGCTAAATTTGGCTAGCAACTAACTAAGCAAGGAGACAAACACATGCATATGGGAGCCAGTAGAATCTGTTACCTTAGAACTATGGGCTAGGTTTGAATCCCACCTCTCTTGTGTATTACCTGTGTGACCTTGTCTAAGTCACTTAACGTCTCTGGGGGGGTCAGTTTCCTTATCTATTAAAATGGGGAAATGTTGGGCTAGATGATCTCTAAGGTTCCTTTCAGCTTCAAATCAATGATCCTATGCTCTTTTTTCATCTTGCCACCGACCTTCAGATCTCCCTCTATTTCCTTGGCTATTAATAAATCTCTAAATATATCACTATCAGTCTATAAATAAATTAATGTTCAACATTCATTTATTAAGCACGTATTTTGTACCTGTGGTGCTGAGGATAAAAAGAAAAAGTAAAAATAATGTCGGCCCTCAAGGACTTTTTATTGTGGTGGGGGAGGCAGCAAATATATCAAAACATACAAGAGAAATATGGGGTAGGTGGTAGGTAACCTTGGAAGGCATAAATAGCACCAGCAGCTGGGGTAGGGTCAGGTGGGGAACCAGGAAAGACCTTCTGGAGGAGGTGACCCTTGAGTTGAGTCTTGAAGGAAACTAGGCATTCTAAGAGTTGGATTTTGGGAGGAAGAGCGTTCCAGGCATGGGGGACAGCCAGTGAAGAGGTGCAGAGGTGGGAGATGAAACCTCGTGTGTGAGGAACAGAAACTAGGACAGTATGGTCGGATCATAATGCTCACAGAGGGTAGGTGACGGTAAGATGATTGGAAGGAAAGAAAGGGCCTAGATTATGAAGTGTTTTAAATGCCAAATAAAGGACATTGTATTTTACCCTGGAGAGAACTGCTTGAGTTTATTGAGCTTGATGGTAGAGTGGGGGGTGATGGGGGTGAGGATGATAACATGGTTAGGCCTATACTTTAGGAAAACCGCTGTGACAGCTGAGTGGAGGATGTTGGATATGTCGGAGTGAGGAGAGGTTTGAGTCAGGGAGAGTAACTGGAAGTGTGGGAAGTGGTTTTTTTGGAGACCACCATGATTCTGTTTTGTTTTGTATTTGTCATTTTGCTGTGTTTTACCCCTTCACGATTGTTATGTTTGTCCTTCATTCTCAAAGAGCGCTGTGATGTCAGGGAAATTACGACATGACTTGCAGTTGACTTTGATTTGAATGAGGGAGGGCTGCTCGAGGTCACTAGCCTCACCTTCTCCTCCAGAGCCATCTGGATCCAGTGGCCAGATATTCCTCAGGACAACTGGAGATGGCCCAAGGTGCAATGGGAGACCCCTTCATGAACTGTGAGACTAGTTCCCTTTAGTGTCTTCTTTACTCCCCTAATTGGTATGAAAAGACTAAATTGCTAAAAAGAAAAGAAAAAGGACTTCCACAGTTTTTGGAATTCCCTCCTTTATCTAGCCATACTGGTTTGATTTAGTACAATTAGCTATACTGGCAAGGATACATTCATTCTCTATTTCATATAGCTAATGATATACACCTCTTTAATATGTATATTTTTCTTTGTTATATAGAAACAAATTATGAGATTTGGCAACTGATTAGATGTGTGGGTGAAGTGTGTAACAGAGATTGAAGTGATTAATAGTGCTTTTGCATAGTTATAAAAGAAGTTCAAAAGAGGGAAAGCTTTGAGGGAAAAGATAAATTCTGTTTTGGACATGTTGAGTTAAGAGATGGTTATGGGCTATCCAGTTTGA
Source organism: Pseudochirops cupreus (assembly GCA_028627135.1). Lineage (NCBI taxonomy): Eukaryota > Metazoa > Chordata > Mammalia > Diprotodontia > Pseudocheiridae > Pseudochirops > Pseudochirops cupreus. The sequence continues at coordinate 295,413,294 of CM053583.1, forward strand.
AATGTGCATCAGGCAGTTGGAGTGGTCTCGAGGCTACAGGTTCCCTGCCCCTGCTAGCACAGAACCTGGGGGGACCACCCACAATTAGGGGGAGTGACAAGGATGACATCGATCCATGGAGAGAGACTAAGAAGGAATGGTCAGGCAGGAAAAAAGGAAATTAAGAGAGAATAGTCACAAAAATCCAGAGAGTACTCAAAAGGAAAAGTTGGTCAACAGTTTTAAGTGCTGCAAAGAGATCAAGAAGGATGAGGTTTGGGAAGAAGCTATTAGATTTGGCAATTAAGAGATCATTGGTTACTTTTGGAAAGAACACTTTCATTTGAGAGGAAATGGAAGCACTGAACTTAGCTTTTTCAAGGAGTTTAGCTGATAAGGGCTATAAGGCAAGTCATCTTGTTTATGTGATTTAAATATGGGGTTTGTAGATGCTAATTTGATGAGGAGACAAAGGCTGAATGACAGAATCAGGACAGTGGCAGAAACAAACATCTGGAGAAATTGGAAACTGGAGGAATCTCGGGGCCAGAGACAAATGACCTCCGAGTAAGGAGGTGATTAATAGGGGAAGACAGGAAGTGTGAACTATGCTTGAGAAGAAAAACTTGAGAGATGGAGAATGGATTGTGAAGGAAGAGTGTCAGGCTGGAATTTGAAGGTGGCAAAATTGCAGAGAAGCAAGGAACTTCAGAAGCCATCTAGTCCAACCTGCATCTGAACAAGAATCCTTTGTACGTCATGGCTGACAAGTGGTTGCCCAACCTTCACCTGGAAAATTCTGGGACCCAAATGGAACTGAGCAGTTGGGCAACACAGCTCTTCCCTCCTTCCTTCCTTCCTTCCTTCCTTCCTTTCTTTTTTTCTTTCTTCCTTTCCTTCTCTCTCTTTCTCTTCCCTAGGTCCATATAGATTATCTTTTTACTCTTACTTGCAGGTGCTTTACCCAAAGGAATGTAAATATTGATCATTGAAACCTCCCAAGATATCTTGGAGTTTACAAGCTATATTTTTTTTCCTTGAGGATCATGCCTTGAATCCAAATCACCGGCTCTCTTTGGCCAAAAATAGGTCTCAGGTCAAGTGCCACTTGGTCATTGGGTCCTGATTAGCTCAGAGTGAATGTAAATAGCAGTTATTTCTGTTTTGCCCAGAAATCCTGCCTTCCCTTCCCAGATTGATTTTTTTGACTAGGTGAAAGAGGCCATTCTCTGCTTCATTTCTTGCCTAGCCTTATTTGCTGAATGAAGCATTGCCTCAGTCAAACAGCCCTATTAAAGACCTTGGCTTAAAAAGGCCAAGGTCTCCCACTATATCTGGAGCCATCTCCAGTTGTCTTGATCTATATCTTGCCAGTGGACCCAGATGGCTCCAGAGGAGAAAGTGAGGCATGTGACTTTGCACAGTCCTCCTTCACTCAAATTCAATTCACCTGCATGCCATGGCATTACCTCCTTGATGTCAGGGTCTTCTTCCAGAATGAAGGACAAACATGAGAGGGAATACCCTACTTCTGTAGGCAGCCTGTTCCACTTATGGATAACTCTGTTAGGATTTTTTTTACTTACACTAAGTCTAAATCTACATCTGCATCTTTTACTCCCTGTTCTTAGTTCTGCCATCTGGTCAAACAGAACAAGTCTAATCTTTTCACATAACAACTCTTCTAATATTTGAAGACATCTGTCACATCCTCCCTAAGCCTCCTCTTGTCCAGTTAAATATCCCCAATTCCTTCAGTTGAACCTTATAAAACATGACCTTGAGAACCTTCATCACCTCTAAATATTCTTCAGTTTATCAATGTCCTTCCTGAAATGTGCCAAGAATTGGACACAATATCCAGATGTGGTTCTGAGTTGGTTGTTGTGCTTTGTGCTTGAACAGGACCCAAATGATATCACTATGTTGGGGTCAAGGTACAGTGTATCTGACTGTGGCTGATCAGACAGAGATGAGCTTGTAAGGCTCTACCACAGGTCGGGCACAAATAGTCCGTGTGAATATTTGGAGTGGCACATCTCACATTTTTTTTGAGCTACTATAATTTTGCTTTATTCATTGAGTACAGTGTCTTGTTTGGTATGGGCATGCCATGCTGGGTGCTTGTAATGCCATGCACCAGCAGATTCCCAAAGGAATGCTACTGTGAACAGCTTTTAGAGTTCAGATTACAAAATAGAGTGAACACTCTGTTTATTCCATTACAAATCAAGACAAACATTCAAAACATTATAATATTCACAA
>CM053583.1:295416037-295446280 GCA_028627135.1 Pseudochirops cupreus
CTCATCCCTCTTCCCCCAACTCTTCTATGTGGCAAGATGCCCGGTTTAGAGTTTATGTCATTCCTTCCCTAAGCCAAATTCCGTGAGAGTAAGGTTGACTCTTTCCCTTTTGCCTTCCTGTTCTCTCCCTCTATTGTAACAATTATCTCTTGCCTCTTCCATGAGATGCTCAACCCCATTCTGACTCTCCCTGTCTCCTCTCAATCTAATCCTCTCTCTCCTCACAGTTTCACCATTTGGAATATTATCCCTTCCTATTCAATTGATCTTATGCCCTCTATGGATTCATTTATACATATGCTCAGATATGTGCTTGTTTGCATATGTAAACCCTCTTATATAAATTTATGTGTATGTATATGTATATATACATTTGTATTCCATAGTAGGTTCTTAATAAATGCTTATTGATTCATTGATGCAACCAAAGAAAAAGCTTTATTCAGCAACCCTCTTATCAATATCAAGTAAGGAATAGGCTGTTGTGTTGCTTGCCAAGGATCAAGGTCTGCACCTTAGGCCTAACTGAACCATATTCTGCTTCTAGGACAACAGCTTCCCATTTCTAGAATGGGTCCAGGGGTCCTTACTTTCATTCTCTAACCTATCAGACCAAGAGTCCCTGGCACATCTCTGCCTATGCTTGAAGACCACTAGTGGGGGGGGGGGTTCTTTTCTGTCTCTCTCTTTCTCTCTCTTGGCAGTCAGGGTTAAGTCTCTTGCCCAGCATCACACAGCTAGTAAGTGTCTGAGGCTTGATTTGAGATCAGGTCCTTCTGACTCCAGGGTAGGTACTCTGTCTATCCACTTCTCCACTTGGTTGTCCCTCTTTCTCCTGAGACAGTTCTTTCAACTTTTGGATTATTCTAATTGTTAGGGTGATACCTATAACCTTTGGGGTTCCTTCTTGGTGCCCTTGAGTCATGTGGCTTTCTTAAGCCTGTAAAAGACACATTACTTATTTATTACCCACTGAAAGGCTGCAATATCTTAACCTGGGATTCTTAAAAAATTATGTATATATACACATACATACATATATACACACATACACATATATGTATATCCAAATAATATGCACATATGTATATACATATGTATGTATATACACAATATAACATTGTATAGAACTGTATACATTAATTAAAATATAATTAATTTCCTTTGCAATCTTTTGTATGTTGTTTATTCATTTAAGAACCTTATCCTGATAAAGAGTTCATAAGCTTCACCAGACTTCTGAAGGGGTTCATGACACAAACAAAAGTGAAGAATTCTTGATCTAGGGGATGGAATGTAATATTACTCAAAATATTAAATTATAACGTCTATAATCTGTACACAGTTCAAGACCCCCATCTCATCTTTGAACTTTACTCTCTTTGATCATGAATTCCCCCCACATTAATAATAGGATGTAGATACTTAACATATTGTGATCACAAAGTTGTTAATTTTTTTTTTATGCTGAAAACAGAAGGAACTAGGCCAAATGCATCTATATACAAGCCATTCACTTCTAGCTATGTCCTAAGTCATGTTTCAGTTTAACATACCAGATCTTAGAGGATGGCAGGGGAAATTCCCAAATCATTCACACCTGTGTCATGAAAAGGAATAAGATGATATGTCTGGGACCCCCCCCCTCCCAGGACCATAAACTATAACAGGGAAAACCAGGGGAAGAGTGGTGAAATTGTTCTTTTCCTCTAGGTCATTGGATTAATGAGAGTCCTAATAGCTTCTACATTTCGGGCTCTGGATCCTCCAGAATTACTGATCTTAAAATGTATGTTTCTAGCCTTGTAGGCCACTTCATAAGTTCAAGAGGTCAGGAACTCCTGGACCCCTCAGTTGGAGCTAACTAGTCTGTACCCTCCTAGAAGATGACAGGAGGGTAAACTCAAGCCCCTTAAGAGTTCTTTACAGAGCATAGAACTGAGGTGAAGGTAAAATAGCTGTCTAGCAGCAGCATAAAATGTTTCACATCTGATATTTTAAGCATCAACCTTCTGGGAAAGAATAGTATAAGCTGTAGATTACTATTTGATGTTTTAGGTCTTTGTTAATTAGTGTGCTTGTGAGTCTTTTATGATTAGGCATTTCTTTTGTATGTAAGAAATTAAAAAGCTGCCCTATACGTGTTCAACATTGTACATTGAATGCCTGTATATTTCCCTTTGGAGATACCCTAGCCATGAAACAAATTTAAGCTTTAAGCGATTGTCTCTGGGGCTCTGGGGTGGGGCTGCAGAGAACTTGAGAGTTTAAGAAAGAGTTTAAAACCTCCTCTCTTTAGAAGTTAGCATCTCCCCGGGACTGATTCTGGTCCATGTGAGTTCAGAGCTAGGGTGCCTCAGCGGGAGTAGGTCAGAGTGATCTGTACTTACAAGGAAATACACTGGCACCAAATAAACAGAAATGCATTTAAAAGAAATCTGTTCAGTATCAGGCAACTTGGCCCTAACCTTTGTGAGCTCTTCTATCAGATTACATTTCTCTAGGTCAGACTTGACCCATTGTGACCCTCCCTACGCTTGACTTATTTGGATATCTGTGCTTCCAGAATTCACCCACCTGGGTGCTCTGAATTGAGGTCATCCTCTTGTTTGACAACTGTAAGCTCATCCTCAACCAATCAGAAAGCTTTCTGATGGCGCAGCTGGCTTATAGTGCTCTGTGTATATTTGGAGCTTAGGATGTAGAGTTGGATGGAGCCTCAGAGACCATTCAGGCCAGTTTCCCCATTTAACAAATAAATAAGCTGGGGCCCAGACAGGTGAAGGGATTTATTCAACATCACATTGGTAATAAGTAGCAGAGCTGGGGTTTAAGCACAGGTCTTACTCCAAGTCCAGGGTGTTAGGTAATTACTTGCTGATTGTATAATTTCCTATTCTCACCAGACTCTACTCCAGCTCCCTATACAATTAAGGACATATAAATAACTGTTTTGTGGTTCCCGTAATTCAGCCCAGCACACAGGTGATCTCCCAGTTTGTTATCAGATACTCCTCTGCACTGCTACATAAGAACAGATTAAACATAGGTCTGTGATTCCTGCTGGGTCTAGACTAGTTCTTTTAATGGATCGCTGGGGTTTTGCCAGTGTGTGTCAGGTATGTTGAATTTCTAAGTTACTGTTAGTGGTCTTCTCATAGTGCAACAGCCCTGTCCTTGCTATTTTTTCCCCAATGGCTGAAGTTAATTGATTCATAGAACTTCACACCCTTAGGTGAAAGGCTCCTGCTGCAGAAATGACGAACATGATATTCCAGGAAGGTTGTTCTGATCACATGGCATGTGAGATTGCTTAGGGAATGCAAGTAAGGAATTATACCTTTAGGCATGTGTTTTGTTTGAGATCTTACAGAAATTATGAAAAACCAAGTTTAAAATACATAAAGGAGAATGGAAGGTTCCAGAAGATAATGGAAATTAAATGAAATATAAGGTCATGGACAATGGTAAAAGTATATAAGTTTTCTGGTCATTGAGAGGAGCTGAATATGGCAAGAATCTCTCTTGAGTCTAAATTAATAGGCATTATGTATGTTAATATTATCAATAAATGTTTTCATTCAACACCTCTCAAGACAGTAGGAAGAGTATTGAAATTATCTGTGAGGTAAACAAGGTTTTAATCCTCTTTTATAGGCACCATTACCCAGAATACAAATGATTGAATGCTGGAGTTAGAGATGGACCTTGGGAATCTAAAGTTTCTGTTCAGTGTTCTGTCCACTTTAGAATCACCAAGTTAGATGGAACCTCAGATTACATGGTCCAGACTGTATGTGAACAGGAATCCCCTCCAAAGGCTGGCAGAGTGCTTGTCCAGCCTTTGCTGGAAGACCTCTCTTGCGATGAAGGGGAGCATTTTATTACTTCTTGAGGCAGCCAATTCCCCTTATGGATTGCTCTAATTGTTAGCTTTTTCTTGAATTAAGGCCTAAATTTACCTTTCCACAACTCCTGTACATTGTTTCTAGATCTGCCCTTTGGAGCCTGTCCAGTGGCTCTGGCCTACCAGTCTAATAACCCTAAGTGCTCTTGTATCTGACAGCTCTTCAGCTACAGGAAGACAGCCATCGTATGCATCCTCAGTCTTCCCTTTTTCAGGATATGTATCCCTAGTGTTTCCATTAATGCTTATATGACATGGTCTCAAACCTGTTCATTTTCCTGGGTGCAATTATCTTGATTTTTTATTTTTTGGCTTACCAATTGCCTTATTGAAATATAGTGCCTAGAATTGAACAAAACACTCCAGATGTTGTCTGACCAGGACAGAGCATAGCAAGACTTCTCCCTTCCTAGTTCTGGATATTATGCTCCTTTAGTGGAGATGAGATTACATTAGGTTTTTTGGCTGCCATATCAAATGCTGATGCATATTGAGCTTGCAATTCACTAAAACCCTCAAATCTTTTCCAGAGAAGTGTTGTCTAACAATGCTTCCCCCACCTTGTACTTAAGAATTCGATTCATTTGAATCCAAGTGTAAGACTTTATATTCATCTCTATTAAACTTAATATTATTAGATTTGACCCAACATTCTAGCATATGATGAACCTTTTGGATCCCACCTTTGTCTTCCAATACGTTAGCTATCCTTTCCAGTAGTGTGTTTTTTAGCAAATTTGGTAAGTGTTCCTTTAACAAAGTCATTGATAAAATTGTTAAATAACACTAGACCAAGAATAAACTCCTGAGTCCCTCCTCTTAGAAACTTCCTTCCTAGTTAACATAAAGCTAAGAATACCTGTCTAGTCTTTGGATCTGGCCAGCCAGCCAATTACAAGTCTACTGACCAATACTGTTGTCCAATCCATATCTATCTTGACCACTGCGCCCCCCCCCCCACTTTGTCAAATGCTTTGCTGAAACCCATACAACACTATATCTATGGCATACTTCTGATCAACCAGTTCTGATCAAAATAGCCTTATTTAAAAAAGAAATAAGGTGAGTTTATATGACCTGTCGATTAAACTGTTTGTTTATTTTTGCTTTTTTGGAGGGGGAAGGTAGGGCAATTGGGGTTGTGACTTGCCCAAGGTCACATGGCTAGTTTGTGTATGTATGTGTGTGTGTGTGTGTGTGTGTTTTAAGTGTCTGAGGTCGGATTTGAACTCAGGTCCTCCTGACTCCAGGATCAGTGCTCTATTCACCGTGCCACCTACCTGCTCTCCTTGATTAAACTGTAATGAAATATTGTGATTATGTTTTCTTTCCCAGATGTTTGCTGTCTCTCTTTTATAACCCATTCCAGAATCTTGACAGGAATTGACATTAAGCCCACCTACCTATCATGAAATATCTACTTTCTTCCTGTTTTTGAAAATTGGGACATTTTTGCATATGTGGTTCCGTAGCACTGCTCCTTTTCCTCATGTTTCCTCTGGAAGGCTGCTAGAACGTCAGCGGTCATATGGTTAAGTTCTTTCAGCACTTTGGAGTATGATTTGGCGAGATGAGCTTATTCAACTTCATGGAGGGCAGCTGAGTGTTTTCTTGCTCGTTCTGAATTTCAATTTCCTATTAATCATTTTTGTTCTGTCCTCAGGCGGTACATCACTCTACTCGAAAAAGAAAACAGGTACTTTCTCTTCTGTACCCATCATGGTCTTCTCACCCAAACCTGACTGATTAGTTGACTGAAACCAAGCAGGGGTCTATGTTCCTCTATTGTTGTTCGCGTCTATTTGTGGCCTAGGCTCATGCTAGGCTTTAACTTTCCTATCACAATTCTTGTAAGACTTTGACATTTTTTTAATTTGTTGTTATTTATTTGTCTTCACTTTCATGTTTTGTCTGTATTGAGGTGGATCTGGGATTTCATCAATGTGGGCACTCCCGGTAAGGACGCAGATCACAGCCCTTTCATGCCAGTGACTCCAATGCAGCATCTGTCCCCTGTGTTCTGTGAGTTTGTTGCTGGGTGCCCACCCACCCATGATGCCTGATTTGCTTCCTCTGGATGTCACAGAGCCAATGGTGGAGCATGTGGGGGGAGCATCTTTATACCTCAGTCTCGTGAGACAAAGACAAATGCAAAATTGCCTTCCAGTCCTCTTCAATTTCTGCTGTCATGGCGGTATCTGCACATAAGGATATGTCTGTATAGGGCTTAATATTTTTCAAAGTACTTTCACATCTGTTATCTCTTTAGAGCACATTACCTACTTGCTTAAAACGCTCCATTGTATGCCTTTTCCTGTAGGATAAAGTCCAAATTTCTCTGCCTGATATTGAAGACCAGCCATAGTCTGAGCTTTCCTTACTTCTGCAACCTTATCTCCTGCTTTAGAGTTTTATGCCTAGTATTTTTATGGATATGTGTAAGTTTACTGGTTCCACATACTTTTTGTATCTCTGCTTCTTCCCTTCCTTTTTAAAAAATCTGAGTAATGATAGCAAGTTCTATTATAACCATTGATTCATCATTCACCATAATTACCTGAAAGATGATGCCATTTTGCTTCTGAGAGAAGAGGAAAAGCTCCTTTCTGTTTCAGGTTCAGTCAGGTATGGAGGTAGGGAGAGTGTACTTTAAAGGACTTCATGCGTTTCTAGGCTCATCATCAGTCTACTTGAACTTCAGAAATTTTAAAAGATTAAGGCCAAAGCTAAATCCTTTTCTCTTATTGACTCTGTGAGCCCTTCAGTGCCAGCCTGAGAGATTGTAGCTGTCCTGTGAGTCTGGGCCAATTTGAGCATAAGGATTTAGAACATGGAGAGTAGTATTGCTTACTAGTAGAATGGAAGAGTGATTGAATCCCAGAGGATGAGAATCTGACAGGCAGCTGCATACTCAGTGAGGAGAGTGGGGACCTCTCTTTTCTCTACGTTGGAGAGGCTAGAGATGGTGATTAGGATAATTACTATTGTTGTCGTTTTACGTTAAGCATCTTTATAGTGTTTTGTAATTACTTATTAACTCTACCCCACAACAACCCTCAATGATAATGCACTATTGTTCTAGACAGATGCATCAATTAAGGACCAAGCCTTGGTAGCCATCTAACAACACTGCCAAGTGGGCTTAGCAACAGTTCACATTTGGGAACTTATTCTGGTGGCTCTACTAATCACGTTATTATTTTGGAACGTGATTCAAGTGCTGGGCCTCAGTATACTCATCTTTAAAATGGGAAGACTATATTGACCTACATTAGAGCATTTCTATGAGAACAGCTAACAAAAAATTATGATTAAGATGCTTTGCAGAATAAAAAATGAGTTCCTACTACCCAATAATAAGAATAACTCATATTAATTCCCACATAACTCATTGTGAGCCTTCTCTGCCTTGATGCCTATTCTAAGCGTAGATTCTTAGAGGCATTGGTTTGGAATAGATATTGGGTACAATAATTAGATCTGTGGGTTCTCATGTTTATTTGTTGTTGTTCAGTGATATCTGACTCTCCCTGACAAAAGTCCATGGGGTTTTCTTGGCAAAGATACTGGAGGGGGTTTGCCTTTTCCTTACCCAGTGTGCCCCCATTGTAAAGATGAGGGACTGAGGCAATAGGGAGTTAGTGACTTGCCCAGGGTCATACAACTGGTAAGTATCTGAAGCCAAATTTGAACTCACATCTTCCTAACTCCAATCCTGGTGCTCTATCCACTGAGTCTGGGATTACAGGAAAGATTAGACTGAGAAGAGGGGCTGTTTCACCTAATGATTTATGTATTGAGAATTGAAGGGGTCATAAGAAAGACATTCCTCTAGATGACTCACTGGGTAGAGGATGGGAGAAAGAGATACTTGTGAACAAAGGTGATATGAAAACAAACATATCGTTAAAAATATACTTTAAAAAAGAGATTCTCCTAGCTAGAATTCTTTACTCAAGAAAGCTACTCCTTTCATACTATACAATTGGCTGACTTTTTTCTGGATTGAAGTGGAGTTTTTTATACATAGTAAGAATATATCTTTAGTTCTCATCTTGTTATGATTTAGTCTTTTCTGGCCTAATTCTATACAGAAATCTCTCTTTCCTTAGGAATTCTCAAAACTCTATTTTAACCCAAGGCAGAGCTCTTGGACTGAATTAGCTGGAGCTGAGAAGAGGAGTTAGAAAGCAGCAGATTTCAGTGATACAACAGAAGCCTTGGTCAGGGCCAGTGTTGAGCCAATAGCATTCACCCCGAGAGACAAAACCAGAGAGAGGGAGTTTGTAGGGACTAGAGCCAAAGTTGGAGAGAGAGATGTCTGACTGTGGTGGGAGCAATAGGTCAACCTTCCACCCTGTGCAAATTAGACTAGTTTCTTCCCTGAAGTCAGGCAGTAAACATTGATTATGTACCTACTGTGTGCCAAGCTCAGTGCTAAGTGCTAGGGATACAAAAACTGGCAAAAGACACTCCTTGCCCTCAAGGAGTTTACAGTCCAAAGGGGAAGACCACAAGCAAACAAATACAGAGGATAACTAGGAAGCAGGTAAGAGGGGGAGAGGCACTAGAATTAAAAGGAATTGGGAAAAGTTTCCCAGGAGAAGATGGGACTTAAGGGAAGGCGAGGCAAGGTGGTCAGTGGAGATGAGGAGGGAGAGTGTTACAGAGATGGGGCACAGCAAGAGAAAATGCTGTGAACCAAAGATACGTTCATGGAACAGTCAGAAGGCCAGTGTCAGTTGGGGGCACGGGGCAGCGTAAGATATAAGAAGACTGAAAAGATAGGAGGGGATAGTTTATGAAGGGATTTCATATTTGTTGCTGGAGGCAATAGGGAGCCTCTGGAATTTATTGAGAAGATGAGTGACAGATGTGGTCAAACAGGTGCGTTAGGAAAATCACTTTGGTGGCTGACTGGAGGATGGGTTGGAGAGAAGAGAGACTTGGGGCAGGCAGTTCCAGCAGCAGATTATTGCAGTAATGTAGGTGTGAGGTGATGAGGGCCTGTACCATAGCAGGGGCAATGTCAGAGGAAAGGAGGAGGCATATTCAAGAGATGTTGCAAAGGTGAAATCCACAGGCTTTGGCAGCAGATTGATTATGAGGTATGAGAGATCGTGAGGAGCAGAAGATGGCGCCTAGGTTTCGGGTCTGAGGGAGGATAATGTTGCCCTCTGCAGTAACAGGAAAGGTAGGAGGGGGAAAGATCAGGAGTTCCCTTTTGGATGTGTTGAGTTTAACATGTCTACTGGACATCCTGTTTGAGATGTCTGAAAGGCATTCAGAAATGTGAGGTTGGAGGTCAGCAGAAAGTTTGGACAGGGTAGGCAGGAGAATCATCAGCACAGAGATGTTAATTACGTGGAACTGATGAGATCACCAAGTGAAGTGGTATACAGGGAGAAGAGAAGAGGACCCAAGATCAAGCCTAAGGCGCACCTATGTTTAGAGGGCATGATCTGGAAGAGGATCCAGCAAGAGGCAGAGAAGGAGTAGTCAGAGAGGTAGGAGGAGGGCCAGGAGAACACCTTGTTCCAAAAACCTAGGGAAAAAAGTATCAAGAAGGAGAGAGTCATCAACCATGTTAAAGGCTACAGAGAGGTCAAGGAAAATGAGGTTAGAGAAAATTGGCAGTTACCAGATCATTGATAATTTTGGAGAGAGAAGTTACAGTTGAATAATGAGCTCCGAAGCCAGATTGTAAGGGATTAGGAAGAGAATGGGAAGAGACAGAGCGGATGGAGGTACCTGTCAAAAACAGATTTTTCAGGGAGTTTAGCCACAAAGGACAGAGGAGATATAGGAATATAGTTATCCAAGATGACAAGATCAAGTAAGGGCTTTATTCAGGATAGATGAAACATGGACATTTCTGTAGGTAGCAGGGAATAAACTAGTAGACAGAAAGATTGAAAGAAAGAGGGTGCAATCTGTGGAGGAGATGAGATGAAATGGGATCTCTTGAGCAAGTTAGCTTGCTAACAAGGGTTAGCCTTCCTTGTTAAGGAGTAAGGCCATCTCATGATGTGAGGGATGAAGGAGAAAAGAGTGGCAGAAGGTACTTGAGTGATAGGAGATAAGGAAGAGGGGGGAAGAAGTTCACAGTGAATGGCCTTAGTTTTTTCGTAAAATATGAGACAAGCTTCTTAGCCATGTGGGTAGGAAGAGGAGGAGCTCTGGGAGGTTTGAGGGAGGATGAAAAGGTTTGGAGTAGCTGCTGTGGAGAGTGGAACAGTGGGTTAATAAGGAAGGTATAGTAGGATTGCCTTGTGTTGCAGTGAGGACTCTGTAGACTCTACAGTGTAGAGGTTGTGTAACATAAATTTGTAGTAAACCTAGTTAGAACTGTTATGTGATTTTTCTCCATCATTCAGCAGCATGTGTTGTAGGAGCAAAGGCAGCAGATGTCGGAATGATCAAAAGCTGAGACTCAGCAGGATGCAATCAGTGAAATGATAATGGGACTAGGGACTCCAGGGAAGAAGACTCTTCTTCCCTTGAATTGGCTTGTTGAATTGGCTCACCTGTGGGTCAAGATGGGAAAAGAAGAGCAAGTGGCAAATTCAGGGGAGAAGACCTGGGAGAGAATTGAGGTGTCAAGGGATTGGAGGTCACTGTGTAAACAAAGAATATGGTTTGGTAAGGAAAGAGAGAGATGTGAAAAGCCAATAGATTATGGCTGGATATGGAGATTTTGGAATTGTTGAACATAGAGGCAGTATTTTGGTGGTGATAGCAAGATCAAGGGTATGATCATCTTTGTGTGTAGCTAAGGTGGGGTGGAGGAGTAGCTCATGAGAAGTGAGTAAATTGAGGAATTGAGTGGTTAGAGTAGTTGAGAGAGAACCAATATGTATTTTGGAGTCCCATGGTGTGAGGGCAGGAGTTGAGGAGGAGAGAAAAATTGTGAGCCAATTAAGGAAGGAAGGGGAGTGACTTGGAGGCTTGTAGATGACAGCTACCAGGATTTTGACTGGACGGTAGAGACGAATAACATAAACCTCAAAGTAGGAGAGGTGTCTGAGTGATTGAGGTAGGGAAAGAACTTGGCAATTGGAGACTCCCCACCTTGACCATTGAACTGAAGGGAATGAGCAAAGGTGCAGCCAGTACTGGAAAGGGGGTTGTTGAATCGGTGGGGTTTCTGTAATCAGACAGGTTTCTGTAATAGATAGAAGACAGAGGTGGGAAAGGAAAAGATGTAGGATGAAGAGAAGTTTGTGGCCTATGGAATACACATTCCAGAGGGCATAGTGGGAAGAGAGGATGTTGTTTGGTTGGATCTCTGAGATGGGAGGTTTGAGATGAATGGGAATAAGAAATCAGTTGGTGGAGGATGGGAAATGAGTTTGGATAATGACCTTTTGTGGTTCAGAATCACTGAGAAGTATAGGGAATGACCAGATATGGAATGAAACACACCCCTCCACTTCTCAAATGGGGACAAATGCAGCACATGATGGAAGACACAGAGTCAAATGAGAGGCCTCCTTCCATCTCCTCCCCTACTCTAAGTGAGCTTTCACCTTCTCTTTCCTGGGAGGAGGCTTCTGGCTGCTTCCCTGCCACCATCTCCAGTCATGCTGATGTAGGAGTACCTCCTTTACTTTATGTGCTATCTTTCCACGTTAGAATGTACGTGCCTTGAGGACAGGGGCTGTCTTGATTGCTTGTGTTTGTGTCCTCAGCACTTAAAAAATTAACCTCTTATCTACCTGTCTATCTATCCATCCATCCATCCATCTACCCATCTTCTTTTGCTTTACCTTGCAAATGCTACTCTCAAAGCCTTCCAACCTCTCTTCCTATATCATCTTATATCCTTCAAGAAGTCTTCACTATAAACTTTATTTAAAATCCATACTTGTATCTTACAACAGTATAGTATTTTAAAAAGCAAGTGTAACCATTTAGATACATTTAGGGAGAAGATAGGATTCAATTAAATTTAAAGACTTTTTTTGTGTCTGCTGTGTGCTCATTGGAGGCCGCTGGGTAGTTCAGTGGTTAGAATGCTGAGCTTGGAGTCAGGAAGACCTGAATTCAAATCTAGACCAAGATACTCACTAGCTGTGTGACCCTGGGCAAGTCACTTAACTTCTATTTACCTTAATCCATTGAAGAAAGAAATGGCAAACCACTCTGGTAGCTTTGCCAAGAAAACCCCACACAGGGTCACAGAGAGTAGGATAGCACTGAACAGCTGAACAAAAGCAACAAATGTGTCCCTCACAGTGATAGGTGCTGTGTGGATGTGCGAAAGGATTATTTGACACAAATTGTACTCAAGGAGTTTACAGTCTATTTGGATAGACATTACTGATGTGAAACAACCAGAGAACAGTATAAACTTGTCTATAGAAAAAAAAAATATATGATCCTCCCTGTGTGTGTGTATAGCAAGCCATAATAAAATGCTAAATTGAATGTCATCCAAAGCCACAATAGGGTACAAAAACAGTAAGTTCAATGGTCAAAAATGGGAAAAAAAATCATCCTGGTTCAAGGACATGTTCATGGAAAATATAGAATTTAACTTGAATATTGAAGAGTTCTTAGAAATTTGTATGGGTATGTATTGAAAGGGAGGGGAAGATAAAATAACCTCTTCTGGTAGAGGAAGAAGCGTGCAAACACAGAATTGTAAAAACTGATCAATACTTATTAAGTTGAGTTGAATCGACACATTGAACCCGGAGTCTATTTGCTTGTTTGTTACTCTGTCTCTTGGTTTTAGTTCTGCTTTTTGTCACAATAAGTCTGTTTTCTCTTCTGTGTTAGTCTTTCCGAGAGTTTAAAACAACTGTCCTGTCTCTGCTTAATCTTCTCTTCTCCAGACTAAACTGCTCCAGCTCTTTCAGGTTTTCCTTATGGATAATAGTCTCTAGAGACCCTTCACTGTCCTGGTGTTCCTTTGGTCTGCTGTGGCTCTTTCAACATCCCACTTAGAATGTGGTATTCAGAATCAAAAACCATATTTCAGATACGATCTAATCATCACAGAATTTTGAGACTATGTGATTTCCCATTATTTGGATTCTACACAACTGTTTATATAGGCAAAGATTGGGCTATATTTTTTAGTAGCCACATCACATTGTTGGCTCATAATAAGCATTTGGTCAAGTAAAACCCCCAGATCTTTTTGACAAAAACTGTTGCCAAGGCAGGTCCCTCTCATACCATAACAAATTTGTGTAAGTCGGGAAGTTGCTTAACCAACTCTCGCACTCTCTCTCTTTTTTCCTATCTCTGTCTCCAGCCCCTCTCCTTATCTATAATGATGTTTGCCTAATTGATTGCTAAACTCTCTTCAAACTAAAAAGGCCTGTGATTCTAAGACAATTTAAGGTATTTCAGTGGGCACTTAATGTTTTCTAGAAGGGCTGGGATATGAGTTAATACAGAAAGCTCCAACAAATATGGCTTTTGACCCTACACCTTCCCATGTTATGAAGCAATAAATTCTTTTGGGAAGGGGAAATTAGGGAATAAGAAAAACCCAGTTAAGGCCAAAGGCAAGGAGGTGGAGTTTTTATGTGTATCACACCTGCCTTTCACTCCAGTACCAGAAACCCTGCACCCTTCACTGGTTTTTTGAATGGTGGAGTGGCCCTGGAACAACTCTGCAATAATGCTAGGGAGGGAATGAATATCAGAGGCTTACTTAATATCTACTGGGCCAGGACCTTTCTCCTGCTTCCCTTATGACCAAATCTCAAGGAGATGTAGAGTAGACATACCATTTACTGATATAGGGAAATTAGTGAAAATTATTAGTGAAAAAAATTAGCGGAAAATAGTGAGGAAATTTCCTCTACCAACAAGAGCACCTTCTCTGCAACTTATGTAGAAATCCAGTATATGTCAGAAGTAGGGCTTATGCTCAAATATTCCTGACTCCAAGGCCAGGTTTGCATTTACTAGAGGAAGGGAATCTTTTCTTAAAAAAAAATAGAGGAGGCTGAAGGTCTTTGCCTTATTTGCTCTTAACACAAGAACAGATAACAGATAAGCGATATGCTCTAAAAAGATATATGAAGAGAAAAAGAATATGTGGAAAGCATTTTGAAAAGCATTAGGTACTACATAAATATATACATAAATTCATATCATGAAAAGAGGAGAAGTTGAACATAATCATTGTAAAGACTATGGGTTCTGTCCTTTACTAGCCAAGGTGAGCCTGGGTAACTCATTTAACCTCCCTAAGCTTTAATTTCCTCAGAAGGACGAAGGAAATTAATAATAAAAGACTAAATTCTTAGGAAGTAGAGGTGGGGTTTTGGTAGATTAGTGAGAAATTTTCAGGAAGCCCCCAAAATGATAGGTTCCTTCCCATCCCATCAGAGTGGTTTCTGAGGGGGAAAAGTTGTCCCATTTTTTTCTCTCATTTTATCTCTCCTTCCTCTCCCTGGCTCCACACTCACACAAAGACTTCTCTTCCTTCAAGGATATAGCCATGTATGTACACAGACACAATTTACATAACCACACTCATAAAAAAACAGCACCAGAAAACGTGTACAGGCACACACATTGCAGAGATTAACCTACCCATTAGAAAGACAATGAACAATTTTGCATTTCTAGTTCACATGGAAATGTTAGTTCCACTTATAAAAGAGAAGTGCCAGAATGATCTTCAATATGATTAAGATGCTGTAACTGTAGAAATGTAGGAGTGTGAAATTTGTAATGTTATAGACAGATTTAGTATGAAATGCAAATATCACAGTAGAGAGCATTGGGCCTTCAGGCCCAGCTGAGATTCTCCCAAAGGGTTTGAGATGACCACTCCAAAATGAGAGAGGAATACCAAGGGTCAAGAAGAGGAGATTGACTAGCAGGGGCAGCTGCTTTGCACATAGATGGCGAGGTCAAATCGTTTACCCAGAATGCCATTAGATGTCCTACATAACAACACGTAAGCAGCTTCCTCTAAAGATGTGACTCTGCCTTTTCAAAACCCTACCCCATGTTAATCTGCCTCCCTTTCCATGTTCTTGCTGTTGTACAGCGCTGAAATCAAGATTCAGCCCATTCCAGAGAGGTAATTCTGCCCCGCTTATAATGTATGAAAGCAAGGGCCATTAAAAAAAATTAAATTCTGTATCACTGTACTCGAGAGTGATTAATAGTATTCAGGTTTGATATAGGTGTATGCTTATGATGACTGACAGTTTGCAGAATTTTACCTTTATTAATGGCATGGGATGTAATAAGTAGGGATGTGTAGGACACTGCACTTAGCTAAGGAAAAATACTATAGCATAGAAGTAGGGAATATACTTCTTCGTATGGTCCTTATACATGACTTTGTACACGGTAGGAGCTCAATAAATATTTGCTGGTTTGGCTTGATTAGAATGATTGTCTAATTCTCAGATACTGTAGGAAAGTAAGAGAGATAGTTATACCAGGTCATACACTGAATGTGAATTTAGTTCAGGAATTAATGCTTCTTTTGAAAAAGCTAACCCGAGGCTTGGATACATTGCTAGAATTTAAACATGCAAGAAAAGGCAGATTAGAAAGAATACTGAAGTTCAGGAATTCAGGAGGTACAGGTTATATAAGTCCTGGTTCTGCCATTAGCTGACTACATGGCCTTGGGCAAGTCATTGCATTTCTCAGGGCTTCATTGTTATATTAATCTCAACAGTTTCTTCACCTGTTAAATGACAAGATTGGACTAAATGATCTCTAAACTCCCTTCTAACTCTAAAATTTCAACTCCAAAAGTCTATGATTCCTAGTGGTTAACTGCTCAATTATTTTCAGATTGATTAGCTCTCAGTAGAGAATAGGATCCCGTTGGGAGGATACAGTCATAAGGAAGGTATTAAAAAGAGGGGGCAGCGAGGGAGGGAGTCGATGGAGTGACCGGCCTGGATTCAGGAAGACTAATCTGTGAAAGTTCCAATCTGGCCTCTGACATTCAATTCGTTGTTAACCCTGGGGAAGTCGCTTTTTGCCTTACTTTCCCCATCTGTAAAATGAACTAGAGAAGGAAATGGCTAAAACATTCCAGTATCTCTGCCAAGAAAACCCCAAATGGGGTCATGAAGAATTAGACACGACTCAAATGATTCAATGACAAAAATTAAAAATAGAAGAGGATTCATTTAGTATAGTTGTTGTCCTGTTTTTTCTACCGTGATTACTATGCCTTAGTACTTTCCTGTAGCTATGGTTTCTGGAATGTGGCTTTCTAATTTCCCCCTCCCATATTAAGTTGTAGACAGAAATATACTCTTTGAAGGCAACTTGATTGCAGGCATGAAGATTTATGAAGATGCACAGTCTATCTGCATCATATACATTGAAATATAACTATAGAAGGGGCGTCTAGGTGATGCAGTGAATAGACCGCTGGCCCTGGAGTCAGGAGGACCTGAGTTCAAATCCAGCCTCAGACACTTAACACTTACTAGCTGTGTGACCTTGGGCAAGTCACTTAACCCCAATTGCCCTGCCTTCCCCCCCTCCAAAAAAAGAAAAAGAAATACAGTTATAGAGAATGTATGGTGTAAGGCAGAGAACATTGGTCAGGAGAACTGGATTCTGGTTGTCTGCCTACCATCCATAGCTGTTAGACCATGGACAAATCTCTTAAACCTCATTTTCTTGTTCTTCAGAATGAAATGATTGATCTAGAATTGATCTCAAAGGTTCCTTTCAAATCTAAAAATAGTATGATTCTTCACCATGGTGGCTCCTTGAGCTACAGGTGCCTGTGCTGGGGGCTATAGCCAGTTTTGCCTCTCTCTGGGCTCTTGCAATACAGCTCCACTCCTCCTACATATTGGTTCTAGTATTTTTTTCAGGCAACATAGGCTAATTTGAGTGAATACAATTTACCCCAGGAAGAAAGGGGGATTAGAAGGGCAAGCAGGAGAGGGAGCAGAGGAATCCTTTCAGACCTGAAGATTCAACATTCAGAGGGAGATGCTGAACAAGGGGTGTCAGCCTAGCTAGGAGCTGGAGAGAGCTCCCACTGACTTGGAGAGGGACAAAAAAGAAAAAGGGTAAGTGGAAGGAGACTCCCACGGCTTCCTGCAGATACTCTGTGTGTGGAAGACTGGGCTATGGACCCTGTCTGAGAGAAACTTTATCTTAAATAATCTCTAGAGACTTTTTGACCCTGGCCCTAAAGAGTGAGAAAAAACAAACCCCAAAAACCTATTTGGCTATTTTATTTTGATTTAGAACGTGGGAACCATCCTCCCTGCCCCCAACCCCCAACTGGCAGGTGGGTCATCTAGACAAGTTCTAGACAAGTCCCCCAACTTGAGGGTCTTCCCAGACCCACTCTGGGTCTTCATCCACTCAAAACCATAGTTTTTGAGTCCCCCTCCATGTGTTTACCTTCAATAATTAGCCAGAGGACATAACTGGTTAAAAGCAAATACATTTAATGAAAAAAAACACACAGTAAAAAAAGTAGCCTTAATGTATTTCCTCCCTCCCCTCCCAAATACTTGGGCACAATTCTACAAATAGTCCATACCATCAGTCGCAGGAGTGGAAACATCGTAAGGAACATGTGTGGGGAGGGCACATGCACGAAGGGGCAAGCATGTCTCTGCTGAAGGACTCCTGATATCCTCTGGTATTGCTCTCATGCTGCTCCTGATGGGCTGCTTCCCCAGGCTCTCAGATGCTAAGTAATCTCTGCCAGGCCTCTCTGTTTGTCACGTGGCTGCTGCTCAGCATTACTCCCCTGCCTCTGGGGTCACTGCTAGGCGCTGGCAGGCATAGCTCTTCTGGGCACATGGTCTTGGCTAGAGAACTAGGTCTTCCCAATGGGGAAAAGGGAAGGGAATGAGCATTTGTACGGTCCTTGTGTGCCAAGGGTTTTGCAAATAATTTCATTTGGTCCTTGTAACAACCCTGTGAGGTCAGTGCTGTTATTATCCTCACCTTACAGTTGAGGAAACTGAGGCAAATGGAAGCTAAATGATTTGCCCAGCCAAGATTACGCAACTAGAAAGTGTCTGAGGTTAGATTCAAACTCAAGGCCCTGTGCTTGGTCTATTGCAGCACCTAGCTGCCAAAGAGTAGATGGGAAGAGTGGATTTTCTTGGGTTCTTTTGGTTTAAACCTGATGGTATGTTCCTTCTGATGCAGCTTTTAAACAGCAAAAGCCCTTAACAGAGCCAGCAATTGGACAACAAAACATTCATAAATCATAGGGTTAGAGATGGATGGGACTTTGTGTAGGCCATCGAGTCCTATCCTCTCATTTTACAGATGGGGGGGATAGGCCCGGGGAGGTTCTTTCTAGGGGAAAACATTCTTAGCTTTTTTCTCCAAGGAACAGTCTTTCTGTTCCTTTCATGGCCTTGGCAAGGGCAGACCTTTACATCTCTAGATGGAGATTCTCTGCCTTAGATGTCAAGCTCTTCAGAACACAGAGCCTAGCTATTCCTAGTTACCAAGGATCTTCAAGATCATTCTATTTTTAAAACTTTTTCCTGCTCACTGGGGCATAGGTCTGTACAAAAGACCAAGCTGTCTTTTAGGATAGAAATTCCTTATGGATCCCTGTTTTATCTTCGTTTGGGGATCTCTGTCCCCAGATTCACTTGGGGAGTATTCTCCAACATAAACCACATAGAACTGCCTGGGTCTGTTCCCTTGCTTCTTCTTGGGGACTCAAATGTTCTGTGACTAAATAAAAAGATCTAAGGAAGTACAAAAAATAAGCCATGTGTATTTGGAACCATCCTGATACTGAAAATGTGACCTAGACCCACACCCTGGGAGAATGATCACAGCCAGAGGGCCCCTGTAGGAGTCAGAGCTGTGGCCTTGAGTGAGGTCTGGGGTCAGAGCCCACATGTAGAGAGCCTGTAGGAGGTCAAACCCCTTTGGCAACAGTGACTGAGTACTAATGGAAGAGAAGGGCCAGTGTGGCAAGGAGCCAGAGCAGAGCAGCCAAACTAAGGAAAGATAATGACATGATGAAATGCCAACAGAAGAAAGGGCAGTCACAGAACAACCAAGCTGGGAGCAACCAATGGAGGTGCACCTGGGAGCCAACAGGATGCAGTGGGCAGGGGCCAGGAGGTGGACAACAACTCATGTGGAGGAATAACTCCTGACTTTGCCCCTTTGCTGGAGCTCTGTCTGGGGCAATACCGTGTAAGAGGTGCAGAGTGGCTTGACTGTTTAGTGAATTTTGAGTTCTTCCCTTCCTCCTGGGGATCTCAACCAGAATAGTGCTAAAATCTATAAGGCATGTATAGCTCCCGAGGAAAAGGTAGAGGTCTACCAGGAGAAAGGGGAGGAAATATTTATGGGCTTGAGTGCAATTCTTTTCTGTTTTTTTTTTTTTTACTGTAAATAAAACCTATTCCATGTTTAATGTCTGACAAACTTGAGCGCTAGTAAGGGGAGTTGATAACCACCCTTTGTGGAGGTGGGTGCCATACACTGATATTCCTGGGATCTACCTGATTGGGATGATTCAGATTAGTGAGAAGACTGGTAAATGAGTCAGAAATTTGTGAGAGTCCTATCACAGTACACCCAGTCTCTTCAGGTCAAGAGGTAATCTCTAATAAAAAATCTGTATTTCTGTGGAGATAATATTAGTGATTCCTTGACTCTAGATCACTCTGTGCTCCAAGTCCAGTAAAGGTTTTGTCTCCGTGGTCCATCCAATGTGTTAATGTTCCTACCTGCATTTTGTCATTCTCAAATTTGACAAGCAAGCTATCTGTGCCTTTAACTAAGTCACTGATGGACAAAATTAGAGAACTTAAAGGAAAGGACAGATTCTTGAGACCCTAAAATAGAGACCTCCTTTCTAGATGACGTTAAACTGTTAATGACTGGTCTTTGGTTCTGGTCATTCAGCCAATTCCAGCTCTACCTAATTTCACTATAATCGAGTTTACATCTTTACATATTGACTACAAATTCAGTGTAAGAGTATTTTATTAAGTGCTTTGCTAAAATCTACACATCTATCTAGATATCTATCCCTTATCTAGATTATATTATTGTACGACATCTATAACATCTTTCTGATCTCCTGCTAAAAAATGAAATGAAGTTAGTTTAGTCCTAGGTAACCCAAACTTGAAGCCATCCACACATGGGGACATTTAGGCAATTGATCTTCTATTGGACAGGATAGCCTTCATGGCAATGGTGAATATCTTTGGCAAATGTAAGTCTCTGCTTTATGGCTTGCTTGGTATTAATAATCAGAAGATTATAAAGTAGCTCTCTAGTTGCATTTATAAAGGAATTTTATAGGATCTTAGCAGATACATGGAAGAGACTTGGAGGAGTGCCCTTTAAGAGAATATGTTTTGTTGGGGAAGACAGTGGATTAGGTCAGAAAATCCCAAGCTCTCAGTATTCCCCCCACAAACAAGATAAAATAGCACCTCAGGGTGAACATAGAGCAGTAAAAATAAATGAGTAGGGGTAGAACAGTGAAAGATCTAAGGAAAATTCCCAAGATGAGGTTTGGTCCCCATGAAGAGTGAACACCTCCAGGCTGGGTCCACTTAAACAACAAGCGGCAAGCCTAAGGGGTTAGCTGCACTGGCTCAGCTCTAGGTCACAGGAACTTTTACCCCCTGGACAGTGAGGGGAGCTGGGCCTCTGAGCTGAGGAAGATCAAGAGAACCTCTGCCGACAGCTGTGCTGCAGAGATGTGGCTGGGGGCGAGAAGGAACCAGCATACACCAGTGAGTGCAGAAGCAGTGGGGAGAGGACAGTGCTAGCTGAGGGCACTTACAGGAGACTGGAGGTCTTGGTTTTGGTTCCAGATCAGAGAGAAGAATTAAAGGAGGATCTGAGGCTAGAGGCACCATACTCTATACCCCAGGACTACAGATTATTGCGAAAACTAAACTGCTACAAATGAAATAAATGAACAGGCAAAGGAGAAAGAATCCAACCATAGAGAGTTACTCTGGGAATAGAGAAGACAGGGGTTCATCCTCAGAGGGGGATACTGAGGCAAAGAAACCCTCTTCTTCCCCAAAGAGTAACATCAAATAGTTACCTGCCCAAACAGAATTCATATAAGGATTTTTTAAATACTTTAAAAATCAAATGAGAGAGACTGAGGAAAAACTAACAAAAAAAAATAAGAGCAATCCAAGAAAAATAAGATTATGAAAAGAAAATCAACCAATTAGAAAAGGAAATCCAGAATCTTAAGGAAGGAAACAACTCCTTGGAAATCAGACTTGGACAAAGGGAAGCCCAAAGTGAAATTAGAAGAGATCAAGAAATAATAAAACAAAAAATAAAGAATGAAAAAATAGAAAATGTGAAACATCTCATAAGAAAAACAACTGACCTAGAAAACAGGTCAAGAAGAAAAAACATAAGAACAATTGGATTAGCTGAAAGCTATGATCAAAAAAAGAATCTTGATACAATAACACAATGAAGAAAAATGTCCTGAAGCATTAAAACAAGAGGGGAAAGTAGAAATAGAAAAAGTCCTCCAGTCACTACCTGGAAGAGCTCCTATGAGGAAAACCCATAGGAACATCATAGTCAAATTCCAAAATCCCCAGCTCAAGGTAAAATATTACAAGCCACAAGAAAAATCAATTTAAATAAAGCAGTGCCACGATTAGAATCACACAAGACTTAATAATGGTGACACTAAAAGACTATAGATCCTGGAACACTATATATCAAAGAGCAAAAAAATTGGGGCTGTGGCCAAAAATATTGTACCCAGCAAGGATAAGCATAATCCTGAATGAAAAAAATGGACATTTAATGAATTGTCAGACTTTCAGAACTTTGTTAAAAAACAAAAAACCAAAACCTGAACTTGATAGAAAGATTCGACACATAAGAGCCAAGAGAAATATAAGGTACATACCAAAGACTAATTACAAGGGACTCAATAAGGACAGACTGTTTACCTTCTGCTTTTGTAAAATGTAAAACATATTAGTAATTGGGTAGTTCATAAGATAACTTTAAAAGTTAAAACTGTTTAGGGACAGCTAAAAACAGTAATAATCTTATATAAATGAGGTCTGAGAGGAAGAACCAACACAGACAAATTAGATGGGGGAGGAAGGATAGTAGTTCTAGAAACCGACTTTCATTGAGAATAGGTTCAAGAGGGAACAATACATACCATACATACATACATACATACATACATATATACATACATACATGTATATAGAAAAGTCTTCTAAATCCAAAAAGAATTAAAATGCTAAGGGGATAGAGACAGGGGAGAGGATAAGCAAGGGATCACTAGAGGGAAGGGTGAGGGAATAGGTTAAAGGGGAGTATAGATGGGTGTTTAGATGAATGTGAATGGGAGGATAGGGGAGGGATCCTTGGAGGGGGTAGTTTAAGTAACAGGAGGACAAGATAGCAAGTAGAAGTAAAGTGGAGGAGTTGGGGGGGGTAGGAAATAAGGGATACACACAAACATAAAATAAAGATCAGGAGCAGAATTTGTTAAGAAAAAAGGAGCAGGGGTGGTAATCCTGATCTCAGACAAAGTCAAGGCTAAAATAGATTCAATCAAAAGAGAAAAATTGGGAAACGACACCATGTGTCAACCACATTTATCAACATTGTTTTGGACTGTTTAAAAAAACTAGACAGTATGAGGTTGGAATATGGCTGTGGTGTTGGAAATGACAAATTGGTAGACCTGGAAAAATATAGAAAGATTTGAACTTATGAAGGAGGAGGTTATCAAAGGAAGAAGTTATCCACCCTTGGAGAAACAGAGGATAAATAAGTATAGTATGGTCTTATATAGATGTGTATGTCTATGAATATGATTATCAATATCTAAGTATATGTGTGTAAGTTTAGGTATGTACAGGTATATACACACATATGTGTGTATATGTCTATATTTATATGTGTGTATATGTCTATATGAATGTATATATACATATATAATACACGCATACATATACACATATACCTATACCTATATATACATACACATATATATGTGTGTGTGTGTGTGTGTGTATCTCTTTGCTTAATTGTAGCCTTGAGTGGAGAGGGGCAGGGGAAGAGGACGGAGAATGAAGAAAAAAGTAAAAAGTGCACAGCAGAGAGCAAAAGAAAAAACTACAAGGAAGCAAAGAAAACATGGACGGCTCTCAACACGGTGCACAATGTTTGTTATATAGCCTTTCTTGAAGTGGAAATTTGTTGCTATATGTTTGAATCCTTTCTCACGTTCTGCTGTGCACATGGCAATGCTTTTTTTTTCCTTTTCTTATTTCGTATTTAAGTTTAAAATTTTTTTAAATTTGCAAATGAATTTTTAAAAAGAATATGTTTGTTTTACAGAGTAAATAATTTCTTAAAATAAGAATGTATCTTGTTAGGATATAGTTTTGTTTTTACTCTTTCTTTGAATCTTTTCCACTGGGTCCAAGTAAATGTTTCATAGAATGGGGCTGCCATAACAAATCCCAAGATTGTGGTGTATGAAAAGGGCTGCCCCTTTTCCCTCTGGGACCTCAGTGATCCTCTTTGCAAAAGGAGCAGGAATGGTACGACATGATAAAGGCTATCGGTGTTTATGCTTTTTCCCCTCTTCTACCATTTTGATCTTTCAGAGGACGATTCCGGTGCCAGAGGCTGAGAGACAGGAAGAGGAAGCATGAGCAGTGAGTGTGGCCCAGCATGCCAGAACCACCTGGGCACTGAGAAAACAGAAACCAACACCGCATAGGATCAGCTGAGGACCGGCAGCTGCCATAAATCCTGTGGCTGGTGAGACTGGGGGTGTGAAAGCCCTTTCCTTATTCCTGTTTATGAGCCACAGGTGTGCTGTGCTCATGCGTGCCGAAGACCTGAGAGGGGAAAGGTGTGGTGAGCAGAGTTCACATTGTCTTTGGCATTTTGATTCCATGTTATTAATCACAACATGCTGAGTGACTGAGTCTAGGAGAGCTGAGGGAAGAAACCCGAGTGATTGAAATACTGCTGGGATGCAAGTGGAAATAGTAAATGTCATACTTCAATATCTTATCAGTATTCCATTTCCTAGACTAGTTGTACATGGTGAGATGCCATATTAGGAGTGGGGCAAGGCTCTAGGGCTGGTTGAGGCTGTCAGCCTTGATTAAAAATAATTAGTTAGAGCACATCCATGCAAGACCTAATCAGGGGTAGGGAACCTGCGGCCTCAAGGCCACATGTGGCCCGATAGGTCCTCAGGTGCCACCCTTTGACTGAATCCAGATTTGTTCTGTGATGTTTGGATTCAGTCAGAGGGCTGCGCTAGAGCATCTAGGGGGCCACATGTGGCCTCAAGGCCTCAGGTTCCCTACCCCTGACCTAAGGGAAATATAGAGCATCACCTGTTTGTCGCAGACACAGCCTGGATTTTTATTTTATTTTATTTATTTATTTGGGGGGCTTTTTTTTGGAGGGGGGAAGGCAGGGCAGTTGGGGTTAAGTGACTTACCTAAGGTCACATGGCATTAAGTGTCTGAGGTGGGATTTGAGCTCAGATCCTCCTGACTCCAGGGTCTGTTGCTCTATTCACTTCATCACCTAGCTGCCCCCTTGCCTGGATTTTTGCCTCTATGACCTCACACATGAGCCAATATCACCAAGGTAAGTTAACTTCTCCACAGCATTCAAAATTTTCCCATTTCCTGTAACTGATGGTTCCACATGTGGGTGGTTCGGTGCTGGCCAGTAGAGAACCCCTGTTTTCTTGGTGTTAATTGTCAGGCCCAAATTAGCACAAGCTGCTGATGACCTGTGCTTTGTTGCATCCCAGCCTCAGAGGTTGGTGGCAATGAGTGCACAATCATCTGTGATCAAAAAGGTGAGCACCACCTCTGCCTCCATCTACAAGTTTGGGCTTGTGGCCTTTCCAAGTTTCTCCCACCACCCCCAGCCCCCGACCATGATCCAAAGGTCATCAGCAGCATTTGCCTTACACGCTTACATGCTCAACTCTATTAAATCTTCATGGGAATGTTTTCCGTAATATTATCCAGCAGAAAGCAAGAGTTTTCTTGATGAAAACAGGGATAAAGAATAGACAACCTTTCTTAGATGATTTTTGTGTAACAGATTACACCTTCATTTCACATAATTGACCAAAAGGTGTAGAGAATACAGAATTTTGCTGTTTATTTTTTGTGACCTTGTCCTGTCCTCCTCTCCATGTTACATATATAGATGAGATTGTGTTGTGGAGTATGTAATGGTATGGTATGAAGTACTTCCATATTAGAGTATTACCATTTGAGCTGTACTTGGTTTTTTGGTGGTCTTTTTACTTGTGTTTATTGTGAGCACTGCAAAGTTAAATGACTGAGTGTCCTATGAAATTTTTTAAATTTTTATTTGCACACCTCATGAAACTGATCAATCAACCCCTTTCTTTACTTCTTCAAGAGGAGCCTGCATGCAGTCTTTCCATTTACTGGAAATTTCCTGATTTCTCCTGGTTTCACATTTAATTTCACATATTCACAATGTTCAATATTTATATGGTTTAGTTCCTCCAGTAGTATATCAGCTCATTGGACAAGTATCTCACATTTAGAACACTGACAATTACATTAATGTTTATTAGACTATCTGAAGCATTGAAAACAGTTTAGACAGTGCTGC
This sequence comes from Pseudochirops cupreus, assembly GCA_028627135.1. Lineage (NCBI taxonomy): Eukaryota > Metazoa > Chordata > Mammalia > Diprotodontia > Pseudocheiridae > Pseudochirops > Pseudochirops cupreus. The sequence goes on from CM053583.1 coordinate 295,441,569, forward strand.
TTTGGCCCTGAATTAGATAGGAAGGAAATTATCAGAGCCATTAGTGCCCGGGTTCACGGAAGCAACCCTGAAGGATATAAGAAATAGCTATTTGTTAGAAGTGGATTGACAAATTCTTTGTATTGATGGAGACCTGACAATTTTGGTTGTAGTTTGGCTGAACTCACAAAAGAGCCTTAAAGGTCTAGTTTGGCTAGACCTAAAAAAGAATAATCTAATTCAGAGGTTAGGCAACTAATCCTGGAGTTTGTACTGAAATTCAGTCTGAAAATATGGCATTTTCTTGGTGGTGGTGTTCTTTCCCTAGCTGTGAAATTAGGGTAATTATTCCTGAGACTCAGTAGTGTGTGTTTGTTTTTTTTAAGCTTAGAGTAATAGAACGTTAACACTGAGAGGAGCCATGGAGAGTTAGCTAAGCTTCTATCCGAGATAATAATCTCTTCTTCGAGCCTTGCAAAAATTAGGTTTAGGAAATGCTGAGTGAAATGCGCAGGATGTGACAGGAAAGAAGAAAGATGTTTTTAATCAGCTGGACAATATGAATAGCAATCTATGTTGTTTTTTCATGAAATGCACCTACCCTGGTTTTAGTGAATAAGTAGTTTAAGAGAGAAATGGACGTGTTATTGTATTACTTTTCTTAGGAAAAGAAGACGTGTATTGGGAAATGTCGATCCGAGAAGAATAAAATGTCAATAAAGTGAACAGGGCACACAGAAGGAAATCCTGATAAAGTGAAGAGGGAGTACAAAGGGGATAAAAAGCACAGCAATTATGATGAAATGAAAATCAGTAAAACCAAAATGAAAAGACCGTAAGCCAAAATGGGGCCAGAATGTCTCATCTAATGCAGAAACCCCCATCCCTATTTTTCACAGAAAAATCTGCCTTCCAGAATACAGTTACCAGATAACAATCATAGAAGAAAAGAATCATAGAAATAACAGGACACTCTCAGAATCATTTAATTAGTTAATTTTTGACTATCAGGTAGCAAACAATGTGACCAAGCAATTTTATATGGGATAGGAAACTGTCCTATTTTTAAAAAACACATATATTAATTACATGTAAAAAACAATGTTTAACATTTGTTTTTAAAATTTCTGAATTCCAAATTCTCTCCCCCTCTCCCAACCCTCTTCCCTCATTGAGAAAAAGCAAGCAATTTGAAATAGATTATACATGTATAGTCATGCAAAACTTATTTCTATATTAGTCATGCTGTGAAAGAAAACACAGACCAAAAAAATTTTTTTTAAGCTTATAAAAGTATGCTTTGATTTGCATTCAGACTCCATCAGTTCTTTCTCTGGAAGTGGATAGCATTTTTCATCATGAGTCCTTTGGAATTGTCTTGGATCATTGTATTGATCAGAATAGCTAAGTTATTCACAGCTGATCATTGTACAGTATTGCTATTACTGGGTATATTGTTCTGCTGGCTCTCTGTTCACTTCACTTTGCGTCAGTTCATGTAAGTCTCCCCAGGTTTTTGTTTTTTTTTTTTTGGAAAACATCTTGTTCATTATTTCTTATTGGACAATAGTATTTTATCAGTACCATAAGCCACAACTTGCTCATCTATTACCCAATTGATGAGCATCCCTTCAATTTCCAATTCTTTGCCACTACAAAAAAGCTGCTATATTTTTGTACGTATCCATCTTTTTCCTTTTTTAAAAACGTTTTTTGGGCTACAGACCTAGTAATAATATTGTCAGGTTAAAGGGTATGTACAATTTTATAGCCCTTTGGGAATAGTTCCAAATTGCACTCCAGAATGGTTGGATCAGTTTACAACTGCACCAACACTGCTGTAGTGTTCTAATTTTCCCACATCCCCTTCAATATTTATCATTTTTCTTTTCTGTAATATTAGCCAATCTGATAGGCGTGAGGGAATACCTCAGAATTGTTATAATTTGCATTTCTCTAATCAATAGTGATTTAGAGCATTTTTCCATATGGCTATAGATAGCTTTGATTTCTTCATTTGAAAACTGCCTGTTTATGTTCTTTGACCATTTGTCGATTGGGGAAAGACATGTGTTATATGAGACCTTTATCAGAGAAAATTGCTGTAAAATTTTTTCACAGTTATGACTACTGTGTATTTCACTGCATTCTATTTCCCCCCCTGTTTATCCTTCTCTCTCTTTCTCTCCTTTTACTCTGTCCCTCCTCAAGTGTTTTGCTTCTGATCACCACCTCCCCCCATCTACCCTCCTTTCTGTCAGCTGGCCTTCCTTCCCTTAACCCCTTCCACTCCTACTTCGCTGTAGGGTGAGATAAATTTCTATACCCAACAAACCCTCACACTAGAGGAAGTTTCTAATTATAATAATAGTTAGGGCCTGAACATCTTAAGATGATCCCTAAAAGGGGAAATTGGAAAAGAGCTATTCAGTGTACAATATGAATCACATATGGGACAGAGAGTTGATTCCTATGCAAACTAAAGAATGCTAAGTTTAAAAAGTTCACAATATGCATTAACAGAATGATTAAAACAGAATTCAACAACTAAGCATAACTATGGTTAAAATTGACTAGGAGGTTAATATTTTGAACCTCATTAAAACAACACAATTATACAATATTGCTAATTAGGTACCACCTGATCACTTCTTACACCCATCTGCTAGTAAAACAAACAAAACTGCCCCACTTCTAGTGGTAGCTGAATTTTCTAATGCAGAAGCTTTCTTTAATGTCAGCCACTGCTACACTATTGTATACCATTGCTATTGCCAGTCATCTCCCAAGACTTTCTGACCTTTTAAAACTCACTAGGTCACTGCCAGTCCTAGACACACTCACCATTGGATACTCATTCACCTAAGATCCAGAAAGAACAAATGCAAAGAGAGGCAAAAGTTTCCAGGATTCCCCAGTGCAAATTCAACTGGTTACATTCCCTTGGAATTAGGTGTTAAATGGACAAGATAGTCATTATACTAGGTTAGAGAAGAGCCCTGTCCTTCCTACTTCTTACTGGAGTTATATCTTGTTGCCTGACAGCTAAGAGGCCTCAGCAGGAATGTGTCTCCTCCTTCAACAAGTTCCCTGAGTAATCAATCAGCTTTTCTGGCTCAGCAGCTAACTAACACTCTTCATCATCCCAGTGCCAAGACCTTGCATATCGGTGGAAGTAACCCACCCAGGTTACTTCCAAGGATCCAGGCCAACCATATTATCTTGGAGCAGCCATATCATCCATTTACTGAAACTCCTCCCCTGGGAGGTGTCCAAGCTCCAAATCAATCATCTCATCTTAGGGCAGCCCCAGTCACTGACACTTATTAAGAATAGTGTGTCTTATCTCTTAAGGTGTCAATGAGCCTGTCTGCACTCTATGGGAAAAGAAGTATGGATTATTAGAAGTCCTAAATAAAGGCTAAAGTCTTGAAAAGCTAACCAAACTGATAGGGAACTCCCTGAATCATCAGTGAAAACTGGCACATGAGTAAAATTGTTCTTCTGGGCCTGATACCAATATTGTACTCTGAGTTCCTTTACAGGAAGGGACCCTGCTGTTCACGTTAGGGGAAATCCCAGATATAAACTCAATATAAACTGGATTTTAGAAATTTACCTAGAGAAGTCCAGGTAGGGGCATAATGAGTCAAGAAGAGCTGACTCCTCCAGTGACTTGACCCCAGGATCACAGTAATGGTCCATCTGAGCCCAGAGTTCTTGAGGACATGCTAGTTGAAAGATGATATTTATTACATATAAGGTATTAAACAGGAGCAGGTCTAAAGGACCATACTAACCATAGGACATCCCTCTTTCATTTGAACTCTATGCTGGATTTTCTTTATCACCATCAGTACCTTTTCATGAACATACATCCCCTTGTCTAATGCCTCACTTTACATTATCAAAAGGTTATCAAACAAAAGTAATTCCGTTGTCACATATCCCAGGGGATCGTGGATCATTCTGACATAAACATGGGAGACATTGTTTGAGGAGCACCTTTAAGGCTCTGCTTTGTTTTACTAAATCAAACACATTTTATAATCGGTGATTAGGAAGCATGGTAGGCTCTTGTATTCTCTACACCTTTCATCAATTGTGTGGCTATAAAGATGTGATCTGTTGTAGAATATTGTTCATGAATGCTTGCTTATTCCCTTCTTTTAAAAAAATTAATTTTTTTTTCTGATTTGTGGTGTTTATTGAAAGCATGCCTAAGTAGCCTCAGTCCTCAAAAAAACCTTTTCTGGACTTTCCATTCCCAATGGCCAATATTTCTTCTACCCTTTGGGGCTAAACGCTGAGAAGGCCATCTACAATAGATGGCTCCACTTCTCCTTTTACTAACTTCATCATTCAACTGAAACTGCTCTCTCCAAAGTTACTATGATCTCTATGTTGCCAGATTCAATAGCCTTTCTCCAGTCCTCTTCCTTTTTGACCTCTCTACAGCTTTTGACATTGTTGATCACTCCGTTCTCCTTGACACTCTCTTCTCTCTAGATTTTCAGGAATCTATTTTCTCTTGGTTTTTCTTCTACCCATCTGACCAATCCTTTTTTTTTTTAATATGAGATTCTTTATTAAATTTTTTTGAGTTACATCTTTTCTCCCCGTCTTTCCCCCGCCCACCACCCCAAAACAGCCATCCCAGTATTTCCCCCCTCCCCCAGTCTATTCTCTCCTATGTCACTTTTTGGTAGGGCAGGATGGATCTCCCAACTGCA
>CM053583.1:295446780-295489356 GCA_028627135.1 Pseudochirops cupreus
TGGTTCTGCTCTCCTTAATGGTGAAAAAAGTTTACTATAAAAAATTTTGCAGAGTCCCCCACCCCCACACACCTTTTGTGTTATTTCATTGTATTTCCAACTTCATCCTTAAATGACATTGGGATAATTTCGTTTATTTGGTTCTCTCAACAAACTTTCTTTAATCTTGTTTTCCCCTTCACTGGTTCTTGATGTTACCTAAAGTGATACTGTGTATAATTATATACTGCTTTCTTTCCCTCCTACTTCCTAAAATTTTACAAATTATATTGCATTTGGCTGTCTTGTGTTTCTGCTTAGCAAAGGGATCAAGTGTTTGCTGACTGAAGGGGTCTCTCAATTCATTTGGTCTCATGGCAACTGATTTATATTGGTTACATTTCTGTGGGAAATTGTTTTAATTTAATCCATGTCCATTTCTCTATCCATCCCTGCCACCCTATCCATCCCCTCCTTTTTTTTGATAGGTCAGGTTGTATTTGTTTTAATTTCATGAAAAATCTCTTTCTCATTATTATTCTATTGTTGCTGTTTCAGTCCTGTCCAATTCTTTGTGACCTCATTTGGTTTTTTTAAACAATTTTTTTTATTCTGAACTTAAAAAAGAAAACAAGCATTTCCGTAGCAAAGTAGAATAGGGAAAAAAGAGAATTGCACGTGAAAAATCTATTATGTACAACTTGCCTTTCCTTTTAAATATATAATGAAGTCATCATGTAATTTTATTTCCTTTCTCTTCCCCCAACCTACCCGTACTCTCCCCACCACCAAGAAGGCTACCATTAGACAAGAATATGTATGGAGTTTTCTTGGCAAAGATACTGAAGTGGTTTGCCATTTCCTTCAGTACTTCATTTAACAGATGAGGAAACCAAGGCAAACACAGTTAAGTGATTTGCCCAGGGTCATACACCTAGTAAGTGTCTGTGGCCAGATTTGAACTCACGTAGTCTTCCTGACATCAGACCTGTCACTCTATACACTGTGACACCTAGTTTCCCCATTATTTCTTCTATTGCTGCATGAATTTTTATCTTTGCTGTAAGAAGTCAGCAGTCTAACTTGTATAAACTTACATCAGTAATAAGTTGTTTTCTGTTAATATATCATCATCATCATTTTTTTTGGTGTTTTTATTTTTGCTCTTGCCATTTCCAGTATCCCCTAATTCCTTTCTCAAAAAAAGTAGTTCATGATATATAGATATGAGGATTCTATATAGTGTAGAAGTGTTCAACATCTTTCATTTTGTTCCTAACTCTTGAACCATGCTTTCCAACATATTTTTCACTATCTTATGCTCTGCCCACCTTTACATTGAAGTCACTGAGTATTAATATAGATGTTGATTTAATCTAGAGGAGGGTCTTATCAAGTTCTTCATAAGATTTATCTGTTTCCTCATCCTCTGCAACAAATGTTTACACATAAGTTACAGTTATTTTAAGGATGATTTTTGGAAGGTGCTTTTGAACATTGCAATGTGAAGTGATGAAATGTCCTATAAGATTATGTGTCTTGATGTTTTTGGAAGCTTAAAGCCAATTCCACCAACTCTTTGATTTACCTCTCTAAGTAAATCCTGTGAACCATCTTTCCACTCAAGTGCAATTTCCTTTTGTCTTCTGCTTTAATTTCTAACAAGAGTGTCAAGATTAATGTGATTCATTTCCTCTAGTCATCAGTCATTGGACAAAGATCTCACATTTAGAGTACAATCAGCTAAGTTAATGTTCATAAGTGATCTAAATATTATGTGGTTTTTAGCAGCTTTGGTCTATCTTTATCAACACTCTGCCACTATTAATGAACAACACCAAGAAACAGTTTGTATATTTCTTTACTTCATTGGTTGCTGTGGCCAAAAAATTGATCACCAAGTGTTCCATACTCAGAATGGTAACATCTTCTTGTCATTCTGCTGTGCTCTAGCCTCTTCTTCTGACCCTCTATGTTCCTGACTAGTGAGAATTCACCATATTGTGCCAGCCCTAAACCCACAGGCTTCTCAGGCCATCTTGCTGCCGTGCTTCTATAGCAATCTGCATTCCCTTAGCCCTGCCACATTCTCTCTCTACCTCTAGAAACAGTATTAAATCATTACTGCCATTCCTGAAAAGGACATGTCAATCAAATGCCCTATGGCTCCAGTCATCATCCATATGGCTTCCTAGACCAAAACACTCCTTCCTGGCCATCACTTTCCTTTATGAAGATATGTATTGTCTTCTCCTTTTAGAGTACATGTTCCTTGAGGGCAGAGACTGTACATGTTTAATAAATGCTTTTTCATTCATTCAATCTACCATCACAGAATCTGAGGGTCAGAAGAGATTCTAGTGACCATTTGGTCCAACTGATACAGGAAAGGAACTCTTATCATAACATACTTTTAAAATGGTTATCCAACCTTTGCTTGAAGACCTTCAAGTACCACCTCTCAGGTAGTCCAGTCTACTTTTGGACAGCTTTCTGGTGATGTCATTGTTGTTCAGTCATTCCAGTTGTGTCCTACATGACCCCATTTGGAGTTTTCTTGGCAAAGAGACTGGAGTAGTTTGCTATTTCCTTCCCCAGCTCATTTTATCGATGAGGAGACTGAGGCAAACAGGGTTAAGTGACTTGCCCAGGGTCACACACTAGTTGGTGTCTGAGGCTGGATTTCAACTTAGGTCCTCCTGACTCCAAGCCTGGTGCTCTATCCATTGCACCACTTAGCTGCCCTTCTAGTGATGAGCCCTCTCTAATTCTCTAAGTTGAAACATGGTCTGTTACCAAGATTTGCTCAAAGCTTTTTGATCAGGGTAGAAGATTCCAGAGCTTGTGCTATTCTAACATAACATTTAAAAATTCAGGATCACCTCCATGCTCTAATGAAATATCAGAGTAGGATTTGTGGAATTATATTACCCTTTTAGCTTTGACTAACAGTTAAATGTTAGACTTTCTTTTCAAAAAGGGATTAAGGCATTCTTTCCATGACAATCAACAGACTTAGATGCTAAGCAGATAAATTACCTTTATAAAAGTCTTATGAAGTATTTTAAGTGTAGGAAGATGGAGGGGAAAAGGGTAGGACAACTAGCTCTATAATGCAGCACTTTGGCTTGGGGTGGGGCGAAGACAAGCTGGGCAGAGATTGAATTTCTTTATTAATTATACCAACTCTGCACTCAGGAAACTGCCTTTTCTGGTTAAAATCTCAGCATATGTGCCCATAGATCCTAGTCATACTCTAGCCTACTGGCCATTTGGGACAGTCTGAAAATGCCCATCTATTCTATGTTCACAGGTCCTTTGATTACTAGCTTCCTAAGTTGCTTTTGCACATATAACACAAAGACAGAGACACATTTGACCAAGGAAATTCACATTCCTAAAGCAGCAATCCAACTAGAAGGCCTCTTTGCCTCTGATATTGCTGCCTATTCCCCTGCTGAATTGTTGGTTATGGAGCTAGAGCCAGAAGGAACCTCAGAAACCATCTGGTCTGACCCACTCCTTTTACTGATGTCACTGGGCAGTGAACTTCCTTCTCTTACAAACAGATTCTCTGCTGCTCTCTGGTTTTTGCTCTGCCATTCTGACCACTAAAGACCGGCATCTTCCTGGTGAGCTAATATTTTCATTAGCCTTTCCTCATATTTTTCCAGGTCTTACCAAAGACAATGAAGCTATCTAGATAAACTAACAATTACAGATTAATCATGCCACCAATGGCCTTTGCTATATGCTATTAAAAGTGGTGGATGCTCCCTGAAAGTCCTTGGGCATGGCCTCAACCTGTAGAATCCTTCTGGGCAGATAAATGAAGGCCATTCTCTCCTTGATTCCTCTGCCACAGAGTTGTCATGATATCCACTGCTCAGGTCCAGCACTGAAAACGACCTGACAGATGGGGAAAAGTACATGGAGGGGGGTAAAATGAAAAAAGCCTGGAAAGGTAGGATGGGGCCATGTTATGAAGAGTCCTTGAATGCCAAGGTAATTGTCAGTTGGGATCCACTGTTCATTTCAGCTGTATGCATTACATCTTTGATCTTTGGTGTTCCTGCAGTACAAGACTCTATGAGTCCAGGTAGAAAAAAGTCGGTGGAACAGAAACAAGATTTTTCAGTGTCCAGGGTCCTTGACTTAATTTCTTGTTTCTAGTACAGTGGAATTCAGCTTCTGGCACGGCACCTTTGAATTCTTCTCTCAAGCTCACTCAGCATGTGTATGACCTTCCAGTCTGCATTTGCAATAGTAATAAATAGCTTACACTTATATGCCATTTTAAAGTTGGCAAAACACTTGACATACATAATCTCGTCTAATTGTAACAACCACCTTGTGAAGAGATAAGTGCTATGATTGCCTTCACTTTACAGATGAGGAAATCAGAAGAAGGATTCAGACCCACATAGTTGTAATTTCAAGTGAAGTACTCTTATCCACTATACCCCCTGCCTTCCAAAAGAAAGAGAAAGCTCAGCCTCTTAAGTTAACAGGATCCCAGATTTAGACCTGGAAAGACCCCAGAGGTCAGTTAGTCCACTTAGGAAACCAAGGCCATAGAGGTCACACAGATAGGGAAGGACAGGGATAGCCTCTACACTCAGGGCCAGGGCAGCTTTCTTTGTGCCCTGCAGTCTCACGGTCGTGTTCTGCTGGTGCTCTTCTCTGAGACAGCTGCTGTGATCTCTAGTCTCATATTCCTTTGTCACTCTGGGGAGTGTGTCACCTTGCAGCAGACTGCCGTGGTCTGGGAGATCTGAGGGGGCAAATGGCTGATCCCTGGAGATGTGTCCTTGAGCCAGTCAGGACCAGTTTTGTTCTTCTACAACATGCATAGAGACAGCCTGGTGGTACAATGGACAGTGTTGGAGTTGGAATCAAGAAGACTAGCATTCAGATCCTGCCCAAGACACTTATTAGCTGTGTGACTGGACAGTTTCTTCATCTGTAAAACAGGGATGATAATAAGCACCCACTTCACAGAGTTGTAAGGATCAAATGAGATAACATTTGTGCTTTGCAAGCCTTGAAGCCCTTTATAAACACTAGTTCTGACCTGTCTCTGTGATTGTTGCCCTTGGCTCAAATCTCTTCACCAGCTGTATCAGTGCTGCATACTCTGGACACTGTATTTACTCGCCAAACATTGACCTGGACTCCCATGCTTCCTGGTCCTATATGAGCCTACTGGTCATTTGAGTTAGTTTGAAATGGTTCCTTGTGTTCCATATTCATTGATGCCTTAACTATCAGTCTCTAAGTAGCCTTTCTAGAGGTCATGTAAAATCAGAGGCCTTTTCCTCTCTCCTGTCCAAAGGTATTAATGAATAGGACCAAGGCTTCCTGCACATACTCCATTCCCTCAGGTGATTCTCCAGCTTCCTCAAGTATTCTGACTCTGTGACCTCAGGATACTGCATTTTAAAGAATACTATTATAGCACAGGTGAGGCTTTCTATCAATGTCCTGCATGTCTCTGTATCAGTCTTGTGTTACTTCAGTGGCATGTCCTAGCTAGGACTCAAAGCATTTCCCATTTGGTAGGTGGGGATACTTTCTCAAAAAAGATCATAGCTTCTTCACCTTTGGGTCCCTTGTATTTACACAGTGCAGCTGACAGTCTGTTTTCAGTGCTTAGCTCATGCTACCATTTCCTGAATTACATGTGGTATTTTTCCAATAGCTTGTTCCATGCTTCATCCTCTTCTTCAGTCCATCTTTCTCTCATCAGGACTGATTTAAATCTTCTCATCTGCCTGGGGAGTTCAGTAATTACTTTCTAGAATTCCTTATCAACACCTGTCCCTCCAGCAATGCTGGAATGTACCACCATTTCAGACAATTTACCTAATACGATGCTTTGTATTCATTGTCTACAGCACCACCTAAGATTGTTTCAGTGCAGTTATCACAGTTGTGGAGAGGTGCCCTCCCTGCAGCGAACAGTACTTGAAGGGGGTCCTGTTGGGCACCAGTTTTCTAATTACAGGAAGGCCATGGTGTTGTTTAGCTTAATGCTTAATCAAACAACAATATGCAAATAACTTGGACATACAACAATAGTTTCAAAGTGCCTTGTGTGGCCTGTTAGAATCACATAAGAAAATCTTGCTAGCCAATTACAGCCTAAGAAAAAAATGAAAGGGGAAGTCTTCAAGGTATTTCTGCAGTGCTTGAGCATCCAAAAATAGAGATCTCAGGTGGATCCCCACAGAGTTCCCAGACCAACAAATACACACGGGTCCCCTGAAAGCTACTTCAGATCTGAGGCAGGTTGTGCATCAGCATCCACTTAAAACTGTAGCTCGTGATCCCTACTGATATAGATCCATATTTAAACCAGACCAACCAGAAGATATATTAGTTCAAAGCAAAAGACATTATATTAAACAGTATAGGAAAATAAGTGACAAGAACGATTCCCACCTACTCTACTGCTTGCCCTATGAATTGGGATATATTTTCCTATAGGTTACCACACTTCGAGTGGGAAGAGGGAAACATGATGGGCATAAACATAGCCAGGGCAACTCACATTCTTAAAATGACAACTCAGCTAGAAATCTCTACCTTCAAATGGCTATACTCCCTACGCCATTATAAATTAGAATTAAGTAAATTACAAAGTGCAAAGAAAGAGAGCAATTTAAGACTACTTGGAGGTTGAACAGGTCCCCTGGTAATATTCAGGCTACTAACCAACGGAATTTTTCCTGTTCTTTTTCTTGGAGTCTGACTTTAACCAGAAAGGCAATATACCGTTGTGAAGAGTATTGAACTTGACATCCAAAGACCTAGTTTTGAATTCTAGCCCCCATCACCTATGGTTTGTCCCTTAGCAAATCAATTAACCTCTCTTGAACTGCAGTTCCTTTCCTTGCCTATCTCATAGGGTTATTATGAGGATCAAACAAGATAATTTGCATGGAAGTGTTTGTAATTGCTCTACATATATAAAATATTATTTGTTTCCCCAGTTACGTCCTCAAATGTGAGCTTGTATGGACAGAAAGATTCTAGCATAGGCCCCTTAATTTTGGTAGCCTTCCCTTTCCATTGAGTCTCTCTCTCTCTCTCTCTCTCTCTCTCTCTCTCTCTCTGTCTCTCTCTCTCTCTCTCTCTGTCTCTTTCTCTGTATTATAGAGAACTGTGCTGATTCTGCCATTCCCTTGAGTTGGTGTCCACTGTGACACTTGGAGTCACGGTGAATTTATCTGGCATTGGTCCAAGGATTACTGGATATTTAGTTTTCCATACCTGTCAAAAGCTATTATTGATGGGCACATTTTATAAATGCAATGAATAAATAAAAAGCAGAGAGCCAGTCCTCTCAGCTTTGTGCTTATTAGAGGCTCTGATGAGCAGCTGAAGTGTGTGCTTCTCTCTAAGTCTGGGCCTGCCTTCCCTGGAGGAGAACACATAAGAAGCAGATGGTGTACTGAACAACATATATACATGTAGCATCATAAACACCTGAATTATGTGGTCTTTTGAACCAAGACTAGTTAACTGTAGTTAAAGCTGTTCTTTGTTCATAGCTAATAAGTCATACACTCACAAATGTATGTGTATAGGGCAGCGGTTCTCAATCTGTGGGTCGAGACCCCTTTGGGGGTTGAACGACCCTGTCACAGGGGTCACAGGGGTTGCCTAAGACCATTGGAAAACACATATTTCCTATGGTCTTAGGAACCGAGACACTGATCCTCTATCCCTCTCCAGGCGGGTCTGCCCACATGCAGATACGTCCCCATACGAGTATTAAAGGGTCACAGCATTAGGAAGGTTGAGAACCACTGGTATAGGGGATAATGTCAATATGTTGGTCTAGGTCCCCATTGCCAAGGCTGCTAGGGACTTAGTTTTGATCTTAAAGATATCTCTCTACACAAAGCATAAAAGTATTTGTTTCTACCCATGGATAAGGCCTTTGTTCTGGCACTAAGTATATCTTCTTAAACAAAGTGTTGATATCCCCATTAATATCACATTGGAACATCACATTGGTTATGTCATAGCTAGTCAAATACCTTGGTCTTGGCTTTTAAAAAGAATTACAGCTAAACAAACAGTTGGAGAGAGTCAGAACTGAGATATGAAAAGAGGAAAGGCACTATACCCACATATTTGGAATTTGTTTCCTGAAGAGTAAGCCTGCCCATCTGCTAGACCCCTGTAGAAAAACCATGTGGTCCCCAGTGAAGAGGGAACCACTTTACCTAAGAAATGGAAATTGTGAATTGTATGGGCTATGCATGTCCCCCATGTCTAGTGGAGGGCCATCAGTTCTGCAATGACATCAAGTAACCTTTTGGGGTATATGTGGGGAGGAGGAGAAGTGGGGGGAATGTCACAACCAGTTGCAGTATAAGTTTACAGAATCATGTAGATCTTTATACAAGTAGAACTTACTAGAGGGAAAAGGGTCACCTCCCTAGAGGTTTGATTACTTTACCCTAACAGAAGACTTCAACCCTAGGCTAAGTACATGAGTCTGGTATACTGAAAAGGTCCCTAGAGACACTGGAAACTCACAGGAGAGGGAAGGAAAGTTGTTTTAATGTTTATGGGCTCAGATATGTATATATGGGTTTTTTTGTTTGTTTGTTTGCTTTTGATCAGGTTAGTTAAGTCTGTTAAGTAGTCAATGTATTGTTAGCCTGAATGCTTGAATAGGGGTTGTAATTCCTTTCCTTTTACTGCTGAGACTTAATATAAAATTTCATGTTCCTAGGGGAAACTTTAGGTTGGGGTATTAGCCAAAATGAATTATGTGTGGGATGTCCCCATTATTGAACCTGGTCTGTGTAAACCCAGAGCTTCATGTGTACATGAACCACACATGCACACGTCCCATAAACTTCTCTTCCAACTTATACATAAACTGCACGCATACCTATCTTTCACACATTCTCCCCCACACAGTCCCTCTCACATTCAGCCAGCTCACATACTACCCACGCCCCTTTCTAGATCTGTTTCTCTTCTTCCCCTCACCCCGGGGTTTCTGAAGGAGGAAGGTTTTTCTTTTTCTTTTTTTTTCTTGCAGAGTAAGTCAGCAGCTGCCTGGGAAACAGAAGGAGTTAACAGCTATATTTTTAACTTGGCACCCATGGGAGTAAATGACAATGTCTAACGTATGCATTAATACATGATGAAGTATTCTGGTGAGTATGCTTAGAACACGAGAGCATAAAAAGATACAGTACTAGGATATGCTAGTGTCCACTCAGCTCAATATTGTGACAGGACATCTGCCTCTGACATTAATTAACTGTATGACAGTTAACAGATGACAACTTCTCTGAGCTTCAGTTTTCTCATCTATAAAAGAGAGACAGTAACGCTCGCACAAACTACCTCAAAAGGGTCTTGGAAGGAGAGTGTTATACAACCCTAAATACTAAATAAAGTGTCACCATTATTGTTATTTACCAAAGCGCGGGAACCACGCATATCTCACATAATGTCAGACTGAAAAGTCAACGATGGGCCGTAAAGATAACTGCATTTTCATAATAATTCGATTCAGCAAGCATTAAGCACTAGTTATTTGAAGACACTGTGCTAGGTGCTACAAAGACAAAAGTGAAACAATACCTGACCTCAAGGAGCTTATGTTCAAGTGTGTGGATGGGTGGATGGGTGGGTGGGGGAGTGGCCAGCAGCTCTGCGGCAAAGAAAGGCAAAGGAAATAAAAGTAATTTGGGGGAAGGACTATCAAGCATGGGTAGGGATGGGGTGGTGAGGCTAGTGCCCTATGTATAAGGCTTGACAGCTAACTGATTGGTTGTTGGGGGTGAAGGACCAAGACAATGAGACTGACTCAGAGCTTTGGAACTAAGGTGACTGGAAAGATGATGATGCCCTTGGCAGAAATAGGGAAGTTAAGCAGAGGGATGGATTTAGAGGGAAGTTCATTGTTGGACATGCTAAACTTAAGATATCTATGGGATACCCAGGTGGAGATAATAATAATTCATTATTATTTAACTTACCTTAAACCTTCTCAGAATTTATTTACATTTCACTTTGTACTATTTCTTATACAACAAAATCCATACAATACTAGTTGTATACAGAAGTTGGTTTTTTTTTTTTAAATGACCGTCTTTAAACCTCCAGTCTACTAGTTTTAGTATTAGGATTTGGTGAAACTAGTCATTTCCACCACAGGGATAGTTGCATTCCTGTCATAAACTCTGATTATCTCCTCTTTCAGCCATTATCTTTTCAGACTGAAAAGATTATGCAACCCATGGCCGAGGACCACAGCTTTGTGCTTACAAGGTTCATTTTCTAAGGCTTCTTGACAATAACCTTTTAAGGGTTTTGTCCCCATCTTGTAACATCAGAATTTGGCTTGTGTCTAAAAGATCCCTCAGCTCTCACACGAACACTCATGCTAACAACAGCAAATATAGGACAAGTTATTTTTTTCTTTTTTTTTTTTAGCCTGACCAAAAACACAAAGGACTCACACATATTCCTGAGCCCCAAAACAGTCAAGACTACTCTCTTTCAAATGAACTTGCAGCTTCTTCAGGGAACTATAGAATCATCCAGACTTATAGTACTATTCTGATTGGAAACCCCACAAGGAGAAAGAACTTGGTGTTCATAGACGACTCACTTTCCCCTCCTCTCAGTTGTTCCTTGCCTCCCTAGGGACTGGTATAGTGCTCCTAATTTATGGTTCTAAGCTGCATGGGTTCCCTTCCATACAGATAAGAATTTGGTATTGCTAGAGAATTCAATAACCCTCTCTTCCAGTAGGTTCTACCTTCCCTCAGGACCAATGAAGTCTCCACCTGACTCAGAGTACCAATGAGGAAATAGGTCTGGATTGTTCCTTCACATTGTGGCTGCCTGCTGTTCTAATCTTCCTTCTCCTTCATATGGCAACCTGGCAACATTTCCTTCTCTTCTCCCATGTCTTCAGCTCCTTTTTGGTGTATGTATCTGTGTCTCCAACTGGCAGCTTCCTCCATTCCTAACATGGGGCTACATAGATGCACAGCCCTGTCCCAAAGAAACTGAAACCTTGTCTGTTATTATCCTCCCTCCAAATGTATATGTGTATATGTATCTATATCTATATCTATATCTATATCTATATCTATATCTATATCTATATCTATATGTTTGACCTCAGTACCTAAACTCAGGTGTGTGAATTAGCTGTGAACTGGAGTTAAAGTCAAAACAAAGACGTTAGTTAAGAGCGAGGAGGGGCTCCTCCTGTAGTATATCTCTGCACACCTGCTCTGCACACTTTAATGTCCTGTAGATGTTCATCTCCTCTTTACTCTTCTCTGGACATAAATCTGGCCAGGTTAATTGATTAAAAACATCTATACACCTCTAGCAGGATGTCATAGAATAGAGCTGACCAAGCCAGTCCAGTTCTGACTAGGTCAGTTGGGTATCTCTGGTTCAAAGCTGGAATGGAATGAGACACTTGTAGTCCACCTAAGAGTTAACGAAAGAGATTCAGAGCAGGGAAAGAATTATTTACTGAGGATCCAGTTGACTAAGGTAAATGCATCTTTCCTGTACCACTAGTGTTCATGCTGCTGCTCTGTGGTCTGAGAGCTCCAGCCCCTCATGATCTGGACATTTTTATACTCAGGTAGATATGTATATGGCCCAAGCCCTAGTCCTCCTGAGCCAACCAGATCTTAAGGATTTCTAAGGAAAGTCCTTCTAAGGAAAATCCTTGTTTAACCTAAAGGAGTGGGGCCTTAGGATATTGCTTCATCATATGAAAAAAGAATTCCAGTACCTGAGGTGTGTCGGGGAAGAGAGAAGGAGCTCACAGTTGTAGGGAGAAACAACAGGTTATAGAGAATGTGTTTGTGAATTTGTGTACCCTCAGCAAGACCTTCGAGGGTTACTGTTGCAATTGCCACATTCAAAGAAGCAGCAGTTGCAGAACATATTGTATTAGCAAGCACCTCATTGTGGTTTAGAAAGATGATTTGCTTTATGCAAGAGTCAGATTGTTCCCAGATTGTCATCTCTTTGTTCATGGTGTCACTGTCCTTTGAACTGAAATAACTGATGGTGGTCATTTCTGCCTTTATGTGTAAGTGTAGCTGAAAAGATCAATGCATAACAGCAGTCCTTTCTTCTCTACACATATATAAAAGTCATCCTTCCGTTTGCCAGTGCAGATGCCACTTGTAGAATGGAATATTGATTTTGACTGTTTCTTGAAATCTTTTCTGTAAGACATCTTACCCCAGTTACTAATTGTTATTTTCTAGTGTGATTTATCTGCCTCTTACCCATATCTTAACATACAATTGAGCCTTATTATTTCTCTCTCTCCTTTTACCCTGTCCTTCCTCACCAGTATTTTGCTTCTGACCATCACTTTCCCCAGTCTGCCCTTCCTTCTATCAATTCTCCCTCCCTTCTTTTATCACCCTCCCTTCCTACAGCACAAGATATATTTCTATACCCCACTGAATGTGTGTGTTATTCCTTCTTTGAGCCAATTTCAGTGAGAGTAAGGTTCATTCGATGCCCACCCACCCCCATCTTTCCCTCCACTGTAAAAACTCTTTCATGCCTCTTCATGTGATATAATTTACCACATTTCTACCTTTCCCTTCTCTCTTCTCCCAGTGCATTCCTCTTTCTCACTCCTTAGTTTTGTTGTTTTCTTTTTTGGGTATCATCCCATCAAAGTCAACTTATTTCCATGCTTTCTGTCTATGTATACTCCTTCTAACTGCCCTAATAGTGATAAACTTCTTAAGAGTGACAAGTATTGTTTTCCTTTATAGGAATGTAAACAATTTAATCCTATTGAACCCCTTATTTCTTCTCTTTCCTTTTTACCTCTTTATGCTTCTTTTGAGTTTTGTATTTGAAAATCAGATTTTCTATTCAACTCTGGTCTTTTCATTAGTAATGTTTGTAAGTCCTCTAGTTCATTGAATATCTATTTTTCCCCCTGAGTGGGAAATTCTTGATTGTAATCCTAGCTTCCTTGCCTTCTGGAATATCATATTCTAAGACCTTTTCTGCTTTAATGTAGAAGCTGCTAAATCCTTTATAATCTTGAGATTGTAGCTCCATGATATTTGAATTGTTTCTTTCTGGCTGCTTGTAGTATTTACCCCTTGACCTGGGAGCCCTGGAATTTGACTATAATATTCTTGGGAGTTTTCATTTGGGGATCTCTTTCAGGATGTGATTGGTGGATCCTTTCCATTTCTATTTTACCCTCTGGTTCTAGGATATCAGGGTAATTTTCCTTTATAATTTCTCAAAAGATGATGTCTAGCCTCATTTTTTATCATGGCTTTCAAGTAGTCCAACAATTCTTAAATATTTCTATTCTTATGTAAAGTTGCATAGGATCATATCAATGACTCAATCACCCCACGTAACTAACAAGATAAATCCTTAACCAGGTGAGAACACTTCTACTGAGTCAATCAATGTTTTAGATGAAGAGCAAAAAGTTTAGTTTAGAAGTTCTTAGATGAAATGGAGAGACACTTGGACAAGAAGTCTATTTAGATTAGTTGAGGGGACTTGGTCATGCACTGTGGATCTTGAATAAAACCAACAAGCTAGTTCAGAATCAAGTCCTCAAGTGTCTGGCAACTTAGTGATAGAAGCATGTCCAACCAGACTCCCACCTTCAGTCTCCCACCTTGACTAGAGAAGGACCTTGTAAACTTTAGAGAGTCAAAAGTCCTGGTCCTAGCAACATCCCCAGAACAGACGATGCCATCTCTTCATTGGGAGCCAGCAAAAGGCAGCTTTAAGTTTCTACAAGGATCCTAGTCTAAGGAGCCTATACCTAAGAGAAAATCATGAATATCCCAAAAAGGGAAGAAAAGGACTTCCAGCAAGCAGGGCGTATGAATTACCTCTTTGCTACATGTACATTCTAAGCTTAAACCCACTTTCCCCTAGATTCTGTATATGTTGGTAGGGAAGTATGTCACAGAATAGTTGGGAATATTCTTTATCTGCTATCCTTACCATATCACTTTAGTAAATATCCCTTTCAAAAAGCTTATTAAGTCTAGCTGACCAATTGATATGAAATAATAATCATTGAGGTAAGAATACCAGTGAGAGCTCATAAGCTCTTACACTAGAAAACCATCCCCAACTTCCTCAGGACCCTTCTAGAATCCTGATGGGACCAGTAGTAGCCACACTCTGGGGATCCAACGTTCTAGTGAGATTATGGATTGGGAGAGTCCAGAGCATGTGCCACATTTATTTTTTTGAAAGGCACAATTGACTAGAAAAGTAAGGCAATGTCAGTTAATAATGCCCATAGAAACCCTGGTTGTTCAAACCCTAAATCCATAACCAAGATTACTTGGTGTCTGTCAGCTTAGCCAAACTGCAACCAAGGTACCCTGGAGAAAGTAGCATTTATCTTACACGTGAAGCAGTAGCAAATACCTTATTGCCCTTCTTTGAAAAATGGCAAACTTTTGGATTAGAAAAAGAAATAAACCTTGAATTACTTGTATTTAAAAGTATTTTTTTACTCTAAAAAGTATTTTTAATAGACTTTAAAAGACTCTGAGTTCACACAGATTGAGTCCAGTGCAGGGGGGCACAAAGAGGTTTGTTTTCTCTCTTTGGCTTTTTTCTCCTACCTGGGAGTACTCCAGGAAAGTCTATAATTATAGCTTATATTTGGCGGAGATCTAGGTTTCCTCAGGTGTGGATAACAGGGTGTCAGGCACTCAAAGTAGCAATCCATATGAGCAGGAGAGCTTTTATTTCATCCCACAGAAAATGCAGAAGATTCAAAGAAGCCCATAAATGTAGAAGAAACACATGAGACACTCAAATGATTAACATAGCTCCCTTTGGAAGGAAACTAAACTTAGGGTCACCACCAGGGCAACCCTTTGATATTCTGATGGATTTCTAGGCCTCCTGCCCCATTCCCACATGGTGTCATAGTCTCTGCCAGGCTCAGAGTGTCATATTCAGAAAGCAAATTAATTTTGAGGATACTGAACAATTATTGTTGTTGAGTTGTTTTCAGTCCTACCTGACTCTTCATGACCCCAAGTGGGTGTTTTCTTGGCAAACATGGTGGAGTGGCTTGCCATTTCCTTCTCCAACCCCTTTTATAGATGAGGAAACTGAGCAAACAAGGTTAAGTGACTTGCCTAGGGTCACACAACTACTAAGCATCTGAGACTGGATTTGAGCTCAAGAAGATGAGTCTTCCTGACTCTAGGCCCAGCACTCTAACCACCTCCCCACTTATCTATCCAAACAATAGACCCACACTGTAATTTCTTGACTTGACTCTCCTAGTAGAATACTGCTCAGGAATGATTGGGTATCAGGTGGGTGATTTTCTTCTTTCTCCAAGGAGCATACTACATATGAAAATCCCTTTCTCTCTCTAGAAGGTCCAGTCCCCAAACTCATAAATTTAGCTTGTCATCTATAAGGCACCCCCTCATAGCTGATGCTGCCCAACAAATCACCCTACTCTGGAAGGAAAGCTAGATTTCAGTATCACACTGCCTAAGGAATTCAGAATCTCCCCTCTTCCACACAGGAATTTGGAGTTTAAGAACATGGGAGCTACTCTCTCAGGCCAAGTTTCTATGTTCATGTATACCTCTACTGTATGCTTCTACAGGGAATCGATCAATGTCCCAGCTGCCGCCGCCTCTTCTGCTGAGAAATCTACTTTCAGAACCTCTCTTCTCAGGCTGCTTGCAAGCTTATACAACTACAATGTACCTCTCCCTCCAAGGTATCCATTTCCATTTCATGGTGGGGAAAGGCTTGTGTGGACATATGTTTCCCTCCCTGAAAGACCAGGCCCACTCTCCTCCTTGCTGGTCTGTCTTTTGGATAGGAAAAAGAAGAAACCTAATCCTGCCTATTCAGTTTTATAGAGCATGAAGAAGGGCAGCTGCTCCAATGAGAGTCTATCCTCCTGAGTTGCAGCCAGCCAGACATCTTGGAGGAAGCCCTAGTTACTGAGAACACACCAGGAGTTCCGAGTCTGATCAGCAGGGTACCATTCATTATTACTCCTCTACTTAGCATTTTCCCCCAAGCCAAGGGTCACATACTCTGTGGATGTGGATCACCTGCTATTCTACATACTTGACTTATGCATGCTATTATTCCCTTCACCTGAGCAGGCTTGTTTCCTTCTCTCCATTATTCTATGTCCCTTTCTTTTAAAACTTGGCTCAGAATTCACCTTTGGGAAATTGTCCATAGTTAATCTCTCAGACCATTTGCTCCTCTAACTCCATATCCTCTTGACATCTATGTACTTTGTTCTACATTTATTTACAGTTGCTATGTGAACATTAAATTGCACTTGCTGATGTATAATTCTGTTGAAAAATGCATTCCAGTTTTTTGCTCTGTGTGTATTATTTCCCCTAATGGATTGCAAACTTCTTGAGTGCAGGAAGTCTATCTTCTTCATGGGTACATCTCAGAAAAAAACCTGATATAGGGCTGTGCACATAGTAGGCACTCAGTAATACTTGCATTAATGGTATTTGTGAGGCCCCACATGTAGCATGGGGGTATCATGTGGCTTGAAGGGAGTAAGAATAGACATCTCTACCCTCTTCTCTTCCCCACCTCCTCCAAGGGAGACTTTGTTTCCTGTCAGGAGGGGAAGCAGGAAGTTTAGGATGGAAGCCATTCTGCTCTCCTCATAGAGAGGGGGTATTAGGTTAGAATTACACCTATCTGGTCTTTAAATATTGTTAGTCTAAGGGCTGAGAGCAGCTTCAAAAAGTGAGATAGTCTCACTTCCGATTGCTATGTTATTATGGGGGGGAGAAAGGAGGTTTCCCAAGCTCTAGATCCAGTTGCACAATGAACGCTCAGCAATTATCAAAGAAAACCCCTTTATCCATATCAGTAGCAAAACAGAAATCAGAAAAAATACCCGTGGAAGAACATATACCAGACAATACAGAGTGAAGGAGCTCTCTGTTCAGACCAAAGTAACTCAGCTCAAACAACAGAGAGATAGAGTCTCAGATCTTACCCAAGGGGAACTTCATTGATGTCTCTAATGGAGCAAGCTAGGAATAGATGGGAACATGCTGGAGACTGCCTGCTCCTCTCATGCCTTCCCAGAGTCTCTTCCTTCAGCAGCCTGAAGGGAGGTTGGCCTCATCTATCTTTTTTTCTTGAACCTGGAAACCAGAAGCAGCAGTGACTGCAGAGCCCAAAACAACTTGAAAAACTTTCTAAGAAAACTGAAGAGCTCTTCTCCCCCACTCTCCAACTCTGCCCCATCTTTCACACAGGGCAGAGCATTCATCTCCACCAATAAGGATAGAGATCCATACCAATGGACTTTGGAACTGAGGTCACAACAGATAAAGAAGAGGGAGAACAAGAGAAAAACACACAAAAAAAGGACTGTCATGAAAACCCCAGTTGTAATCTTAGATTTAAGTAGAACTCTGTAGAAACTAGCAAACAACAGAGATCTAAATCTTAAGAGATTTAGGAGACACAGGCTCAGGGAGGGAGTCTCTCTGAACAAGAGAGGGGTTTACTGCTTCCTTGCTGGCCAGGGGATGTATCATAGGGTCAGAAGTATAGAGTTGGAGGATGACTTTAGAAATCATCTAGCCCAGCTCTCTCATTTTCCAGATGAGAAAACTGAGTCCCAGAGAAGTTAAGTGATACCCCTGGGGTCATTCAGGTAGTAACTGGAAGACCTAGCATTTGAATCCAGTCCAACACAGTCCCTGCTCTGAAGGAACTCACGGCATAATTGGGGATACAATATGCAAAAAACTACGTACAAACAAGGTATAGACAGGATAAATTCCATGTCTACTCTATATAGCTGTAATTTGTAAATTGTGTGTGTGTATGTATTATATATATGGATATGGATATGGATATGTGTTTACATATATGTTCATATATATAGTGTGTACAGTTTATAATCCTAACATCTGTTGTGTTTTGTTATATTCAAGTTGTCTAGAGTATATTTCTATTAATCGTTTTCAAGATTGTTGGCAGAATTATATTCTGAAGGCTGTAGCCCCAGGAAAAACACCTCAAGTCCTTGGATGGTGCAATAGAAGTGACAGTAGAGACTAAGATGTCCAAGAATAGTATTTTGTAGGATTTTAAAGATCTAGAGGCCCATAGAGGTCATTTAGTCCAGCCCCCTGTATTGTTAATGATACTTGCAGCTTCTGTGGAGGTGTGAGACCAATAACACCAGCACACAGGATGGCTGCTAGCACAGGTTCTTTGATCTGCTTCTCTAAAAGAAAGACAGCTTCAAAGGGGTCAACAATCTTACTTGAATTAAACGGTGCGGACAGATAAGTAGAAAGAAGTGAGCATCCAAGAAAGAATCCAATAGATAGGACCCCAACTGTCTAAATAAATTAATAAATATATAATCACCACACCAGGGAGCACCAACATCTGGGTTCACAAAGCCAGGGGATCCCTTAACAACAGCTACCCCGAGTCTCATCTGGCCAAATCACAAAGACCTCAGGTGAACATTCTTCCCATGAGTGAGCCCCAAAGCAAAATACCAATCTCCCAGTATATATAGTTTTCAATTAATAGACTCAGAGCCAGAAGGCATCACAACCCACATAGCCCCGTGCCTAATTGGCCCAAAGCCAAAAGGTGTGAAAGCCTTCCTGCAAGCAACCCTTTCCATAAGGAGGCTTCCCACTAAGCAAACTCCTCCCCCAAGACAATGTAAATCTCCCTGAATATTTTCACCTGACTGGTTCTATGTGATTCAGTACCTTTAGACCTAGGAACATGGCCCCTGTTCCCAGGAAAAAAAAGGGGAACACATGTGGTCACATAGGCCTATTAATGGACAGGGAAGAGCTTATATTCCATTACCCCTACACCCCCTCAGATGAGGAAGCAAAGGCCCTGAGAGGGTAGGTAGCTTGCCTAAGGTCACACAGGTGGTGAGTCTCTGAGGCAGGATTTGAACCCATGTTCCTCTGACTACAACGTCAGCACCCTTCTCCCTGCATCAGTTCTACCTCTGTTATCACAAAGAGATAAGCTTAGATGTGGCAAAAAAAAAAAAGAAGGAAAGCAGGGAAATTGAGGCATCATCAAGAAAAAGGGGGAAATCTAAATTATAAGAAAAAGGGAGTAATGAAGGAGGCAAGGAAGAGTGATAAAGAGTCAATAATAAAAGAAAGGGCTATTTGTAAGTACTAGACCTTTCATTAATGAAGAGTAATAGAAAATTCTCTGCTCTTGAGAGACTCAGCTTCTTATACTAGTAGGACGGGTATCATGCCACTTGCAGTGTTGTGGACAATAATAGAGCAGAGACCTGGAAAAAAATTCTCCATTGGCTCAAGAAAAATGTCAACTTTAGGTCTCAGTTTAGAGGATTGACCAAACAACTTTCATGGAAATTTTCTCTCCCTTTCCTTCTCCCTCTGCCATGCCCTTTGTGTATCCACACAGACCAAGATATTCCAAAGAAAACACCTACATTGAGAATTCACCATAAAACAAAAGTGAAATGCAGGATTTATGTCCACAAGGCCCTTGTCTACATGATGAAACACCCACCATAAATAATATAAATACACCTCTGATATCAGCCCCTCTGAAGAAATCCATTGACCTTACCAAAGTATAATCAGATAAACTAAGAAAAATATATACACAAACTTTGAGAAAAACAAATACTCCAAGAAAACAGAGTGAGACAGAGAAAAAGAGTCAGAGAGAGAGAGAAATCTCTTTATGTAATTATCTTTGCTTGGAATACCCTCCTTGTTAGTGTCAGAACTCAGTGGGCAGTGAGCCAGGATGATCAGGGATGGTCTATGCTCTACAGACAAGACAGATCTATCAAGGCAGGCAGTCTAAGAAGGCTTCACCAGTAAGTCCTGAATTGGGACAGCAAGAAAATATCCAGCCTTCCAATCTTAGTCCCCTCTCTCTCCTTCCTCAAATTATCTTATATTTACTTATCTATTCCCATGCTATATCCTCTCAGTACAAAGGCAGGTTTTGACTCGTGCCTAGTACAATGCCTTGCACGTAGTATTCATTTGTTGAATTGAACTGAATGTTACAACAGGCCATCAGTTGAAGACAGTGTTAGGACAATAAGTATCGAGAACCCAAAATATGAGAACTCTCTCATAGGTCCTCCTCCAGTA
Organism: Pseudochirops cupreus; assembly: GCA_028627135.1. Classification (NCBI taxonomy): domain Eukaryota; kingdom Metazoa; phylum Chordata; class Mammalia; order Diprotodontia; family Pseudocheiridae; genus Pseudochirops; species Pseudochirops cupreus. The sequence continues at coordinate 295,466,967 of CM053583.1, forward strand.
AGCAGAAAGGAGACTGTTTCACCAGGTACCTATGATGGAATGCTAGACAAGGTAGGGGGCATGAATTTAGTCAGGCAAGTGTTCCAGGTATGGCCCTGAAGACCACAGATTTTCTTGACTTGTAAATAGTTGCTTCCTGGTCTAGAATTTTGTGGACCTCCAAACTACTCTTTGTGTTTCTATAGCCTGGGAGATATGGTATAGGCTATAAGTATGTAGGAAAGCCAAACCTGACTGGATGAAGAAAGTAATGGTGAAAGATTACCTTCAAAAGTATAGCAGTTGGAGTCTAAGCACTATAGATTTCATGATTTCTGCAATGGCAAATATACTGTTAAAATGATTATTTTTGATGGCTAAGCCATATGGAGACAATTCATAGAGAGTCAAGCCAAGACCCCTACATATAGAGTTTCCAGAAGCTTTCCAGTGTTCTTTGTATGTGGCCCATAGAGAAGAGTCAAAGAGCAGTAAATCAACAGGAAAGTTTGGATGTTAGACTGAGTACCCAAATTGTGGATGTGGAAGTAAAGTGCTGGGGAAGAAGGAAGTAGCATGAATGAGACATGTAAGAAGCAAAAAGAACATTTTGTGTAGGAGAGTTATTGTATGTGTAATTGTTAGTAGAGAGGACTTTAGTCCAGTTATCATACTGGTATATCATATAATGGTGTGCATTATTCTAAGGTACCATTTGTTTCCTTCAGTTTGACCATCTGTCTGTGGGTGATGAGCAGACAATGGAATTGACTTCCCAGGATGAAAATAGAGTTAGCCAGAGAAAGAATATTAACTAGGGTCTGAGCAGAAATAATCTTGTTAGAGAGACAGAACCTATCCTGAAAGAAAAGGTGAGTGGTAATGGTGGTGGTGGCAGCCCAGGATGTCCACTGATATGAACAGAAGCATCATTTTCAAAGTATCCACCATAAGGAACAGTGATCATTTTGGAGGTACTAGTAAGTTGATGACTGAGTACATATAGATCCAGTATAATAAAAATGACAATACTACATAAATTAACCTACCTATACAGTACAATCTCAGTCAGACTGTCAAAGAATTATTTCATATAGCTGGAAAAAAAAATAACATCTGATAGAACAAAAGTTAGAAAATCTCAAGAAAAGTAATGGGAAACAGTGGGAAAAGGGGCCCTTGCAATACCAGATCTCAAACTATACTACAAAGCAGTGATCATCAAAATGATTTGGTACTGGTTACAATATAGAGGTCAGTCAGTGGAATATATGAATTACATATCACATAAAAGCATAATGTCAGTAAACCCAAATACCCTTGTCACTGGAGCATGGACGCACTAACTGACCAAAAAAACTGCAAAGCAGTCTACCAGAAATTAGGTATGGACCAACAAATATCTCAAATTGCATACCAAGATAAACTTTGAATGGTAAATTACTTATACATTAAAAAGTGACACTGTGAATAAATTAGAGGAACAAGGAAGAAATTAACTTTCACATCCGTGGAAAAGGGCATGGGCAAGAAAGGGGTAGAGAAGATCACAGAAAATAAAATGGACAGTTTTGATTACATAAAATTAAATCATTTTTGTACAAATAAAACCAATGCAGTTAAAAATAGAAGGGAAACATGTAACTGAGAAAATGATGTTCTTTTGCAACAGATTCTCCAAGATATATAAGTACCTTATTCAGATTTAGAAGACAAAGAGCCATTTCCCAATTAATAATTGGCCAGTGGATATGAATAGGCAATTTTCAAAGGAAGGGGTCAAATTTATTTATAGCCATGTGGAAAAAATGTTCCAGATCACTAATAACTAGAGAAATGGTTGAATTTAAGGAACCCTGAAGTCCCACCTCACATCTATCAGATTGGCAAAGATGGCAAAAGAGGAAAATGACAAGTGTTGGAAGGGCTGCAGGAAAATGGACATGCTGATGGTGGATTTATGGATTGGCCTAGTCATTCTGGAAAGCAATTTGAAACTATGCCCCCAAAGTCAGTAGCTTGTGCATACCTTTTGGCACAGTGATAATACTACTAGGCCTGTACCCCAAAGAGATCATAGGAAGAGGAAAAGGACCCATACGTAAAAAAATACTTATTTATAGAAGCTCTTTCCATAGTAGCCCCAAACTGGAAACCAAGGGACTTCCTTCCATTGAGATATTCTCTTAAAACAAACTATGATATAAGAATTATATTCATAAGAATATAATGGAATATTACTGTGCCATAAGAAACAACAAAATGGGTATTTCAGAGGACACTGGGAAGAACTATATGAACTGATGAAGAGTGAAATGAGTGGAACTAGTAAAGAGGTAAAGGGTTAGGGGTTTAGGGGTGCTTGAGACCCCAAAATACCAATATGCTGGGTCCTGCCAAATGAATTCAACTCAAGTCTTCTCTCAGCCAAAGAAAAACAAAGTTTATTAAAAGTTCGCCATATTGGGTAGACTCTTAAGGAGCCTTGGTATCTATGATGCTTGCAATGGGCAAGAGGGCCAAAATCATCTGACCCAGAGTCTGTGCTGCAAAATTCTATGGCGTTCTCACACCACATGGAGGCAGATGGGGTCTTATATGCAGGAAAGTTGTGGGAGGAATCTAGGAGTGGTCTAGAGGAGGAGTTTGGGGAGGGTCTTCAGGAGGAGTTAATGAGGTCAGACTCCTGTAAATGAGTGAAATTGCTGGAGGCTACCTGGAGATGATAGACAGTGGTGGGCTAGGCCAGTTCTAGGGTGTAACAGTTGATTTGGGTGTGGATATTTTGGTAGGTTCAAGGGTGAGAAGTAGATGGACAATGGAGGGCTAGACTACTAAGAGTAAGAGATTTGGGCCCAGCTATAATGAAAGGCTTATGGCCTCAGGCAAATGCCCCATCAAGTGGGAAGATTCAATCAGAGTTCAAAGTGTTTTCCCAGAGTCTGTACCTCACAGATTCAAGGAGAGCTCAAGGGGGTTCCCAGAGCCTATACCTCATCACTAGGAGAACACACCATACAGTGACAACATTATAAAGAAAAACAACTCTGCAAGACTTTAGAACTGTTATTCATGCAATGACAAACTACAGTTCCAGAGGACTAAAGATGAAGCCTCCTACCAGCCTCCAGCCAGAGAGGTGATGCACTTAAACACAAAATGAAGCATAGCCAATGTGAGAATTTGTTTTACTCGACTATGCATATTGTTATATAAGGAGACAGAGATGTAAAAACATATTACTGTCATTATACATGTTATAGTAATGTACATGCATATGTACAGACACACACATCTATATAGTGGGGGAGATAGCAAATATACAAAAGCAAACAAAAAACAAACAGGCTGTAAGAAATAACAGAAGGAAGGCACTAGAGTTGAGAGGGGTTGGAAAAGGGTTAATGTAGAAAATGGAATTTTAGTTGGGACTTAAAGAAGCCAGTAGGCAAAGACGAGAAGGGAGAGCATTCCAGGCATGGGGGGAAGTGCCAAAGAAAATGCCTGGAACCAAGAGATAGCTTTGTGTATATAGAACTTCGATGAGGCCAGTGTCATTGAAATGAAGAGTGTGTCTCAGGGTGGTGAAGGGCTTTGAATATATTTGATGCTCAAGGCATTAGAAAGCCACCAGAGTTTATTAAATAGGGGAGTGATATGGTGGGATTTACACTTTAGGAAAACCACTTTGGTGGCTGAATGGAGGATGAATTGGAGTGGGGAGAGACTTGAGAACCCACCAGCAGGGTGAAATAGTCCAGGAGTGAAGTGATGATGTCTGTGCTGGAGTGGTGGCAGTGTCAGAGAAGGGGGCAGATTCAAGAGATGATGCAAAAGTGAAATGGACAGGTCTTGGCTACAGATTGGATATCGGTGGGATGAGGGGATAGGGAGAGAGTGTGAGGAATCCCAAATGACTCCTAGGTTGTGAACTTGATAGACTAGGAGGATGCCTTTGCCCTCTACAGTAATAGGAATGCAGGTGCTGGGTAGAAGTGGGGAATAGATTGGAGGGGGGTGAGATTAAGATTAAGAGGAACCTGGGTTGATAACCCTGCTCTACCACTTGCTAAATTTGTGAACATACCTACCTCACAGTGTTATTGTGAGGGAAAAGCTTTGAAACCCTCAAAGTGCTATAGAAATATGAGATTTTTGTTATTATCAGGAAATCATTTTGTAACCCTTGAAGCATGGGTAGTTATTAATGTTACAATCTGGAACAAGGTGCTATGAGGGTGGGTAGGTGCTGTAGGAGGCCTTTAGGCTTGCCCGTACCATCATTTGTCCATACAGTGTCACCTATCCTTCTGCATTGAAAACCACTATTAATCTTGGTCTGAGAAAGTGAACTTAAGGCATCTTGGCATAGCTGAAGAACTTTGGTCTTTATGAGACTAAATGGGATATGTTAACAGCACCTTCCATGCAAAATCCTGGGTGGTGAGTATCCTAGAGTTGGGGATTAAAAGGGGGTAATGTGAGTTATATTCATGCCTAAATGGACCAACCTTTCTGTTACTCAGGTTAACTAGAATAGATCTGGAAGTAAAATTTACTGGAAGTAAAATTCTCTGGGAAGGGCAGTGATTTCATATTAATTAGACTTATTGCATCTGGCCAGACTGTTGGTGATTCCAATCTAGAAGAGGCAGTAAGTTTTCCCACCCCAGTCAGAAGTAATTTTGACTGATCAGGTATACATGCAATGCCTGCAGAGCCCACAATATAAACAGATTTATAGAAATAACATTCCTTTTCTTTCAGTGTTAGGGTTTGACACCCACTTTCTTTGGGCCTGGTTAGTGCCCTGATGGTAGTATCTTTCCTATGGTTCATACATTTCTGTCATCCTTTATTCTGTGTACTCTGGCTGATCAGGGCCAATAAAATTCCAGCTGTCTCTACCAAGACTAGCTCTTGCCCCAGAGTAAAGAGGTCGCTCATTCCTTCCTCAGATTAATTAAAACTGATTGATTTTACTCTATTCCCTGGATATAAATCTGGAACTAGCTGACATAATTCAACATAGCATGACCATATAGCCAGTGTCAGTTTAGTCATACCTATGAGATTGGGTATGATTCACAGACATTAGATCACCTGGGGTAAGAACATAAATAATAAAACTAGGACTGAGTGATCAGAGGAGTCAGGAAGAATCCAAAACCTTGGACAGCTCAGTAGGATAGCTGCTATAATTTTTCAAATATGTCCCTGACTGTGGGTAGTACCCAACTGGCCCCATCCCCAAATGAAACTGTCTGAAATTTAAAGGACCTTTTTCTTGTTTTTACTAGCTCTGTCCTTTTGAAGAAGAGTTTCTCCTAATTTGCCCAGGATTTGCCTTCTTTACCTAATTTGCTTTCTCTATCTATCTTAGATGGTAGGGTCTTGTCCCATGAAGCTTCTTTGGGACTCGAATTTCAGGGAGGGAGTGGTCTCATCTTCCTCTTTTTCTGTGGTGGAGTTCTTATTCCTTAGGTTCCCTATATTCCCATGGTCCCTTAAAACCAAATTCTTAAGATAAGTCAAGTCCCTGATACTGGTTGTGTAGTTCCCACCTCCTTAACAGATTTTGAATGTGGTTTTTAATATATGACTTCTTTTTTGTATTTGGCAGAGTCAATTTGCAGAAAAGATAAGCACAAGAACAGAGTGATTTTTTTCATCACTGTGCTGGATTGCCCTTGTGATGGCTTCCACAGTGAAGAGCAATTACAGCTCGAGATACCAGGGATGGAAAGCAATAGTTATGAACTAGAGTTTTAAGAGGTTTAAGGTCTGTTGAGCACTTAAGAGTCCACTGAAGTGGGTAATTTGTCTAAAGTAATTAGGTCAGTTTAAGTAGTTATTGCTAAATATGATGAAATTAAGTGACAGCCTGAAAATTCCTCAAAATATTTTAGTCCTTAAGATTTGTGTTTTGTGCATATGTGAGGGGTGCTAATTTAAGATAATGCTAATCTTGTGGCTTCATTCCAACATAGGTCTGAGAGATAATGAGACCTAGGAGTTCTTTCTGTACTAGGAAGACATTTTCTCCCCTAGTTTAGCTAGTGGTTATAAATTGCAATAAAAACAAAATGGATAAGGGGCTATACAGAGAGAGAGAGAGAGAGAGAGAGAGAGAGAGAGAGAGAGAGGGAGAGAGAACAGGAGGGAGGGAGAGGGAGAGAGACAGTGAAAGAGAGAAATCTATTATAATCCATGGCCTAAGGCCCCATAAGGCTCTGGGCTCACACAAACCAGTTCTGCTCTGAAAGGCTGACCTAAAAAGGGGCATACTCTCTTTTTAGATCATTGACTTCCTCTAGAGCTTACTTTGTGAAAATCTCTAAACATAGTTTGTATCTTTATTTCCTTAGGTGTTAATAAAAGAGGGAGAAGGATAAAGGGACAGAAAATCCCCAAATTCTATATAAGCATTCAAGGTAATATGCATATCAGGTATAGGCCAACCTTTATTTCACACAACAGAAAATATAGAAGATGCAAAGGACCCACAGAATCACATAAACATATACAGAAAGCACATAAGGCACTCAAAGGAATCACGGAAGGAAACACGCAAAGGAAACACACACACAAAATACATAAAGCACTTATAGTAGTTCTCCTTGGAAAGAATTAAGCTCAGGGTTGCCACTGGTGATACACTACAACGTTCTAATGAACCCCTAGCTTTTTCTTTCTGCAAGACTTATAAACACAGGCCTCATCTCTCCTGCCCAGCCCCCATATTTAGCTTCCCTTGGAAGGCAAGCATACTTTAGAATAGCTGGATAGGCAGACCTGTATTGTCTAAATCACTCATAGTAATAAGGGGAGTGGCAGTGATGGGGATAGCATCTGAACTCCTAAAAGGAAAAGGCCATGTCTTTGGGATCTGGACCCCAAAAAGGAAAAGGCCCTGAACTTTCCCACATAACCCAGATTCCTGGCATTTGCCTGGGGCATCTGGCTCACCCCAATGCATCTTGATTATTTAACTAGTTTTCTTGACACTCCTTAATCCTATCCAGGCCCCTTTCTGTTACCCCTGAACCACCGTAGGCTACTTGCCACTCCTTAATCTCATCCAGATCTTTCCATAGTCTTTCGGTATAAAGGTGTCCATCTTTCCCTCATTAAATTGCTCAAATTCTTAAAGTCTGGTCTGCTTGTATTGGCGTCACAAATAGGGCAGACTCACCAGGAATGTCACCCACCCCAATTGGGATTTTAATAAACTCACTACTTGGACTGAAAGAAGGCTTGAGTGGTCAAATTCTTTCAAGGCAGACCTGTGCCCTTTACCTTTGCATTTTAGGGTTCCCAAGAACCCCTCAACCACAACAGCAAGGTCTTGATCTCCTACCTACCAAGTCATGGCTTTAATCTTCTTTGTTCCTTTAGCTATAGGAGTCATGGGGGAGATCATTTTCTTTCTCCAAAAGTCACTCAGGAGTCCCCTTCTTTCTCGGTCTTAACCCCATATGTGGCTATTCTTAAGTAATCCCCTAGGCTGATGGTACACAAGAAATGCCTTTTCTATCTAGAATACTAGATTCTGGGATAATATTATGTAGGAAATCCCCTTTCTTTGACTCTAGAACCAAATTTTAAGACTCTTAGACTTGTGGCTACTTTTGAAGCAATTCTTAAGGCTGACACCATCCAAGAAATATCCCTTCTCTTACTAGAGGGCTGTTTTAGGATTTCACTGCCTCGGAAATCTCCTCACTCCCATTCCCTTTAGGCTACAGTCATTAAATCAACAGATATTTGTGAATCCTCTGCTGCCAAAGAAATTTACTTTCTCTGAAAAAAGGCTGGATTTCAGAGTCATGCTGCCTAGAAGTGTTCAGTCCTCCTTCTGAAGAGGTTTACCCAAAGAAGGTTAGGGTTGCCTGAGACCCCAAAATACCAACATGCCGGGCCCTGCAGAAAGAATTCTGCTCAAGTCTTCTCAGCCAAAGAAAAGCAAAGTTTATTATAAGTTTGCCTGTATTGGACACAGAGCAAGTCTGTGCTAGAAAACTCTATGGTGCTCTCACAGAGCAAGTCTGCTAGGGCCTTCTGTGGCGCTCTCATACCACATGGAAGGGAGATGGGATTCTTATATACAGAGGAATCTAGGGGTGGTCTAGATGAGGAGTTTGGGGAGTTCAGGAGGAGTTAATGAGGTCAGACTCCAATAATGAGTTTGGGCAAGGGTCTTCAGAAGGAGTTAATGAGGTCAATGCAAGAATGGATTGATATTTTGATAGGCTCAAGGGTGGGAAGCAAATGGACAATGGAGGGCCAGGCTAGTAACAGAGGTTTGGGCCCAGCCACAATGAAATACTTATGGCCTCTGCAAATGCCTCATCAAGTGGGAAAATTCAATCAGACTTCAAGGGGTTTCCCAGAGCCTATACCTCAAAGATTCAAGGAAAGCTCAGAGGGGGTCCCCCAGACTACACCTCATCACTTCTACTACACAGAAAGGTGGGGTTCAGAAACATTTTCCATTAACTTCACCCTTAGACTGAGTAAGCAAACACTTGTGTGCTTCTGCCATGTTCCAACCTCCCTTACATATCTTGGTCTCCTTCTCTAGCAGTGATGATGCTTATAGCAGTAATACAGGCAGCAAGGCTCTTTCTTGGTCTTGCTTAAAGTGAAGTTCCTCATTTACCATGAGGAGCATGACAGTGGTTAAAAGGGGTTGAAATGAATTTTCTTACCCCAAGTCAAATAGTAATTTTGCATCAGGGAGTGGCAGCCTAAGTGGAAGCAAAGGGGTTAAAAATATAGATTTAAGTCTCTGCCTGAGGGCTTCTGCTGGTGTTTGCTCACAGTTTAGGTGGGAGAGTAGGCTGAAACTCCAAAAAAAAAAAAAAGAGAGAACTAAAACACCCTGTGGCTTTGGCTAAGAGAGTTGGGGCTCCCCTGCGCACAGACTACATAGCAGCTGCATTCCTGAGTGAAGATGAGAGTGCTGGATTTTGTAGTCAGAAGATCTGAGTTTGAATTTGTGACTGGTCACTTAAATTTGCTGGACCTTAGTTTTCCTCGTTTGTAAATGAGAGGGTTAAACCAGACGGCCTCCAGGGTCCCTCCTAGCTCTAAATAAATCTATGACCTCATGAACAAAGGCTTTCTGTTTATCCCATCTCCTCAACCACTCCAGCCATCATTGTAATCTGGGAATACTGCTTTTTCAGAGAGGAGAGGGAGACTCTTGGGGCTTTCATTAGCCTTCTAGGAGCATGCACACCAGGTGCCACTGCTGCATTCCTACCAGCAGCACAGTCACTGTCCTTGCACATCTCTAAGTCCAAGATGATACAAGCCGCAGAGAAGGTGCTGACCTCACCTGGCAGTTCTTGGTACCAATGAAATCACTGGCCCAGTCCCTGTCCTCTATCCCATGATACACACGATCCGGTCTCTACATGGCATGATTGTTTAAAGAGAACTGGCTGATGAAGGCAATGACCAAACGAGAAGGTACTATATATAGTCTGAAGTGTTTAAAGGGCATCATGAGAGCCATGCATGACCTCCCCAACCAATGACTCATTCTGTCTGTTCAGTGTTTGCATTGTACCCCTTAGGGTGGGTCTAGTGTGCCAGGAGGGAGATATAAGACAGCTAAGCCTCTGCCTTGGAAGAAATGTCCATGCATCCTTTGAGAGAAGGATGAAGTGCTGCTGTATCTGCTGGTTCACATCTCTAGAGGATGACACACCGATTAAATGATTAGAGTTGCTGTTGTCACTGTTGTTGTCCCTCCTTCATTTTTGAAGAAGACCAATGACATCATGGCTGACATCTTGACTTGTGCATGAATCAGATTTAAGTGAGGCAGGGTTGCATAGAGTCATCAGCCTCACTCTCTCTTCCAGAGTCATCAAAGTCCAGTGAGGATGACTGGTGATGGCCTGGGATACAGAGGATGACCTTGGCTTCGCTGATGTTTTACCAAGCTCCAAGCACTCCACAGTGGCTGCTTTAGCCATGTTTGTGGCCTTTGGAACAAATTGTTCTCATCCACCTATTCTGGGGAAGTTTTCACATGTGTGGGATAGATATCCCTCTAACTCACAGATGGGTTTGAGGCCTATCAGTTACCCTCAACCCGGGTCAGCCCTTCTGCTGAGATGGTTTTACTGAGGCATGGCCTCCGCACATGCTGCAGTTTCTTGGAGCCACAAGTGAGAGCTGGGTGAAAGGCAGACATCAAAAGTGGATGAGCAGCCCTGAAAAGGCCTGGGCAAGTCCTCACACCACAAGTGCTAGTCCTCCCTGAACACAGGCATAGAGTGCCAGGCCTGAAGTCAGGAAGAGCGGTCTTTCTGAGATCAAATGTGGCCTCAGACTCTTACTGTGTGACCCTGGGCAAATCACTTAAACCTGTTTACCTCAGTTTCCTCACCTATACGATGAGCTGGAGAAGGAGGTGGCAAACACTACAGTATCTCTGCCAAGAAAACCCCAAATGGGGTCAGGAAGAATCGGGCACGACTGAAACAACTGAACAACAAAAAACATGAATAGGAACAAATACTAGAGGCCGTCATAGTGAAAAGAGCCCTAGACTTGGGAGTCAGCAGAACTGAGGGAGAATTCCACCTCCAATTGTGACAGTCACTCTCAGAACCTCAGTTTTCAGAGGACATCCGTTAAAATGGGACTAATGATGTGCTACTTCCTGCAATGGGCTGCTGTGGGGAAAGTGCTTCATAAATCTTAAAGCGTTATACAAATACTTACCATTATCAAATACCTAAAGTAAAATATCTTATAGGACTGTCTTGTAATGGTTAGAATCCTAAGAAACTAAGACTTTGACTTATTGTTCCTGAATCTACTATTGATTCACTGTGCGTGTTATAAAGGACTAACTCCAGTTCTCTCCTTCCCCACCACCCCAAAAGCTGTGAGAAGATTTGAGCTCTGCAGACAATGTTAATCAGCCCCAGCCTCGGAAATCTGGGGAGGAACGAGAACCCTGGTTCTCTGCTTCCCTTTAGTTATCTTACTACTACTTAACTCAATTCTAGCATGCCCTTGGAGCATCTGGCAATCTATGCCTTGGATGGACTGCTTACTGAGGACTTCATTTCCCTGAAAACTGTGTCACTGCCCTCTGACTCTGATGGAAAGGGGGCTTCTTTATTCTGAGCCAACCCACCCCCTTTAGGATGATGCTCTCCCTGGCAGACCTTTAAAAGGCTTCACTTGACAGTATGGTGCCATTGGAGCAGCTTGCTCATGCAGCCTCACTTATTTTGCTCATCTATGGTCTCCAGCTCTGGCCTGCCTCTCATTTTATCTTCCTAGCTTTGGAACTCCCACTATCAATCTGTGTTGTGTCTACCAACCATCCTGATTGATGATCTCTCTTCCATTTCAGTTTCTGCCTCAACCTGATCTTACTCTGGATGTGCGGCAGGAAACTGCTCTGTCTGTTGGCCAGCTCAGCTGCTCAGCTCCTGTTCTCTCCCTGTCTGTTTTTGACCTGAACACCTCAATATTGACCTCTGCTGACTAGACTTTTCTCAAGCTGGGAAATCCTCTATGCCCACCCCCACTGAAATAAATTGATATAGGAAGTGTTGGTTGTTCAGTCTCAACAGGAAAGGTGCCCACCCACTATTCACTCATTGGGTTAGCAGGAAAGCCCTCTTCTACTTCAAATAGGGCAGACAGAAGACCCTGAGAAGTACGTGGTCTGGAGAATGCTGTCTCTAATTTCTAGAACAAGGGGAACTATAATTCCTGGGGATGTTATCAGCATTTACTCAACATTTCTGTCTCTGCTCAATGATCCAGTAACAAATGTCCAACTACCTGCTGGATATTCCTACCTGGATGTGATACTGGTAAACTAAATATACCTCACACTGAATTTCTGGGCTTCCCCCCAGACCTTCCCCAGACCCACTTTATTTCTGTTACCACGAGCTTTCTGATCCCCTAGACTGAAAGCCAAAGGGTTGTCTTTGACTCCTCCCTCTCCTTTGGTTTACGCATCTAAACAATTGTGTGAGTTTAAGGCATGGTCCTTAAGAAAAAAAAAATGAAGCCCATAAACCACAAGGTATCTTTTGAGGTTTCACTGATCAAAACAGAGCACCTACTGATAAGGGTATGATACTCTATGTGGACAGAGAGTAGGAAAAGGAAGGAAGGAAGGAAGGAAGGAAGGAAGGAAGGAAGGAAGGAAGGAAGAAAGAAAGATAGAAAGAAAGAAAGAAAAAGAAAGAAGGAAGGAAGGAGGGAAGGAAAGGAGGGAAGGAAGGAAGGCAAGAAAGAAGGAAGGCAGGAAGGAAAGAAAGAAGGAAGGAAGGAAGGGAAGAAAGAAGGAAGGCAGGAAGGAAAGAAAGAAGGAAGGAAGGAAGGGAAGAAAGAAAAGGGAAGAAGAAAAGAGGACTAAACTGTGTTGCCCAACTGGCCATTTCTAGTTGGGTCCCCATTGGGACAGCTCCTACTACTACTCACAGAGGTTATTGTTTGTCCTTTATTCTTGAAAAGGTCCATCACATCAGGGAGGTGATGCCATGACATTCAAATCAATTGGATTTAAGTGAGGGAGGGCTGCCAAAGTTACCAGCCTCACTGTCTCCTCTGGAACCATCTGGGTCCAGTGGCAAGATATAGATCAAGATGACTAGAGATGACCCTGGAAATCACTCTGGCTCTCATTGATTAGCCAACTGTAGGTTCAGACCAAGCCCCCTGTTTGGGCCCAGATTGGCCGAGAGTGAATGTAAATAGCAATTATTTCTGTCTTGTCCAGAAATCCTGAGGGTCTTTCCCCTCCCGGACTGATTTTTTTCACTAGGTAAAGAGGCCATTCTCTGCCTCGTTTCTTACCTAGTCTTTCTTAATCACCGAATGGGTGTTGCTTCACTCAAATTGAGACCTGTTAAAGACCTTAGCTTAAAAAGGCCAAGGCCTCCTACTGCGTCCAGGGCCATCTCCCAGTCATCCTGATCTATATCTGGCCACTGGACCCAGATAGTTCCAGAGGAGACAGTGAGGCTGGTGACCTTGCACAGCCCTCCCTCACTTAAATACAATTCACTTGCATGTCACGGCATGACCTCTCTGATATCATGGTACTCTTCAAGAACAAAGGACAAGCAACAACAATTAATTATTAATTGCCGAGTCCTAAAATTCTACCTCGACAATATCTCCTGCTGGTGTGGTGGAACGAGTGCTGCATTTGCACATTTTAGACTCTGAGTTCAAATCCTGACTCTTTTATTTGGTACCTTGATCAAGTCAAATTTCCTCTCTCAGCCTCAGTTTCTTTATCTGTAAAAATAAAAGAGATAAGGATAGAAGATAAGATTGTATGAGATAACCTCAAGGGTCCCTTTTACCTTTAGATATATGATTCTCTTCCAGTCTTTTCCATGTCTATGAACAGGCTTTGAACAGGCTCCCATTTCTTCTTCCTTAGACTATGGCAATAGCCTCCTGACTGGTCTGCCTGTCTCTGGTTCCTTCCCTTTCTAATTCATTCTAAACAAATGCCATTGCAGGAGTAATCTTCCTAATGGACTGTTCTAATAATGACACTCTTAAAAACCTTCAGTGATTTGCCATTACTTACGTAGGAGGATGGGGTTGATTGGTTCATTCAATCAAGTGACTTCACCCTGTTTAAAGTGATTAGATGTCCAATCAATCAGCCTCAGTAATAGACTTTATCCTAAACGATTAGAATTGGAATGATGTTGTACCAAGGAAGGCTTCTCCTTTCCTTTTAGGGGGTATCCTAATAATACCCCCCCTCAAGGGTCATATTACTAGAATGCCTTGCTTCCTCCAATCTCTCAAGCCTCTCAAATCTCATTTTGGTTGATAAATTATAGATGATCCCTGAGGCATGACCAAGAGATCATCTAGTAGGCCATTGTAGTAATCTAAGCCTGGAGGCATAAGGGCCTGGCCTAAGGTGATGGAAAATAGAAATTAAGAGGTGAATTGAGATACTTTAAAGGAAAAGGTCAGACTTTGGTGACAGATCGAACACAGAGGAGGAAGGAGGAAGAAGATCTTGTCCAAGAGGCTTCAAGGTTTCTGGCTTGGGGGACTAAAGAATGGTGGCATCATTAATAGAAATGAGATGATCAAAGTGGGAAGATAGTTTTGGTGAAAAGATGATGAATATAGTTTTAGACAGATGATTTATCCAAGATATTTGATTCTGTAGACTCTTGCTGAAAATAATTTTCCTCAGAGCTCTAAGAGAGTCAGCCATGACATGGCTAATATTAATAGAGCAGGTCCAGGAGACAGGGCTTAATGTTCTGATATTAGTTTAGTGCTTGACTTGCTAGGTAACCCCAGAGAAGTCATTTCTTCTTTCTCTATTCTGGCTTCATTATTTCTAAAACAAGTAGACTCATAATTCCTGGGGATGTAATGAGCTTTCTGTGAAAATCCAGAAAGACTGGTAAGTGTTATGGAGTCCAGTGGGGCATGACTATAGCTGAAATATTTGCCACAAACTCTGTGCTCAGGGGAATTGCCAAGTATACAGCCACTCAGATGGAATGGTAATGCCCAGCCTGGGGAGTGCCAGGATCCCATGTTGTTTCTTCTAGGGCTCCCCCAAGTGTCAGCATATGTACATGGTACATATACATGATACATAGTAATGAATGATGAGGCTCCTGTTGTAGCCCACCCTTCTCAGGAGACACTCCTGAGCATGCTGATAAAGGGTGGAAGAGTCAGAGAGAGTGGTCATTTACGCTGAAACCAACACCCAAGTAGCTTGAAATGATTGGAGGCAGATCTCACCCAGTGCAGATCTTGCCACATACTGGCACCTGTGCCTATCTGTTGGATACCACATCCTTTTCCATCCCTGTCCATTCTGGCCCTTATATCTCAATACTGACCCTTGCTCACAGGACTGTCATTAGGTTGGGAAATGCCTTATATGTGTTCCTACTGAAATAAGCCAATTCAGAGAAAGTCTGCCATTAAGCCTCAATGTGAATGAAGCCTTTCCTTGGGGATGTGTTTTTAGGCAAATATTAATTGTTATGTTAGGGGCAGGGTCACTAAGTATCAATAGAATTTCATCAATTGGGGTTCAGATTAACTTCAGAATAAATCACTTAAGGGAAATTCTGTTGTAATACATATTACATTTCCACAAAGAAGACAAAGAAAAAAAAATCCTAAACACAGATGTCTGATGAAATTTCATCAATGGAATAGTAGCTGATCCAATAAAACATTTCGAAATTGGAGTACGTGGCAGTATATTGGACCCAATCATTCATATTTTATAGTCAAAATTTAAGAAAAGTAATAAACTCTTAGCAGTCCTAGAATTTTAGAGTTAGATGGGAGCTGAGAGGTCACCCAGGGAAAATGATGTGGTACAGTGAAAAGAGCACTGGCATTGGAGAAGAGGACCTGGGTTCAAATCCCACCTCTGACATATAAAAAATACTCATTGACCTTAGGCAAGGCCCTTTACCTCAGTTCCTCATATAACAACAAATCCTGTGGGACCAAGATGCTGAGGTTTTCTCTTCCACTACCAAGCCCAAATCATAAACTCAAACATGGGTTGGCTGCAGTACTAGGAGAGCTTAACTTCTAAGGAAGAGGGGGCAGCTTGTTTTTCTCATTTTCTCTGGTACTTCACATTGCCAGCCCCAAAACTCTAGGGAAAAAATCATTTAAAGCTTTGTTTTAGTTCAAGTTTAGGGTTTCCTCAAAAGAAACCTGGAAGGTATATAAGACATGGGACACTATTTATTTCTTATACACAAAAGAAATGTTTAAAACAGAAAAGACTTGTGAGTATGCATTGATAAAGGCTTAAAACTTGATACAATAACATACAATTCCTATTCTACTTTTGGGGGACTTTCATACTTAAAACATGAGATTATTAGTGAGACTGCTGAACAGCCATTTTACTTTCACCTCATCTCTGCACTGATCAGCTAATTCCCTCAAGATTTATTTCTTCTGTAATCTTCGTCTTCATGGTAGTTATCTCCTCCAAGAAGTGCTGTGGTAGCTGTAGGGAGCACCTCCTGTATACCATCAGGTACCAACCAAGGAACCCAGAAACTTTGAACTCTCAAGCTCACAGGGTTGCCCCCAAACTGAAATTGTACATCTCAGGATTGCTACTAGGTTCCCTGTGATCAGAGACAAAAACGCAAAGCACAAGAGGCAGCCAGGTGCCAAAATCTTAGGATTGTCCAGGTAGGCTGACTTATCCATGTGCCTGTTGCCTTGTGAGAACAACTGCCAGGGCTGTCGGCAGGGAGACTAAGGGACTGATGTGTCATCTCAAAGTCCTTCAGCACTCAACAAATCTATTCTTTCAAGCAGCCAAAGGACTTTAGCTCAGCTCCTTACATGCTCCATGGGATGACCTATGCAAGTCCATCCCCATCCAGGTTCCATAAGTTATGTTCCAATGCAGTTCTACTCTATGTAAAATGAGGTGAAATCAGGTGACTTCCAATTCTGTATCTACAATCCTATAATTTTGCACAACTTCTTTATTTTACAGAAGAGGAAACCGAGGCAGAGAGTGCTTAAGTGAATTCCTCAACATCACATGGGTAGTGGTAAGTAATAGAGCAAGGATTTGGTCTGAGGTCTTTTGACTTTACTTCCCACATGCCTTAAGCTTATAAAGGGAATTTGGGCCCTAATGATGCCTTTCAGAACTTATATGGGGGCGGCTAGGTGGTGTAGTGAATAGAGCACCAGCCCTGCAGTTAGGGGGACCTGAGTTCAAATCTGACTTCAGACACTTGACATGTTTAATAGCCCTCTGACCTTGGGCAAGTCACTTAATCCCAGTTGCCCTGCCCTCTCCTCTCCAAAAAACAAAAAAACAAAAAACAAAAAAAACTTTACATGACATTTTGAAAAAGTTTGGTGAAGAAATGACTCTTCATGGAAGCAAAACTTGTAAGATTAGAAATAATCTGAGATTGATTAAATCATTTTTATAACGAATATCCATTAAGTTAGGAAAATGTATTCCACAACCAATGAATGCGAAAAGTAACTTGATTGCATGTGAGCACACAACCATGTCATGAGTATTTCATCAAATTTTAGTCCTTCCAATGTATTTAGGCAGAGGAATTTATCAGTATATCTTGCCCAGTTTATAGACACCTGTTAAAGCTGACAACAAGATATTTGGCTCATGGCAACTATATTTTTTTCTGAATTAGATCTCCCACAAATGGTCCTGTCAGAAGTATCTGGAATCATTTGCTCTAATGAAGACAGAAAGAGGTGTATTACTTAGGTGAGACACTAAAAAAGTCATTGGTAGCAACAAATTAAGTTCACTTTTGTGAAAGTTTCCCTTGAATGCATTTCTTTATTTAAATTTAGATGTAATTGTTTTATTTGTTCATAGGAACAATTTTCAAAATTATTTTAACAGATATAATATAGATTTGATATAAGCTTAGAAAGGAAAATATTTTTGTAATCATAGCTTCAGGACATCATAAGACAATTACGAGATATGATTGAATGAGTTCATTTTGGGAGCAAAAACTTATTTTGTATATATTGTGATAATTCATTAAAAATTATTTATTTTAGTTGGAAATTCCTTCTGATAAGAACTTATTTCTTGGAATTTCCTTTTTAAAGTCATTTTTCATGCATTTTGGTATAAAATTATATGAAGGTATAGCAACAGTAATTTTAAGAAATAAATTATTTTTCCATTGATTTGTCACGTTTATTTTTACCAACCTTCAATCTTATTTACGCCTATGTATACTGACATTTTATATACAAATATAAGTATAAATGTTGATCTACAAAAGCAGAGAAATGGGTACTCCTTTTCCAGGCAAGGAAGAGTATTTATTCTAGAGCCAGGGACAATCTGGACCATTGATTTCCTCACTTCCCTTGTTGGATATTTGCTGCTGGGGATTAGTGTTTCTCAACCCAGCTTTGAATTTGAAACATAGCAATGGTCCCTAACTTCTTACTCTACTGTCCTTTAACCAGATGTTTCATCCTTTCAGTTTTTCTAAAGATTTTTATTTCCAAACAGAAATAGACATACTACAACAATGATACTGAAAAAGAAAGTCCTTGAAAGTATGAGAATAACCAATAACAACAAATGATCTTGTTCAAAATCTTGTGATCATTAATATCATGTGAGACATTAAAAAGAGTGACGTGTGATTTCCTTAAGATGTTCATCACTGCCCTGAAGGACATTCAGTGCAGAATTCCAGTCAAGAGATTCCCAGGAGATTGTGGATTCTTAAACTACGGTCCAAGGTGGTTTATGAATTCAGCGGGGAGGGGAGTCCATGAACTTAGATGGGCAGCTAGGTGTTACAGTGGATAGAGTACTGGGCCTCAAGTCAGGGAGACTCATCTTCATGGGTTCAAATCTGGCCTAAAACACTTATTAGCTATGTGACCTTGGGCAAGTCACTCAACCCTGTTTGCCTCATCTGTAAAATGAGCTGGGGAAGGAAATGGCAAACCACTCCAGTATCTTTGCCAAGAAAACTCCAAATGGAGTCATGAAGAGTTGGACATGACTGAAAAATGACTGAACAACACCATGAACTTAGATAGACAATAAAATTACATCTTTATTTTCACTAATCTCTAACTGAAATTTTTAGCTTTTCCTTCAGTTGCGAATATAGGCAATAAATTATTATTCTGAGACCTTTTATTCTAAAGACCCCATTATTCTACAGAATTCTCTCTGGAGGCTTCTTCAGACTGCTCAAGTGGTCCATGACTGAGAAAACTATATACTGTGCTATCCCTCCAGATGGCCCTGTTTGCAGATAATGTGTTAATTGAATCCAACCCCGAAACACTGCAGAACCTCCTAAATGAGACTTAGAAAGCTTCTAATAACTTAGAAAGAGTTGAACCACACAGGAAAAACCAAGTGGATAAAGAATGCCTATTGTTTGAACTATAACATATAGCTGAATGGGATATGTGTGTGTATAGTCTAATATATTTCTGTTTACATATGCACACATATAATCTTATGCACATAATATTTTGTATACAGATAGTATAATATACAATGTATGTTTTATATTATATGTATACATACATGTATGCATATATAAATGTATTATATGGATGGATGGATATACACACATATAAAATCTTGGAAAAACAGAAAAGAGGCAATGGAAAGTGACACCCCCCCCCACACACATATATTATATCATCTTGGAAAAACAGAAAGCAGGCAATGGAAAGTGACCCACACAGCGGGCAATGAAAGCAGCCCACGCAATGGGCCCAGAACTCTACAGGAGGAGAGTGGGTTGAATTGCCTTTGGGTAAAGTTGCTAAATTATTTTAATAACATCAAGGTTCTCTCTGGAGCAGTGGTCCATTTTTTGCCCGCCACCTTCAAAAAAAGATTGATAGCTTTTGTTTTTATATCATCCTCATTTCCAAGTGTACTTCTCCCTACCCTTCCCAATGGGCCATCCCTTGAACCAAAGAATAAAAAATAAAGCAGTTAAGTAAAATCAACCAAGTGCGGAAGTATACTCACTTTTCCGTACCTTCACCTCTACAAATAAGGGACAGAGGTTTTCTTAAGTCTTCTCCAAGGAAGGCTGGTCTTTTTAATACTCTTGTTCTTCCAGTGTGATTTCATGGCTGAGAAGTAATGACACACTATTGTTTATTAAGTAATGGAATTGAAGACCCAAAGTGCAATGCAGAGGTACATGGGTGGCAAAGACGGCTGCAACATGTTACAAACCAGGACTAATGAAGAGCTGGGCTAAAGAATGCTATTAAATAAATGCATGATCCAAAAAGAGAGTGGACTGGTTATTTGGCACAAGCAAGGGGTAACTGTTAGACAGCCTGGGTGCTCATTGCTATCCCTGTGGTGACCTGAGAGTGAGGAAGGCTTCTACCATGTTGACTGGGGCTCCTTTGAAGAACTATTGGGGAGGGGGAACATGGGGGAGAGTCCCACAGCATGGGCCCAACATGATGGACAAACATGGCTAGAATGTGATCTGCGTTTTTTGAAGGGAGCACCCATGTCAATCAGGTCAATGAGGTCATTGTCCCTGGATCATCAGCTGAGTACACAACTCATTGCAGCCTGCCTTAACCAAGCTTTTATCCTGTTCCTAGTTTTTCCTAAGCCTTGGTCCTTAATTCAATTCTCTGGGCCTCTCTCATTCTCCAGCAGGAACTAAGTGTCTCCTTCACTTCCCTGCTTCCCCCAGGAGGAATTTTCTTAAAAATCTTCCTTCCATATGCTCCATAATGACTTTCCTATCTCCTTGAAGGAGGACAATGTTGCATCTAAGAAGGTGTCAGTGCCTGTCCTAAGTATGTCATGTGAATTATACTGAAGCCGAATATCCTGATTGCCTCCCCAGAGGCAGCTAGGTGGTACAGTGTATAGAGCATTGGGCCTAGACTTAAGAAGACCTGAATTAAAATCCAGCATCTGACAATTACTTTCTGTGCTACCCTAAGCAAGTGATTTAAGCTCTATCTGTCTTAGTTTCTTCAACTATGAAACAGGGATAATGATAGTATCTACCTCCCAGAGTTGTTGTGAGTATCAAATGAAATAAAATATTTGTAAAGCACTTAACATAGTACCTGGCCCATAGTAGGTGAGTCCTTCCTTCCTTTCCTCCATCCCTTTCTCTCTCAATCCTCCCTCCCTCCCTTCTTTTCTTCTGTTGTAATGAGAATGACATTGAGTGAGACCATTAATCTTTTTAGGTGGAGTTTAACAAGCCGGCAACTGCAAGGGGTCAAGCTTACCCAAATCAAGCAGCCCTGAGATGCATTTCCTCAGGGCTTATATAGACAAAAGTCACAACATAACTGTTACCAGGGGGAAACCACAACTTAATCAGTTGCTACACAAGAGGGGAAAATACAAAGGTATGAAATATGAAAATACAAAAGAAGCCAAAAGGAAGCAATCAGTTCATTGCCTAATGATTGCTGTCCAGCAATCAGTTTATTGACCAACTGGAAAGTTCCCAAGTCTATTTCTGGAACTAAACCAAAAAGGGGGGGCTATGGGCTACAGGTAGCAGGTTTGGGCAGGTTTACTTATCAGATTTGTTGCCTAGGTGGGTTTTGTTGGGTTTGGGCAAGTCTCCTAAGCAGGTCTCCTATGATGGGGAAAGATGGAGGATGTTCACAAAATGAGACGTTACAACACTTCCTTCCTTCCTTCTTTCTTTCCTTCTTTCCTTCCTTCCTTCTTTCCTTCCTTCCTTTCCATATTCCTTCCTTCATTCTTCAGGCTTACACCTTGCTGGAAGAGTATCCCAATCTTAGAAAGCTCCATAAGAAAATTCCAAAACATGGAGACTGGAATGTGGATGGGTTTGAGTGACAGTGTCATCTAGTTTGGTTGAAGTGTAATTTATATGGTCTTCTGGCCAAGATGTCTGCCTAGAAGGTAGCAGACTATCCAACACCCCAACCCTTACTTTAGCAAAAACCCAAAATCCACACTAGAACAATTATCAAGAAATCTAATAAGAGACTACAGTAAGTACCTTTTCCCACTCTGGAACTGCATAAAAATTCAGCCAGAAGCCTATAGGAAAGGAAACCACCAGCAAATCCAGCGCCAGGATTAATAAGAAAAACCAAAGAGCTGGTTCTGTTCTAGGATTTTAAGAGGGAAAGAAAAAAGAAGATAAGAGAAATACACTATTGTAAAAAGTTAGAAAGACAATGGAATTTTTATTATAATCGGAGTGTGTAAAAAGAAGAGTAAACTAATGGAGGAAGAGGTGGAAGGAGCAGGCATCAGATGAGTCTTACTCTTATCTGAAACAAAGGAGGATTGAACACACCTAGTTTGGTATAGAAATACAACTTATTCAGCAGGGAAATATTCATCGATGGGATGGAGATGGTTCAAGAGGGAGGATAATGTCAACAAGGGAATAGCTACTTCCTATTCCTGAAGGAAGGTTTAAAAGGAAACAAAGAAAAACAAAGATAAGAATCTGAATACTCATAAATAGGGGCATGGCAGAATGAAATGTAGTTATATGAGTGTAACGGAATATTATCAAACCATAAGAAATGAAGAGACAATTTCAGAAAATCCTAGGTAGGATGAACTAACGCAGAATGAGGTGAGAAGAAACAGGAATACAACTTACACAAGGATGACAACATTGTAAGAACAACTTTGGAAGACTTTAAGAACCTTAATTAAAGCAATTACCAACCATGTCTCCAGACAAAATTGGAACATAGTATGGCAGAAACTGGGCATAGACCATCATCTAACGCTGTACACCAAAGTCAAGTCTAAATGGGTGCATGATCTAGGTATAAAGGCTGACACTGTAAATAATCTGGGGAAGCAAGGAATAGTTTACTTGTC
>CM053583.1:295489856-295509588 GCA_028627135.1 Pseudochirops cupreus
AAAAAAACAACCAAAAAACAAACAAACAAAAAAAAAGAACCTTGATTAAAGCAATTACCAACCATGTCTCCAAAGGACACATAATGAAACATGCTACCTATCTCCTGGCAGAGAAGTGATAGACTTCAAGTGTAGTGAGACAGATAGATGTTTGGATATGGTCACTTTATGGATTTAGTTTGCTTGACCATGATTGTTTGTTACAAGGGTTTTTTTGGGGGGAGGGAGAGTTGCTTTTTTTCTTGGTTTTTAATTGGAGGGGGATTAGGAAGGTAAAGAAGTTTCTAATAATAGTGATGCAAAAAAGGGGCCATTACAAAAGGGAATGGGTCAACCTTACTCTCATTGAATTTGGCTTAGAGAAGGAATGGCATACACTCTAAATTGAGTATCTTGCCCTACAGGAGAGTAGGGGAGAAGGAGATTAGAGGGGGGATGATGGAGGAGAGGGCAGGTTGGGGGGAAGGGTTGTTAGAAGCACACACTTCTGTAAAGGGACAGGGACAAAGTAGAGCATAGAACAAGTCAGGGGTGGGATAGGAAGGAGGGAAATATAGTCAGTCTTTCACAATATGTCCATTGTGGAGATGCTCTGCTTAACTACACAGGTATAGCCTATATTGAATTGCTTGTCTTTCCAGTGGGGTTGGGTGATGAGGGAGGAAGGGAAAGAATCTAGAATTTAAAGTTCTAAAATCAAATGTTAAAAATATATATTTATGTATAGATATTATTATTAATTATTATTATTATCTCCATGCAACTGGGGAAAACAAATAGAAAACTAAATGCAAAGGAGTTGGGGGAGGAAGGGCACATGTGTAATATAAAGATCAGTTTGTTAACAATAGAACCATGGCTTTTAGAAGGCTCAGTGGAAGTGTAGGATGGGGTGAGATAGAAGAATAGGAAGGATGGAGCCAACATGGAAAGTTAAGAGGCACCATTCCTGAAGGTCACTTTCAGATCCAACCCCTTGGTAATCATTTGGTAATCTCTCCTCCTCTGAGGTTCAAGCTCTCTAGATATATCACCCTACCCACATCCCAGTGGCAATAATCTGCCAGAGTCCACTCCTTTCTCAAGACGCGCAATACCTACCTCACCATCTTCCTCTCTCCTCTGATGCTTGACCTTATACTTGGACATGTGTGTGTATGTTCATATTCATATTCCCTCAGATACTCTGACCTTCTACTTCCTAAACCTCCTCAACTCCCATTACGAGCATCTTCACTCCCCTTCAGCTACACACCCTTGAGTTTCGTGCAAGAATTTAACCTGCATCATCCAATCCATAAATCAAATTCCTCTATGGTATCATAACCACCTATCCATCTGTCTCTTCCTGTCCTTAATCCTTTCCACACCTACTCTTTGAATTTATTATACACTACAGTCACTCAACCTTTCTCTGCCTTCCCAGTCTGTCTCTCCTGCTCTGGCCTCATACTTTCTTTCCTTTTCAGTCTTGAGCTATAAGTGAACCAGTTCATCTTCTCTCTGTCTCCTATTTTTGATTCCTTTGCCATCTTGTTGGATCACCACTCAGCTCTTTTCTTTCTCCAACTCTATTTGTGCACTTCTGAATACTACCAGGAGAAATTACACAATTGTGTTGTCTGGAGCTATTACAGATTTCTGATATTTAATCTCAACTGGGCACTTAAAACTGCATGCCAACACATTCAGAAGAGTGCATATATGTGTGTATATACACATACATATATACATATATACATGCATACACACTATATACACACCCACATACATATATACACATAGACACACATATATTGAGACCAAAAGTTCAGTTCAGTAAAGGGATGGTGGATTTCTTCTGGATAAAAATCAGTCATGCCAGTAAAACTGAACTCTGTATTGATTTTTCTGAATCTGGATCTTAGACACTTAGCACTTGTGATCAGTCCTAGAAAAATAACACTGATGTCAGTGGTGTGCTGGTAAATATTTGACAATAGACTCTCCAAAACAAAAAAGCAAAACAAGCTGTACTAAAGGCACATTTTTGACTTTAATCTTCCATATTAGAATATTCTCCATTGCTTTCTTAAATAGAGACAATCAACAAATAATAAATCAAGCCCTGATTTGGTTTGCTATTTCTGAGTGTAAATGAGTATAAAAGCTCATGCTGAGAATTGAATGAACAGTTCCCCCAGGGCCAGCAGGGGATAGCTCCAGCCTCATCCAAACCCCTGGAGAATAAGTTAAATTCTATGCAATAATCTGGGTTGATTGAACACAATTTATTGGCATTGTTTGATCAGTTTCTGTTACTACTTCACTTCGACTATCTAAATAGGTATGAAACAGGGCCCTGCCCACCCCAGCTCAGGAGGATAGCACCTGGTCAAACAACCACATGGCAAAAAAGGCTCATCAAGGCAGCTGCTTTATCTTATCCATTCCTAGATCAAAGTTCCAGGGCCACCATCCATGGGCAAAAAAGTTGTAGATTTCTTTGTCAAACACATGAGTCATCAGTGGCCTTCCAAGCCTATTTAGCAAGTATTTATTAAGTACCCACTATGTGTAAGGCTCTGTGCTAGGTATAGGGGATAAAAAAAAGAGAAAGAAAGAAAAAGAAAAACTGCCTCCTCCCTTCAGGGAATTTACCTGGTGTGGCATGTAGGCAGAACGGCATATACAAGATACGTTGAAGAGGAAAAGAACATTAGCAGCAAGAAGTATCAAGAAAGGCTTCCCATGGGAACCTTTTCCTTGGGTACCTGATCTGAACCTTCAAGGAAGTTAAGGTTTTCAAGAGGTTTACGGGGAGGCTAGATGGCCCAGTGAATAGAGCACTGGCCCTGGAGTCAGGAGGACCTAAGTTCAAATTTGACTTCAGACACTTGACACTTACTAGCCGTGTGACCTTGGGCAAATTGCTTAACTCCAATTGCCTTGCCTTCTCCCCTCCAAAAAAAGAAAGAAGAAGAAGAACAAGAACAAGAAGAACAAGAACAAGAAGGCGAACAAGAAGAACAAGAAGAAGAAGAACAACAATAAGAAGAAGAACAAGAACAAGAAGAACAAGAACAAGAAGGAGAACAAGAAGAAGAACAAGAAGAAGAAGAACAATAAGAAGAAGAACAAGAACAAGAAGAACAAGAACAAGAAGGAGAACAAGAAGAAGAAGAAGAAGAAGAAGAAGAAGAAGAAGAAGAAGAAGACTGTATTTTATCCTAGAGAATAGGCAAGGTAAGAGGTGAAGAGGTCTATGAAGGCAAGGGTACCATGAGCAGAAAGAAGGGGCAGATGTGCAATGTCTTCTGGAGGTAGAGTCAATAAAACACAGAAACTAATTGGGCAAAGATGGTGAGATAGACCACTGTGCCAACTAACTGCCCATCATACTGTCTTCTTCCTCAGAATGTGATTGGGGGATTGAGGGGCAATCCTCTGTACAAGGGCACAGGTTTATGTGTTAAAAATATAGTAGGGAGGATTTAAGCATTTTGAATGTTTTAATAAAGGATAATGGAGACTTCTCAGGAAAAGATGGTCCTTGTCTTTTGACATGCAAATCTATATTATGAATCTCTGAAGAGGAATGCAGATTCATACTGCATGATGGGTGGGGGAGGGGGAAGAGGAAAGTTTAAAGGGAACAGGTGGCTTGATGAGGCCTGGAGTCAGGAAGACCTGAGTTCAAATTTAGCCTCAGATGCTTACTAGCTGTGGGACCCTGAGGAAGTCACTTAAACCCCGCTTGCCTTGGTTTCCTCATCTGTAAAATGAGCTGGAAAAGGAATGGGAAACCACTTCAGCATCTTTGCCAAGAAAACCCCAAAAAGGGTCACAAAGAGTAGGACATGACTGAAAATGACTAAACAACAACAGTGAGAATAAAGAATTAAACATGACTGAGATTTCAAACTTGAGTGACTGGAACGATGGGGCATCCTCAACAGAAGTAAGAAGGTCCATTTCTCTCCAGGCTCTACTCCTGACTCATTTCCACAGGACTTCCCCTACTATGTCATAGAAACCTCTTCATCTTCAGAGCTCCCTCCACCCCTGGACTTCACATTGGAAACACCCTCCATCCTTCCAGCTCCTCCTTTTGGTTGGCTGGTTCCTCCCAGAACCCTCATTTTCAGCAGGAAGCCCAGGCTAACCATGTCTTCTTTCCTGAATCCTGACTCATCTCTATGGGACTTTCTCTACTGAGCTCTCCACCCCTGCCCCTGCCAGGTTACCTTCATTCTCCACCCCCTTTTCAGCTTTCTTTTATGTGTGGCCATCCCTAATCAGAATATAAACTTCTTGAAGGCAAGGACTGTCTTTCTTTCTATTTGTGTTCCCAGTGCTTCAAGCAGTAGCCTGGCATATTAGTAAGAGTTTAATAAATGCTTGTTGACTTGCCTTGAGCGTAAGGACAGGTTTAGGAAGAATTTGATTTTGTTTGTTTTTGCTTTTTGGAGGGAGGAAGGCAGGGCAGTTGGGGTTAAGTGACTTGCCCAAGGTCATGTGGCTATAGTAAGTATTAAGTGTTTGAGGCCGGATTTGAACTCAGGTCCCCCTGACTCCAGGGATGGTGCTCTATTCACTGTGCCACCTAGTCACTCCGAGGAGTTTGATTTTGAACATACTGAATTTGAGATACCCTATGGGACATTCAGAGAGACATACTCTGGTAGTCGTTAATTTGGGGTTGGAGATCAGGAGGGAGAGCAGATCCAAATATGGATCTTGGAGTCATCTGTGTAGAGGTGACCATTGAACCAATGGAAATCACTTAAAGGAAGAGTATAAAAAAAAGAAGAGAGCTCAGGAACTCCCATATTTAGAACATGGGACATGGGCGTTGATCTAGTGAAGGAGAGTAGGAACAGTAGAAGAAGAAAGTAGTGTCACAGAAGGTGAGAAATAAAAGTATACGGGACTCCAACCTGGTAGACCATGTCAAAAGCTGTTGAGAGGTTAAAGATGAGGATGGAGAAAAGGTCATTAGATTATTCTCTTGCAGTGAAAGGGCCTGGTACTTAGAGGATGTTCAGGTTTGCCTTTACTGGTGGCTAAGAGAATTTGTGTGGATGTTCATTATTTTGTTCCCAATCAATGTGTGGAACTCTGGGGACTGAAGAGCTGGTACCATAGAGTGATAAAGAGTCTTCTGATTGGCTGAGAGACCCAAAGGACTGATGATGCAGGATGGGCTGAGCCAGAACTGAGTGTGCAAAGAGGTTTGCATGGCTGATCTTATTTTCCTTCCCTAGTGGCTTTTGAATAAGAGGGAATGCTTTGAACTGCTGGGTGTTGGAGGGGCAGGCTATGCTACCTTCCATCTAGCCACCAAATATCCCAGAGTACATAGTGCCTCTTTTTCCATCTTATTTCTTCTTTCCTAGGTGAACTAATGAATTTCTTAGATGAGTTAGTATTCTAAGTTGAGAATGCCCAGATGACCAGTGAGACTGAAAGATCCATCAAAGTCATTCAAAGTCCCACCAATAATTGAAGTCCAGAAGCTGATGGTGGCAGCAGCTGAGTCCAGAGAGGGGTCAGCACAGCAGGACTCACCAGAGCTGTGGACTGATGTTGTCAGCTGAGACACTGGGTTCCTGGAAGGAGCCAGCAACAGCTGAGCAAAGGAGCAACTTATCTGTCACTGATGCTACTTCTTGAAGTGGATTTGGTGGGGATTCCTCAAAGAGAGAAAAAGACTTCCAGGTTCACAAGTCAGGAGGTATCCCTTGGTTCCATATGGTCTCTACATGTGCCTCACCAGCTTGATTAAGTTTGAGACCATTCTCCCCAGAGACTGTGTGTGTGTGTATCTGTGTGTGTGTGTGTATGTGGTGGGGGGATGCCTCTGGTTTGGGAAAAGCTAATTAATATCAATTGATTGATTTACTAATAATTGGTAACAAATCAGACATGGAGTGAATCAGAGACAGTGTTCAATTTATTCCTATCCCTAAGAGTTACCTGAAGATAAAAGCTCTCAGACGGGATGTAGTTAACAACCCAATGGGACCCAGCCTGCCTGATAAGAATGGGGAAAATAATCTTTATGGGTTACTACTCTATACTCTCTTTTTCTCTGAAAATGAAACCCCTTCTTCCACCCTGTCCATTTATTTACCATAGTCCAACACACACAGCTAGTTCAAGTGCCTAATTAAACTTTATTATGGAGTGAGAAAAATTACTCAAATCCTACTTTGTTGCTGAGTCATTTTCCAGTCCTGCCTGATTCTCCATGACCATATTTGGGATATTCTTGGCAAGGATACTAGAGTGAGTTGCCATTTCCTCCTCCAACTCATTCTACAGATGAGAAAACTGAGGCAAATAAGTTTAAGTGACTTGTCCAGGGTCACACAGCTAGTTAATGTCTGAGGCTAGATTTTAACTCACAAAGTTTTCATGACTCCTTGTCGGCACTCTATCCATTGTGCCACCTAGTTGCCTCCAAAACCCCACACACTGAGGCAGAACATAAACATAGTCTTGTATTACTAGGGTTGGTTCAGGTTGAAAGCACTACACAATCCCTTCTGGGTGCCCCTCCCTGTGGTCAGTCTACCATCCCCCTTTCAAATGAGGATTGGGCTTTTCCATATTAATCCAACCTTACTTTACCCAATTTGGCTCAAACCCTTTAGCCAATTGATCTCTGGGGGATGAAAATCTTTTCCTCAGTGGCCTCTATGTCTTTCTAGGTTCTGGCCCTGTCTTTTGTCTCACCCACTCAGCAGATATGCCCTGTGCCCTGCCCCAGGTATTGGGTGGAGGTCTATGCCTTCTTTTTAAACCTGGATGTTAGACCTTTGAAAAAATTCTCTCTCTCTCTCTCTCTCTCTCTCTCTCTCTCTCTCTCTCTCTCTCACCCCTTTTTTTTCTGTCTGAAGCAGTTTTCTGAAAAGCTCTTTATAACTCCATCCCACAGCATCATCAAGCCACCTGTTTCCTCCAACCCTTTCTCCTCCCCCTCCCCCACCCACCATACAGTATGAATCTGCATTCCTTTTCAGAGATTCAAAATATAGATTTGCATGTCAAAAGACAAGTACCATCTTTTCCTGAGAAGTCCCCATTATCTTTTATTAAAATATTCAAAATGCTTAAATCCTTCCCATTATGTTTTTAACACATAAACCTGTGCCCCTGTACTGAGGATTGCCCCTCAATCCCCAATCACATTCTGAGGAGGAAGGCAATATTTTGCTACAGACTTATTTTGTATTTATTTCTCAAGCTAATGACAAATACTGCAGTTTTAAGTTACAATAAGACCAGAGAAGTGACTGTAATGACTCAGGGGGACAAACATAATGGGACAATATATAAAAATTTAACCTTGAGGTAGATAGATCACAACTTTGCTACTTATTATCTTGGTGACCCAAAGGAAATCTCAAACCTCTCTGGCCTCAGATTCCTTATCTATACAGTGAGAGGATTCAATTGAATTACCTCTAAGAGGCCTTCCATCTTGGAATCTTGGACCCTAAGACCTCTTCTCACAACCTCTGTGAGATTTGAGCCGTAAGGTCATATTGTGGTTTTGACCACTAAGACCACAGGTCCCAATGCTGAGTAGGTGGGAGTTTGGGAGAGGAGAAATGCTTAGCAAGGACTGGAGTTCTTTCCAGACTTTATTCCACTGAACTTTTTTCATGTGATCCTAAAATATAACCCACCCAGAACGGATGTTGAGGTTGTGATGAAATATAACCAGACAAATCTGCCTACTAACCCATTGTTGCTTGGGTAACTCGCCATAGCAAAATGGAAACAGTCCATGTACTAAAAGAACTTAATTCTACTTGGGGGAATAGTATAGATGTAGATCAGCAAATACAAAGTGTTTGGCAGAGAAGACTCACTGGGGGTGGGGGGAATCAAGGATGTCCTGATGTAGGAGGTAGTACTTGAATTACGCCTTAGAAGCGTCTAGAGATTTCAAAAAGCAGACTTGAGGAGTTACAGCATTCCAGGCATGGGGATGGGATATCAAGGTAATATGATAGCAGGAATAGGGTACTGGTCTAGGAGTCAGGGAGGCCTGAGTTCAAATCCTGCCTCAGATCTTCAGTAGCTATGTGACCCTGGGTAAGGCATTTGACCTCAGTTTCCTCATCTCTTAAATGAGTGAATTGGAATGAATCACCTCCAGGGTCCCTTCCAGCTCTGAATCTATGATCCTTTGATATAGAACGCCGTGTATGCCAGTCTATGGACTCTCAGTCTATTTTGACCAGAATATAGACTGAATGAAAAATGATGTGAAATAAATATGGAAAGAACCCCAATTGGGAAGGACTTTTGGTGCTGGAGGAGCTTATATGTTATCTTAGAAATAAACCACTGAAACTTCTTGAATATGGGGATGACCTGTGCTTTAGGAATGTCGTTCTGTGACTGTGTGGAAGATGGAATAAAGCAGGGAGAAGCTGGGGGCAGGGAACCCAATTAGGAGGTCATTGTAATAGTCTAGCCCTCTAAGCAGGATGGTGGCCTTATGATTAAAAGGAAGGGGATAGATGTGAGAAATATGGGGAAGGAATTGACAAGACTGGCAACTGATTGACTATGGGGGATGAGGAAGATGGAAAAGGGAAAGATAGATGGCTTTGAGATTGTGAATTAGGGTTATTGATGGTATGGTGATGCCTTCAACAGAAAAAGAGAAGTTAGAGAAAAGGGGAAAGAATTATTTTTTTAAAGAGTCCAATTATTGGTATGTATAGTATGAATAGTGCATAATTGAAGAGAGGAATTGACAAAATCAGGTGGGGTCACTAGCACAAGGTTTCTTGAGGGAAATGGTAGAAAGAAGAAGGAAGGATGAACCTAAAAATTAGTTTCAAGCTAAAATTTTATTTTTGACTCTGGACATATGATTTTATTAGTGTGTGGTCCTGGGGGTGAAGGGAGGGTACCTGAGAGGCAGAAAAACTCCAGGTGAGGAAACTCCCTCTACCAAAGTCTTAGAGAGTTGTCTGGGACACTGATACACAACTCTCCCAGGGTCAAGCAGGACCTGAACACAAGTCTTCCTGACTCTAAGCTTGACCATCTACCTACCACACCATACTGCTCAACATTTGTATTACTACTTCCCATAAGATGGCAATTTCTCTTTTCTACTCCGTCCCTCTCACCTAATCTCTATCTTTGACCTAGATCCCCTATAAGAGAAATATACCAAAGCACAGAAAATCAATTAAAGAGTTATCACCTTAGCTGGGCCACATTTAATAAAACATCGCTGACACTGGGAGAGACATATAAATAAAAGATAAAAAGATAAAATAATAGGTAAAATATAACGCCACATACATTCAGTGCATAGGGGTGTGTGTGTGTGTGTGTGTGTGTGTGTGTGTGTGTGTGTGTGAAAAATAAAAAGGGAAAGGGGCAGCTAGATAGTACAATGGATAGAGCACCAGCCCTGGAGTCAGGAAGGCTTGAATTCACATCTGGCCTCAGATACTAGCTGTGTGACCCTGGGCAAGTCACTTAACCCCAATTTTCTCAAAAAAAAAGTAAGGGGAAGCAAATTTTTTCTTCAAATATTTTCTTCAAAGAGAGTTAGGAAATGGAATACTGTGAATGAGGAGCAGTGATAAAAGACAGTTTGGCTGGATTGCAGAGTGCAGGAGATAATGTCTAGCGAGGGAGGAAAGATCAGTTGGGGCCAGATTGTCTAGAGAGACAAAAGCTAAACAGAAGTTTATGTTTTGTCTTAGAGGCAACAGGAAGCCACTGAAGTTGATTGAGTAGGGGACTCACATGGTCAAATCGATGCTTAAGGAAAATTACTCTGGCAGTGGTGACTAGGATGGATTGGAGTGGCGAGAGACTCAGAGGAGACGAGGGCCTGAAAGAAGGTGGAAGCTATATGAGTGGAGAGAAAGGTTTGTCAGCAGAGATGTGATGAAGGGTGAGATTTAGCAACTGATTGGATATGTGGGTTGAGGGAGATAATTCTGAAATTATGAACCCCAGACGGTGGAAGGATGATGATGCTTCAACAAAAATAGAGAAGTTTGAAAGAGGGGAGGATTAGAGGGAAAGATAATCAATTCACTTTTTGACATATTGAATGTATTTTTTTAAAGCCAAAAAAAAAGCCAGACATCAACAAAGACGATTAACATTTCCCAAGTAAGATTAATAGATCTAAATCAATCATCACAAGATTAAAGAGTCTCCAAACCACCTTAGTCAGCAAACATTTAATCTCCTTGCCAAATGGAGAGATATGACAACCAAGGTCAGTGATTAAAAATATAAACTCACTTGAAAAATCTTATAGAGGAAGAATATAAACAGCATTATTTCATACTTTATATAGAAACAGGGGTGAGAAAAGTTTAAAGAAAGCTTGGTAGAAACCCAGTTAAAACCAGTTATTCGAGGGATATTTAAAGATGAAATGAGGACAATGAGCAAGGAAAAAATAGGAAACAGTCAATAATTATTTCTTTGAAGAAGTCTCTTCTCCATCAGTGACAATAGAACCCATATGTGGACTCATGATTTGTTTCATGAGGACATAGAAAGGGCCTTTAAAAAAATATGTGGGAATAACAGCTGGATTAGACTAAACATGCACCTAGAAGATCTGCGCTAATGGCAACACAATTTTAAGGACATTAAAGGATTTATTCTCCTTATAACTGAAAGAGGTAAGAGCGCCAAAGACTTGGGGAAAAAAATTCACAGACCTTATTGTTAGCAGAAAAAAAGGCAAGAAAATATAAATAACTACTGACCCCATATGCTTTCTCATCTCTGCAAAATCTCTACAGAATCATTTACACATGCCATGCATCGAGGGCATCCTTGATAAAGGTACAAGAAAGGAAACAGGCAGACTTCTGCAGATATTCTCCAGCAGACAACATATTTAGGCATACAATCAGCTGAGATGTGCAGAAAATATAGAACCCTACTGTACTTATTGTTTCTTGCCTCTAAAAATGCACTTGATTCAGCAGAGCAAAACAACACCTTGAAGGTGGTTGGGTTTCTTCTATGTATAAATCAGGAAAATGCAACATTTCTTGAAACATGCAATAACAAAGATAGTTTTGCTTATCTACCCTCTGATTGTCAGCATGCATGAAAGTCATAAATATGTGCACACCAAAGTTGCTGCTGTCATGAAGGATTCCAACCCATAGTCCTGTTTGCAGATGATGTTGTATTAATCACATCCACTTGAAACACTAAAGAGCCTCCTCACAGAGAGTTCCAATTAATTTAAAAAGTTCAGCTTAAGTTAACTATCCACAGAAGCCAAATCAAGTGGATAGAGAGTATTTGATGTCCAGATTCTGACATGTAGTTGAATGTGACACCCAGAGAGCTGATCTTTCAGTAGATGTATCTTGGACAGACACTGATGGACAATGAACTGGGTCCAGGAGGAGGATAATAAACCAGATTGTCTTTGGGAAATGGCAACATTCTTTTAGGGACCTCAAACTTCTCCCTGAAACAAGAGAGAAAGGAGGACATGTGTTTATTGAGTACCTACTGTGTGCTAGGTATCCTGCTAAGGACTTTACAAATATTATCTCATTTGATCCTCACCACAACCCTAGGAGGTTGATCCTATTATTGTCCCCATTTTACAGATGAGTCAGACAGCAGTAAAGTGACTTACCCAGGGTTACTCAGCAAGTAGATGTCTGATGCTGGATTTTATCTCAGGTCTTCCTGACTTTAGGGCCAGCATCCTATCCAATGGGTCATCTAACACCCTTCAGGTGATACTGTATGATTGCAAAGCATGCACTATCACAGTCTTCAAATAATTAAAGTTGCCAAGTCCCCAAAAGGAAGGAAGGGCACATGTGGGTATGAATAGGTTACAACATGCTACCGATGAAGAATTTTGCAGAAGTGATGTAAAAGATGTCATTAAAAGGGATGCATGACCAGAAAAGGACATGTATGTAACCAGAGCATGGGATCCTGATGGACAATTACCAGACAGTATCAAGAGACTTAGAAGAAAGCATGTTTAATGGACCCCTGGTGGAAGATTTATGAGATGACATGCACAAGAATTGCACAGGATAAGATGATGTTAGGAGCTGCAATCTGCACCATTGGAGGGAGTACCCAGATTGTTGAGCTTTTTCTTCAGTTGTTTTAGGCATATCTGACTCTTTGTGACCCCATTTGGAGTTTGCTTTGCAAAGATACTGGAGTGGTTTGCCATTTCTTTCTTCAGCTCATTTTACAGATGAGGAAACTGAGGCAAACAGGCTAAAGTGACTGGCCTGGGGTCTCACATCTAGTAAGTGTCTGAGGCCAGATTTGAACTCAGGTCTTCCTGACTAAAGGCCTGACAGTCTATCCACTGCACCACCTTAGTGGCACATTTGCTAAGATTATAGGTGCATAGAAGCACTGATGTAGCATAGCATGTATTCAAGCTAGAATCCAGAAAACCCATAACTTTATGTTGCTCGGGGTCTCCTCAGTGTGATCTCTCAATTCCTCTAGGTTCATAGCATTAGGGCAATCATTTGGTCAAATTCACAGCTCTGAGTTCCCATCGCTGTATTTTTGTTTTTGGAGGGGGGAAGACAAGGTAATTGGGATTAAGTGACTTGCCCAAGGTCACACAGCTAGTAAGTGTGTCAAGTGTCTGAGGCTGGATTTGAACTCAGGTCCTCCTGACTCCAGGGCCGGTGCTCTATTCACTGTGCCATGTAGCTGCCCCCATCGTTGTATTTCTATAGACCAAACCAAGCTGGATGATACATGAATTCTAAGGTATATACCAGGAATGGTCCTCCTCGCCTACCTGCCTCTGCCCCCTAAACACTTATAGACAAAAGGATGTGGTCATAAACACTTTTTCCTGATAATTTACAGTCCTAGGGTCTTCACAACTGCCATTTCCCTCTGCCCGTGAAGTTGCTGCTGATATCTTCTGCTGGGTTCCTCTTCCCGGCAGGGAGTGCCCATGTTTAGAGCTCTACCAAGGCCCATAGTCTCATCTAGCCAGTGCGAAAGAGAATCCTTTAAATC
Organism: Pseudochirops cupreus; assembly: GCA_028627135.1. NCBI lineage: Eukaryota > Metazoa > Chordata > Mammalia > Diprotodontia > Pseudocheiridae > Pseudochirops > Pseudochirops cupreus. The sequence goes on from CM053583.1 coordinate 295,502,889, forward strand.
AAAATCTTTCTTTTTCACAGCCTCATTCTTCATTAATGGGAGCTTCCCCAGGACTGTTCAATAGTTAGGCTGGGGTGATTAGATTCTTTTCATTTCCCAGCATAACCCTGATAGTTAATGCCAGGACTATGTATGTTTGCGTCCATTTTACATGACTTTTATAAGAGAGGCAGCATGGTACAATGATTACAGATATAGATAGGTAGATAAATAAGCAGATGAAAGGTAGATAGATAGATAGATAGATAGATAGACAGACAGGCAAAGATAGGTAGACCATTTATTAAGCCCTTACTTATTTGCCAGGCATGGAGGATACATATGAAAGCAAACAAGACAGTTCCTGTCCTCAAGAAGCTTATGTTATAATGGGGGAATATGACAAAGAAAAGGAACTGAAAATGGAGGGGATATAATGGCTGGAGATGAACAGGAAGTGAGGCAGATGCCTGGAACCCAGTAAGATAAGAATGACCTCTCAAAGCCCACGAATCTGAATCCCATTCTCAGATGGGAAGGGAAGGCCCCAGTGCAGTACTTTGAACTGTAAATAAGGATTATGGTTCTGGCTTTAGTCCTTGCTTGGCCACCGTCTATGCAACCTTCAGCAGGTCACAACTTCTCTGGACTGTATTTCCCTTATCTGTACAGAGAGGCAGTCAAACTCCACACTCTCTAAGGTTCTAGAGTTCCATGACTCTATGACAGTTTGTCGATGTGATTCTTGTTTAGTGAAAAGAGAAGAGAAAGAAAGAGATGGGGAAAAAGAAAGTAAGAAGGTTTTCAAAGCCCAGTGGAGCACATGATAAATGCAGGACAGTGTAAGAAGGAGTAGAATTGTCTTGCTCTCTGGTCACTCGAGAAGAAAGAGGATGAAAGAGGGATTGCCAAGCCATGTACTTGAAGGAAGAAAAACTTTTTTCCAAAAAAAAAAGTGTGTACAAATTAATCCTGGAGGGCCTAAATTCGAACCCTATGAGTCTCTTTACCAGACGGCTTCAGGGCCAAAAGAAGGGGCGAGGAACAGCAATTCAATTCAATAGATATTTTATGTAGCACTTAGCTGTGTGCAAAGCATGGCAGGTAGAGAGAGAGCACTATGGGTAAGGAGAAGGGACTCCACAGACTGTCTGGAAAGGTAGCTTTTTTCATTCTCTGATTGTCTGTAGAGGCCTCTCCAGAGTACAGTTAGAGAAGCATTAAGAGCTAGGGACTATAACCCGGACTGGTGATTCCCAGCCTGTGGCTGGGAGTGTACAATTATTACAAGACATCTATCTCATTAAGTATCTCAGTGTAATAGGTCTTACAAATGCATGCATGTGTTGCAATTTTTCAAATGTATGCAGACACTAGTGTGTTTCATATTTTGACACTGTGTTGATATTTTAATTGCATTTTTAGTACAAGTCAATTTAAAAGCATTACTGAATTCATAAAAGTAAGAAGCCATGTGACCCGGGAGAAGGGAAGCTGGCTGGCATTAAGGAACATAGCTTCTCATCTTTTGTTTTCTCAATCAATGTAGCCTAATAGCATAACTACTTTCATGTGGGAGTCTAAGAATTTTTTTGATGTTAAGAAGGAAACCTTATATTGGAAAGGGTTGGGAAGCACTGGCTTGGAGGGCTGAGTGCAGAAATGGCTAATAGAAGAAGGTTCCTGCTTTCTGCTTCCCCTCTCAGCTTTCAGCTCACTGAGGCCCAAGCTAAAAGCCTCATAGATCATGTTTCCTTTCCACCAAGCAAGACACCACAGCAAGTTGTCATTGGAGCAGCAATGAGAAGCCAAGATTCCCTAATCTCTATCTACAATTCTTGCTATAAAGCAACCTGGGTCTTCTCCTTCCCCGCTGTGATCCCATCCCTTATAAAAGACCTTAGAATGCCCACCCCTCAGGGTGTTGTGGACCCTTTAAACAGTTTGGTGAAACCTGTGGACCCCTTCTCAGAATAATGTATATAAATGAATAAAACACACAGCATTACAAAAGGAACCAATTATATTGAATTACAATTATCAAAATATTTTAAAAGAAAGAAGAAGAGAAATAAGGAAAGAAAGAAAAAGAAAAAAGGGAGAAAGGAAGAAGAAAAAAGGAAAGAAGTGTGTAAAGAAAACAGGAAGGAGAGAAGGAAAGAGAAAGAGAGAGAGAGAGAGAGAGAAAGAGAGAGAGAGAGAGAGAGAGAGAGAGAGAGAGAGAGAGAGAGAGAGAGAGAGAGAGAGAGAGAGAGAGAGAGAGAGAGAGAGAGAGAAACATTCTTGCTGACTTAGGTTAAGAGCTCCTGCTTTAGTTGGGAAATATAGAACTCAATGTCAATGAATTTATACTTAATTTCATCATCTCCCACTTTCCCCCTACAAATACTCTGAGGTCAATGTGTTGTTGGGAACTGCCATCAGGGCAGGAACGGGCTCCCACAGTTTTAAAGTGAAGCTGGGGTGCTCACCTAGGTAGCAGAAAAGATAGAGCTGGTGGACAAATGCTGCCCTCTAGCGCCTTTATCAAGCGCACCCAACTCTTGCTTACCCTTAGCTTAGAATGTACTTCAAAGTATAGAATGTTATTTATACGTGATCTTCATTATACTGAATGAAAATATATCTTGACTTCTTTATTAACAATGTTTCTTATTCAAAGGAAGTTTGTCTAACTTTGCTGTGAGAAACACAGGGGAATCCCTTTATAGTATTTGTGGTTAGAGATAAATGAGACATGAATTATATAGTTACAATGCTTTAGGTGGTGATTCTTAAACTTTTTGTGTCATAGATCCCTTTAGCAGTCTAGTGAAGAATATGGACCTCTTCTCAGAATAATTCTTTTAAAGGGAGAAATACTAAATTACAGTTAGATATTGGTGAAAATAAGGCTATAATTTTTCCCCTGTTCAAGTTCACAGATCCCCTGACATTGATCCACAGACCCCTTAAGGGTTAAGAATCCCTGCTTTAGATCCATAGTATAGATAATAAACTATGCCCTAAAACAGCTCTACTAGGTAAGAATTTTGACACTCCATTACTATACCTGGCCTATTAATTTCATCTCATCTACAGCAATTAAAAAAAATTAGGTGTGTCAGCCCCTAATTCTAGCATGTAAAGAAACAGATTTGCTTTTGCAGATAGGCAGTAGACTGCTGTGATTAGGAAGCTGGATTTGGACTCAAGGAAGAGATGAGTTCAAATCCTGCTTCCAACACTTTCTAGCTTTGTGGCCATCAGTGGATTACTTAATCTTTCTAAGCTTTACTCAGCTCTCTCAAACTTTAAGTCATAGATGGGTGGTTGATGGAGGTAGCTCCCATACCTATGAAATCATAGGTCTCTGGCATGTTGATAAAACTGTTTATGTATCTGAAAGAGGCTTTATGTAAGATGCAGTTCCCAATGTCCTCTGCCCAAGCCTCAGTCAATCAAATATTTGTCACGTGCTGCCATGTACAAGGCATTAGTCTAAGTGCTATCTTTGACTTAACACTTCATTCTGAGATAGAAGCAGAGCCCATCCTTGACAGTATAAGAGTAACAACATTCTTGTACAGTAAAACTGTTTTAGAACACAGTTCATTATTATGCAGATGCTGGAGAAATTGTAGAAGCTGTTGGAAAGAGCTTTGAAGGAGCCTTGAGTAAAATAAGAAGAAATAAATGTCACTAGTCATATAATGTCATGAGGGCAAAAACTATCCAGATTTAGGGTAGGTGAGAGGCTGATAAAACTTGTTGATGTTTGCCAGTGAGGCCAGGGGACAAGCCGGAGGTTGACTTTGTCTACTTGAGTCTTGGAGGGGGGTATTAAGGGCTAAGGCACTGGTATGTCAGTGGAACCAACATGGCAGGGGCAGGGGAGGGAGAATAGAGGTTATAGAAAATGGGGACCAGGTAAGTTGGTAGGAAATATGGACCAGCAGTAGGAAAGAGAACTCCTTGGTCTCTCTTGATTCATCTCAAAAGGCTAATTAAATCAAGGGTTTTTTTGTTTGGTTTTGCTAGCATGGAACTCTGCTTTCTTTATATCACTGGGCTGTATGTACCCATTCTTTGTAGTATGGAATTACAGGCATGGAAAAGACTCTGAGACTCATCCCAATCTCTGCCTTCAGGCAAGATTCCTAGATGGTCCTTGACACATCAAAATCTAGCCCATTTTTAAAGAAATCCGGAGGAGATTTCAATATGTGTTCATAATCCATTTCAGTATCTAAAAATACTAGCAAGAACACTTTTACTTATAGCTGTCCTAAATCCCTCATGCTGAAGTTTTAAACTCTTCTGTTCTTGTTCTGGTTTTAATAAAGAACAGTTTGTCCCCAGGCCCCTTCTTAACCTCTAAGGTCTAGAATAAGAGTAAGTGGAGGGTGGGAGATGGAGCTCATTCTCCTGGACCACACCACCTTGGACTTGGAGTTAGTCCAGTTGAACCAATTGTAGGAAGGAGGGGAAGAAGGCTTTGTCAGATGTTAACTTGATCTCAAAGTTAGAGAGCTTGTTATTTCACCTGTGGTAGCTTCATCATACTATCTGCTATGCTACCCAGCCCTAAATCCTAAAAGTTAGGTTGTTGCAAACTGTAATAGATCTTTTCTCTCATCCATTCTGTACCCCCACTTCACTAACTCTAGCATCTAGCATAGACTAGGACTTCCTCCAGCTGCTCATGGGAGTGGGATGTTTATGCTTGGATTTGGTGATTCTTTTTTTTCCTGACTTACCGTATCCCTTTACATGGCATTTCTGGCACCTTGGTATCCTGCCTACCACCTGACAAGCTAGCAGATCAGTGGTGGTCATCACTTTAATCAGGGAAGGAAGGTATAGACGTTGGTGCTCCCAGCCAGTTGGTAAAATTCTGGTCGAAGAACAAGAAAGGCTAGAATCTAGAGGTGAGGATAGAGAATATGCCTGCTGAATTTGTTGGAATGGTAGAGAAGGTCAAGGCTAGGGAGTGGAGAGGAGGAATAGAAGCATAAATATATATATTCACCTACAAAGGTCACTATCACAAGAAGCCTAATCAGCCTCAAAAGTTAACAGATGAAACCCTTGTCCTGGCCATGAATTCACATCCCTATGCAAGGTGCCATTTATTGAATGCTCACCACATGCAGTAGACCCTGTTAAATGCTGTAGGGTTTATAAAGAAGCATGGAACACACAGTCCCTGCCTTCAGGGAGCTTCAAATTAGTTGAGGAGACAAAATCCAAGCAAACAAGGAGTTTCAATGCAAAAGAAATAACAGCATAAGATAATAATACAAGAGATGTCAGAATGACTGAACAAGTTGTGATATACCATTGTGATGGAATACTATAAGAAATGATGAGGGGGATGGGTTAAAAAAAAACCCAGAAAATTTACATGAATTGATACAGAGTGAACAGAATCAAGAGAACATCATACACCATAACAACAATATTGTAATGATGATACACTGGGAAAGACTTAGCTACTTTGCTTGATTCAAGACAATTCCAAAAGGACTCATGATGAAAAAATGCTATCCACAACCAGAGAGAGAACTGAACTCTGTGTGAAGATTGAAGCCTATTTTTTCACTTTTTCTTCCTTTTTTTGCAACATGACTAATATGGAAATACATTTTGCATGCCTTCACATGTATAATGGGTACCCGATTGCTTACCTTCTCAATGGATAGGGTGGGGGCTAGAGGGAGAAAGAGAATTTAGAACTCAAAATTTTAAAAAATAAACATTGAAAAGGAAAGAAACAAAGAAAGAGATATCACAAGACAAAATCAATTTTACAGATGAAAGGAATTAGTAGTAAACTCTATAAATCTGAAAGATGTTGGATTTATCGTGGATTAGATTGGTATGAGAAGGAGAAAGTGGGATTTGTACTGGACCTAGAAGGATGTGTAGGATTTAAATGCAGAGAGGAAGGAAGATGACATTACAGTCAGGATGAATGGTCTGAGCAAAGGCACAGGTGGGACAAAGCACAAAATCTGTTGTGGATTAGTGAACATGTCAGTTTGTCTTAGGGGGGGCAAGGAAGTACTAAAGATGTGGCAGACATGGTGGATTGGAGTCAGGTTTTAGATTTTACTTTAAGGAATGAGATCTTAATGTATAGGTGATGTAGAGCCATTGAAGGTTTCATTTACTTGTGAAGAGCTTTACAGATATACAGGTCTGAGTGTGTGTTTTAAAGTACAAAGGTGTATTTTTGTAAAGTTTTTGTATATGAAAGTATAAGTATGTAAATGTTTTGACTCTTTCATGTCTGAGTATATGTGTGAGAAAGAATGAACCTTTGTGACTATAAGCACACAGAAGACATTGTAAATAAAGGACAAGGACATTGCTAACACACTCAAATAGACAGAGTCCCATCTGACAATTTGGGGGTTCAAAGAGAAACAGGCTAGAGTGCCAATAAGGCTACAGCTATGACTCCAGGAGAAGCATGGGAAGGCACTTCTTTTTTAAAAACATGTTTTTATTTTTTCCCAATTACATGTAAAAAGAATTTTTATATTCATTGTTAAGTTTTGAGTTCTAAATTCTGTCCCTCCTTCCCTTTCCTCTCTTCTCCCTGAGATGGAAAGCAATCTGATATAGGGTATATATGTATGATAATGTAAAACGTTTCCATATTAGTCATTCTGTCGAAAAAAAAAACCTTAAAGAATGAAAGGAAGGAAGAGAGAGAGAGAGAGAGAGAGAGAGA
>CM053583.1:295510088-295534620 GCA_028627135.1 Pseudochirops cupreus
GTGCTGATATGGTTCCTCGTAGCCGAGCTGACTTTAGTGGGAAGTATCTTTGTGTGCATTTTGGAGTTCTAGGATTGGTTTAGAGTCCTATTTTATGGGTATTTTGGGGTGGCTATGTGAGAGCTGCGATGTGTTGCTGCTGCTACACTACCATCTTCCACCGATTTCTAACTCTTTATGAACCATCTCAGAACTCAGGGAAAATTACCTAGAACCTACATATACAAAAATATTTATAGCAGCTTTTTTTGTGGTGGCAAATACTTGTAAATTGAGGGAATTCCTTTCAATTAGGGAAAGACTAAACAAGTTGTGGTATGTGATGGTTATAGAATACTACTATGCTACAAGAAATGACAAGCAGGACGATTTCAGAAAAACCTGGAGAGACTTAAATAAATTGATGTAAAGTGAAGTGAGCAGAACCAGGTGGCCATTGTACACTCTAACAGCAATACTGTATAATGATCAACTATGAATGACTTAGCTATTCTCAGCAATACAATAATCCAAGATAACCTCAGAGAACTCATAATGAAAAATGCTAACCACATCCAGAGAAAGAACTGATGGAGTTTGAATGTAGACCAAAGTCTATTATTTTTTCTCTTTTTTGCTTTTGGCCTGTTTCTTCTTTCACAACATGAATAATATGGAAATATGTTTTACTTGATTGCACATATATAACCCACATCCAATTGCTTACCATCTTAGGAAGGGGGAAAAGGAAGGAGGGAGAAAATTGGGAACTCAAAATTTTTTAAAAATTGAATGTTAAAAATTGTCTTTACGTGTAAGTGGGGGGTAAATTAAATATTTTTTAAAAGCAAAGAAAATCACTTAGAACTTAGGTTTGACTCATGTCTTGTGTCTCGCCAGAAGAGAAGTAGACAGGTATTCAATGTACAATAGAGGACAGCTATTTATTTCCTCCACATGAAGAAAAATGATAAAATACATGGAAAAGTCACAAGTAAGCATTAACCAAAAATTTAAACATGAAGCAGTAACTTTTAACTACTTTGTACTTTTCAAGACATTGATACATAAAATATCACCTTTTACAGAACTGCTGAGTAGGTATTTCATGTTCAGTTCTACAGAGTCTTCCTCAAGGTCCATTATCTTTTGGAATGCCAGTCCAAGGATTGGCTCATCCTCCTGCTAGTGGTTATCTTCTTTTCTAAGAAGTGTTATAGTGGATGTGGGTGGCACCTACTATAGTGGATCTAGTAGCAACTGAGAGCTCCCAACCTCTAGAACTCACAAGATTGCATTGAAGGTCAAAAATGTCACCTATGCTCAGGAAAAGAAATGCAAAGCAAAAAAAGGTAGTCAAGATCCCAATTCACACTTGCCTATAAGCAGCTACATCTGCTGTTACATTTGAGGAGTCCACTATTTTTGCCAGCATGAGGGAAGGTTCACTTTCCCCCTGCCTTTCACAGGAAATCTCAGTAAGAGGAAGAGAGAGATCCAGAAGGTAGATACTTCATTGAAAATCTACTGAATGATCTGCTCTTCCTGGTTCAGTGGCTAATTCTCTCTGACAAAGCTTCCCTTCTCCCTTCCTTCTCACAGCTATGATGAAGGAGTAAGAGGGAAGTGAATAAGCATTAATATAACACCTGCTAAGTGCTTTTACAAATATCATCTCATTGGATAAAAATACAAGGAAGGGAAAAGATGAAGATGCTATCCAGCGTTTGCTATATTATCCCAAAGCGTGAACCACAATAGTCCCAGAAGTTGCTGGGGGAAGTCAGCACATGTTCCATGCCATACACTCCACAACCACTCCATAAGGTTTTGTAAGGTAGGTAATACTCTAATTCCATGTTATACTTTGCTTCTACATTACTTTATTTGGTAAGGCGATCAGATGTTTGATGGCTGAGGTGATTTCTGTCAACTAGTCAGTCAATAAATCTTTATTAGTCACTTCAGTAATTGTGCTAAGTGCTGGGGATATAAATATAAAAAAGAGAGATGGTCCTCATGCAGCTTACAATCTAATGGGAGAAGACAACACACAAAAACAAACTGAAAATGGGGGAGGGGTGGGGAATAGCAGCGGTACTTGGTTGGGGGCAAAGTGGAAGAGTCATGAATTTGAAGCAAGGAAGATAATCAAATGCATGGATAAAAAAAGCCTCAGACCTTATTAATACTGAAAAAAAGGTGACAGAACAACTACTGACTTGTATACTTACTTTTCTATGCATATAAAATATGAAACTTATCTAAACACAAATCAAGCCATTATTAGGGAGCAGATAGACTTTCACAAGGGATGTTCTATAGTGGAACATATCATCACCATTTTGCATTTGACTGAAAAAAATAAAGAATAAAAGCTCTCACAGTGCTTGTTTGTTAACTATAAAAACCATTTGTTTTGATAAAGCAAAAAAAACTCTCAAAAACTCTCTTCCAACAAGGTGTCTCTAGAACAGTGGTTCTCAACCTTCCTAATGCTTTTAGGAAGCATTTTCTAGGGTTAATCCTAATCCTTTAATACAGTTCCTCATGTTGTGGTGACCCCCAACCATAAAGTTATTTCTGTTGCTACTTCATAACTGTAATTTTGCTACTGTTATGAATCGTAACATAAATATCTGACGTGCAGGATGTATTTTCATTGTTACAAATTGAACATAACCCACAGGTTGAGAACATCATAGATTTATAGTTGTAAGGAACCTCAGAGGTCATTTAGTCTAAATCCTTCATTCTACAGAAGCCCAGAGAGGGTGGGTGATTTGCCCAAGATCACACAGTAAGTGGCAAAGCTGAGATTCAAATTGAGTTCCTCTGACTCTAAATCCAGTATTTTTTTCACTGTCCCACCTTGCCTCTCCCATAAAAAAATCCTTCAAGGGGTGGCTAGGTGGAGCAGTGAATAGAGCACCAGCCCTAGAGTTGGGAGGACCTGAGTTCCAATCTGGCCTCAGACACTTGACACACTTACTAGCTGTGTGACTTTGGGCAAGTCACTTAACCCCAATTGCTCTCCAAAAAGCAAAAAAATCCTTCAAGATTCTTTGAAAGTTATAACAACAGAAATAACCCTGTTCAAGGACCCTCTGATCATAAACATCAAGAGAGGCACAAAATAAAGAAAGTATGTTCACCAAAGGTGTTCTTGCTATGAGACCAGTGAAAGATTCAAGTGGAAGAAGAATTTCCTGAGACTGGTGAAGCCCTCAATTGCGCCAGTTATATCAAGTCCCAGAACATCACAGAGCATCCTAGGAGACATCCAAATCCACTCAAAAGAATGTGACATGACCATCTACACAAGAAAAACCAAGTGGATGAAGAATATTTATTGCCCTGATGACAGTACGAATCTGAACAGACAACCTATAGTTGTCAATCAATATGCAGAGCTGGAATAAACAGTACAAATGGACAATGAGCTGGGGCCAGAGTTAACAAGGAGAGTATAGTTGGCTAGATTACCTTCAGGAAATTGCAAAGTTCTTTTAATGGTCCCATCTTTCTCCTGGAACAAAGGTTCCAAATTTCAACTCCAATATTCTACCAGTAGATTTGCATGGCTACAAAGCATGGAATACCACAGTCTCTAAAGAAATGAAAATTAATACTACATTATGAGATGATATCTCCTTCTAAACCTTTGAAGAATGGTCAGGAGAGGTTCTGCAGAGGCAGAACATTGCAAATATTGTCACATTTTTAACATGCGATCATTGTTTCCTCTTCTTCCTCATTTATTTTTAAAATTCTTTTTATAATAACAACACTAATATTATTAATAATACTATAATACTAATACTAATCCATTTCCAGAGAAAGAACTGATGGTTTGAATACAGATTGAAGTATATTTTTTAAACTTTATCTTTTTTGAGTTTGTTTTTATCCATGTTTTCTTTCACAATATGACTATGGGTACAGTTTGCTTGACCACCATGTATAATCTATATCAAACTGCTTACCTTCTCAATGAGGGGGTGGAAAGGGAGGGAGAGAATTTGGAACTCAAAGTTTTGAAAACCAATGTCAAAAATTGTTTTTACATGTAACTGGGGAAAAATAAAATATGATACTAGAAAAAATAGCAAAAAATAATACTAACAGCTAGCATTTATACATACTTTAAGGTTTTCAAAGCAGTCTATTAATATTATCTCATGTAAGCCTCACAATAACCCTGAGAAAAATGTGACTCTCTGAGAGAAGAGGAGGAGAGTTATGTGGAAAAATTTAGGCAAAGCAAAAACAAAATATATGAATAAAAATCTATTTTTAAAAAGAAATTACATATCACAGAAGGGGAAAGGAAAGGCACATGGTGTTTGTGAGCATGCTGCAACATATAACCAATGAGGAGCTCAAAAGATGAACAAGAATAAAAGATGTCATTTGAACGAGTAACCTGAGTGATCTGTTGGTACCATTGTGATTTCAGAAGAAAGTGAGGCAAGCCTCTAGCCCATTGGATGAATGTTAGAAGGGTCCCAGAAAAGAGTTCACAGGACAAGAGGGCATGGATGCATTTTGATCTGTTATCATTGGAGGAAAGATTCAAATCAGTGAAATCACAGATTTGTTTGAGCATGACCAAGGTCATGGCATGCATTTGGGAGACTTTGCCAGAGGAAAAGACGCAGTCTGTGGCCTAAAACAGAAGTTTGCTGACCCACATAAAGGCAGGTGCCATGATCCTGTCCTCATTAGCATCACATCACCAGACAGAGCTAACCAGAAACTCAGAGCTACAATCTTAAGCATTGCTTCAATTTCCCTAAAGGAACAGAACCTACTGCAGCATCTCTCTCTTGCCTCATAATTAGGACCTCTTTGTGATGTATCGAGTAACACAGGTTCTGTATCCCCTGTGATGTGGGGATGACGAATTCTGGAATTCTGGAGGCATAAAGTTTCCAGGACTCTGAGCTACAGGGAACAGGGATGGCTAGTCTCTTTGCCTTACTGGGATTTGGATCATGCTGAGATATATTTTTGCTCTTTGGAATAGTGATTATGCTTATTATACTGTTGGGTCCTTGTTCTTTATCATAGTCGTAAGGCAGTTCTGTAATGGGTTTTGGAAAACAGGTGATGAGAGCTGCTGCCAGGTAGGTAAATACCTAAATCCCTTTCTCCTCTCTCTCTAGGCCCACAAAAGAGTATGAGAAACCTGTTTGGGCCTTAGACTGGGCTAATCCTCTTCCTCATCTTTTCTCCCACCTTCTTTACTTCTTTTTTTTCCTTCTCCAACCAAGGGTCAGATTGAGCCGTCAGAAAGAAAAATTGCCTTTTCCTAGGAAGCTCTTTCTGTAGGATATCCTCATTACAAAGGCTGGCAGGGGGTGGAGTGGGGTCAAGTGGTAAGAATTGGTAAGACAATATACAAAGTGAAGACTGGGGAACTTGGGTGAGCTTCCTCTCCTTTCAGATGTAAAAAAAAGAATAAACTCCCATGCTTTCACTTATCCTCTGTCTTTCAGCGTCAAAGAAAAGTCAGAAGGAGTTTCAAAGGCACAGAACAAAGAGGTGAGACCTTGAATTAAACATTTAGCCCTGTCCAACCTATCTCAAGAGCAAACTTACCTTCTCTTTACAACTCCCTTGAGATCCCATCCAAAGCCCAGGAAATTTCCTAAACTCTTTGCTCTGTCCCTGTTATAGGGCTGAAAAAATGAGGAGGCAGGGCAGTGGTCCACCCTAACCCTAAATGATATTGTAGAACTCCTGAGGCTATCAGGCAGCCTGCCCTCTCAGTCCTCAGCCCAGATTCAGCTGCTCAACATGTTCCACCTTTCCTTGTGCCTTTTGACTCCTCATCCTGTTCTTCATCCTCGCCATGATCTCCAGGCCCTCCATCCCTCAGTTCTTTCCAAGCTATGACCCAGGCACCAGCTACACTCTTCTCCCTTCCCTATTTCGATGCCTTAGTGAACGAGTCCAAATCTATATGATTCTCAACATTTTAATCCCTTGCTCATTGTCCTATCGCTGATCATACCTTGCCCCAGCACTGGTCTACTTCCATCAGCCTTTGTTTCTATTCACATGCTCCTGAACAGAGCTGGAGAAAGTCATGAAACTATCTTAACTAGGTCCATTATAAATGTATATTAATCTTAACTAGGCCGTCCCTATAGAAATGCTATTCTTTTATACCTCCCTAATACATTCACTCTCTCTCTTCAGAATGGATATTCCAGACCTTTTCATCTCTCCTCAAGCCTCCTGCAGCACTTCCTGTCCCTATCTTCTCAGTTGGGGGCCCCACCTCATACTTGGCTGAAAAAAAATGTGACCATTAGATAAAAACTCCCTCTTCTCTCTTCCTTATCTCATTACTTAGACATCTTTCTCCACTATCTTCTTCACCCCTGTCTCTTAGGAAGAGATGGCTCTTTCTCCTTTTCAAAACAAACCCTTTTACATGTATCTTTTTAAAAAAAAATCAAATTGTATTTTATTTTCAGATCCACATTCTGTCCTTTCCACTTCCCTCCTCTCCCTCATCCCCAACCCCACATTGAGAAAGCAAGAAAAACAAAACCTCTGTTATAAACACATAGAGTCAGGGAAAACAAGTTCCTCCACTGGCCATGTCCAAAAGAACATGTATGTCTCACTCTGCACACTGAAGGCATAACCTCTCTATCAGAAGATGGGTGGTACGTTTCATCTTGAGTCCTCTGAGAGCCATGTTTGGTCATTGTTTTACCTGCATCCCTGATTCTCTCCCTTCCATCTCTTCTAGCAAGCTTTCCCTTCCATCAGTCCCTCTCTCTCTTTAATTTTCAGTCTCTTGTTATCTGCTGGCTCATTCCTCATTACCTACAAATATACCCATGGTTCACCATCCTTTAAAAAAAACCCACCTCTCTTAAACTTACCATCCTTGCTAATTATCACCTTATATAGCTCTCCTTTTCATGGCTAAACTCATTAAGAAAGTAATTTACAACTGATACCTCTATTACTTCTTTCTGATCTCATCATCCAACTGAAACTGCTCTCTCCAAAGTCACCAATGATCTCTTTTTAAAAAAATAATATTTCATTGATGTTTTCTATTATATCATCAGAGTATCCCGTGTATCCCTCCTCCTCCCTCTCCCCAAGAGCCATCCTATATGACACATTGTGGGGGGAGAGGTCTGAGGGGAGGTGTTGGGAAAGGAAAAAAGTCAAGAAAACTGATCAGTGCATCACTAATGATCTCTTAATTGTCAAATCTGATGGTTTTTTCTCAATTCTCATCCTTCTTAGCTGTTGACATTATTGATCAGTTTCTTCTGGATACTCTCTCCTCTCTAGGGTTTTTGTAACACTATTCTCTTCTGGTTCTCCTCCTACCTGTGTGACCACACCCCAGTCTTCTTTGCTGATTCTTTATCCAGGTCATACCCACTAACAGTGTGTAATCCCCAAGATTTTGTCCTGGATCTTGTTTTCTTCTTCCTCTCCATTGGTGACCTTATCAGCTCCCAAGGGTTCAACTAAGTTATCTCTATGCAGATGATTGTCAGGTTATATGTATAGCCCTAACCAATCTACATCTTGGATATTTCAGACTGGCTGTCCTGTAGACATCACAAACTCAACATGAGCAAAGCAGAACTCATTATTTTTCCTCCCAAATCTTCCTCTCTTCCCAATCTCCATTTTATTGTCAAAGGCAGCACAACTCTCCTGGTCACCTAGGCTCACGTCCTTGCCATCCTTGACTCCTCACTGTTAGCCTTCCAGTTGGTCTGCCTTCCCCCAGTATCTCCCTGTTCCAGTCCATCATCCCCTCAGTAGCCAAAGTGAGTTTAGAGCTCTGACCATATCACTCCCCTACTCCATAAATTACAGTGGCTCCTTATTACTTCCAGGATCAAATATAAAACCTTCTGTTTGACTTTTAAAGACCTTCACAAACCGGCTCCTTCCTACATTTCCAGTCTTTTTATATTTCACCTCTCCTCCTACGTATTCCACAGTCCTACAATGCTGATAATCTTCTTGCTGTTCCTTGCATATGACAATCCCACTGAGTACCTTTCATGCCTAGAATAATGTTCTTCCTTGCCTTAGCCTCCTGGCCTCCTTCAAGACTCAACTCAAATCCCACTTTCTGAAAGAGGTCTTTCCTCTTCCCCCACCCCCACCCCACTGCTAACACCTTCCCTCTGGGATTCTGTCTCTTGTATTTACAATGATTTACACGCTGTCTCCCCATTAGGATGTGAGCTCTTTGAAGGCAGGACCTGTTTTTGTCTCCCTTTGTATCTCCAGCACTTAGCACAGTGACTGGCACATATCAAGTGCTAAGTAAGTGTTTGTTGATTGATTGGTTGATTCTGCTGGCTTCCTAGTTTGGAGATCTTCCCAGGAAGACACCAAGACCCCCTTGGAACTGTTGTCCATCCTGAAAAGGTGATCTACCCCCCTTCCCATCTCCCAGTTCCCAGCATCATCTGAACGAATCCCAAGTTCCCAATCTAGCATGTGGGGAGGAGGACTAGTGGACCAGAACAGAAGAACTTGCAATGATCATGTTGGACACTTTGTGAATGAAAGATGGCAGGCCCCTTGCTGTGATAGCACTCAGTTAACAACAACAACAACAACAACAATTTGTTGAATTCTTTATAGGGCCTCCTTTATGGTAAGAGAAAGATGCCTATAAATAAAAAATGGGAAGGGGGTGTGAGACACCTATTCAGAACTCAGTACTAGCATCTCCAGCAATATTGTTCCTGGGATTCAGAAGTTGCTTATTGATTTTTATCAATTTAAAAAGCCTACATAAGACAGAAGAACCCAGATTTTGGAGTTGGCCAACTAGAAAAATGGTTTCTCCATAAGTGAGACAGCATTACAGCAATTCTCTTTCCAGCTGTTATGCTATTGATGGGGTGCTGGGGTGCCTTTGTAACATTCTAGGTTCCTTTGTTTGTAACATTGTTGTAACTTCAGTTTGTGAAATCTCACTTGTGTTTGGGTACCTATGTTTGTGATATCAGCTTGTGAAGCCGAGTTGTAAAGTCACACTTCCCCCAGCCATAAAAGCATTAACTCTGCCTCTCCCCTGCCACCAGCCTAAAAGCCTTTTCTCTGAAATCATTAATTCTGCCCAGCTGTAACTATCCCTGCTTGGTATAAAAACAAGCTATACCTAATAAATCCTTCAAAAGCATTTAATAAACAAACCCTTAGTTTAGAGAAATGTATAGTCCTTTGTTCTAGTGGCTAGCTGCAACTATGAATCTTTCAATTCACTATCAGTAAGCAAACTCCTCACCATTAGGAATATCCTGGATCCCCAATTAGCCTAGCTTCCCAACATTTATCTTGTCAAAACATGACATTGAAGAATAACAGACTGGACACCTCTCAGTCAGCCCTGACTGCTAGCTGACCAAGTGATGTGTTAAGGCAAAAACCACACCTCCTGGTAGCCCCCCTTCCCCTGTGGGCTTTCTCCCAGTGAATTATGGGCAATACACCTACACAGTTGATATAAAAAGTACATGTCCCTTTTAGCACTGATCACTCCTTAATGCCTCCCTAATCCCTCCGTTACTCACCTAGTTAGCATAATTGATATCAGATTTATGGCTTTTTCACTATATAAACTGTATCTCTAATTCCTGCACTTTTGCAGGTCCCCCTACCTCCCCTGCCTGCTGCAAAGTCAGCATAACAATAAACTTTTACAAGCCTGCCAAGATTGCTTGAGTCTGGGGAATTCATTTCAGGCTAGAACCCTTCAAGGATTTCCTAGCAATCCTTCCTCCCTCTCTCCCTCTTCATTTTGAACACAAAGAAAAAGTAGTAACCATAGATTCTTAACTCTTTCAGACTGTCCAGGCTTTCCAGAAGCCGTGTTCTCTTCCACTGTCTTTCAGGCTCCACAGTTCCTAAAATGGGAGCCCATAGACTCACAGCTCACAATTCAGTCTATATGAGGGATTCTTCAACTTTTTTTTTTTCTGTGTGTCACATACTCCTCTGGAAGACTGGTGAAACCTATGGACTCCTTCACAGAATCATGTTTTTAAATGCATAAAAAAATATATAGAGGATTACAAAGGAAATCCATTATATACAGTTGCCAAAATATTTTTTAAGTTCATGGACCCCAGGTTAAGAACCCCAAGTCAATATGCTTCTTAAAGATCCCCATAGAAAGGCACAGGGCATAGTACACATGTCAGAACTTCCAGAAGACCTAGACTTCTTGAGAAGTTACAGAATGATGCTTAGATTCTAGACCTCACTTGGTTTTAATGTAACTCTCATTTGATAAGTCTTTTCTCCTCATTAGACTAACCTACCAACTGGCTCTTCTCTTCCCTTCTCTGAAGTGCCTTAGAAAGGTGAACCAGAGTTTCCTAGAGCTAAACAGAGCTTCCTGGGCTTCTTTGAAGGCCTGAGTGACTCTTTGAGTGAAGTCCTCCAAGCCTCAGGCAATCTGTCATTGCCAGGGGAAATAAAAGTGATTCTTAACCTTTCTGTGTCATGGGCACCTTTGGCAGCTTAGGGAAGCCTATGAACTGCTTTTTAAAATAATATTTTTAAAAGCATAAAATCAAATACATAGGATTTAAGAGGAACCCAATTCTATCAAAATATATTTAAAAATAAATTTCACAAACCTCCTGAAGACTATCCACATATACTCCTGGGGGGGCAGGGGGAAGGTGATGTCCATGAACCCCAGGTTAAGAACTTCTACTTTAGAGGGAGAAAGAGAGTAGAAAGCAAACTTCTATAGAAAATGGAGTTTCTTTGAAAGTAACTAGTGTCCTGTTTTTAACCCCACTAGCCAAACCTGGGCTCCCAAAGAAAGCAGTATTCGGAAGCTGCTGTGTAAGGACCCTGCCTGTTCTGTCTGTAATTCTGTGGCCTTGGAAACAAAGTTCCTGCTCTCTGGTGAGAAAGACCTGCACTCCCCCCCACTGCCGAACACATCACCTGGGTCGTCTTGCTTAGAGGCTATGAGCATGTCTACTTTTTCTCTTGACCAAAGTTTGGACCTAAGCTCTTCTATGGAATCCCTGTTGTCCCCACTCCCAGTCCAAACTCCTTTAATTCAGATGGGCTCCCTGTCTCCTCCTGGGATCCCAGACTACTGGACTGAACAACTGGGGAAGAAGAGCTATGTAACCAATATCTCTAGAACACCTTCAGAAGCCTTTTCTTCCAGTCCAGAGAAACCCAAAGACCCTGCAACAAAGCAAGATGCCAGTGATGATGGGGTCCAGTCTGTCACACGGAGTAACAAGAATGAGGCTTTTAAATCTAAAGACATCTTGCTGAACACCGAGTTCCTTCAGTTGACCAGACACCCTTCAACCATACAGCCCTTCAGAGTTTTGCCTAATAGCCTTTCATTCCTTAGCCCTGAAGTCCAGAAGCTTCTAGAGATGCACATTAAAAAGAGAGTGCATTTCCAGAGATGGGGTCTCCCCAAGAGAGTAGAAGAGTCACTCAAACAACTCATGCCAGACATCTGTCGATATTACTACCCTGGGAATCAAATAGTCCCTTTCACCCCAAAGGAGGTCTCCAATGTATCTACAGCAGAGATGAAGATAGCAGCTGTTCATCCTTTGGCACCATCAGGGAAAGATCAGCCTGGTCAGCCCTTCTTGGGCTCTGAGATGATCCCTCCTGATTTAGGAAAAGCAGATATGAAGAAAACTTCTGAAGAGTCCCCAAACCCTGTTAGCACAGACCTGCCTCCTCCTTCCATCCCAGTCCTGAACAACTGTCCCTTGAATGAGGGGACTACTGAAGCCAAGAAGAATTGTCTGCAACAGAAGTACAGTCAACTCTTCTGGGGTCTCCCCTCTCTGCACAGTGAATCCCTGGTAGCCGCCTTTCTGAGGCACGACTCCCTCTCCCCGCCTAGTAGCGTCTCCCCTTTGGACAGCACTTTCCTCTTCAATGAACTGTCCCTCCTTCCCTTGCTGCCACATTCTTCCCCTCCTTCTCCACCTGCTCTGATCGGGAACAGCATCAAAGTCCCTGACAAGACCCAAATTGATGTCCCATTTCAATGTGAAACCTTGGAGTCGCATCTCCAAAGACAACTACAGATGCTATGGGGTCTGCCTCCCCTAATCCAGTCCCAGAGTCCCCTTGATCATGAACTCTGTGAGAAAGACAAGGCCCTTATGCCTCTTTGGCCCACAGTGAATGTCTCTGTCCTCACAAGGGAGCTTTTTTTCTTCCCAGACCATGCCAGGAGGCTCCTTGAGCTCCATTTTCAGAGGCGGCTCCTTCAACACCAGCTAGAGCCACCTCAGTCAATCCAGAAGTCTGTGCCTCTGCTTCTGTCCCCAACTAACCAGCTACAAGAACCTGAGAACACCTTGGTTGAAGTGCACATGAGACTTCACCAGAATGAAAATCCCCCACTGAAGATGGCTCAAGCACCTACTCTCAGCATGACTCCTGCCCGTTTCATTGAGCCTAAAACCTATGACAAAGCTAGATTGATTGTGCAAATGCACATTAAAAAAAAATGTCTACAGATCCAACAAGGGATCTTTCCAGACATCATATGTGGGTCATGGGACATTGGGAACCAATTGTCAGCAGGAGACTCTCCTACCCAGAGAACTTTGGAAGCTACCCACTCCAGTATGGAATCAGAACGTCTGGCTTTCCAAGATCCAAATGCAACGGCATGGATGGAGCTGAGCTCGGACCAACAGACCCTAACACCACTGGGGAAAACCATTAGGCAGGCAGACCAGACTGTGACACTCCCACAGAGTGTGATTGAGAAACTGGAAATGATTTTGAGACACAAATACTTGGCTTTCTTATCAGGATTACCAGCTCTTTATTATGTGGCTCTATATAGGGCAATGTCCCCTTTAGCTATTTCCCAAAGTGATGTGCCTGGCATAGGGCAAGGGGTCATAAAGGAACAAATTGACCCCAAGAGCTACAGGATTTGGGCAGAAGAACAATCCATTCTCCCCAAAGCAGAGATTAATGATTCCACCATGAATTCTAGGTACACTGGAAATGAATTATTGGTTTCACAGCAGATAAAAGTCTCAGAGACATTACCAAAAAATGGAGGTGATTGGAAGAGACCAGAGGGAGGAGATGAACAAAGAAGGGTTGGCTACCCACAGTGTCCCTATTCACCAAGCAAGTCTGTCATCCTGACCAAGATGGATTCCCACCTAAGGAAGAAGGTGTTAGAAGTAAATATGGGGATTCCCCAAAAGGCTATAGATTCTAGGGAACTCTCCAAAGCTCTGGAATCTCCTTTACCTGAGCCTGCCTTAGAACATGTTCCCACAGTCAAGAGTCCTGAAAGTCCCAAAGAACTCCAAAGAACTCTCAGCAGCCCAGGGAGCCAAGAGTTCCCAGACATGTGCTCATCACCAGCTGCTCTAGATGCTGGAGTTCCAAGTTGGACATTTTTTAAGGAGCAGCTTTCCAATAAGCTGGAGCTCAGTTTGATGAGGACATCAGAGAACCAAACTCAAAGCTGCCCCACAGCCATTCCCTTGACATCCCCCCAGATCCCAGGCCTCCAGGCTTCCAAGGTTACCCAGCCACACTCCCAGAAAAAGCCCATTGGGGATATGGCTAATGCTCAAGTGCTCTGTGTACACATGGAAACAGAACAGAGCAGCCCAGGCCAAGGGGAGTACTGGAACATAGAGCCACAGAGTCCCTGGGATGGCCAGGCCAAGGCTATCAGCTCAACCCCCAACAAGATAGAAGGCTCCAAAGGAGAATATCAGGGTGGGGGAGATGCAGGGTGGGGGACCTCTCCTCTCAAACAAAGAAGCCGTGTCCTCAAGACCAGAAGGCCAACAAAGTCTCCTATGAGCAGAACCCAGAGATCCCTACATCCAGGGTATAGGGACCCTTATCAGACCACCCCCCTCCAGAAGCTTCCCCAATCTTTTTCCAAAGCTAAGAATTCAGGGGCACTTCCTGGTGTGCCAGGGAGGAAAGAGACTGAGAGAGATGATTATGGAGGCAGCCAAAGGAAGTTGAAGGACTCATGTCCTCCATCAAGGGACCTTGAGCACTCCCAACCCAGTGGCCCCAAAAATCCCATCAAAGTGACCCAGAGAACAAAAGGTGTGCAGGCCCCAGAGGGGACAGTTTATACTCCCCAGGGTCAAACCCCTTTAGAAAACAGCTTTATGGAAAAGATAAAACACTTCCTTCACTGGCTCAGCCTCAGGAAAAAACTTAGAAATCAGAGTTCAACCCACACCTTCCCCTGGGCTGAGGTGACACCATCCAAGAAGTGTATTACTAAGCAGGTCCTGATCTCAGCCAAAGGCTCCATAAGTAAGAGCCAGAAAGCCATCAAGAACGCAGAATTCAAGGAGCGCTCCTGCCCATTCACAAGTAAAAATATTCTGGTCAGCACTGAGGCCCCCCCAACAAGTCAGGTCCACCACCCCGATTGCCACAAGGGCCATCCTCACTTCTGGAACCCAGAACTGTGCCAGCGCTTCAGTCCCTCTTCAGATACATCCATTCAGCAGGAAAACAACCCTTCTTCCCTCCTGCCTTCTGGGGAAAACTTTTGCTCCCTCAGAAAAAAAGCCCAATCACAACAGAGAGAGAAAGTTCATTCTCATGAATGCATACCCTCTGATGAAGACAGCATTCTTTTCCATGAATGAGGGGCCACTGTCCTTCCCAAATACATTCTATTCCTCTATTAGGAGAGCAGAATCTTCTGTCCCTTCACCCACCCCCAACCCCCTGCTCTGTCGTTTGGGGCTTAGAGGGGAGGGAGAGTCCCCTAGCATTCTAATGTGCCCCCAATATATTTCTCATTAGGATTTCCTGTCATCTCAGACCAGCATTCCAGAGAGGGCTGATGCTGGTCTATGGGTGGAGAAATTAAGATACAAGGAAGGGGAAGGACTGAAGATTGAACCAGCTTCCCTTGATGATGTCTGAGCAAATGGGGAATAAAGAAATGTGGGTTAGATGAGAGCACATTTTGGTGGATTTGGAGCTGGCTAACCCTCCCCTCCCCTCTGCAGAGTGTTTAGTGGTTCTCTCTGTCACCATAGTGGGTCTTATGTGGTGCCACAAGGCTTTGGCCCTTGCCAGTTTAAAGATCCCTTTCAGTGACTGGAATAAGAAACAGAGAAGATAGTGCTTTCCACTACCAATGACATAAAGCTAGTAGGAATAACTAATAGAAGAACAGAATCCAAATTTTAAGTGATTTCAACAGATCACAATTCTAGGCTAAAAACTGCAAGATTCAGTTTTAAGCAGGGACAAATATAAGAGCCATTCATTCATCTTCAGTCAATTAAACAATTGTAGGACAGGAGAAAACCCTCTTGTTGGAAGGAATTCCTGTGAAAAAGCAAAGCTTTAAGCAAACCTCAAGGCTGATAGGTGGCACCATAGTACACAGAGTACTGGGTTTGGAATCAGGAAGACCTGAATTCAAATCCAGCCTCAGACACTACCTAGCTGTGTGGAAATGGGAAAGTCCCTTGACCTGTGTTTGCTTCAGTGTTCTCAGCTGTAACATGAAGTAATGTAGTACCTACTTCCCAGGGTGGTTGTGAGGATTAAATGAGATAGTATTTGTAAAGTGCCCCAAAATAAGTTCTATATAAAATGCTCACTAACATCATCATAATTTATTATTATTAGCCATAACCTTAATATCATGTGACTGCTAAAAAAATATTTAACAGTCTCAGGCTATATTACAGAAGTGTAATATTCTGATCGTGGGAAGCCATTGTTCCATTGCACCCTGCCATAGTCTGACCACACCTGGAGTACTATGAACATTTCTAGATGAAGCATTTTTAAAAGCAACATCGAAAATCTAGAAGGCATGCAGGGGAGGGTGACCAAAAGGTTGACAGATCAGAAACCACAACATGATAGGTTGAAGGATGTGTTTGAGAATGTTCAACCTGAAAAAAAGACTAGAAATACAGACCCATCCCACTAAAAGCTTATTATTTCCAGTTGTGAAGTATTTTCAGATAAAAACATCATAAATGGTGGTTACAGGCCAGTACATAAATGCCTGTTTAACTGATAATGTACCTGAAATGCAGTACTATACAAACAGTGATTCAGAACCTAGTCAACCATATGTAACTATGTTTCTATGAGAACACTTTTACAATTCCCACTTGGGACACTAGGATGCTATCTTCTGACCCATTCTGTGGGTGCAGCTGCTGCCCCTCCCCTCCCTTTCCCCACCTCTCAGGTCCTGCCAACCAGTGAGAAGCCATTGTTGATACCTCTTGAAGATAGATAAAGGAAGAATCCCATCAGGGTAGGAATTGTTTGGGGCGAAAATTCTATGGATGAGATTCTGGAGTGAGGTCTAAGTTGCTGAATGGTGAAGACAGAGCTGGGTTCCAGAGGGTCAAGGCAAAAAACTTGTAAGGGTGGTTCCCTGCCTGTGTAAGCCCCCTTAGAGATATCTCCTACTCTTGGTCTAGTCCTAGGGTTATTTCCTTAATTTTCTTCAGAAGACGCTATGGATTGGCTTCCTCTCCTCCCATCTCTTCCCCTCTCCTTCCCTCTCTTCTCCTTTCCATCAATTGTTTCCATCCAAGGGCAGACTTCTCTATAGCTCCCTAAAGAACAGATCTTCGCAGGCTCTCCTCTAACCTTCTCTAGAGGCAGCACCAGGGGCAAGCACAGGGCCCTTAAGAGCTTATACTAAGAAGCATACTTTTAGGGTACATGGTTCCCTCCTGCTCCCAACATCCTTCCCTTACACTCTCCCCTTTTTCTCCTTTAGACCCCTTTAGGGAAGTTGCTCATAAGTGCTAATATAGAGTTTGGAGGGCCACAAAGAATTGAAGAAAGATTTCTATAACATTTCAGAGAAAAAGCTTTCCGGAGCAGTCTTGGGCCCTTCGTCACAGAAGGGTAAAGGGTAGAGCAGGGCAGATCTCTGGGCCAAAAGGCACGAGTACCAGACCAGGTTGGGCTGTTGGAATGAGACTGATGATGCAATGAGAAAAAGGCCAAAATGTTAAACTACCTACCATTTTCAGAAAAGGGGAAGGGAGGGAGGGAGAAAATTTGGAACTCAAAATCTTGTAAAAATTAATGCTAAAAATTTTCTTAACATGTAACTGTGGGGAAAAAAAAATACCATTAAACTTGAGAAAAATGCCAAAACAATTTAGAAGCTTATCTTCCTTCTCTCCTCCTCCCCTGTCACCACATCCCTGTACTTCTGCACAGAGCCAAGAACCCAAGTCACAAGCAAAATGATCACAAATGCTGACAGTGAAGATGGACCTCAGCAACCAAGTGTGGCCACTGTTTCCAAACTGGCTGCTCATGTGTAAAAGGTTTTAAGTCAGTTTCTGAGATAAGGACAGTGAAATTCCCATTCTTGGTTACTAGATGCATTCAAATAGAGCCTACGTGCCCATCCATCAAGGGTGCTTTAGATGGGATTCCTGCTTTGGATAGAAGGTTGGACCAGATTACCTTGAAGTCCGTTCCAGTTCCAGGATTCTAAGATACCAGGAATCCCTCTGTTCAGATAATGCAGCTACAATGACTTTCCCTGGAGTGTTTAGGACTTCTTGTATAGGCTATGTTGCTCCCTTCTCCTTTCTTTCCCCACCTTCCCCCAGCCCCACTTAATATGTTTGGAGGTTGGAAGTCATGAATGTACTTGTGTGAACAAACGGTAAGTAGCCTTGGTTGCCTTTCCAGGTATGACTTTATTATTTTTTCTGCCTTTCCCCCTTTTTTTATTAGTTAAATTATTTACTTTTAGTTTTCAACATTCACTTCCATAAGTTTTAAATTTTCTCCCCCTCCCTCCCAGCTCTCTTCCCAAGATGGCATATAATCTGATATGGGCTCTACACACATATTCCTATTAAATGCATTTTCCCGTTATCATGTTACATAGAAGAATTATAACAAATAGAAGAAACCATGAGAAAGAAAACAAAATAAAACAAAAAAGAAAGTCTGCTTTGCTCTGAATTCAGACTCCATCGTTCTTTCTCTGGATGTGGATGGCATTTTCCATCATGAGTCTTGGAATTATTTTAGGTCCTTGCATTGCTGAGAAGGGTTAAGTCTATCAAAATGAGTCCTCACACACTGTGGCTTTTACTGTATACAATGTTCTCCTGGTTCTTCTCATTTCACTCAGTATCAGTTCATATAAGTCCAGGATTTTCTGAAGTCCACCTGTTCATTTCTTATAGCACAATAGTATTCCATTACATTCATATACCACAACTTGTTCAGCCATTCCCCAGTTGATGGGCATCCCCTCAATTTCCAGTTCTTGGCCACCACAGAAAGAACTGCTATAAATATTTTCGTACATGCAGATCCTTTTTCCATTTTTTGATCTCTTTGGGATACAGCCCTTGAAGTGATATTGCTGTGGTGAAAGTGGGTATGGCTTTATTCTTCAGCCTAGCCTTCTCCATAGAAGATACACAATCCCCTCTTTAATTCTAACTTGAATAAAAGCGCAGTTTTTGGTCCTTGACCAGCTGCACTTACTTGGGGATCAGAAGACAGTAGGGATCAAATATAGAAATCTGCCTTCAAAGGTATTGGGGTTGGCCTAGCAGGATAGTTATTCACTCCCCATTCGTTGTCTCAAACACACACACAAAACCACTTAAAATACCATCAGGCCAAAGTTTAACTCTGGGAGGATGTCATTTATATGGGAGGTAACCTGGTGTACTGGAAAGAACACTAGAATGGGAGGCAAGAGGAAGAGAAGGGAGAAGGGAAAAAAATGTATTTGTTTATTGAAAAAGAACCCTTGAACCTGAAGTCTCTAGACTTTAAGATTCATATTCAAATCCTGCTTGCAGCACTTGCTAGTTGAATGACCATGGGCAAGTCATTTAACCTAATTGACTCAGTTTCCTCAACTGTAAAAAGGGGGGGGGGGGGCAGATAATACCTGCAGTAGTTACCTGAGTCTCAAGTGGGATGATGTAGGAAAACATTGCTTTGTTGGTTTTCAGTAGTCCAGGGAACTCTTGGGTGAATTATCTTCTTTTCAGCTCACAGCTTTGGAGTGGCCAACAGCACTCTCTCATTGCCAGAGTGTGACAGAAACAGGACCTGAGCCTGGGTCTTCTGGGCTTTGTAGCCATCCCTCTGTCCATTCTACCACACTACCTCTCCTACACACATAGGCAATATCGATGTTTCTTTCTTTCCTTCTTTCTTTTTTTTTAAGGCAGTCAGCATTAAGTGACTTGCCCAGGTCCGCACAGCTAGTTAAGTGTCAAGTGTCTGAGGCTGGATTTGAACTCAGGTCCTCCTGACTCCAGGGCCCGTGCTGTACCACTTAACTGCCCCCACATTTCTATTTATATGTGCATAGCCATAAGCAGTCCAGTCATTTTCTTTCAGTGCCTACCATGTGTTCAGCACCGTGAACTTCTGGCGAGGATCATAAGTTTGCGGAATTAGAATGAACCTTGAGGTCATGAATCTCAGATCAAGAACGGAAGGATACTCTAGAGGTCAACTAATCCAACCCCTTCCTTCGACGGATGAGCAAACTAATATCCACTGAGGTTAAGTGACACATCCCAGGTCACACCAGTAGTCAGGGACAGAGCAGGGATTCTGACTCAGGTCCTCTGATGCTGGACCCAACATTTTGTCATCTCTACCAGGAGAGGAGGGCAGATAAGGCACAGACCAAGAAGCCTGGAGAAGGATGCTTGGCCAGCCCCAACCAGGGAGGTTTGGGGATTCTTTCATCCTAGAGGTGACAGCTAATATCACCACCCTCCTCACCTCATCCTTGAAGAATACACAGGCAGAGAAATAGCATGGTGGAGAATGAAGAATATTGGACTAGAAACCAGGAAGATCATTCTAATAGCAAATTAGCACAGAAGCCTAATGTTTGACAAACTCGGAGACACCACTTATTGGGGCAAGAACTCACTATTTGATAAAAGTTGTTGAGGCGGCTAGGTGGTGCAGCGAATAGAGCACCGGCCCTGGAGTCAGGAGGACCTGAGTTCAAATTCGGCCTTGGACACTTGACACACTTACTAGCTGTGTGACCTTGGGTAAGTCACTTAACCTCTATTGCCTTGCCTTCCCCCCTCCAAAAACAACCTCCTCCCAAAAAATTGTTGGAAAAACTGGAAAGCAGTCTATTAAAAATAGGTATGGACCAATATCTCACATAATATACCAAGACAAGCTCCAAATGGGTGTATGATTTAAACATAAAGGGCAAAATCATGATCAAAGTAGAGGAACATGGAAGAAATTACTTGTCATTAAAATAGGGGAGGTATTCATTACCAAATAAGAGATAAAGAGGTTCAAAAGAAATAAAAATGAACAATTTTGTTTATATAACATTATAAAGTTTCTGGGTAAATCAAACCAATGCAATTAAAAGGAGAAAAGAAATGGGAAACTGGGAAAAAATTTTGCAGTAAATTTCTCTGATAAGAGTCTCATTTCTAAGATATATAGGGACCTGATTCAAATTTATAATGAGAAGAACCATTTCCCAAATGATATGTGGTTAAATGAAATAAATAGGCAGTTTTCAGAGGAAGAAATCCAAGCTATTGATAACCATATGAAAAAATGTTCTAAATCACTAATAACTAGAGAAATGCACATTAAAACGACTCTGAGGCACCACCTCACACTCATCAGATTGTCTAATGTGACAGAAAAAGAAAATGACAAATGTTGGGGGGCTGTGGGAAAACTGTTGGGGAACTTGTCCAGCCATTCTGGGAAGCAATTTGGAACTATGCTCAAAAAGTGAATCTTGGCCTAGCAACACCACTGGTAGTTCTATACATTAAAGAGATCCGTGAAATAGCAAAGAGACCTACATGCACAAAATATTTACAGCAGCTTTTTTTGTGGTGGCAAAGAATTGGAAGCTAAGGAGATGCCCATCAATTGATGAATAGTCAAACTATTTGCAGTACGTGTATGTGATGGAGTGCTACCGTGCTGTAAGAAATGGGGATGGTTTTAGAAAAACTTGGGAAGATTTGTATGAACTGATATAAAATGAAATAATCAGAGCCAAGAGAACAATTTATAAAATAACTTTGAAAGACTTAAGGACACTGATCAACACAATGGAACCACCCACAGTCTGGAGGACTCATAATGAAATATATAGCTAATACAGGAATTCGGTTTTCTTGATTATACATATTTATAATGGGTTTTGTTTTCTTACTTTCTCAATGGGTGGAGAAGGGGAGATGGGAAGAAGAAAATCTGGAGCTGAAAATGAAAGAAAACTGAATTTGTTTTAAAAAAGAAAGACACCTCAGACATTTAACAGTGGTTAGCCATGTGACCTTGGGCAAGTCACTTACCCCAATTGCTGCCCCGCCTTCTCCCCTCCAAAAAGCAAAAAATAGGACAAAAAAAGCTTGTTCTATCACGTGTGTCCCTAGCTAGCTATGTGATCTTAGATAAGTCACTCAAAGAATATCAAGATTGGAAGGAACCTCAATCCATACCTGAACTGTAATTCCCTCTATAGCAACACCAACAAGGGGTATACCAAGCTCCACTTAAAACTCCAGTGAAGGAATATCCACTACTTCCCAGAGGCAGCCCACTTTTAGATAGTTCTAAATATTCCTTTATATGAAGACTTAACTTTGTGTTGCTGTACTTAGGTTTGGTTCTGCTCCTAGTTTCATTTCTGAGGGTCTATCAATCTACTCTCTCTTCCAAATGACTTCAAATACTTGAAGATAGTTAATTTATCATCCCTGAGTCTTCTCTAGACTAAACATTCCCAGAATCCGATCCTTGTATGGTTTTCAAGGTTCTTACCATCCAGATTGCCCTAATCTGAATGCACTCAAGACTATCTAAATCCTTCCTGAAGAATAACATCCAGTACTGACCATAATGCCCCAGTTATGGTGTATACAGGCCAGACTCCCTTGGGACAATCGCCGTCTACAATCTGGAGGTTTATGCCCCTTTGTAACATATCTAAGATGGAGATAATTTTCTTGGATGTTGACTCATATTGAGTCTATGGTCTCTAAGACCCACAACTCTCTCATACAAACTGTAGCCTAGCCACATTTTGCTCATGCTGTGCTTCTGAAGTGGAATTGTGTGACATTAAGTGAAGACCTTTCCACTCATCCCTATTAAATTTCATTTTATTACAGTTGTTTTCACAAGATCTTTTTGGACCTTGTATCCTTTCACCCATGTTGATGATAAAAATGTTGAAATGCATAGGGCTAAGAATAGATCCCTGAAGAACTCTACTAGAGACCTCCCTCCAAGTAATAAATTGTTCTTTGGGTTAGGTACATTTAATCAGTTCCAAATTCTGATTTATTATTGACTAGTCTATATCATTCCCCAAGGATAGCATTTCTCAAATACTTGACTGAAATCTAAGTATATTGTGTCTACATTATTCTGCTGATCTGATAATTTAATATTCCCATAAAAACCAGAAAATAAACTTAGTAAGGCATGATCAATATTTGATGAAATCACGCTGGCTTTTAGTAACCACCACTTCCCTTGCTAAATCCTCACAAACCATTTCTTTACTAATACATTCTAGTAGCACTAGCAATAATATAAGACAGGTAGAGAAGATAAAACATTCCTTATTTGCTAAAAGCACAATGATATACATAGAAATTCCTAGAGAATCACTCAAGAAACTAATTGAGAAATTAGTAGCTTTTGTAGAGTAGCAATATACAAAGCAAACCTACAAAAAATAAAAAATCGTTTCTGTACAGCAATAGCGAAATCCAGGAGAGAAAAATATAAAGGGAAGTCTCATTCAAAATCACTATGAAATGCATAAAATATCTGAGAGTCAATCTATCAAGACAAGGTTAAGACCTATATGGATATAATTACAAATATTGATACAAGTATACCCAGTAGCCTAGTTTGTTTTTATTGACTTAGACATCCTAGATACTGGAATGAGAGAGCCCTATGAGAAAAAAAATCCACTGAGAAAAATGGAAAGCACTCTGGTAGAAACCGAGATAGAGACCAACATTCACAGATGGGCTGGCAAATGTTTAACAACTGACTCTCCTGGAAAAACAAAATGTACACATGACACACTTAAATTTAATTTGCATCAGTATTTTCTTCATCACTCAAGTCTAGACAATCAACAAAACAATAAATCAAGCTCCCAGGCATAAATGCCCCCATATTGAAAATTTAATCATCAGCTCACTCAAGCCAGTATGAGTTGACTCCAACATGTTCCTGCCAATACCTTTATAGCATATACGAAGATAAGCTCCACATAAATGCCATGATTTAGGAATAAAGGGTGATATTACAAACCAAGGCGCAAGGAGGAAAGCACTTTTCAGATCCCTGAATAAACAAGGGATAGAGAGGATTGCACAAGACAAGGTGCAAATTTTAATTACATAAAATTTAAAGGGCTTTGCATGCACAAAACCAACGCAGCTAAAATTAGAAAGGAAGAGGGTAACTAGGAAACATATTTACAATAAATTTCCCTTTTAAGGATCTTATTTCCAAGATATAAGGAACGGATCTAAATTTATAAGAACAAGCCATTCCCCAATTGATGAATAGTCAAAGAATATGAACAGGCAGTTTTGTTGTTTGTTTGTTTTTTTGGGGGGGGGGAGAGGCTGGGCAGTTGAGATTAAGTGACTTGCCCAAGGTCACACAGCTAGTAAGTGTTAAGTGTCTAAGGCCAAATTTGAACTCAGGTCCTCCTGACTCCAGGGCCAGTGCTCTATTCACTGTGCCTCCTAGCTGACCCACAGGCAGTTTTTTAAGGAAGAAATTCAAGTTAATCAATATCCAGATGAAAAAATGCTCCAGATAACTAATAATTAGAGAAATACAGACCTTGGGCAAGTCACATAACATTAATTGCCCGCCTTCCCCTCTCCAAAAAGACCACCACAACAAAAAGAAATACAAACTGAAACAACGCAAAGGCTCCGTCTGATCAGCAAACCTTCAAACTGGCAAAGCTGGCTTTTTAAAAAGCAAAATTATTAATGTGGAAAGGGCTCCAGGAAAATGGGCATAATTGGTGAACAATTCATCGGTGGAGCTGGGAGTTGGTACAGCCATTCCGTGGAACAGTCTGGAACTATGTCCCCAAAAGTGGCTAGACTGCATATGCCTCTGGATCCAGCAATAACACCATTAGGTCTGAACCCCTAAAGAGAATAAAAGAAGAAGAAAACAACCCATGTGGTTTGTTTTTGAAATGTTTACAGCAGCTCTTTTGTGGTGGCAAAAACTGAACTCTAAGGGTCTATCCAATGAAGGAGGAATGGCTGAACAAACTTTGATATGTTGTTATGGTCTATAAATAGTTAAGAAATATTTTCTGAAGTTAGTGGTCAGCCTGGTGAAACTCTATGGTATACAGCCAGGTGAAACTCTATGGTATACAGCCAGGTGAAACTCTATGGTATACAGCCAGGTGAAACTCTATGGTATACAGCCTGGTGAAACTCTATGGTATACAGCC
>CM053583.1:295535120-295605267 GCA_028627135.1 Pseudochirops cupreus
TATATGAATATACGTATACATATATAAATATACATACATATAAATATATAAATGATCTGGACCAGGTTCTTAACCTGGGACCCATGAAATTGGCTTTTTAAATAGTTCGATAATTGCATTTTAACATAATTAGGTCCCTCTCCCCTGTTAAATAATCCTATGCATTTAAAAACATTATTCTGAGAAAAGGGTCCATAAGCTTCACCAGATTGCTAAAGAGTCCATGACACAAAAACATTTTAAGCATCCCTGTTCTAGTGTCAGTATCTTCTTGTTTCATTATTCCCATCAGCCAAGGTGATAGTCTGGAGGATGGAGATCTCGCCTTGAAACCTGGAGATCTGGCTTCAAGTACTCTCCGGCAGACATTGCCTATGAAGGCAAATCATTCACCCTCTCAGTGTTCTAGGTTTGAGATGTCAAAACATCTGCCCTGCTGGTCCCCGAGGCCGGCAACCCTCAGAGGTGTGGTTGACCCAGTTTAAAATGTAGTCAGAAATATTTAATGAAACAAATAAAAATGCAATAGAGCATAATCTTAGTATGTGATTTTTCTTTTTGTTGGGTTCCTTCCAAAGAGTTTAGTGGCCTTATTTCCACTGGAGTTTGACACCACAGCTTTAGGCAGTTCTCTAAGCCTATAACTTGTGGGGACTCCCCAGATCTGCTTCGACAGAAGGAGTTTCCACACGGAGTTCCTCATATCAATGACTTCACAAGCTCAATCCTTTTCCCCTACTTAGTCATCTAGTGCGTTAGCCAACTTTAAAAAAAAGTTTAGTCTTTTGTCATCTGTGGACTTGGTAAGTATCCAAATGAGTGATTGATTAAAAATATTAAATAAAATGGGGCTAAGGACAGATCCCTAGGGCACTCCACAGGAGACTTTAGCTCTCTGCTGGTACTTCCACAGCACTGGGGTCAAACAGATCCTAGCAACCACATATTGATTCAGAAAACCACAAATTGATGTTATCTATGTTGTATTTTATTTTTATTTGTTTTGTAAAACATTTTCCAATTACATTTAAATCTGGTTCTTGCAAGTTTGACACCTCATCTCCATGGCATTGCTTACTCCTGTCACTGCTGGAATTTAACAAACTAAAGCAATTCTCCCAGCAAGGTACCCATTTATTAACAGGGTCATGTCTAAGGCTAGCTTCCATTCATGCCAAAAGACCCAAAGCACTGCCAACAGCTTCTTTTACACCTTGGAGCATTTTCCTTTTGTTTGACCTGATAGTACATCATTTGGCCTTCCCCTGGCAATTATAAGGCAACCCTGATTAATGGGCATTTTAATGAGGAGGTGGGCTGAGTTCTCAGCTCCTCTCTATTACTTCATCCTTGAGTGGATGGGGATCCAGTAATAAGGATACCTTCTTCATAAGGGTTATTCAAAGGCAGAACAGATTAACACAGGAGGTAGAGACTTCTGTCCCCATAAGATGTTTTCAAGAAAACAGTCGGTTACTCTGTTACAGATTTTTATAGAAAGAATTACTGTTCTTTTTTTAAAAATTATTTTCAGGGCAACTAGGTGGCACAATGAATAGAGCACTGGCCCTGGAGTCAGGAGGACCTGAGTTTAAATCCAGCCTCAGACACTTGACACACTTACTAGCTGTGTGACCTTGGGTAAGTCACTTTAACCTCAACTGCCTTGCCTTCCCCCTCCAAAAAAAAAAAAAGAAAGAAAATTATTTTATTTTTTCTCTATTATATGTAAAAACAATTTTTAACATTCATTTCGAAAAATTTTGAGTTCCAAATTCCCTCCCTTTTTCCCAGTGCTCCACCTCCTTGAAAAGACATTTTGATATAGATTATACATGTGTAGTTATACAAAACATATTTCCACATTAGCCATATTGCAAAAGAAAATACAGACAAAAAAAAGCAACAACAAAAAGAAAGAAAATAAAAAAATCTATGCACCTTTTCCACCCTGGAGCTGTGACCAGGGCTCTGCTCCTCTGTGTACACATGTGCTAGTGCCTCTTTCTACCTCAGACCTGAGGCCAGGGACCCTGTTCCCCTGGGAGTGACCACGTGCCCTCTTCTCTGTCCTGGAGCTGTGACCAGGACTCTGCTCCACTCTAAACACAAGGGCTAGTGCTCCTCTTCACTCTGGGACTGCAACCCACAACTATGTATGGGCAATGCAAGGGGGTCCTGTACCCAGTGCCAGAAAAGGGTCCCCTGTAATCTCCATACAGTCATAGCTCCCAGTCTGTGGACTGAGAGTTCTTCCAAAACTGCTACTGTCACTGATGCAGCCATCTCCAAGGGGTACTGCTGGGTGCTTCAGAGAGGCCTGTGCTTCACTGTGTCCCGAGCTTGACCAACACCCCAGTGAGATTCCTACCAGTTTCCTAAGTTGTCTTGGGTTTGAAAGTTGTTTCACCTGGACCTTTTGTTCTGCTACTCCAAGATTCCATTTGAGGCATTATTCTAAAGTTGTTTGGAGGGGAATTTAGAGAATTCAGGTGAATTCCTCCCTCTACACCACCATCTTGACTTTGCTTCTTCAGGTATACTTTCATCATTTTCATAAGCAACTTTCATAAGCCATCTATTAGATAAGAATCACTTATCATATATAATCACTCATTATATGTAATTATATATATGTATGTAATTATACATATTATATATAATCACTCATAAAATAAGGCCCATTGCTTCAGCTATGAGAGAACCTAGTTTCTCATTAAAGTACTTCATTATTTTAGAACTTCACAATACTCTTTCAGCAACTTCTCTCACAGAGTAATTAAGATTTTATAACCTCACTAAAGCTGAAGATTCAGAGGATTGAAAGTTTGGTAAGTCCCCAAAGAACTTCATAGATATTCACAAAGTCTGCGGTACTTTCCCAAACTGTTATTATAATTATTAATTTTAAAACAAAATATTCCCAACTAAATACTTGATGATTTGTTTTAACCATAACAACATTTTCTATAAAAAGAAGAGTTAATTTTCTGGTGAATGATTTCCCAAAAATCACAATATAAGGAAAACTAGAAGCCTAACAATTAACATAAACAATATTATGGATTTAAAAAATAAAACACAAAACTTATTGTCGGTCAATTTGGTTGAATGCATTTCCAAATCAGCTTACCTAGAAAATCACTTCATCCATCTAGCAATTTGGCAATCTATTCTAATTCCATTCAAAAACCAGGAGGACATAATTATACTTTTAATTCTTATGCAAATTTCTAAGCATATCACTCTAATGCCAAGTATCAAGTATGTTTTTCCATGAAGATACTGAATATCAAAGTATTTTGCAATAAAAAAAAGCCATTACCCAATAGATAAGTGGTCAAAGCTTATGAGAAGACATCAAAAGACTTGTAAACTATTAACAACCATATAAATCACTAATAATAAGAGAAATAAAATCAAAACAACCATGAGGTTTCACCTCACACCCTGCAAATTGACAAATGTCGCAGGGGTTGTCAGAAGATAAGCACATTAGTATGTTATTGGGGAAGCTATGAATCATCACCACTATTTTGGAAAACAATTCAGAATTATACAAATAAAGTGACTAAAGTATCCAAACCCTTTAACTCAGAGGTTCCACTACTAGGTTTATAGGAAGCCATAGATGAGAAAATAGGTCCTATCATTGAGGTTAGGGAACCATAAAAATGTCGAGGTCAGGAAAACATAAAATGTTGAGGTTTAAGGTTTATGGGGTGCATGAGACCCCAAAATACCAACACACCAGGTCCTACCAAATTAATTCAGCTCAAGTCTTCTCTCAGCCAAAGTAAAGCAAAGTTTATTAAAGGTTCACCATAATGGGTAGACTCTTAAGAAGCCTAGGTATCTATGATGCTTGTATTGGACTAGCAGGCCAAAATAATCTGACACAGAGGGAGTCTGCACTAGATAATTCTCCAGCCTTGTTTTCATGGAGGCAAGATGGGGTCTTATATACAGAAGGGTTGTGGGAGGAATGTAAGGGTGGTCTACAGAAGGAGTTTGGGGAGGGTCTTTAGGAAGAGTCAAATAAGGTCAGAGTCTAGTGATAAGAGATTAAGGGTGGGAAGTAGCTGGAGGCTACCTGGAGATGACAGACAATGGAGGGCTAGGCCAGTTCAAGGGTTTAACAGATTTAGGTATAGATATTTTGGGAGGATCAAGGGTGGGAAGTTGCTGGACAAAGGAGGGCTAAGATAGTAACAGAGATTTGGTCTGAGCCACAGTGAAAGGCTTATGGCCTCAGGCAAATGCCTCATGTGGGAAGATTCAAGGAGAGCTCAAGGGGATTCCCAGAGCCTCATCATTCCCCCCTCAAACAAATGGGACCCAAATTCCTTTGGGGTAAAGGGCAAAGGTCTCAGCTTCTGAAAGTGCTTCCTGCAGGCAAGGGGCATAGAATTGTCCCTGCCTCTCTGGGTCCTGTTCGAGGGGGTCAGACTTCACATTAATGGGGTCAGACTTCACATTAATGGGGTCAGACTCTGGAATACGACTGATGCCAGGTCCAGTGGGCTGGAGAACTTGGATTCAGCCAGAGATTGATATATAGCCTGAGTGGTCATCTGGAGGTTAATGGCTTACAACACTGGAGGAAACAAACCTGGCAAGGAGGCTAAGCAAACACAGACCAAACAAGCACGAAAAAGTATGGAGAAGGGACAATTTCCCTGGTAGAAAAGACAATTTCCCTGGCTAGAATTAAAAATGACTATGGCAAGACCAAAACGTGGTTTTTTTCTCCATTGTCAGCTATCCCCTTCCTTTCCAAATTGCTCCATAGACATTTAGCACATGGAAAGCAATAGCAGCCACAGTGTCTAACAGATTTCAAAAACAGGCAACAACTCCCAGAGCCTGTTCTCTCCTTCCAACATCATAGAGAGTGAAAGGTTTTTCCTAGATTGAATAAAGCTAATGCTGGAGTGGTGGTCAATACAGTTTTCAAAGTCTCAAAAGCTTTCACCTGTTCTGGGCCCCACTCTAGAAAGAGGCCTTGAGTAGCAATTAATGGTTGCAGTTCCTCCCAGGCCTTGGGTTTAATTGGATATAGATCACGATGGGGGAACAGTTTAGGATCTAGGAGTCAAAAACAAATGCTGGGGTGGCAGAAATAGCTCACCCAGGAATTTCCTGATCCCAAACAATTGACTCAACTATCTCCCATGCTCCTGAGGGAACATGGGGAGATCTGGGAGACTTAGCTAGAGAAAATTGGCTTCCCAATTTCACCATCAGGTACCTTCCCAACAAGGGGACAAGATAAGAGGAGAGCATAAGGAAGGAGTGTTCAAACAACAGATCCTCAAGTAGGCAGGGGACTGGGTATGTCTGGAGACCTCCTTTACTTTCCCCTTCCATGCACCTGATCTGACTGGTCAAGGGGAGGGTATGAGTGGGATATACTCTCTGCAGCCTCTGTGAAGACTCCTCAGAATGAGAAGGGAGAGAAAATATCTGGGAACCAGAGATAGACTTTTGTAAGACTGGACAGACCTGAGTCCTGGGTTTACACAACCTAGGACCCTTCCCCCCTTCCCTTGTTGTCATCAGCATTAGGCCCCTTTCAGGAGTTTTAGACCTCCACCCTTGTATACCACACCCTTAAAAGGATTAGACCCTTTTTCAGGAGTTTTTGACCTCCACCGTTGCTTGTGACCTTTTCCCCTCCCTTGCTTGGCATTTACCAAATAAGGACATGGATGATACCTTGGCTCCCTGTCCTACCTCCCTGCCAATAGGAGATAGTGGTGGGCTTCTTTGTTATCTACCATTGGATTAGATTTCGTGCCAAGTCTGAGAGCCCACCTCCCTGCCAATGGGAGAAGGGACAGCCAGGGGGAGGGGGCTTGACTGTGTTAGGGTATAAATTCTTGTTCTGTCTTTTGTAACACCCTCCTCTCCTTGATCCCCACCATGGAGAGCACTGCTCTCTTCCTGTGGGGGAAGAGAATAAAACTTCCTGTTCCTTCCTCAAGATACCCCTGACTTTTGATTTTTCTTGGGTAGGAGATTTTTGGGGTCACCGTACTCCACACAAGAGCTTGGATATGAGGGGTGAGAGATAATGAGGAGTCCAAAATAACTCCTAGATTGTGGGTCTAAGGGACTGGGAAGATGGGGTTGCCTTTTGCAGTAATAGGACAAATGTGTGGGAAAGGGGAATAGGGTTATACGGTTCAGTTTTAGACATGTCAAGTTTAAGAGGTCTACTGGACATCCTGGGTGAGATGTCTGACAGTTGGAGATGATAGACTGAAAGTCAGTAGAGAGAGGTTACAGCTAGATAGGTAGAACTGTGGCCCCGTTATGAAATGTGGATGTCACCAAAGGCCTGGGAGGTGGCAGTGCTTTGGGTATGTATACAAGTAACTCTTTCCATCACCAACCAGCTAGTGCAGAAAGTTCTTGCCATGAATAGATTTCAGGAATTCCATGAATTTTTTTGTTGTTGAAATTCTTATAACTGTATTTCAATATAATTGGTTTCTTTTGTAATACTATGCATTCTATTCTCATTTAAAAACATTCTAAGTAGGGGACTAGATTGCCTAGTTGTCTATGACACAAAAAGTCAAAAGGATGCTAGAAAGCCCCTCTAGAGAAGGGGCAGCTGTATTTCCTTACAACACACACACACACACACACACACACACACACACACACACACACACACACACACACTCACTCTCTCTCTCTCTCTCTCTCTCTCTTCCCCCCAAATCTCCAAATCTGCAACCTGGCTGTCCAACTTGGCCAATTTACTCTGGAAAGAAAGATAGATATAGCCCTGCCCAGAGTGTTGTCCTCATTTCTGAAGGTGAATGACCCCAATACTCACAGCAGTTCACAGGGCAACTCACAAACCCCAGGCCCACTCACAGTATTTCAGATGTTTGACAACTGAAGCAAAAATTCAAGGGGACCCCTAGAGTCATCTCATCCTGCCAGCCTCCTCCCCAGGGATCGGGAGCCAGTGAGCAAGCTACGGGAGGGGAAGTAAAGACCAGGGGAGGGAAGTGAGTCACCAAGGGTCAGAGAGTGAGTGAATGGCAAAGCCAGGGTGAGAAGCCAGGCATCCTGATTTAGTGTAGAGTTCTGTGATTAAATAACACTGGCTCTTACCTGATCCAAACCAAGCCATGAGATTGTATCATGTACAGAGGTTCCATGATCAAGATGAAAAAGGGATAGGACATAAGACAAAGAAGTTTAAAATTCCATTCAGTATGGCCAAAGGATAAGAGTTATGTTTAAAATCTATAAAATCCTGCCAGATCTGAGTTATAATCCTCTCCTCCTGGGTGCCCTCTTGAAGTTCTAGGGAAATAACTGTAGAACAAATAAAAAAGAATATGACAAGGATAACATTGGTACATGTTTAAAATGGGTTTGGAAGCCTGGATGAATATTTACGAAAAGCTGGCAGAGGTGGGGGTGGTATTTAGACTGGCATCAAGGAGAGCATATATGCCCTTCCACAGCATGTACTTTGTGTCCATATGAGAAATAGAATCCTGACCCAAGAGGGCATTTCTCATTTTCTCTTATATTTGAGTTTGAAGGAACCTTAATAAGATCCCTAACCTATCCAGTATGGAGTTATCTCCTAGGGTCTAAACAGTCTTCATGAAAGGAGCCTGTGATACTTCCAAAGGATACGTTTCAGTTTCATGACCAGACACCACCTACTCTGAGCTGGAAATCGTGCAAAAGGCAAAGAAAGCCCTGGCCCAAGGACAGATCTACCT
Organism: Pseudochirops cupreus; assembly: GCA_028627135.1. NCBI lineage: Eukaryota > Metazoa > Chordata > Mammalia > Diprotodontia > Pseudocheiridae > Pseudochirops > Pseudochirops cupreus. Next base: position 295,542,881 of record CM053583.1, read on the forward strand.
AAGAATTGCCTCCATCAACGATGAGCTTTCCCTACGGACCCAGTGGCTGCAATAACCAAGACTAAGGACCTCCCATTATAACCCCGATGGAAGCATCATAGCACCAGCCCTGATCATCCCATCACCTCAAACTGGTCCCCATCCCTGCATTGTTCCCAGTCCTATTGCCATTAGTCAGTTTCTACTAACTGTAGAGCACCAACTCCCCTGAACATTCACAGCAGACCCAAATCACTGCGCCGACTCTTGATTTCAAGTTCAGTGAATGTTTTAAAAAATTTAATAGCATTTTATTTTTTCCAATTACATATAAAGACAATTTGCAACATTCATTTTTTTGAAAGATTTTGAACTCCAAATTTTTCTCTTACCCTCCCTCTGCAGGACAGCAAGCAATCTGATACAGGTTATACATGTGCAATCATGTAAAACATATTTCCACATTAGTCACATTGTGAAAGAAGAAATAGAACAAAAAGAAAAAAAAGCAGCAAAAAAGGGTGGAAACAGGCTACAATTTGCATTCAGACTCCATCACTTCTTTTTCTGGATGTGGGTATCACTTTCTGTAATGAGTCTTTTGGAATTGTCTTGGATCATTGTATTGCTGAGAAGAGCGGAGTCAATCATAGTTGATCATTGCTCAATGCTACTGTTATTGTGTACAATGTTCTCCTGGTTCTGCTCATTTCAGTGAACATTTATTAAGCAACAACTGTGTGCTGGGCATAGTGCCCAGATATTAGAAGGAATACAATTTTTTTAAACTAATTTTTTTGTTACCTTTTGAGTTCCAAGTTGTCTCCCTCCCTCCCTGCCTCCTAACCCAGCATTGGAGAAGGTCAACATTCGATATAGATATATATACATATAGATAGATAGATAGATAGATAGATATTGATATAGATATGTGAAATCATACATTTCCATATTTCAGTTCTTTCTCTAGAGATGGATAGCACTTTCCTTCGTAAGTCCTTCAGAATTAATTTAAATGATCATGTTACTCAAAATAGCTTAGTCATTCACAGTTCTTTGAATAATATTTCTGTTACAGTATACAACATTCTCTTGGTTCTGCTCATTTCTCTCAGCATTACTTCATGCAAGTCTTTCTGTGTTTTCCTCAGATCAACCTGCTTCTCATTTCTGACAGCACAATAATATTCTTCCATCACAATGATAATTCTACAATGTATCCATTCATCCCCCAATTGACGGGCATACCCTCAGTTTCCAGTTCTTTGCGCCATAGATCTGCTATAAATATTTTAGAATGTATCCTTTCTTTTCCTTTTTCCCTAATCACCTTGGCAAATAGACCTAATAGTGATATTGCTGGGTCAAAGGGTATACACAGTTTTATGACTCTTTGGACATGATTCCAAGTTGCTCTCCAAAGGATTACAAAATTTGGGAAAGCTTGGCTCCCTGCCTACATGAATCATAGGAACATAGATTTAGAGCTGTGAGAAAACTGAGCAGTCATGGAGTCTAATCTCATTTTACAAATGAGGAACTGAGGTTGAATATGCAGGATCCCATAGCTAACAAGGACTTGAATCTACATCTTCCTGACTTGGACTGGCATTTTTGTTCCTTCACTATGTTACATTTCATCAGCCCAGTTGGGGACATGACACATAATACAAATACGTATAAAACAAAATACTGTTTAAGAGATGTGACAAGAAAGTATATGTGTGGGGCAAAGTCATATGACCAAGAGAGGAATCAGTAGATCCTGGAGGAGCTGAAGTTTAACTGGGCTATAAAGAATCCTTTGGGGATGGGGTGGCCAGTAAATAGAGCACCAGCCCTGGAGTCAGGAGGACCTGAGTTCAAATGTGACTGCAGACACTTGACACTTTCTAGCTGTGTGACCTTGGGCAAGTCACTTAACCCCAAATACCCTGCTTTTCCCCCTCAAAATAAAAGGAAGCTTTGGGGGATTATTTTTTTTTGGTAGGAGAAGAGTAACTATTCTTTTTTTCTAGAAAAAGTACAGTCCTAATGATCTGAGTGAGGTTTTCTTTTTACTCACTACCATGGCTGAGGCAGTTAAATAAATAAATAAATTTAAGCTAGTAGTTGAATAAGATGATGTGAGTGAGCATCAGAAGCCAACCAGGAGAAAAAGGAAAAGAAGATGGAAGCCCTGGGGAAGCCTCCCCTCTGGACAGAGGCATTTATGACCATCTGATTCCTGGAAATAAAGAGACCAATCTGGAAGATTTCTCACAACCCTACATGACAGTCCTGCTTCCTGTCACCTCAGACTGACTCCAGTCTCCCTCCATAAGAATAGCCACCACATACTGGCCACATAATCACAGGGCTCACCCCGTAGTTACACACTGAACCCAGTCCCAATACTTTCCCTGATCAAAGGATCCCAGATTTGGACTAGAAGGTACCGCAGAGGCCAAAGTCTAGTCCAGGGGTAGGGAACCTTCAGTCTCAAGGCCACATGTGACCCTCTAGGTCCTCAAGTGTGGCTCTTTGATTGAATCCAAACTTAACAGAACAAATCCCTTCATAAAAGGATTTGTTCTATAAAACTTGGACTCAGTCAAAAAGCCATACCCAGGGACCTAGATGGCCACATGTGGCCTCGAGGCTGCAAGTTCCCTACCCGCCCCGCCTCATTTTACAGTAGAGGAACTTGAGATAGTAGGAGGTTGTGATTTGCCTAACATCACCCAGTAGTGTAGTAGGTAGGATTTGAACCAGGGTCCTATGACTTCACAGCCAAATGCTCCTTCCATTGTGCCAACCTGTCTCCCTCACACTAACCAGGTCAATGAACACTAAGTATGCTGGAGGCTCAGAACTCGATAACAATACATAGATTCTGGAAATAGCAGAGGTTGCAATCACAGTCCCTACGGTGATCCTGACTGCCTCATATTGACTCTACCCCATTATCTCACAGACCCTATCCACTGATTTCAATCACCCTCAAGCTTACCCTAAACTCAGCATTGACCCCTAGTTCTCTCTCTTATTGGCCAATACATAGTGTAGCATAGATATTTAAAAGTGGGATGAAGAGGTGGAAAGAGCCTTGTACTAGGAGCCAGAAGATTCTAGTCTTGGCTCCACTACACTAGCCATGAGACCTTGGACAAGTCATTTGCCATCTCTAAGTCTCAGTTTTCATATTTATATGATAAGAATGACATCTACCCTGTCTTAATGTCATTGTGATGAAATTGCAATCAAATGAAATTGTGTTTATGAAAACACCTTGGAAAACTGCATAGTACAATATCAATTAAAGATGTTACTGTTGTAACTGTCACACAATGTTCCAAATCATTTGACAATGAGTGACCCTAATTCTGATATCATAAGCAAATTAAAGGAACATGGAATAGTTTGGCTGTCAGATCTATGGATAAGGGAAGAATTTAAGAGCAAACCAGAGATAGCATCACAAAATGTAAAGTGGATAATTTAGATTATATTAACTTAAAAAGTTTTTGTACAAACAAAAAAAAAAGCAGGAAAGAAAACTGGGGGGAATTTTTGTAACAAATATCTCTGGGGGTGGCTAGGTGGTGCAGTAAATAGAGCACCAGCCTTGGAGTCAGGAGGACCTGAGTTCAAATCCAGCCTCAGACACTTAACACAAAAATTAGCCATGTGACCTTGGGCAAGTCACTTAACCCCAATTGCCCTGCATCCCCCCCTCCAAAAAGCAAAAAAAAAAAAAAACCAAAAAACAAATATCTCTGATAAAGGCCTCGTTTCTTATACATATAGACAGAGAGAGAACTGAGTCAAATTTATAAGAATACAGGTCATTCCCTAATTGATAAATGGTCAAAAGATTTTAACAGGCAATTTTCAGACAAAGTAATCAAAGCTATCTATAATCATATGAAAAAATGCTCTAAATCACTATTGATTAGAGAAATGCAAATTAAAACAACTCTGAGAGTTGCATCAGATTGGCTAATATAACAGAAAAGGAAAATGATAAATGTTGGAGTGGATGTGGGAAAACTGTGACACCAATGCACTACTGGTAGAGTTGTGAACTGATCCAATCATTCTGGAGCACATTTTGGAACTATACACAAAGGTCTATAAAATTGTGCATATCCTTTGATCCAGCAATACTACTCCTAGGTCTGTATCCAAAAGAGATCATAAAAAAGTGGAAAAGGCCTACATGTGCAAAAATATTTATAGCAGCCCTTTTCATGGTGGCAAAATACTGGAAATTGAGGGGATACCTATCAACTGGTAAATGACTGAATAAGCTGTGGTATATGAATGTAATAGAATGCTATTGTGCAATAAGAAATGATGAACAGGTAGATTTCAGAAAATCCTGGAAAGGCACTGTGCTAGGGACTGAGGACACAAAGACAAAAAAATGAAACAGTCCCCTCCCCTCAAGGAGTTTACCTTTTACTGGGGGGGAAGTGATATGTAAATAGGTAAGAAAATACAAAATAATTTAAGGAAAGAGAGAAAAATAAAAACTGAATGGATCCAGGAAGACTTTTTTTAGAAGGCGGCACCTAAGACTCTGAGTCTTCAAGGGAGCTAAGAATTACAAGAGGCAGAGGCAAGAAGGAGATGCATTTCAGGAATAGGAAACAGACAGTCTGTACAAAGGGACAGAGATAAGTTCCCCAAGTTGGGGGAACAGCAAGTAAGCCACACAAGGGTGTGTGGAGTATGTGAAGAGGAAAAAGCCTGAAAAGGCAGGTTAGAGTTGAAGGAAGGAAGGAAGGAAGGAAGGAAGGAAGGAAGGAAGGAAGGAAGGAAGGAAGTAGGAAGGAAGGATAGGATAGGACAGGACAGGACAGGACAGGACAGGACAGGACAGAATAGGATAGGATAGTTTTTCATTCCCAAGGACTTACCAATAGGTCATACACAAAAATGAATTTTTTATTCTATGTATTAGCCTATCATCTCTCTGTCATGAAATGAGTAGCATGCTTCTTTATAAGTTCTCTGGAATCCTGGCTCAATATTTAGCTGATCAGAGTTCTTAAACCCTTCAAAATTGTCTGTTTTTATAGTATTGGCTTTATAAATTATTCTTTTGATTTCACTCATTTCAATATAGATCAGCTCATATAAGCCTTTCCAAATCTCTTTGATATTATCTTTTCCCTCATTTCTTATAGCATAACAGTATTCCATTCATTGGTAAATCATAATTTTTTTAGTCATTTCCCAATTTAATCTGACTTCTGTCCCCACCGCTGATAGAAACTACTCTCTCTAAGGTTTCCAATGCTATCTTAATTGTGAAATTCTAATGGTCTTTTCTCAATCCTCATTTTTCTTGACTTTCTGGCAGCTCTTGATCTTATATATCACTTTCCCCTGATTCTTCTCCTACTTATGTCATTCTCAGTCACCCCCTAACTATTGGTTTTCACACACCTTCCCCTTTGTTCTGAGCATTCTTCTTCCTCTATACCCTCCCTTCGGTAATTCCATCAATTTTCATGGGTTCAATTATCATCTCTATGTGGAAGACCCCCAATCTATACATCCAGCTCTAATCTCTTCCTTGAGTCACAGTCCCACAACAACAAATATCCATCCAGTTGAGACTCAACATATTAAAAATAGAACTCATTACCCTCCTAACTAAACCCATTACTCCTTACTCTCCTATTTTCATGAAGGGCATTCCCATCATTCCAAATCACACAGGTTGGTGACTTCAGAGCCATAATCACCTTTTTACTTTTCCTCATCCAATCATCAGTTGCTATGTGTAGTAGGAGCACAATCCAAAGGCTGTACCCCAAAAAGGTTGTCTAATTTTTCCTTAAAAGGTATTGAAATCACCCTTGAGACACAATTGACCCAGAGGACTAAGTCTGGACCCATTGACCTTTAGCTTCCTTGACCCTCCCCAAACTCCTCCTCTAGACTACCCCTAGATAATTCCCACAGATTCCCAGGAACTGGATTAAGGACTGGAAGTAGCTGAAGGCTACTTGGGAATGACAGACAGTGGAGGAGGGCTAGGTTAGTTTAAGGGTAACCTATTTGGGTATAGATATTTTAATAGGAAAAAAGATGGGAAGTAGCTGAACCGTGGAGGGTTAGGCTAGGTTAAGAGTAACAGAGATGTGAGTCTAAGGATAAATGAAAGGCTTATGGCCACAGGCAAATGCCTCATCAAGTGGAAAAATTCAAGGGGGTTCCCAGAGCCTGTATCCCATCAATACCATAATAGTAGGAGAGATGGAGATGGATAGAACTTTATACAGGGAGCCTTCCCCAGTTTCCCATACAAATATATTCTCTAGCTTCTAGAATGTCACCCAAAATTCTTCCTTTGCCCTCATTCCTCCATGCCAAGTTTCATACATCCTCATGTATATGTTGCCTCTCTCCAGTAGATTATTAGCTTGAGGATAGATGCTGGGTCACTTTTTAAAAAATCTTCATCTCTCTGGTACCTAGTATAGTGCCTTTCTCACAATAGGCACTTGATAAAAATTTGGGAATCTGTTCAACTGAAATCTGATGGAGCTGCAAGGCAGCTCTGTGTTTTGGTGAGATTAGACTGGTATTAGGCTTAGGTGCAGGAATGGTGATTCCCCCCTTCAGTTAATCAGGCTCTGGGGACTGACTCAGAATAACCAAACTCACCAGGAATCGAAAGAAACAGAAAGACAATGTATTCCAATAATATCTCAGTGGAATAGCCAAGTGGACCTGAATGCTGCTGTTATCTGGTCAGCACATTCTCTTCCCTGTGGGAAAATGTAATTGAAATTTAACCAAAGCTCTAATTATATCTTTGTGGACTAAATAGAGAATAGTGGGCCTGATAACAGATAAGTTAAATGGATTTGAAATTAGTTGAACAACTATTCCCAAAGAATGTCCATTAATCATTTCCCATTCCTTTCCAGGCTATACTCCCAACTCTCTCTATCAAGTCCCCAGAAACCTCTTCATCTTAGAAACTTACTCTAGTCCTGCAATTCACACATTCAAATTAGATGGTTCTGATGGGGATGGGATCTGAATCCCCAAAAGAGAAGACCATATCTTTGGGATCTGGACTCCAAAAAAGGAAAAGCCGTGGACTTTCCTATGTGGCTCAGGTCCTTCCCAGTTAAATAACTACCCTTTCATTGTCTGCACCTGCCCCCACCCTAGACTGTTACTCCCTTAATTCCAGCTAGACTCCTTCTCTGTTCTTACAATCTTTTTGCTTTTGTGAAGTGCTCAGATTCAATCTGGTCCCCTTGCATTAGCTATACAAATGCTTAGATTCTTTAAAAGTCTGGCCAATATGGCAGATTTTTAGAATTATGCCCACCCATTGGTGTTTTAATAAACCTTGTTTTTCTTTGGCTGAAAGAAGGCTTGTGTCAAATTCATTTGGGCAGGACCCACATGTGCTATTTTGGGGTCCCAGCACCCCTAAACCTCAACTGTTCCTCCCAGAACTTCCATTCAAGCAGAGTGCCCAGGTCAACCATGTCTAATTCCTTTTCAGGATGCACTCTGGGTTTCCTCTACCATGCTGGGCACCTTAGTATCAATACTCACCCTTCCCCTCTTCATGGGTTATCTTCTGCCATTAGATTGTAAGATCACTGAGGTTGGAGACTGTTTTTCCTTCTGCTCATACTTATACTCCCAGCACTCAGCATTGTGCCTGGCACAACTTACTATGGTAAATTGTGGACTTGTTCACTTGATTAATTAACTTCAGTCTGGAAAGTGGCCTCCAGTAGAGCGCTATGGGACTCTGCTTTTGTTTCTGTTCTGCCAGACATCATTTTTAAAATGGCTTAGATCAGGCCTGAACAACGGAGAACCCTTGAGCCAAAAGCCCAAAGGATTTCAAGGGGCTCTCAAAAAATGTAGAAGATGTAGAAGAAAGTAAAGATGTAACAAGCGCTTTGTCCATGCCCCACTTACCCATCCTTCTGCTGGTCACTATTGTGCCCATCATGTAACTTGGCCGGTGGTTTGCCACTGCATACTCTCTCTTGTTTGTCACGTGACCCTTGGAAACCAACCTTCACCAGTCTGGGTCTAGTCTGAAAAGAGCAATTTCATGATAAATAAAAATCTTAAGTAATAAGTGTAATTAATTGATATTAATTGAAATTTCCCATTTTAAAATATGGTTTATTTGCAAAACAGTTTAATCATTAATCATACCTTCACTTGGAAAGTGAGCCACTAAAAACCTACCTGTGGCTCAAAGAAGTTTAGCCTATTTTAATTCTGGTTCATACCTACTGCCAAGTTGTGCAGGTCTGACTTAGATGAAGAAAGAAGTGGCAAAAATATGCCGATGATGGGGTACAGGATCTGGGAAACCCCTTGAATTTTGATTGAATCTTCTCACTAGAGGAGGCATTTGTCTGAAGCCATAAGCCTTTCATTATGGCTAGGCCCAAATCTCTGTTACTCTTAACCTAGCCTAGCCCTCCATTGTCCAGCTACTATCCACCCTTGATCCTATCAAAACATCTACACCCAAATCTGTTACCCTTAAACTAGCCCAGCCCTCCATTGTCTGTCATTTCCAGGTAACCTTCAGCTATTTCCCACCCTTAATTTCATTACTGGAGTCTGACCTCAGTTCCCTTAAGATCCTTCTTAGACTCCTCCTCAAGACCCTCCCTAAATCCCTTCTCTAGACCACTCCTAAATCCTCCCACCATCTTTCTGTATATAAACTCTATCTTGGCTCCATGAATGGCCTAGAATACAATCTAGCACATTCATTCTGTGTCAGACTATTCTGATCGGCTTGTCAATATAAGCTTCACATATACTTAGGCTCCTTAAGAGTCTACCCATTAAGGTGAATTTTTTAAAAACTTTGCTTTATTTTGGCTGAGAGAAGACTTGAGTTGAATTCATTTGGCAGGACCCTGTGTGATTTTGGGGTCTCAAACACCCCTAAACCCTAAACCTCAACACCAAGATGCCATAGAACTGGGAGAGAGACATAACAAACACATTGGACAACAGAGTTTGGATCCAAAAAGGCCTCCACAGGCTAAAAAGGATGAGCTCAAAATTTCATAAGTGAAATTTAATAAAGATAAATGTTAACTCCTACATTTGGGTTAAAAAAACAAAGTGGCCAGTTATTGGAAGAGCATTATATGGCTAGGCAACATGTGAAAAAAAGTTCACGATTAAGTGGACTAAAAATTCAACATGAGTTTGACACAGTAGATAAAAAAAAGCTAACATGATTTTGGGTGATATTAATAGGAACAGTGCTCAGATTGGGGTTGGGGGAAGGACTATTGAGGTATAATCCTTCTGTTCTTTGACCTGGTCAGACTATTTTGGAATGTCATGTTCAATCCTAGGCACCATATTTTGGAAAGGACATTGACAATCTGGAATCCATTCAAAGGAAAGGAAATAAGTTGATGAAAAGAATTGAATCTATATGATAAAAGGATTATTTGAAAGAACTAGGAATGTTTAGCCTAGAGAAGAGACTATCTATGAGGTAGAAAATGTTTGTCTTCAAGGATTCAAGGGGCTATGTTCAAAAGATAGATTAGGCTTGTTGTTATTGGCCCCAGGGGCTAAACTCAGACCATTGGGTAGAATTTAACACAAGAGCAAATCTCCATTTACTTTAAGGGAAAATTAATAGAGCCCTCTAAAGTGGAATGGGTTGCTTGGAATGGTAATGAGTTCCTCAGCATCAAATGTCTTCAAGTGAAGACTGGATGACCAGTAATTGTTCCAGGCATGGGTTGGACTGGATAATCTCTGAGGTCCCTTCCAACTCTAAGATTCTTTGTTTTCTATGAAAAGTCTAATGAATGAATTGAGGCTAGCAAATTCTTCTCAGGTTTTGGCAACAGGAATAGGGCAGGGAAATTATACGGCTGTTGTTTCCTGTTGCTGAGCCCTTTACAACCCAACAGCAGAAAAAATATTTTATGAGTCCCATGTGGAAGGAAGTGAAAAAGCAAGGTAGGAGAAAGTGAGAGTGGGAAGGAAATGAGGCAGTTGGGTTAAAGGAAACAGCACCTTGGCCTTGGTACTGGCCATCCATGAGATCTGAGGTGTGGACATTGGCTGTGTTGGCTGCAGGTAGGTGCTAGGACCACTTATGCCCTAATACTTTGTACACGAAGAGAAAAGGGAAGAAGGAATGGGAATCTCAAGCAGGCAGAGAAGTTTATAGGCTTTGAAGCTCCAGTCCCTCATGGTGGCCTGGAATCCTACAGATGTCTCAGTGATCCTGAGTGGCAGCTGGCCACTGTCACGAATGGTGGCAAGCACAGGAAATGGGTACAGAGGATTGGAATGGTTTTCAGGAGACTTCAGGCAAGAAGCTAGAATCTGGGTAGTCTGAAAGATGCCAGGAAAGGTCCACATAAAGATCCTAATTTCCAGCAAGAGGGGGCCATGTTGCCAGTTCTCAAGCTCTTCCTCCCCCTTAAGCCCCTCTTCCATGAAATCCCTGCCAGGGAAGGAATTAGCAAGGGGCTTTCCAGAGTTTGTAGCTTTCAAGGTCAGCACCCTCATAGGGGCTGGACACAGGGCTGGGCAAGCAGCCTGTGGGAGTCCGGACTTCGGGAAAGGATAGACCTTGTGGTAAATCATTAGTGGGGGGAGTAAGAAAATAAGGCAGACCCTATGATAGCACAACTAATTCAATTTGCCTCCCCCCCAATATATGTATATGTACACCCACACAGACATATGCCAAGTGTACTTATACTAATACTTTCTAGACCTTAGAGCAGGGGGTTTTTAGCTTCAGGACAGATTTCAGGGCGTTCAAGAACTGACATTTAACGTTTTCTTCGATTATTTAAAAATGTTATTCTGAAGAGGGCTCCGTGGGTTTCATCAGATTGCCCAAGGGGTCTCTGACACTGAAAAGGTTGAGAACTCTGGCTTTAAGGGTTGTGATACACCTGGAAATTTGGCAGGGTATGTAGGAATAAGGACTCCACTGTTGATACCTACTGTTTTCCCTCTCTTTGAGGCTGCCTGGTGTAAGAGGAATACTGGACTTGGAGTGGAGAAGCCAGTGATCTCACCTCAGACCCTTACTAGCTGTTTGACTCTGGCAAATCACTTTATAACCCCTTTGGACATCAGCTTTCTCATCTATAAAAAGAAAAAAAAAGTGGTTGGGCTCAGTGACCTTGAATTCAATTCAATAGGTATTTATTAAGAACCAGGCATCATACTAAACTCTGAGGATTCAAAAGAAGGGCAAAAGATGGTCCCTGCACTCAAGGAACTCACAGTCTAATGAGGGAGACAACAGGCACACACATATATACAAAGCAGGTATTGAGAGGATGGATGGAGAATAATTTAACAGAAGAAAGGTATGGTAATTCAGAAGGGCTGGAGAAGGCTTTCTGTGGAGATTTTGGTTGGGACATAAAGGAAGCCAGAGAGTCAGGACAAGGGTAGTAGGGTAGTAGGTTCTCTCCATCTCCAAAGCTATGATCCTTGACTCTTTTTCTTTTTCTCTCAGACTATCCAAGTATGTTCTACCAACTCCTGATGAAGCATACTATCTACCTCCAGAGAGTGCTAACTGATGGACTCAGAGTACACAGGGAAGCCTATTTCCTTCTGCTTCTTTCTTTTCTCTTGCTTTAAAAGAACATTTTTTAAAGAATATGGCTAATACAGAGATTTGTTTTGCATGACCACACATATTTAAATGGGTTTTATTTTTCTTGTCTTCTTAATGGGTTAGGGAGGAGGAGAAGAGGGGGAGAAAAGTTGGAACTGAAAATAACGTAAAATTGATGTAAAAACAAATATGCCCTATCAATCCTTCAAGGTCCTTCCCAGGACCCAAACATATATAGAACTCAACACAACAGTCAGACAATTTGAATCCTAACTCTTGCTAGAATCCTAACCAGAGCCCAAAACCTAAATAACCTTCCTTCTAATCTTAGTTCAAACCCTATCACCTAACACCACTTTTGCCTAGGCCCTGCATCCATCATTATCACAAACCTTAGATTTCGTTCTCATCCTATATCTAGCCTCAGCCATAGCCCTTGCCCCAGTTTCTTAAACCTGAGTTCTAACTAAACAATAGCCTTGATTTTAAAATCAAGCTTGACTCTCAATCAGGGGCATGCTGGCAAATGTTTTATAAACTTGTTCTTTAAAAAAATGTACACTGGACACACTGTTAAGTTTAATTTTCTCGTTAACGTTTTCTCCATCATTTTCTTAAGTCAAAGAATAAACAAAACAATAAATCAAACCCTGATTTGTAGCGTTTCTATGGTGTAAATGTTCACACAGAAAATGTTAATAATCTGGCCCTTGGCCCTGTGACTTAACCTTCTCCTCACTGAAAGAACGCATAAGCAGAGCCTAGAATCTCTATGCATTCAGAATCAACAAGAATTGATTAAGCTCCTACAATTTGATGTGCTCTGGATGCTAGAGACACGAAGACAAAAGACATGGTCTTTGCCAGCAGAGAGCTATTTAGGGTTATCAAGCAAAGCCCAAAACTAAACTGAGCCCTAAAAGTAGCCATTCATTGTCCAAATCCTAACTCCTACTGCCCTTTCTACAAAACCTTTCCTGTCACCTGATTCTCTAGCCCTAAACATATATTTTATGGTTTATATACAGATAATATAACATAGGAGAAAATGCATTGAACTTGGAGTCAGGAGAGCCATTTTCAAATCCTGGCCTTTACATTTACTAGTCCTGTGATCCAGGGCAAGGTCATTTAACCTGAGCCTCAGTTTTTTTTCATCTGTAAAATGGGACTGATAATATTTGCACTACCTACTTGGTTGTGAGAAAAGTGCCACATGAACCTAAATGTTCAAGGCAAATGTGAATCACCATTACTGATACCATGTGCTACGCTCATTCAGACTCTCCACATAATACCTATTCCCAAAGGGCTCAACCACTCTACCTGGTACCTAGGGGCTGGTACCTGGTATAATAGGCCCTGGTCTCTTCTCATTCTTACTATTGTAACCAAACCTCTGGGGGTGCAGATAACTGAGATAAGAGCCCCATTCCCGTACTGGCCCAACCCCTGAGCTCACACTTCCCGGCAGAGCCCTCCCTGGACTCTGGTGAGCCAAGCTATGTATGCCTCCTGCCTGAGAAGCTCCACCAGCTGGGAGCAGAGTGGCCCTGGGGACCTTTTAGGTCTTGGGAGGGGGAACAGGGGGTGAAAGGAGGCTGAGCCTCTCAGAATGGGGATTTCCAATCTCTTGAAATAGTCACACCTGGAGAGAGCGCATCTTTCCCACCTAACTTCTACTACACTCCTCACTCCAGGATGTGGGGGATGAGGGCTGAGGCTAAGACAGAAAATAACAAAGCAAAGCTTATTATCACCTTTCTTCATGCAGCTCCCAAAACTGCATAGAGTGGACAGTTGCTATCTGTTGCCAGGGTTTCCAGTAAGTCAGAACTGTTAAATCATATCCTTCTTAACTTCCTTCCCTCCTCCCCTACCCCTTCCATTACCCCCACAGTATTCCCTTTCCAACAGGAGAACCTGTTTCTACCTTCCCCTCACCAAACCAACCTGTCCTCTCCCGAATGAGGGCATTCTAGGACAGAAAGCATTCTGGGAAGCCATTCTTGCTGAGGTATCAATACACTTCAGGGCTTCATGCACTTCACCTTCTCTGCAAAATTTGCATTCTCCCAGGGGATAAAGGTTTAATCTGACAAGAGTGAAATTAATGGTAGACTTCTAGGTTTCATGATCAGCCAACCAATGATGGAGCTATTGGGGAACTGGGGGAGTAAAGAGAAGGACAGCTCCTTCCTAGCCCCATCCCATCACACCCTATTAGGAACCTCAATCTCTACTTACATGTGGGACTGCCTCCCTGCCTAGGCATGGGAAACCAGCATGGTGCTCACCCAAGGGACCTTGAAAAATAAAGAGCCCAGGATATCCCAGAGACATATGTCTGGCCTCACGGTACAGGAACTGGAGTGGTCTGGAAGTGGGGTTCCACTTGTCTTTCCAGACCCACCAAACACCCAGGGAAGGGATTGCCTCTTTCTCCTTAGAAGCTGAGCCTGTCCCAGTGATTCTCACCCTAGGTACACACACACACACACACACACACACACACACACACACACACACACACACACACACACACACAGCCTGGGGAAAGGAGGCAATCTTCCTGCTCCCAGGACAGCTGTTTCCTGCCCCAGCATGTCCACCAGCCAGGCCCCAGCCCACTGCAAGCCACATCCTGTCCCTTCCCTTGCTCTCACCCCCTTGGTCCCCAGGCTTAGACTCCAACCCTTTCTTCATTAACAAGTCCACCTCCCCTAAAGGTGGAGGAAGAAGAAAACAGGTACATTGGGAGGTATCAAGGTCAGATATCAGACTGAAATGGATAGTAGGGGACTGGGGCTGAGGGACAGACTGGGGAAAAATGAAGTTGGAGGGGTTTAACCTCTCAGGAGATGTTCAAGTACCAGCAAAAGACAGACTGTGTTCTGGGAAGGGGATGGTCTACCCACAAGCCAAGGGATACATGGAACAACTTTGGGGACCAGGAACTCTACAGGGAGATGCAGATCCACTCAAATGATAAGGCTCTAGGCTCAGCCCCCTCCCTTTGTCTGCATTCTTCCATACATGCTCCATTGGCAGTACCAACTGGAAAGATCCTATACACACATACAGTGAACCTTAATCCACTTCCCCCCTACTTCAGTCCTCTACCACTTGGCCTGGCAATCTCTTTCCACTCCAGGACCTTCCCCAGATCTCTTTTCTAGCCCAGATCTGTTGCCAGGGCTAGGAGGAATGGGTCCTATCCAAGGACCAGTCCTGGCTCCCTCATGGACTTTATGTGGGGTTAAGGCTCAAGCAGCCCCTTCCCAGTGTTTCCCAAAATCACAGAATCTCCTAGGCAGAAGGGATGCCAAAGGTCACTGGGCCAACCTATAGCTAAGTAGGAGTCTATTTATAACATTCCTGCTGTCACCTGAAGACTTCCAGTGACGAGGAACTTACTACTTACCGAAGTAGCCCATTTCACTCTTGGACCTCTAATTGCTGGGAAGTTTTTGCTGACATGGAGGTACAATCAGCCTCATGTGTCTCATTCACCACTGCTGGTTCTGACCTCTAGAGTCAAACAGAACATGTCTGATCTGTCTTTCACATGATAGCCTTCAAACACTTTAAGACAACTGTCATATCTCCCCCTCCCCTGTCCCTAAGACCTTTTTCAAGCCCAATATTCTTTTCTTCAATGGTTCTTCAGGCATTCTACTCTTTCTCTTGGAGAGACAGATAGTTGGGGACCAGAGGGCTGAAGGGAGGAGAAAGATGTGGGGCAGCTCTCCCCTCACACAGTGCTCAGTTCTGTCTAGAAAATCCCAATCTGTCCCTGTTCTCCCATTCATCCTCTATGCAGTGACCAAACTTGCCTGTCTGAAAAGTCTAATCCAGGTGGGGAACCTGCATCTTTGAGGCCACATGTGACCCTCTAGGTCAGTGGTTCTCAACCTTCCTCATGTCGTGACCCTTTAATACTCATATGTGAGCATATTTACATGTGGGCGGACCTGTCTGGAGACAGATAGAGGAGCAATGTCTCGGTTCCTAAGACCACCAGAAATATGTTTTCCGATTGTCTTAGGCGACCCCTGTGACCCCTGTGAAAGGGTCTTTCGACCCCCAAAGGGGTCACAACCCACAGGTTGAGAACCGCTGCTCTAGGTCCTCAAGTGTGGCCCTTTGACTGAACCCAAACTATTTGTTCTGTGAAGTTTTGATTTAGTCAAAGGGCCACACTTGAGGACCTAGAGGGTCGCATGTGGCCTCAAAGATGCAGGTTCCCCACCTTTGGTCTAATCCTTTATATCACCTGGCCTTCTTGCTTGCATCAATGCCTACTTTTTCCAGGAAGTGGATTGGACAAAATCAAAAGACAAAACTCAAACATTTCCCGTTTTGGAGAAACTTATCTTCTATCAGGGGAGATTGCACATACACAGAGAAGTGCATATATTTAAGGCAAATTTGAGGTAACTTCTAGGGCTATTAATAGCTAGATTGGGGAGTGGGAGAGGATGAGGACAGGCTCTATATAGGAAGTTGCACTTGAGTTTAGTTTTAAAGGGTGGGAAGGATTCTAAGAGGTGGAGATGAGTAGGGAGAACATTCCAGGCATGGGAGAAAGCCTGGTAAAGGCATATAGAATAGATAGAATGTGTGAGGAACAACAAATAGGTCAATTTTTAGCTGGAACATGGGACATAGAGAGGGAAGAATGTGCAAGAAGCTGGACAAGGTAACCCTCTGCCAGTCTGTGAAGGTCTTTGAATGCACAACAGAGAAGTTTATTTTGTTTTATCCTAGAGACAAGAGGAAATCACTGGAGTCTTCTGAACAGAAAGCATCATAGTCAGATCTGTTTTAAGAATATCACTGTGGTAACTGTGTGGTGGACAGAGAGAGAGAAGACTTGAAACAGGGAGCCCAATTAGGAGACTGTTGCAATAATTCAGGCAAGAAGTAATAAGGGCCTGAAATGCATGGGAATCTCCAGTGGTTCCTCACTGGAGCCTCCCAGAAGTTGTCTGAATGCCCTCCTCTCCTTCAATTACCCTCTGCTCCAACTAAACTTATCTTGCTCTCATGTTGCCTTCAACATTCTCCTTACCTGAAATATATTCCATCACCCCACCACCCTACTGCCCCCCACCCCAGCCCAATTTTCTATTAAGGTGAGTCCTACTTATCCTTAGAGGATCAGATAAAGTACCACTTTTTCAATGGAGATGTCTCTGAATATCTCTGTGTACACATTGCCTGCCATTCTTCTATCTTCCTAGCTAGACTATGGGTCCCTGGAAGACAGAGACTACATTTTATTCACCCCAATTTCTTTATTTTATATCATTATATTAATTATATTACATTATATTGTATTATATCACATTTCATTATATTGCATCACATCTTTTGGTATCATATCATATATTATTATGTTATGTTATGTTGTTACATGTTGCATTGTATTATATTAGATATGATACGCTATGATATGATATGATATGACATGATATGATATGATACTTTGGGGACCAGCATATAGGGATAAGGCCTGTACCTCTGATTTCATTGGTGTAGGACAGCTGTTCTCCAACTCTTTCATGTCCTCAAAGTGTTTTCAAATTTCTCAGAGAAACTTGGGAAGACTTTTATGAACTGAGGCAGAGTGGAGTATACAGAACCAGGAAAACAATTGATACAATGACTTCAATATTTTGAGGGAAAACAACTTTGAAAAATGTAAGAATGTATCCATATGGTGACCAGGGTCAACTTCAGACTGATGATAAAGCATGCTTCCTACCTCTTAGTAGAGAGGTGATGGACTAGATGTACCAAATGAAACATACATTTTCAGATGTGGTCAATGTGTGGATTTATCTGGTCTGACTATACTTATTTGTTAGAAGGGCTCTTGGGGAGAGGTAGGATTGTTGTAGGGAAAGAGGGCATTGATTATGTCCCCCTCCACCCTACACACACACAAAAGAGCATCAATGAAACATTTCTTTAAATACACAGAGGTAAACAGAAAGAAATTCAGAAGCGGACTCAGACAAGAAGGGCAATACTGGAATTACAATGTTAAATATAACAAATACATTACTGAGCTGAATATAATAGATATTCAGTCATTCCAAATCATATCTTTTATTCTTCCTTATGTATGAAAATGTTCATGTTTGTGAATATTTATCAAGTTCATGTTTTTTTTAAAGAATTTTTAAAAAAGAAATATCTTCTTCTCTAGTCTTTCATCATACCTGAGATTCCATCATTGGACCTTTGTGCCTCTGATTTCAGCATCAGTTGCTCTTTTAAACCACAGCTCACCTTGGCAGGGGGAACCCATCCAGTCCTCAGCTTCTTGTGTTTATGAGAACTTTCCTCACTGATAGATGGAGCCCAGTCAACAAAGCACTTGAAAGGGGAAAATAAAAGAGAAATTTCTCTCTCCCTCCACCAAAAAAGACTTCGGCAACTTTACCACTTTTCTCTCATCCTACTCCCAGGATACTGGGGGGTTCCCTAAGCTTAACCCCCTTCCACCTCCCCTTCAATGCAGGCTAGAAAGAGAAGAAGAGAGGCAGGGAGCCAAGGCAGGGGTAGGGGCAGAAACCAGCCTTCCAGGAAAAAGGAAGGGAGATCCCCATCCTTCTCTGGACAATTGGGGATAGAAAGGGCTGGGTGCCAAGGGGGAAGTGAAAGTGATGAGACCTGATAAATAGGGAGTGGGAGTCTACACAGCCCACACATTCAGCCTCCTACTCCCACCTCCAACTCCCAGCATCTGGCTCTCAGCCTCCTGACCTCTTGCTCCAGCTTTCAATTCCCAACTCCAAACCTGGTCCTTTGTCATCAATGGCGCTGGCTCTGATGCTGGGCTTCCTGGTCCTCGCTGTCTGCAGCCCAGGCACCCAAGGTACTGGTTGAACAAGACAAAGTGTTTCAGCAATCATTGAAGTCAAAGCAGGGACTTAGGGAGGATGGGAGAGGAGGAGGGCATCAGTCTGAACAGAGACGGGACCTTCTAGACTGGCAAGGGCTATTACTCAGAGAGTCTCCCATCCCTCACCCTGACTGGATATTTCGGGAGCAGAGGGAAACAAGGATGCTAGGGTCAAAGTTCTCAGCCAGGTTGCTGTGTTACTTCTCTACTCCAATTCCTGGACTCCTGTATTTTCCCCATCCTTCAGGTAGTGACAGTGGGGCTCTTGACTGCTGTCTCAAGTACAGTCGGAAGCAGATTCCAGCCTCTATCGTCCGAAGCTACAGGCGACAAGAAACCAACCAGGGATGCTCCATCTCGGCAATAATGTGAGGGCACAGCTGGGGGAACAACAATGGGGTGAGGGGTCAGAGGGAAGGGTTTAATAGTCCAGACTGGGCGAGCCCCTTAGACATGGCTGGGGGGGGGGGGAGAAACTATATTGGGGAAGGGGGATCATGAACTGGGATCTGAGCTCAAATCTGTTGAACACGGCCCCTACAGATTTACTCCCTGGAAAAGCTCCCAGGCAGATCTGTGTGCTGACCCCACAATGAAATGGGTGCAAGACCTGGTGAAGCGGCTTGACAAGCATGGGGGAACCCTGCCAAAACCCAAATCCCGGAATTGCAAAAAGGAAACAGGAACCCCTAGGCCGGGCAAGAAGGGCAGAGAGACCAGGGGCTGCAAGAGGTGAGGAAGAGGGCTTTGGGTGGAGGCAGAGGGGTTCAGAATGGAGGGAGGAACTGCAGTCCAGACTCCCCTCACCTTCTTCCTCTCTATTCTTCCCTTTCAGGACTGAGCAAACCACTGTCTCTAAAACACCTACTACCCAGTGATTCCATCAAATACGCCACTGACCCCTGGTCCCCTCACTGTCCTACTCCCAGGCTCTGGGCCACAATATTCAGGTCATAGAAAAGAATTAGGCGTGTCTCCTGATTCTAGTCCCTTGCCTGCCTAGCTCATCCCAGAGACACCCTTTTTTTATGCTTTGATTTTTCTATCTTCATTCCCAGGGCCTTTAAGGCCAGAGATGTAGAGACGCAGCAAGATTTCCCAGAGCGAGGTAGGGGGACAAGGGATTGACCCAGCCCTTTCTGGGAAAGGTTTCTCCAGTCCTCCCCTGGGACCTGGCTCTAGTTCCTGTGCCTGCCCTGGCCCTTTCCCCATAACCTACCCCTGCTGGGAGTCAAGACTGACATGTCCCTCCTCCATTGTAAATACTTTCTGTATCTAGACTCAATAAAGTGTTTGAATTCCCCAGCTTCTGCCTACTTTTCTATCTCTCATGAGTGTGTTGCTATGTGTGAATATATATATATACAAATACATACATATATCATGTATGAATGCATATATATGCATATATACATTGTGAAATCAGTAGGTGTCTGTGTAAGAATATCTGCATGTGTATGACAAACCTTTGTCTACATACACATGTGCTAAGAAAAGCTCATATTTTGCCTGCATGTACATATGGTATGGTGAAGTCAACTCAGTTTGATATTGATTAACTGACTATTCTATGCTGAACCAAGGTACTAAGCTGTGGGGGAGATACAAAGCTTAGATAAGACAGTCCCTGCCCACAGGGAATTTATAATCTGGTAGCAGGCTACTACATATTAATAGTATATAATTATAATATAAAATGCATGATAAGTAGAAGTAGAGATGTATGAAGTGAACATAAGCCAAAGTTCCAAGAGGACCAATGATGAAACATGTTACCCATATGCAGGCTTAAGATGCCGAATGAGGCATACATTTCTGAACATGACTTATGTGAGGATTTGTTTTTTTTCATATTTGTTTCAAGAGTTTGATGTTTTTTTTTCCTTTTCCAATGGAGTGGGGGCTGAAAGAAGGAGGAAGGCAGGAATAGAGCTGTGCCCCGCCCTCAAAGGAAATAAAAAGAAAAGAATCAAGGGGAAAAAAAATAAGGTTTATTATTCCCTGTGTGGGATCAGGGAAAGCTTTGGGAAGGGGGCAGTTTGAGATGAGTTTTTAAAGGATAAATAAATAGGAATTCAACAGAGCCAGGAAGACAGTCCAGATACAGAAAATAGTAGGTGCAAAGGTAAGTACAGTGTGAGTCCCTAGAGACAGTACAATTTGGCTGGAGCAGCAAAGTTTGGGGGGTGGGGGGCCGGGAGGAGTAGCACAGGACAGGGCTGGAAAGACAAGCAAAAGAATCTGAACCTTATTTGGTGGGCAATAAAGAGCTACTGAAGATTTTTGACATGACCAGACATGAGACATGACCAGATCTCCACAGGAAGGATAGATTGGAAGGAGAAGAGAGTGGCAGCAGGAATAACGATAACAAGATACCATAATAGTTCAGGCAAGTGATAACAAGGGTCTACAAAAATAATAACTCACATTTTAGTACTGCCCTACCAGTAAAGTGGAAAATGTAAGAATTATTACTCCCTAATGCCCACCACCATTTTACAGATGAGAAGAATAAAGAGCCATGAGTTTAAGTGTCTTGTTCATGATTAAACAGTCTGGAAATCTGAGAGAATGCAGGCAAAATGCTATGGTGGATAGAGCAATGGTCTTGGAGTTGGGAGGACTTGGGTTCAAATCTTGCCTAAACCCTCTGCAAATATGGCTTTTGATCTCATTGTTCAAATTGAAACCTCTCACTCCAAAGCTAACAGTGTGGTCTCTTGCTTGCCAAGTCTAATGGATTTTTTCTCAATTTTCATCCCTCTTCACGTCTCTGCAACCTTTGATACTGCTCATTGTCCTGTCTTGGTTATTCCATTCTCTTTAGGATACTAGTCTCTTCTGGTTCTCCTCCAGAATATCTGACTTCTTCTCAACCTCTCTTTTCTTCATCTAGTTCATATGTCACTAACTGTGGTTGTTCCTCAAAATTCAGTCCTGGACTCTATTCTGTTTTGCCTTTATAGTATTTCATATGGTGAATTCATCAAGTTCCCATGGTTTCAATTATTTTCTCTATGCAGATGATTCCCAGATTTACATATCTAACCCTAAGCTAGAGTTCCACATCAATAACCACCTTTTAGACAGATCACATTAGATATCCCACAGTCATGTAAAACTCAACATGTCCAAATCAGAACTAATTATCTTTGCCCACAAACTCTTCCCTTTTCACAACTTTCCTACAGCTATCAAAGGCACCACCATCTTCCCAGTCATCCAGAGTCACAACCACAATGTCATTCTCAACTTACTCAAACTCACCCCATACATCAAATCCATTGTCAAATCTTCTCATTTTTACCTTCATATTATCTCTCCATTCACATAACCAGCCCCTTGGCACAGATCCTCATTGCTTTTCTCCTGGACTGTGACAGTAGCTTTCTAATTGATCTTCCTGACTCCTCTCTCAAGTACATCCTCCACTCATCTGCCAAAGCGATCTTCCTATAGCAATGGCCTGACTATGTCAATAAAATTCCCCTTTCAATAAGTTCCAGAAGCTACATATTACATCTAAGACCAAATATAAAATCTTCTCTTTGGCATTTAAAGCCTTTCAGAACCTTCCCACCTTTCTAGTATTCTTACAGTGTACTCCATGGTCCAGTCACACACTGGGCTACTTGCTTTTCCTCACACACAACGCTCCATCCCCTGTCTCTGGGCCTGGTCAGTGGCTGCCACCTGTATCTGGAATACTTTCCCTCCTCACTTTCATATCCTAGCTTGCCTGGCTTGCTTTAAAATTCAGCTCAGGGATTTCAGAAAAACCTGAAAAGACTTACATGAACTGATGCTGAATGAAGGGAGAAGAACCAGGGGGACATTGTACATATTAACAGTAGCACCGTGCAATGATCAATGAAGGCTGATTTAGTTCTTCTCAGCAACACATTCTGGGCCATCTCCAATTGTCCTGATCTGTATCTTGCCACTGGATCAGATGGCTCTGGAGGAAAGAGAAAGGGTGGTGACTGTACAGCCCTCCCTCACTTAAATCCAATTCAATTGCAAGTCATGGCATTAGCTTCTTGAGAATGAAGGACAAACCACACACAACCACAACAATGATCCAAGACAATTCCAAAAGACTCATAATGGAAAATGCTATCCACATCCAAAGAAAGAATTGATGGAGTCTGAATGTAGAGAGAAGCATACTATTTTCACTTTAAAAAAAAATTTGTATTTTTTTTCCTTTTGTTCTATTTCTTCTTTCACAAAATGACTAATGTGGAATTATGTTTCACATGCTTAAATGGGTATAACCTGATGGAATTCTAATAAAGCTGCCCCCAGCCCCAATATTCTACATTTCCTTATGGGCCCCACTGAACAGCACACAATCTGACTTTAACCACACCATAGGTCCCCAGACTCAATTTAGCCACTGCATCTACCTAGTCACTTCCCCACTTCCCTTGCTCAATATCCTAATTTCTTCATATATGCCTCATTGTTCACTAGAACAACAGGTGTGTCCATGAATTCATATTTCTCACAAACTGCTCACTGCTTACTAGAACAGCAGACATATCCTTGTGATGGGATCCCAGACACTGCCTCTAGCTAGCCACTGCCTCCAGACCCAGTCTTCATATTTCCACAGAAATAGCAGGTATGTTCATGCATTCAACCACAACCACATCCATCTAGTCTTAGACAGGACCACAATATTCAGTCAATCAGAAAACAGCACCACCAGGATCCCCAAAGAGGATATGGACCTAAAACAACAGAAGAGACTTGTCCTGAGAAGGCACCTGAGCAGTAATAGCAAAAGCTGTCCTTTAGGCGAACTTGTGACATAGGGAGGCTTATTGTAATATCAGTATCATACATACCCTTCAAATGGGTTTTTCTATATGCATTGTGGGTAATCGCTGTGGCTGGGACCCCTCCCCATTAGCTAATCCCTTAACAAGCCCCTCCTGACCTTTTAATATCCGTAATTCCAGTTACGCAACTGCATTTTTATCCTATAAAAATCTATATTGCTTTCTTTGAAGTTGCTGGTTCCTCTTGGAACTTAGCCCACTGAAAGGAGGCAGCAATCCTCAATAAATGCCTATCCTTGGATTGCAGGTGGTCTAACTCTGAATTCTTTGAGATGGTTCTGCCACAACATGCCATGAAGTCACAACAAACCTGTATTAGATTGCTTGCCATCTTCAGGAGTGGGAAAGAGAGGGAGGGAGAAAAATTTGGAAGTCAAAATCTTTCCAAAAATGAACACTGAAAATTGTCTTTGCATGTCATTGGAAAAAAAAAATAAAATACTATAAAACTTAAAGCAAAACAAAATTCATCTCAAATCCCATGTTCTGTAAGAAACCTTTCCTGGTATTCCCTCTTGACCCTCTACCTCAAACCCTGCAAAGTGCCTTTCCTTTGAGAGCAGTTTTTATTTATGGCGCATATTTTTTATTTGTCCATAGTTATATACATGCTGTTGCCTCCATTAGAATGAGAGATTCTTGAGAACAAGGATTGTTTTTGCCTTGGCATATAGTAAATGTGGAATAAATGCTTTTTGACTCACTGATTCAGTCACCATATTACAGTAGATAGAGCAGTGAACTTGGGATCAAGAAAAACTGTGTTTGAATTCTGCCTCAGATACTTATTAGCTGTGTGCCTCTAGACAAATCACTTAACCTCTCTGGGCCTCAATTTTCTTTTTTCTTCCTTTTTGAGACAGTCAGGGTTAAGTGACTTGCCCAGGGTCAAACAACTAGTAAGTGTCTGAGGCCAGATTTGAACTCGGGCCCTCCTGACTCTAGGGCTGATGCTCTGTCTACTGTGTCACCTAACTGCCCCTCAGTTTTCTCATCTGTAAAATTTGAGACTTGGACTCACTGACTTCTAAGGTTCTCCCAGCTATAAACTTACGTATGTCCAAGACCAGCATCCTGGCTACTACACCATTCTGTGTATCATGCTAGTGTGGTAGGCCTAAGAATAGAAAAGAGAGGATGGATATAAAACCTTTTGCTAAGGTAGTTAATGTCCTAGTGACTGGTTATATGTATGAGGTGAGGGAGATGAAAGAATCAAATATAATCTCACTGTTTCAAATGTAAGAGACTTGGGTGAATACTGATGCCACTAACTGTTGCCTTCTGCATATCGATACTCTTGATTCAATATCTTTACTGGCAGCTTCCTATGTGCTAAGTATTGTCTGTGCCCAATACTGTCAGGCCAAGCTTTCCTAGATGTCCAAGTTGAGAGCACCCCTTTCTTACTGGCCCACTTGTTGTCGTTAACCCAGATAGATGTCTGTGGGCAGTCTTTCAGAATGACCTCTCATAGACATTCCAAAGGAGGAAGCTTACCTTTCTCCATACATAGCCACTCCTGCGCTATTGTTAGGATAAAAGTCTCCCCTCCTGGTCCCTCTGTGCTCTTGAGTTGGACTATGGCTCACAAATCTATATGTGATTCAAGGGAAGAAAGGATCTACATGAGATTAGAGAAGGCTTTATTTATGAATGAAGTGGTTTTTGAGATGGGCTTAAAAGAGAAAGGGAAAAGAGAGGTTGACAAATTCAGGTCACAGCATCAGCTTTCACCTCACACAACAGGTTGTAGAGCAGTAAAAAGAACACTAAATTTGGAATCAGAAGACCAAGGGTCTTCAGCTCTGTAAGCCTCAATTTTTCCATCTTCTAAATGGGACTAATGATATTTCACTGCCTACCTTAGAGGTATATTGGAAGGACCAAATGAAATAACCTTTATAAAGAATTTTATAAACTATAGAACAAGCTATAAATGTCTGCTATTAATATCAAGTTGATATGAGACCAGAAAAGGGGGTAGGCTGGTCATGCAGAATGATGGACAGCCAATGGATAATCTGAATGTCCATTATTCCATTGGTATCCGTACAACATCAAGAAATCTACAGGAAAGTCCCTAGAAGACTGTGTCAAATTTATAGGACGATATGGATAAGAATTACCTAACCTGAGAAAGCATGGATAGGGTTGTGATCTTCAACCAGTAGAATAGGTAGCCACAATAATGACATAACAGATGTACCAAAATGTCAAAATTGTCATTCCTTAAACAGGCCAACCTTGGGGTCATGATCCCTACTTTCTCTTCATGATTTCTCTCTTCATTTCTATCTCCAGGCTTATTACACATTATTCTCCTTCATAAACAGACTTGCCCAGGGTTACAGTAACTTAGTTAACATCAAAGGAAGAATCCAAATCCAGGAATTTTTAGTGTGCTTTCTACCACAGCTATAACTAAGGTGGGACATCTAGGGCTTTCCCCCAGGGTACCCAAATTTAAAGGGCATGAAAAAATTAAACAAATGTGTTTTGTCAGTACACACACTCCCACTCAACTAAATTTTTCATAATTACTTTGTGTAGTGACTTCATATGTGACCAATGGCCCAAAATCCCAAGTTCAAAGACCACATTTAATATTGGAGAAATTCCCAGAAATCATTCTTTGGCTCAACCCCCTACCAAAGGTTTCCCCTAGAATTATCAATAACTGACTTATTTTGTTCATAACCCAGGGTTTCACCATTAAGCATATCAAAATATGTGTCTAGGCTTCTACAGAAATAGAATCCCCAGAATCCATGCAAACATGTGAGCTAAAAACTATTACAAATAATTATAGTATTTTACCTCAAAAGAAAATGCAAAACACAAAAGATTCGCATTCTACCCCATAAATAAGCAAGGCAGCTCTCCTTTCCTTCCTAGGGACTACCACATCTTCCTAGGAACCAGGTCCTACAGACTTATAAAGCTATCCTGTGAGTCAAGCTCCTCCCTAAAGTGAGAAGTATCTTTCCCCCTACAACAAGGGAAGACATTTGAGGTCACTAGAGAATTGACCTATGCTGTCTAGTGATTGGCAGCTAGGTGGCTCAGAGGATAGAGCTCTGGGCCTGGAGTCAGGAAGACCTGAGTTCAAGTCTAGCTTCAGATACTCACTAGCTGTGTGACCCTGGGCAAGAAAGACCTATGGAGTCTGGATGCAGATCAAAGCATGTTATTTTCACATTATTTTTTTCACAGTTTTTTCTTTTTATTTTGTTTCTTTTTTTACAACATGATATATAAGAAATATGTTTTACATGATTTCACATATATAACCTATATCAAATTGCTTACCACCTTAGGAAGAAGGGAGGGTAGGAAGAGGGAGAAAATTTGGAACTCAAAATTTTATTTTAAAATGAATGTTAAAAATGGCTCACTTAATCCTATTTGCATCAGTTTCTCCATCTGTAAAATGAGCTGGAGAAGGAAATGGCAACCCACTCCAGTATCTTTGCCAAGAAAACTTCATGGACAGTATGATCCATGGGGTCACCAAAAAATTGAACATGACCAAATGAAACAACAACCACAACCAACATTCTGGTGACTACCCTTTGCCCCATGGGGCCTATACAGTGCTCCAGAATTATAGCATACCCTAAGGTTGAAAATTCTCTGAAAGGGGATTTTGCATTTGAGTTTGTCAGAGAGTCAGACCTTCATGGTAGGAGTGGACAGTGTGGTCCAGGTTTGTTCCTTCAAGACATGGCTCTTCTGTCTTCAGCCCTGAGGCCAAGTGATTGCTTCCCTCCTCTCCAGAAAGCCTAGTTCAGTCTCTTCCCTGAGGGAAATAATATGGACAGATGGCTCCTCCTCCTCCCTCCCAGGGACCCAAGAATACTTTCCCTATGTAACCTCTCTCACTCTGTTCTTTGTCCTCCATTCTCTTCTTTCTTTAAACACCAAGCCAAAGGGTGGGACCCAGAACTACTTAATCGTCACCAAAATGGTGTTGGTAAAGGACCTATGGCAAGGATCTTTTTTACATTCCATTGAGAAGATGTGATTAGATGGACATCTGGGTTGTACTTGGATGGGCATGATACTGAGTTATACAATGGGCACGTCCAGACTTGATGATAACTTCAAGGTCAAATCAAAGGCTTCATACTTTAACCTCATTAAGTTAACCAGGTTCTTCCAGGTCACAACTACTCTACAGATCTCAGGGCCCAGTCGTCTTGATTTATATCCTGCCACTGGACTCAGATGTCTCTAGAGGAGAAAATGAGGCTGGTGACTTTGCACAGCTCTCCCTCACTTAAATCCAATTCACTTGCAAGTCATGGCATCACCTCCCTGATTGCATGGTCCTCTTTGGGAACAAAAAAACAGCTATACAGATCATGAATTACAAAGATAATTTGAGGGCCCTTTCATGCTGTGTATTCCTACCTCCAAACTGATGGTTATAGCTCTGCTTCTTAGCAGCTACTTCTGAGAAAAGATCAAAGAAGAAGAAAAAGAAAAGCATTTGTGATAAGGTCAAAGAACAGTGAATTAGTAGAAGATGGAGTAAAGGACTGAAACAATTTCAAAACTAGGAACTGGAGAACACTAATTTTGAAAGGTTTCTGCTCTGGACCCTGGGGGAACTTAGCATGGGTTTACAGTAAGACCTGAGGGAACTTTCCCTGGACTGCTCCCCTGAAAAGAAAGAATCTGGGGGCCTCTAGTCTCAAGAAGGTGATGAGAAGGCCCTGGACCAGTAATAGAGCAGCCTCAAGGATTTAGAAAAAGGCCTGTATGAATTTCAGAAAAATCTGGAAAGACTCACCTGAACTGATGCTGAATGAAGTGAACAGAACATAACCAGAAGAACATTGTATATAGTAACAGCAACGTTGTCCAATGATCAACCATGACTGACTTAGATGTTCTCAGCAATACAATGATCCAAGACAATTTCAAAAGACTCAAGATGGAAAATGCTATTCACATCAAGAGAAAGAACTATGGAGTCTGAATGCAGATTGAAGCATACTACTTTTACTTTATTTTTTTTTCATAGCTTTTTCCTTTTGTTCTGTTCCTTCTTTCACAACATTACTAACACAGAAATATGTTTTACATGATTGCACATACATAACATATCAAATTGCTTACCATCTTTTGGAGAACAGAGGAAGAGGGAGAAAATTTGGAACTCCAAATTTTATTTAAAAAGTGAATGTTAAAAATTGTCTTTGCATGTAATTTGAAAAAATAAAATACTAATAAGAAGGAAAGGGAAGAAGGAAGGGAGGAAGGAAGGAAGGAAGGAAGAAAGGAAGGAAGAAAGGAAGGAAAGAAAGAAGCCTATAAGTCCAAGAAATATCCAAAGTAGGATCCAGGTTCTTAACCTGGAGACCATGAAGATGTTTTTTAAAGAAAATTTTGACAACTGAATTTCAATATTGCCTTCCTTTGTGATCTTATGTGTTTTAATTTTATTTATTTAAAAACATTATTCTGAGAAGGGATCAAAGGCTTCATGAGACTGTCAAAAAGGGATCATGGCAAAAAAAAAAAATCATTAAGGACTCCTGGTCTAAGGCAACTCATCTTCTAAGTCCAACACAACTGGACCCTGTGTTTATCTCTGTTCATGGGACTTCTTCAGGGACTAAGTTTGGGCAGGATACTTCTTCATACCAAAAAAGAAGGTGTTAAAGTGCCTGAGATGGAAGGGGGTAGGGTGAGTATGTAGTTTGTATGGTTCATTACACTATGGTTGACAAGTTTTATTTCATAGGGTCTAGTTTGCACATTCTATTAATTTTTCATTTTGTATATAAAGAAATGTTTAGTCTGTAGATTTTTGTAACTCTAAATGTCATTCTCTCTTTGCAGAATGCAAACTGATAATGCTTGCTAGAAAATGTATTAGTGCATACATACATTTATATCCAGCTGTACTGATAATTAAGACCTTTCTCTTCTTATTAGGTCGTTGTATATTGGGGGTTTATTCAGATGTGATTTTGTTTCTTCATTTCTTTTACTTGTACCTCCCCCCCCAAATTAGCTGAGGTCTTACTCTATCTCCCCAACTATACATGCTCTTTGATGAGTCTCTACTTGGGCTCAAATAAATCATAAATAAAATCCTCTACAACATCTTTATAGCCAACCACAGGCATTCTGGGAAACACTGCAACCCCATATTCTCATGGTCCTCTGTGAGGATCACAAAATATGTGCAAGTTTGCAAGCAGTGATGTCGAGGCACAGGGAAGTGTGAGGCCCGGGGAATTAGTTGGGTCACATGGAAGTCAGAGCATATTGCACCATCCCTGGCCAGGGGATATTGCGTTGCTCAAGATTCTCTTACTTGGGATACCTGAGGTTCCCAACTAGTGTCTCCACACCCTGTGGCCTTCATGCCCTTGTAATTGTACTTCTCTCACAATTTACCTCCTGTCTCACAATTCTGCTCAGCTGGGCTGTGTCACATGTGGTGTGTGGATCTGGGGTAGATATAAGACCCAAGCCTTGGAGGGAGGGGGAATCCTGCCTTAAGATCTGGCTGTAAGGCTACCTGAGGGAGACCTCAATAAACCTTTGCATATACCTTCAAGCTGTGACTTTTCTGTTCTGGAGAAAACGCCAGCGCCTTCTCCATTGGGGTAAGTAACAGGCTGCCCCTTCAGGCAGGTTGGATGAACCCTGACAAAGAACCCTGACAGTCCTCAACCTGTTGTTTCACTCAGAGTCCAAAATATAAATCTCAAAACAGAAGTAACAGATAACAATTAGTCCCCTATCAATTACCAGCCTGGAACTCTCGAAAAGAAGGGAGCATCACTAATATCATCAGAATTAGAACTTTTCCTTTTCAAAAAGGGAAAGACGGGAAGCTATCTTTGGAACTACCATATCTTCACCTCAAGCTGTACCCAGATTTCAAGAACTATGGTTCCCTCTCCCCACCTCCAACCCTCCCTCATAGCTTCAGTCAGCTCTGCAGAAAGAATATTCTTAAATAAATCTCATTTGGGCATGTAAATCTTGGAAAAGTTTTCTCCCTTTTCTTTTCCTAGGGTGGATGCTGAGTTACCATAAAATGATTTTTTATTTTCAAAAGCCTTGGCTGCCAAATTCAGAACTGAAATTGATAAGAAAAACTGATCAAGTTTCCTAGTTTCAAAACTCCTAGCACTCACAGAGAGAGTCCTCCTTCACTGAGTTGCCCTAATTTGGAAGACAGAGTGGGGTGGAATATATTTAAAGTTAGAACCTAAGAAAGAAATTGGAAGGGGTGTAATGTCCCAGAATGTTGGGCAACGTCCCAGGATGTTGGGTAACATAAGTCATGGAAGGGATGGAGGGAGGAAGGAACTAGGAAGTAAGTTCATTCTCAAAGATCATCTTAACTTCCTTCACCCTGGTATGATTTCCAAAGGGCTTTCCCACCCTAACCTATTGAGACCCACATGATAGACCAATAAATAAACAACACAGATATTATGGTCCCCACTGAACATCCCCCAGTCAAAAAGAGTTGAGGCCCAGAGATGATAAGAAAATTTCCCTTGGGGAAGTAATGAAATGGTCTTATCTACTGTGCAATGGTCCCCCTTGATGGAGTTTCTTCTTCTTATAGCCTGTCACATTTCCTTCCCCTAATGCAACGCGAAGTCCTATAGAGTTCCTTCCTCAACCTCCCCCCGCCCCAGTTGAGCCCCGCCCCCCTCCTCATGGGAGTCATTGTACTTGGAGACCAAAGAAGAAAAGACAGTTCTTGTTTGGGGTTTGAGATTAGGCTTTCTCGTCTTTCTGGAAATGGGAAATTGAAGAGGGGTTGAGGAGGGAGGATTGGATATTTGGGGTCAGCCAATGTAATATAGTGGAAAACAGACTGTCCTTGGAATGCTGCTAATATTTACTAGTTTTATGACTTTAAACAAAGCACTTTTGCTCTCGGAGCCTGAATTTCCTCATCTATACAAGAGACCTAATATGTACTTACCTCACAGGTTTGTTGTGAGGAAACCCTGAAAGCTCTATATAAATATGAATCATTACTATCATGTAAGTCAAGATAAGTGGGGAGTACACCCGCAGCCCACCCTGTTCAACCCTAAACTTTGACATTCCCAGAGAAGAAGATATCCTTTCCCGTTCTTCTCCACCTCTCCACCCCCTTCCCCAGCCCTCACTCCTGCCAGAAGACAGATATTCAAC
Organism: Pseudochirops cupreus; assembly: GCA_028627135.1. NCBI lineage: Eukaryota > Metazoa > Chordata > Mammalia > Diprotodontia > Pseudocheiridae > Pseudochirops > Pseudochirops cupreus. The sequence continues at coordinate 295,574,436 of CM053583.1, forward strand.
TGTCTAGGCAACCCACAGTGGGGTGCAAGGAATATTTTTTATAAATGTGCTTTTTTCATTTTTAATGGCAGAAAATCTGCTCTCTGTGACCCATGAAAGTTTGTTTTGTGATAAGCCGAGACACCAACGTTCCAATGAAATCTCAAAGCCCCTGGACAGACGCTGGACTATAACTTCCTAACGCAGGAGGGCGCGATTTTCAAACCTTGAGAATGATCCCCAACAAGATAGAGCCTGGTGCTCTAGGGCTCTGTACCTGAAAGCCCTTGGCGTCGCCTTACCTCCATCCCTCCTGTCGCCACCGCAGAGTCCATAGGTGTCTCTCTTTCAACCCTCGGGAGTACAGTAAACTGCAACCCCCCTTTCTCCTCCCCCCCCCGCTTACTTCCCTCGGGAAATGGGGGTGGGGGTTTGGGGGGGAAGGAGGTGGAAGGAGCAGAAGGCTGCATTCCACGGGTGGGGACTTTTCCAAGGCTTAGACTGAGTCACTCATACCCGTACGCGAGTATTTTCGTTCAGTTCCCGTCTTCATTCCCGACCCTGTCCCAGGCTCCGGAGTTTGTACGATCCTTCTAGAGCTGAACGGTTACTTCTGGTGTGTTTGTGTGTGTTGACCTTATAACTAGAAATCCCCCTTAATTACGTTTCCCAATACTCTCTTTTTCCTTGAAGGGGTAATTGTTGTTCAGTCGTGTTCGACTCTTTGCGACCCCATCTGGGGTTTTCTTGGCAAAGAGAATGGGGGTGGTTTGTCATTTCCTTCTCCAGTTCATTTTACAGATGAGGATTCTGAGGCAAATAGGGTTAAGTGACTCGCTCAGGGTCACACAAGTAATGTCTGAGGCTGCATTTGAACTCAAGTCTTTATGACTCCAGGCCAAGCACTTTTCTCTACTGTGCAACCTAGCTAAGGGGGTAACCCTTTCTCTAAATCTCAGGATACTCCCCGGTATCCTACAGGAGATGGTGGTTGGGGAAACAATTCTTTGCAGGAAGGTCCCTGGGGCTGTAGGAATTCACATGGGCACACACACAAAAGCACATACACACTCATACACAAACACACATTCACACACAAGTAGACAAATTGCAGTGTAGCATGGTGGATTGAGAACCAGTCTTGGTATCCAAGACTATCCTACAAACATTTACTAGTTAAGTGACCATGAAATTCCACCTCAGTCGATGAATCTCAGGTTTCCTCATCTGTAAAACAGCTATCCACTTCACGGGGTTATTGTGATGTTCACATGAGAGAAATATATGGAAAGTGTTTTGTAACCTTTAAAACCACTAGATAAATACTATTACTACTACTGACTGTTATCAACTGAACAGTCAGCTTGTCCCTCTAGTTACACTTATCAATATTTATGGGTTCATAGAGGCAGAAAACTCATACGGTCACATACACCCCTCTTTTAGGGTTTTTTTTTGGCTTTTTGGAGGGGCAATTGGGGTTCAGTGACTTGCCCAAGGTCACATGGCTATTTTTTTGTGTTAAGTGGCTGAGGTCAGATTTGAACTCAGGTCCTCCTGACTCCAGCCACTCCTAAATACATGATCATCTCTTTTAGGTTTTTTTTTTCACATACACCCCTATATGATGAGACATATACATGCACAGTTCCCGATGAACACCTGAGGAACAGCTCAGGAATCAACCCCTTTTTGAAGTGAAAACTCTGAGTTCCAGATTAAAAGTTCTCTATTCTGGGTTCCAGGGGGCACTCAAACCCTCACAACTCTGAGGCACACTGCCTCAAGGTTAATACTCTCCACCCCACAAGAAACCATTCAAAGCCCACAGAGTTCAGTCACCTAAGCCTAGACAAATCTATCTTGGACCCCAGTCACAGGGAAATATTCTGGCAGTTCAAGTGTTCAGAAGCCCAATGGTAGATATGAGAGTTTCAAGACAGCTAAGTGGGGTTTGCTCCCCACATTCTCCCAGCATATCTGTATACATACTTTTCTATGCCCACCCGTCTTTTTCAGGAGCGTATCCAATATCTCCGGACTCAATGTACTAAAACATATGGTATTAGCACAATACCTAGAACATAGTAAGCATTTAATAAATGCTGTTGAAGCACTTGCCTTGCCTTACTAGCCTAGGTGAAGAAGTCAAGGTATCAATAAACCACGTATTTAAGAACCAACTAATGCCATGCATTGGAGTAGGTATTGGGGGTGCAAAAATAAAAATGAAACAATCCCTGTCCTCAAGGACCTCACATTCTTACAAGGGAAGACAATATATACATGAATGAATAAGTATATGTAAAATAAAAAGAAGCTAACTTAAGGGGCAGAAGGTGCTGGTAGCTAGAAGAACCAGAAAAGACTTCAAAAAGAAGATGGTATTTAATAATAGCTAGCATTTATGTTTATTTAATAATAACAATATATTTAATAATAATAGTTTAATAATAGCATTTGTATAGAGTGCAAAAGGTTTTCAATTGCTTTATACACATTATCCCATTTGATACTTGCAATATCTTCATTGTACAGTTGAGGAAACTGAGACAAAGAAACATTAAGTGATTTGCCCAGCATCACAAAGCTAGTAAGTAATTACTATTCTATCTAAGGCCTTCCTAATCCAAGTCCTGTACTCTCCCCAAGGTGGTGTTTTGAACAGAGTTTTGAAGGAAATAAAGGATTCTAAGAAACAGAGATGAGGAGGAAGTGCATTCCAGGTATGTGAGATAGTTAATGCCAAAATGTAGAGATGGGAGAGGGAGTACCTTGTATGAGGAATAGCAAGGGGGATAGTGGATTAAACTATAGCATTCAGGAAAAGAAGTAAACTAGAATAAGGTTGGAATAGTTGGTTGTAAACCTATTAGGTTGTAAACCAGGTTGTAAAGAGCTTTAAATGCCAAACAGAAGAGTTTTTATTGATCCTAAACACATAGGGAGCTAATATTGAATAGGGGATGATGTGGTCAGACCTATACTTTAGGAAAATCAATTTAGAGCCTGTGTATAGGATGAATTGGAGAGGAGAGAGACTTGAGTCTGGAGGACTAAATAGGGGGCTTTGTTTTCTCAGTAAGGTAAGAGGTTAGATCCTCAAATGAAAGGGTAAGGAAGGGATTGATGTGGGAGGCTAGAGGAAAGAAAAGAAGATTTGGAACCATCTCTTTGGGGAGTGGGATAGAGAGAACCATTTAGGAAGGAGTAAAAGATTGTCTTGTTGAGGTGATGGCCCAGTTGAAATTAGATAACATATATTTGTAGTAGACCCAATCAACAGACTTATCTGATTTTCTATAGCTCTGCTCAGCAGCAGAGCAGGAGTAGAAGGGGAAGAGAAGGAATAGAGTAGGAGTAGAAGGGGAAGATGGTCAGAGTAATCCAGGGCTGGGATTTGGTGAGGCTTGAGCATAATAATGTTAGTAGTTAAATTGTTGGTGTTAGTAGAAGCAGTTAGGAGGAGGAGGAGGAGGAGTGGTTGTGGTAGTTGTCATCATTGTAGTACTGTTAGTAGTAGGAGTAATAGTGGTGGTGGTAGTAGTAGTAGTGACGGTAGTGGTAGCGGTAGTAGTAGTTTATAATTTGTTAGTAGTAGTATACACTATCGTGTACAGGCTATGAAAATCTCTAAATGGACTTTATATTTTTGATCCTCGAAGTAACGGGGAGCTACTAGATTTTATTGGGGCAGCTAAGTGGCAGTCCTGGAGTCAGGAAGATTCAGGTTCAGACACTTACTAGCTGGGTGAACCTGGGCAAGTCACTTAACCCTGTTTGCCTCAGTTTCCTCATCTGTAAAATAAGCTGGAGAAGGAAATGATAAACCACTCCAGTATCTGCCAAGAAAACCCCAAATAGGGTCATGAAGAGTTGGACACAACTGAAAAAAGCAACTGAATAGAGTTTATTGAGAGGCAGGAAGGTTTGACATGATTAGAACCTATGGTGAAAGTATATGATTAGACCTACGCTTTAGAAAAATCACTTTAGCAGCTAAGTGGAGGAGGATGGATTGGAGGGAGGAGAATCCTGAACTGAAGCAGAGACTACTGAGCAGTAGTCCAGGTGAGAGATAATAAGGGCTTGAACTAGGATGGTGGCCATATGAGTGGAGAAAAGGGGACACAAAGGAGAGATGTTGGAAAGGCAGAATGGAAAAGATTTTTCACTGAAGTGACTAAGTGTATGTATAAGTGTACATATGTGCTTCTCTTCGGAGAATGCAGTCTGTGTCTTGGTATGGCCCTTGTCTCCTGGAAGAGATAGAGGTAACAGGTACAGTGGAAAGGAGGTGAATCAAAAGTCAGAGAACCAGGGTTCTGCCGCTTAATCCTAGTGTGGATTTAGCCAACTCACTCGTGCTACAGGAATATGAGGGTGTTGGACTAAATGGCCTCTGAGGCTCCTTCCAGTTCTTAATGTATGATCCCATTCACCATCTCTCTCCAATTTCCCCTTCGTAGCCCCTTTTAAAGCCTAAGTCCATGGGCATAGCTCAGTTGTACAGCGTCATGAACCAGCATCAGCTGGTGCCAGAACCAAGATCCCTTCAATGGGCTGATAAGGATTTTAGACTTTGCCTAGGGGCTTCAGGTCTTAGCAAGGAAAAAGAGGGAAGGAGGGTTCTTGGGGCATATACGAGCACATGGAGGAGTAGGAGTAGGAGTTGCTATTATTACTGTTAGTAGTAGCAATAATTATTAGTAGTGGTAGTAGAAGTAGTAGTTTGTGGTAGTAGTTATTAGTAACTGTTAGTTAGTAATTGCTAGTAGATGTAGTTAGTTGCAGTAGAGGTACTAATAGTAATAGTTGTGGTAGACATCATTGCAGTAGGTGGTAGTTGTAGTTAGTAGCGGTAGTGGTGGTAGTTGTTAGTAGTAATAGTAGTTAGTAGTAGTGGTGATAGCAGTAGTTACTAGTTAGTAGTAGTAGGGCTAATAGTGGTGGTTGTGGTAGTCATCATAGTAGGAGCAGTAATAGGAGTAGTATGTGATGATGGTAGTAGTAGTAGTAGTAAGTAGTGGTGAAATAATCATTATTTGGTAGTGATAACACTAGTGTGAGGAGGAGGAGGGGTGGTGGTAGGAGCAGCAGCAGCAGCAGCAGTTAGAATTTGTGCAGTTCTTTAAGGTTTGTAAAGCTATTTACATTTGAGCTTCAAGGCATCCCCGTGAGGGAGGTGCTCTCATCTCACTGGCTTCCCTGGCTCCCTTCAGGTCCCTGCTAAAATCCCCCTTCTGCAAGAATCCCTTCCTGATCCATCCTTAATTCTGGTGCCTTCCTCGGCTGATTCTCTCTCATTTATCTCGAACGTAGCTTGCTTGTGCCTAGTTGTCTGTAAGCGGTCCCCGCTGTCAGACTGTGAGCTTCTTGAGGGCAGGGGCTGTCTTTTTGCCTTTTGTTGTATCCCCAGCCTGGCACTTCATGACTGTTTACTGACTGACTAAGGCTGAGAGAAGTTAAATGACTTGCCCAAGGTCCCAGGGCTAGAAGATCCCTAAGGCAGGATCTCATGAAGGCCTTCCCGACTCCAACTTCTCTACTCTACTCAATGTGCCACCTAAGGAAGATAGGAGAAAGGGAATAAAGGCGCCTGTCAGTGTACCATGGGGTCTTTTTTGTCCCCCTGGGAAAAAAAGGCAGGGCTTCAGAGCTCAGAAGGGATGTTCCCTCTGATTCCTTATTGTGTATAGGTGGGGAAGGGAGTGGAGGGTCTCTCCCTGGGCTGGAGGACAGGGATCTCTTACCAAGACCAACCTCCCTGATTTTTTTTCTGCCTTTTTTTTTTTTTGCTTTTTGGAGGGGGGGAGGGCAGGGCAATTGGGTTAAGTGACTTGCCCAAAGTCACATGGCTAGTAAGTGTTAAGTGTCTGAGGCCGGATTTGAACTCAGATCCTCCTGACTCCAGGGCTGGTGCTCCACTCACTGTGCCATCTAGCCGCTCCCTCCCCTCCTTTTTTAGGCTTCTTCAGATCTCCGTCATATTACTGTTCTATAAAGCGGGCCAGACCCTCCCCAACCAGAATTCCCCTCCTGATTCCCAGGATGGGAATAGAAGAAGGGGGGCTTCCGGCCTGTGTTTCTCTGTTTTCCCAGATAATGTTCCATCTGACCCAGTAGGCAATTACTAGGTCACAAGGGTGGGGAGTGGGGGAAGAGGTGAATTAGAGGGTGGAATGGGGGCAGGGACAGCCCTGGCCAAAATGGTGTCCCTCAGACAACTTCCCTTGCTCCCACCAACCCCCAGATAAACACTACTCCAGGAAAGTCACAAATAGGCTAATTTACCCTAAAGATTTGGGAACAAAATGTGATGGCGGTTTAGAACTTTCAAAAGGACCCCATTGGGTTCTGCTTTAATCCAAAGGAAGAAGGCTAATGGTAGAAGTGGCCTCCATGTCAGCCAGCTGCAGGAAGATCCATGCTATCTCCTTCACTCCTCCCTCTCCTCTCCAAGATAGCCATTAGGGAGGGAATGAGATATGAGGAGATGGCTACGGGGTCCCCCCCTTATTCTCTCATACTCATAGAACAGCACAGCCAAAGGATAAAAGGAGCTTCAAAGACAAATCTGAGTCCTTCAACATTTATTTCCACCAAGTAACCAATAGTGCCAACCCTGGCACCTGAATTGTGATTTCTAACACTGATTCGTCCAACCCTGATGCCCCCAACAATGGCTTCCTAACCTTCACTTCTCAACCTCGGGTCCCTGACTTTGATTCTATAGCCCTGACCAACATTAGCTTTAGTCTTAACCCCTAACCCTGCTCCTCTGACCCCTCAACTCTGATCTCTAGCCCTGATTCTTTCAAATGTTATTCCTGCACAATGGTCATTCCTTCCATCCTTGGTCCTTCTATGCCACCGGAAGGATAATAATACCCCATCACCACAACAGGGCTGACAGTGTAGTCACACCTCCATAGTGCTACCAGTGCAGACACCAGAGGAATAATGAGGAAGGAAATGGCAATGTATGTGTCCTTCTCTTACAGGTCTATGGAGACAGACTGCTCACTCCCAATGGAGGAGGAAGAAGACAGAAAGGAGGGGGTAGCGCTGTCAGACAAAATCCAGATTTCCTAAGAGTGGGAGCTCAGCCCAGCGGAGGGGCACCGCCGGACACACAAGTGGGGACGAGAGACCATGGGAAAGAAGAGCAGGAAGAAGGGGGGCACTGTAAGGAGATGGGGGAGGCGGGATTTCTGGACACGAAAAACGAAAGTCTACACTGGGACATAAATAGAAGCCACACGAGAGGTTTCAGAACTCACACTCACACTCAAGCTCAGACACACACTCATACTCTGGCCCCTGGCAGAGTCCTGTGGATTTCTCTGCAATACAATCTATTGTCTGTTGGGAAATCTGCTCAGAGGATACCATGAGACCCCTCCTGCTCCTCAGCCTGCTCCTTTTGTGCACCATCCAACTAGGTAAGGGAGCAGAACCTCTCTCTCTGTCAAACCTGAGAATGAATGGACAAAGAGGACAGGGAATGTGCAACTGTCTGTGTGGGAGTTTGATCCTGCTTCTGATTATGCCCATAGGTTGGTGGGTGAAGATTTCATTGTGTGACTGTGATCATGTCCATGTGGGATTTAGAATCACAGGTTTGGAACTGGAAAGAGCCTTAGGGATCATCTAATCCAACCTTCTCATTTTACAGATAGGGAGACTGAGGCACAGAGACTTTTAAAAAATAAGTGTGCTTGTCCTACTGTGTGCATGAGCGTGTGTGTGTGTGTGTGTGTGCTCTGACTTGGTGCAAATGTCTGTATAACTTTCTGTATGTCTGTAGGTGGGTCTTCCGTGTTTATGTTTATGTCTGTCTTTCCTTGCCTCTGTCAGAGTGTGTGACAGTGGGAACAAATGTTCTTGGATCTTCTGTCCCAAAGTTTTCCTCGAAAGTTTCTTCGTGGTCCGTTGAAAAAACGGTTAGGGTGTCCTGGGACCGAGATGATGACCATTGCGGGAAATCTCAGGGGTAGGGAGCATTTGAGTTCCCAGCCTCCTCTTGGCTTCTCTTTGAAGCCGATCGGGCTGGGATACGAGCTTAGTGGCTGCGGAACCAGATCCTTGCGAGATCTAGTCCTGAGCGCCTCGCCCCTGATCTCACCCCTCGCCCCCTCGGAATGCCTCCTGCAGCTTGGAGCGGCACCAACGATGCGGAGGACTGCTGCCTGTCTGTTACCAATCTCATCATCCCCCGACACATAGTGTGTGCCTACCGCCGGCTCAGCCCAGAGAACGGCTGCCGATTGTCCGCTGTAGTGTGAGTGAGGGGTAGCTGGGGTCTATTCCATAGTGTTGACCTTCTTCCACTCCTCCCCTTCCCGGTCCGCTCTCATGGCCCCATTTGCTTCCAGCCACTCTAAACCCACATCTGCCGCCAAAAATTCCTTGCTCATGAATTTCACCCACCCCAACGTCTTGCAATTTCGATTTCTATCTGTTTTGGTTTCTGGCCTTGTCCCTCCACTTGCCCTTGCCTCTGCCCCTTTATCAGACTTGGGGGTCGCATCTGTCACCTGAAAGGGAGTGCTCACTTCCCTCCAACCTCTGACCTTAGGTTCACTACACAAAAAGGTCACCAGCTCTGTGCTCCCCCTGACCGGCTCTGGGTGAAACGTCTCATCAAGAGACTGGATAAAAACAATTCCCAGGTAAGCACCTTCCCTTCCCGCTCTCAATCCTAGTCCCACCCCTTCCCAAATTCAATCCAGGTCTCAATCCTCCCTTCTTCCCATACCCCTCAAGTCTCCTCCCTTTAGTAACATCAAGTGACCCCCAGGAACCTTCACTGACCTTCAATGACACCCAGTAACCCCCTATGGTTTTTTCTCTTCCTTCAGAACAACCGCAACCGCAGTTAGTTTAGACACAGGAGGAGATGAGGAAAGAATTCGGAAGTCAGAATGGAAGTATTGGATCCAGCAACCAGTTTGAGAGGAGATCGTAATGCCCCCGGACTGATGAGGAAAGAGAACCCAGCAATCTGGCCCTCAGTTCCAGCCTGGAATTGAACTGGGGGGAGGGGAGACAGGAGAGTAGTTTCTGAACTGTGAGTTTGAGTGTGAGTGTGAGTAGTCAAGGTTGTGCAATACAGATTCTGGGGCCATTTAATATAGGATGTGATGCTGGAAGCAGAATGACTTTAAATAAATCACTTTTGCCTTCTATTTGTCTATTGGTGTGTTTGTCCTGTGAGTTAAGGTGTTGTGATGATACATGTTTAACAACCGGCTTTCTGAAAAACATAAACATTTTAATGTTTAATCTACATTATTAATGTTTTCTCCATCACTTTCTTTACTCTAGATGGCCAGCGCAATAATAAATCAAGCTCTGGCTTGTAGTATTTGCTGATGATTTCCAAGGTATAAATGCTCATATTGAAAATTTAACAATTGACTTTCCCAAGCCAATATCAGCTGGCTCTAGCAGACCCCTAGATGGGGAGAGGCAATAAGGTATAAGAAAAAAGGAATATAAATAGAAAATGTGGGGTCGTTTAGGTGGCCCACTGAATAGAGCACTGGGCCTGGAGTCAGGAGGACCTGAGTTCAAATCCAGACTCAGACACTTAACACTTACTAGCCGTGTGACCTTGGGCAAGTCACTTAACCCCAATTGCCCTGTCCTCCCCCCTCCAAAAAAAAAAAAGCAAAAAATAAAAACAGAAAATGTAGAAGAAGAGGAGAGTAAAGAGCTAGTTTGAAGAGAAAGGACTGGAAAAATAAATCTTATTTTTCCCTTTTACCCTGACATTCCTTACTTTGTAGTAAAAGAATTTCTGGCACTAAGTTTAGCAACTGGGATGAGTAAAATACTGTTTACCTGCGAACTAGGCGAATCTATGAGACTTGGAGGAAACCCTGAAAAGGGTCTATACCCTAGTCTAGCTGTTCTCAACCTGTGGGTTATGTTCAATTTCTAACAATGAAAATACATCCTGCATATCAAATAGATTCATGACAGTAGCAAAATTACAGTTATGAAATAGCAATGAAAATAATTTTATGGTTGGGGGTCACCACAACATGAGGAACCATATTAGAGGGTCGCGGCATTAGGAAGGTTGAGAACCACTGTGGCCTAGTCTAATCTCTAGGGCAAAGTCTGGAAAACCAATCCAGAATGACTTTATTTTCTCATTGGCCAAGGCAGCTAAAAGATATCTTTAGCCTGCCCTGAGGATAAAATCAGGGGAACCAAAATTCTGGGCAAGTTAGATAGACATAGATCTGGTAATGGACAGAGGCTTCTAAAACTAAGAAATCTCTGTGTGACATTTCTTTCCAAATCGGCATGTCAATTAATCCATGTGCATTTTTCCAGTTACATGTAAAAACAATTTTTAACATTCATTTAAAAAATTTTGAGTTCTAAATTCTTCCCCTCTCCAAACCCATACACATTTATTGAGCAACTATCACGTGTCAGGCACTAGGTAAACAAAGAAAAATTAAACATATCCTGCCCTCAAAGAGCTTATATTCTACAACACAATGGTTCTTAACCTTTTTTTGTGAGCCTCTGAACCCCTTTGGTGGTGTGGCTGCCTTCTCAGAATACTGTTTTTAGATACATAAGATTATAAGAGAAACCAATTATATTGAAATTAAGATATAATTTCCCCCCCCACACACATTCAAGTTCCTGAACCTCTCAAAATCTAGCTTGGAGGGGTCTGGAGAATCTGAAATTAAGAACTCCTGCTATCGGGGGAGATGACATGAGCACTTAAAATTTTTTTGTTGTTCAATCTTTTCAGAAATGTCTGATTCTTCGAGACCCCATCTGGGGTTTTCTTGGCAGAGATACTGGAGTGGTTTGTGATTTCCTTTCCCAGCTCATTTTACAGAGGAGGAAACCGAGGCAAATAGAATTAGGTGACTTGCCCAGGATCACACAGCTAGTAAGTGTCTAAGGCTGGATCCTGACTCTAGACCTGGCACTCTATCCACTGCACCACGTAACTGCCCAAACTTTAAAAAAATAATTACCTTGTGTTTATTTATTTGGTACACTTGTAAATATACACTAAAATAAATAAATACAAGATAATTTTTGGTGGGGGACTTGGAAAGACATCATGTAGAGACTCGAACAAACTTTGAAGGAAACTAGAACTCAGAAAAGGTGCAGGGAATGATGTAATGCATTTCAGACATGGGAGACAGCCAGTGGAGAAGCGCAGAGGTGGGTGATGACGTGTCATGCATGCATGACGAAAGGTAAGAAAGCTAGCTTGGCTGGACTGCGAAGTCCCTGGAGGGAAGTAATGCATAATAAGCCTGTTAAGGTAGATTGGAGGCAGATTGTGAAGGGCATCAAACGTCCAACAAAGGAGTTTGCATTTGATCCTATAGGTAATAGAAAGCCCGTGGGGTTTATTGAGTAGGGAAGTGATACAGTTGAATCTGTGTTTTAAGAAAAGAAAATCTATAATTAAGTATATCTGAAATCTACTGATTTCTTTAGAGTTTTTGCCCCCTTTTCCCAGAGACTTCTCAATTTATGATTTCTCCCACTAAATTCATCAACAAATGGGCTGAGTAAAACTCTGCAGATGACTTTATTTAGTATAGAATCGTGGGCAGAGCACTTCACTTAAAAAAAAAAAGGTCTGGCTTTAAGCCCCAGCTCTGACATTGACTTGCTATATGATCTTAGATGAGTCATTTAGGCTCTCTAAACCTCGGTTTTCCTCATCTGTGAAATGGGACTAATCTTTCAACTACCTAATTCTCAGATTTGTTGTTGTTTTTAACAAAGTGTCGTAAAGCACCATACAAAAATGAACTACAACAGTCTTCTAAAAAAATTCTAAATTTAGACTGTCAGATATGAATCTATTAGAATGAATTATGAATATTGGGTATTCTAAAAGTCATAGGAAATAAATGAATGCTGTCTTTCAAATACAGATATATCAGAAATAATACCTGCGACTTCGGGGTCTGCAAAGCTCTTTCCTTACAACAGCCCCATGAAGTAATAATGTGTATAACAATAACTCCTAGCATGTTTATGGTGTTTTTGAAGGCTTACAAAGCCTTATTTATTTAAAACAGTATCTCATTTGATCCTTATAACAACCCTGGGAGGGAGGTGCTATTATTATCCTGCCTAAGAGAGAAGGCAGTCAGTAAGTGCCTAAGAGAGAAGACGGTTAGTAAGTGTCGGGAGGCTGGAGTTGAGTCCTAATTGTGAGGTCTTTCTTACTCCAACTCCAGTAGTCCCACACTACTATGCCAGCTAGATAGCATATGTGGTATTATCCCCATTTTACAGATCAGGAAACTAAGGCTCAGCTGAGAGGGATAGCTGACACACTGAGTGACAGACAGGATCCAGGAAGATACTAGCACGTCAAAAACATCGTTTGTTGTTCCTTCGTATCTGAGTCTTCATGATCCCATTTGGGAGTTTTCTTGAGAAAGATACTGGAGTTGTTTGCTATTTTTCTTCTCCAGCTCATTTTGCAGATGAGGAAACTGAGGCAAATAGGGTTAAGTGAATTCCCCAGGAACAAGCCATTAGTAAGGGTTTGAAGCCAGATTTTGATCTCAGGGAGATGAGTCTTCCTGACCTGGCCAAATCTCTATCTACTGTTCCACCTTGGGTTGAAGTCGAATCTAATCTAGATGAAATTTAACGGGGTGTACTGTTAATGGGATTTAAGATCTTCCCCGATCTCAGGTGGAGCCCATTAAGGGAAGCTTGCTTAGGGAAGGCTTGGTAGTAGAAAGGCTTTCACACTTTTTGCTACTTTCTAATTAGGCACTGAGTCAGGAGGGTTGTAATGCCCTCTTAGCTCTTAAAAGGGCATATACACCTGAGGTTTGGATTTTGCTTTGGAGTGTTCTTGTGATTTGACCAGATGAGACTCTGGATAGCTGTTAAGGAGGCCTCCCTCCACAGCTTTGAAAAACCCAGATGTTGGTGCTTCTCTCTCTGGTAACTATGTATATATTGCCTTGGTCAGACAGTTAATATTGTCTGTTGATCTGTGCTAATATCTCAGATATTGGAAGCTGTGTCTATTGGTCTTTATTTCTCTGCTTGTATTTTCTCTGTTTTCTCTATTTGAATTTTCTCTGAAGTTCAGGGTGCTGACATTTCCCCTGAACTAATGAATGAAAATTTTTAAAACTATATTTTGGGGTGGCTAGGTGGCGCAGTGAATAGAGCACCAGCCCTGGAGTCAGGAGGATCTGAGTTCAAAGTCAGCCTCAGACCCTTAACACTTACTAGCCATGCGACCTTGGGCAAGTCACTTAACACCAATTGCCCTCCCCTCCCCCCTAGGGAGAAAAAGCTATCTTTCCTAGTAAAGCAGATCTAAGAACCTGAGCTAGCAGCCATCCTGGGTATGCCAGTTCGGTTGCGGCTACACAGGCAGAAAAAATTAAGTTTTAAATAATCAGTCTAAACCATCAGTTTCACAAATACAAGATGGGGGAGCCACAGTTAGCAATTAATCTGAAAAATAGCTGGGAGTTTAGTGGACTGCAAGCTTAATATGAGTCAATAGTATGAAACAGCAGCCAAAAAACCCAGCACACTCTTGGGGGGTGGGGGTGTGTTAAGAGAGGCATGTGGAAGCTTCCAAGAATGAGAAAGAGATAAGCCTGCTTGATTCTGCTTTGGTCAGACCATGTCTGGAGCAAACTTTGTAATTCTGGCCACTACAGCTTCGAAAGGACCTTGATAAGCCGGGGGATGTCAAAAGCCGGAGAATGACAGCCAGGAGAGTGGAGGACAGAGGCGTGCTGGGACCAGCTCCAGCTGGCTCTAGAATTCCAGCTGTTCAATTTTCAGTGCAAACCTTCACCCTTCAGTCACACAAGGGCTTGATTGATTGTTTCATTGATTGTGTAGACTTAAGAACATGCTAGAAAAAGATGCTAATAATTCAGGTTAAACTTAAAAGTATGTTTATTGTGCCTGGCTCCTCAGAACTGGTTGTTAAATATTTACCAACATGTCCCTAATGAAAGGCCTTGAACCCATGCCATATAAAGATAACGAGACTCAGTCTAAGGATGTACAGTTAAACCTTCCTCATTGTGGTGGTTAGGGGTGTGAAGTCCTCCATGGTCTGGAAAATCTGCATGAATTTTTTTGATCCTCTTTTTGTGCCAGAGAAAAAGTCTCTATTTTTTTTCTCTTGGGGGGGGCAGCCAATTTACAATAACATTGTAAAATTTGAGTTTGGGTCATAGTTTGGTCATAGGCTCTATGTTGTCTTCTGGCCTTTACGTGTTATCTGAGGGTCCCCCCCAAATTCCCATTTAATTTCTTATGCTGACCTATAATATACTGAAACTGCAATGGGGAAAGTCACAATATGGAAGGATAACTCCTGTGAGTATGGGTAGCAAGAGATGGGAGGCAGAGAATGCTCACTCTCCTCTCCTCAGAGAGAGGAAGTACAAAGCTGGAATTTTATCTATATGTTTCCTTAAATATTATTAGTTTAAGGGATGGGGTTTTCAGGTTCAAGCTAAATTTCTGATTGCTATTCATTAATGGGGAAAGGAAGACTCCAAACTTTATATTCCAGGCTTGACTACATTCCTTCCAAATACCAATTCCACAATGAATACACACAAAGTAAATGGCAAAGAAACACATTTATCCAAATTGATAGCAAAACAGAAATCAGAGAAAGTATATGTAGGAAAATATATACTGGACAATACAGAGTGAAGGTACTCTCCCATTGGGAGCAAGGTAGCTCAGCTCAGCCAAGAAAGAGAAAGTTCAGGAAATTCCCTGAAGTCTCTAGTGTAGCAAACTGGGGACGGAGGCATGATGAAGACTGCAAGTTCCTCTCACATCAGGTTCTTCTCAGAATCTTTTCTCCCTTCAGCAACCTGAAGTGGGGTTAGTATCTCCATCATCTCTCTTGCAGATGGAATCTAAAAGAGACTGAAGAGATCCAAAGAGTGGCAGAGAGGTGGTGCAGTGAATAGAGTACCGGTCCTGGAATCAAGAGGACCTGAGTTCAAATGTGACCTCAGACACTTGACACACGTACAAGCTGTGTGACCTTGGGCAAGTCACTTAACCCCAATTGCCTCACCTTCCCCCCTCAAAAAAAAGAGAGATCCAAAGAAAGTTAAGAGATGTGACAAATGAAAAATCCAAGAGATATAGTTTCTAGGTAATTAACAATCAATTAATTAATTGTAACTACCAAATAACTAATAGATTGAGATCAGTGGCTTTCACTTGTAAACCCAAGATGAACCTTGGGGGCCTACTGAATGTTTAAATACCCTTGTAGGGTTGATGTTCCTGTCAGGAGGAAGTTAACTCTGATTGGTTAACAATTAATGAGAGAATGAATATTTTAATGAGAGGTGGGATTATTTTAGTGAGGGGCTGGGGGGTGTGACTTGGATCTTGTCACTCTTGGATAAAAAGATTCATTTCCACATCCAGATCATTCTGCCTCCAGTAATCTATACAAAAGGATCTAACTTCCACCTTAGACAACTTATGTGCTTGAACAATGGACTGGAATTCACCCAGATAAAATGGTTTTAGTTTTTTAATCAGAACTAAGCTTTCCCTGTTGGGAAATCCCCAAGACTGAAGAGAATGTTAACTTAATCTCATCATCATTCCTGAACTTCACAAGGACTGGCCTTTGAATGAGAAAATAGAAAGGGGGGAAAAAACCCTTGCTCTCACCCTCCCCCCATATTAATAATTGTTTCTCTTAGAGAACATAGCTCTCCTCTCTCACCCTCCCATTAACTTTGCTTTGCTTCTCACAAAGGTGCAAAAAGTCCCATGCCAATGGGCTTCAGAACTTGGGTCATATACATAAAGCTTAGGTTGGAACTCAGAATTTTTAAAAATTAAAAATGTTTTTGTTTACATGTAATTGAGAAAAAATGTTAAAAATAAATAAAAAATAAAATAAAACACAACCAACTGGTAGCAACTCCTACAAAGGCATTCAATGGATAATAGAGATGTTGGGTGTGAGATAGATTAAATTTATGAAGAATTTACTATGTATACATCAGGCATTGGCCTAGGTGCTGAAAATACCGACACAAGTAAAAAGCACAGCTCCTGCCCTCAGGAGATTGCATCCTAATGGAAGAAGATAGCACATAAAAGGCACCTACAAAGGTACTGAGGAGTTCTATATCTACCTGCGGGTGAGACAGAAGAGTCCAAAGAATCAGCCACTGAGTCAGTTTAGAACTAAGTGTGGCGGGCATGGGTACTTCCTAAAACGGAGGCTTCAAAAGTAGCTTTCATTTTATCCTTCACAGAAACTTCAAAGGACACCAAGGACTCACTGGGGCCTGTGGACATCAACATTCAAGTAGCGTGTTTGACTTCCTCCCCACGAGATAAAGACACTTTTTGGGACTGATGAACAAATTATTTTCATTTGCCTCCACATGAAAATTGACCAACTCAGAATAAGAATCTCACAGCAATAAGAGCAACAACAACAAGGGGGCAGCTAGGTGGCACAGTGAATAGAGCACCAGTCCTGGAGTCAGGAGGAGCTGAGTTCAAGTCTGGTTTCAGATACTTGACACTTACAAGCTGTGTGACTTTGTGCAAGTCATTTGACTCCATTTGCCTTGCCAAACCTCAATTGCCTCAAAAACAAAACAAAACAAAAAAACAACAATAAGGATAGCAAAGTTCAGATCTGTTTCCCATCCATCCATATCATGGCTTTAGATCTTCAGTTGCATGGCAATAATTTATTAAGGATACTCTTCTTTTTCCCAGAAGTGAAGTGCCAAGGAAATCTCCCTCAAGGAAGGCAGTGCCTAAATTGTGGAACTAGAGAACTCTCCAGTCTTGGGATTACCCATGTAGTGCTGCTCAGGAAAGCTCCTTTTTCTGGTTATAAAGTTAGATTCTGGCATCACTCAATCCATAAAATCCAGATTTCTCCCCACCCCAACACTTACTGTTGAGATTTAGAAACACTATAAGAAATATCTACCTAAAGAAAAATATGTATATGTGTGTGTATACATGTGTGTATACATATATATACAGATAGAGAAATGTAATGTATATATACACATACCCATATATACAATACACACACACACACACACACACACACACATATATATATATGTTCTGCTATATCACTACTGATTTTCCTGGGGGTTGAGGGAAAGGGGGAAGGAAAGGAGAGAGAAATTCCTTCTTTCTATTTCCTTTGCTCTCTCTCTCTCTCTCTCTCTCACACACACACACACACACACACTCACTACTGGGATGAGCATGCTTTTATTAACCCTGAAGAACAGACAATCATTAGTTTTCTGATCATGATGGCCCAGACCTGGCAATCTCATCAGGTGACTTGGGAAAATTGATCATGGACTGCCCTCATCCACCACCACCCGTTCACCCATCACATAAGTTAGACTTCAGGGGAAACTTCTTAACAATCGGAAGTATCAAAAAATGAAATGGGCTGTCTTGGAAGGTAGTGAGTTTTCCTTCACCAGAGGTCTTCAAGGAGAGTCAGCATGAAGATTTGTCAGGTATATTACAATGAAGGTTGATTAAGGCTTAATCATTGAAGCCTTAATCACTGAATAGTTCTTGTCTCAGTCAAAGTGAAACCTTTTAAAGACAGCTTGAAAAGTCTAAGGGTCCCCCACTACATCCTGGGCCATCTCCAGTTGTCCTGATCCATATCTTGCCACTGGATCCAGATGGCTCAGGAGGAGAAAGTGAGGCTGGTGACTTTGCACAGCCCTCCCTCACTTGCATGTCACAGCAACACCTCCCTTGTGTCATGGTCCTCTTTGAGAATGAAGGACAAACAGTAACACTGAGGATTCCAATTCAGAATTGAGCTAGACTAGATAACCACCAAGGTTCCTTCCAACCCAAAAATTCTATAAGGTCAGGGAAGTACTAGGATTAGGATTTGAACTTGTGTCCCCTGACTCCAAGTCCAGCACACTTTCCTCCAAACCACCTCCATACCCCACTGCCTCTCAAGAAATAGGATTGCCCAATCTTTGGGAAGAGCAGAGTGGAGGTGAATACTAGAAGGACATCAATAACTTAAAGCACATATGCAGGAGGGTGATCAGGCTAGCAAGGGACTCAAAATGACTAGAAAGATGGCCTGAAAGAGCTAGGGATGCTGAACCTGGAGAAGAGAAGACTTAAGAGAGCTGTGAAAGACATACTAAAATATTTAAGCAGTTCCCTTTTAGAAGAAAGATTAGACTTTTCTACTTGCCTTCAGGGGCAATCAGAATCAGGAACAATAAATTGAAGATGGAGATAGGGTTCAAGTAGGTGTAAGGAAAAGCTTGTGAACATACAGTGCTGCCAGATAGTGTGATGGGAAGCCTTATGAGGAAGGGTGTCACTACTGGAGGTCTTCAAGGGGAGGCTGGGGGACACCATTTTTTAGGAATATTGTACAAAGGATTCCTGTTCAGTTAAGGGTTGAACTAAATGGCCTCTTGACTCCTTTCCAGCTCTGAGATTCTGTGAATTGGACAGAATCCCATGAAAAGAGTTCGGATAGAAAGGAGAGGAGAATAGAAACTGAAAGGAGAATCCAAGATGGTAGACCTGAAGGTAAGGGATATAACTGGAGAGAGGGATTGGAGAAAAGAATATTCAGTGTTCTTTCATACAGAGACAGGATAAGGCATAGCCTCTGAAAAGACATGCAAAATAAGCTAGAAAGAATAGGGGGAAAAAAACCAGGAAAACCAAAGAGCTTTACAAATATTATCTCATTCTATCTTGAGGCCAATAGGGCTAAGTGACTTGCCCAGGGTCACAGAGCTAGTAACTGTGTGAGACCAGATTTGAACTCAGGAAGATGAGTCTTCCTGCTCCCAGGCCTGGCTGGCTCTCTGTCCTCTCTCTCTCTCTCTCTCTCCTCTCTCTCTCTCTCTCTCTCTCTCTCTCTCTCTTTCCCCCCCCCAATATGTACATATACATACACACACATACATTCTATCTATATACTCTAAGCCTATCAACTCTATCTCTGGGCAGATAGTACATTTCAAAAGTCTTTGGAATTGTGGTTGGTTCCTAAGTCTTTCATAGTTGTTTGTCTTTATAGTATTGTTGTTATCAAATAAATTATTCTCTTGGTTCTGCCCATTTTCCTTTGCATCAAACTGAGGCAGATGGAGGTTAAGTGGCTTGCCCAATATAAATAAGTGAGACAAGTATCTGAGATAGGAAGTATCTGAGACAAGATTTGAACTCAGGTCTTCCAATTCACTGCACTACCTAGCTGTCCTCAGAGGAACACAAGGATGATGTGAGGAAGAGTATAAAGGGTATAAAGACCAGAAGGATCTTAAATATTTAGCCTAATCTCTTCATTTTGTGGTCGAGGAAATAAACCGCAGAGTAGAGAAAAAAACCTCCTAAGGGTCAGATATTGAATCAGAAGCAAAGCTGGGACTAGAATTTAGTTCTCCCAGAATCCCCAAAAGTCAATGATGTAAAGGTTGTTAAATATCATCTATTCTAAACCCTTCTTTCCATAGAAGAGGAAATTCAGACCCCCAAAGGTTCAATGATTTGCCCAAGGTCACATAACAAGTTAGTAGTAGAAGTGGAGTCAAGCAGGTCCCCTGATCCCTAATCTACAGTTCCTTTCTTTACTAATTTGGTTTTCCTATACTAAGTGGAAATACGTCTCTGAAACATCCCCATGCTGATCCTAGTTCTAGTGACTAAAATAATAATTCTAATCCCTCAACATTCTGCTTGCTCTCTTCTGGAAGTCAACTGTATTTGATCAAATGACTAGGCCAAGGGGATCAATAATTTCATTGCACTTGAGTATTGTGTTCAGTTCTGGATACCACATTTTAAAAGGCACATTGGCAAAATGGAGTCCCTCCAGAAGATGGTAGCCAGAATGGTGAAGAGACCATGGCCTACTTTATAAGAAGCCAGCGAAGGCTGAAGGAGACAAGAATTAGGAGAGACCTGATTGTTGTTTTCAAATAGCTCAAAGATTGTCTTGTGGAAATGGGTTTGAGGTGGATTTGGGTCCCACATGAAAAAGAATTTTAGAGTTAAGTTAGAACAAACAGAAACGAATTTGGTTTTAATTAAGTTGGATTCTAAGAAGGCCTTGGGTGGTGGGTGGGAATTGGAACCAAGGCATCCTATCCCTGGATGACAACACATTGGCTGAGTCCAAGATGGAAAGTCCCTGAGCCCTGTTTCCCCACTCCTATCCCAACTCTCTGAGACAGGTATGAAATAGTGCCTGAGAACCCCAAATATCCCATACAGATCAGATGTCACTAGTGGGGAGGTAGGAGAAGGAAGGGGAAGGGACTGGCGTCAGAAATCACCAGACTGTGACCAGAAAAACAAAAACTGATTGTGAGAGAGGAGGCCCGGGTCCTGCACTCATCTTCCAGATCCATGTGATTCTGTCTGACCACAACAGACACTCAATCAATCATCATGGATAAACACCCCGCTCTCACTTCTTCTCATTTCTGTGCACGGCTCCACAATCCTCCAAGTCACTTAAGTTCTCATCAGAGTTTGGTAACATCCTCAACTTTTCACTCTCCCCAATCCCATTAGTTCAATTAGTTGCCAGATCATGTCACTTAATACCCTCCTAATGGGTCTCCTTGATTGTCTCTCCCACCACAGACAGCTGAGAAAATGATTTTCCTAAAGTACAGGTCTGAGCATATCACTCTTTTATTTCTAATGGTTCCCTATTTATTACCTTTAGGCTCAAATATAAACTCCTTGGTTTGAATTTTAAAGCCCTTCACAGATGGTCTTGCTGTTCCTCCCACACAGGACTGTGCCTTTTCTCAGATTGTTTCTTAGGCTGGGAAGGCCCTCCCCACACACCATGGCATTGGGAGCACCATTAGACTAAGGCCAGAGACTGTCTTTCCCTTTCTTTTCATTCCAATATTTAGCACAATGCCTGGAATACAGTAGGCACTTAACAAATGCTTGTTAACTTGATCTCCACAAGAATTCCTTTTTTCTTTCAAGACTCAGCTTAAGTGCCATCTTCTACATGAAGGCTTTCCTGATCCATCCTGCCCTTTTTGCCCTTCCCCACAAAAACTGGGGTAGCTGAGTGGCACAGTGGATAGAGTGCAGGGGCTAGAGTCAGGAAGACTCCTCTTCCTGAGTTCAAATCTGACCTCAGACACTTACTAGCTGTATGACCCTGGGCAAGTCACTGAACCCCATTTGCCTTGGTTTCCTTACTTGTAAAATAAGCTGCAGAAGAAAATGGCAAAGCACTCTAGTATCTTTGCCAAGAAAACCCCCAGTGGAGCCACAAGGAGTCAGGCACAACTGAACAAAAAAAAATCTGCCTTTCTCTTGGTTAGATAGATACATAAATGTCTTCCCTAACTTACATTTTTTGTAAGCTCCTTGAAGGTAAGAACTATTTCATTTTTCCCTTTCAGTGACTAGTGCAGTAGTTGGTCCATAGTAGCTGTAAAATAAATGCTAGTTGATTGGTCAAATATCGCAAGCACCATTGTTAAAAATGATAATGACACCTACCTTTTCTATTACTTTCAAAAGTACCACAGTCCTCCCAATCACTCAGTCTTACAGCCTCAGTACCACCCTCAACGCCTCATCTGCTCTCATATCGAATCTGCCTTTATTAACATCTTTCAGATTTCACTTTCTCTTCACTCAAAAGCCACTGCCTTTATACAGGTCGTTATCGCTGCTTGCCTAGACCAGAAACTACAACAAAAGGCTGCTGCTTCTCCTCCTCCTCCTCCTCTTCCTCCTCCTCCTCCTCTTCCTCCTCCTCCTCCTCCTTCTTCTTCTTCTTTGCCTCCTCCTCCTCCTTCTCCTTCTTCTCCTTCTTCTCATCCTTCTCCTCCTCCTCCTCTTCCTCCTCCTCCTCCTCTTCCTCCTCCTCCTCCTCTTTTTCCTCCTCTTCCTCTGGCTCCTTCTTCTTCTTGTTCCTCTTCTTTGCTTTTTGGAGGGGGGAGGGCAGGGCAATTTAAGTGATGTGTCCAAGGTCACACAGCTAGCAAGTGTTGTGTCTGGGGCTGGATTTGAACTCAGGTCCTCCTGACTACAGGGCCAGTGCTCTATTCACTGAGCCACCTAGCCACCCCAAAAGGCTTTTAAAAAAAAAATCCATTTTATTTTAAATTCAGGATTCTCTCCCTTCCACTTCCACTTTCTCCATCCATTGAGAAAGCAAGAGAAATATATATATATATATATATATATATATATATATATATATAGTCAAGCAAAACAAATTACCACATATGTTGTTGTTCAATCATTTGCAATTGTATCCTACTCTTTATGACTCCTTTTGGGGTTTTCTTGGTAAATATACTGAAGTGGTTTGCCATTTCCTTCTCCAGCTCATTTTACAAATGGAGGAACTGAAGACAACAGGGTTAAGTGACTTGCCCAGGGTCACACAGCTAGTTAAGTGTCTGAGACCAGATTTGAATTCAGGAATATGAGTCTTCCTGACTCCAGGCCTGGCTCGCTATCCACTGAGCCACCTAGCTGCATGTATCTCTCTCTCTCTCTCTCTCTCTCTCTCTCTCTCTCTCTGTCACTACACACACACACACACACACACACACACACACACACATATACATACCTATATACATACACACACATATATTCTACCTATACTCTAAGCCTATCAACTCTCTCTGGGCAGATGGTACATTTCAGTATGAGTCTTTGGAACTGTGATTGGTTCCATTGTGTTGATCAGAGTTCCTAAGTCTTTCAAAGTTGTTTGTCTTGTTATTGAATAAACTATTGTCTTAGTTCTACCCATTTCCCTTTGCATAAAAGTCTTTCCAAGTTTTTAAAAATCATCCCATCGTCATTTCTTATGGCGTTCTATCACATTCATCTATCATAACTAGTTCTGCCATTCCCCAGCTGATGGGTACAAAAGCCTTCTAACTGGTCTCCTTCCTTCAAGTGTCTCCCTACTCCAATCTATCCTTTACTTGACTGCCACAGTGATTTTCCTAAAGCTTAGGTGTGATCATATTATACCACCCTGTCCCTCTTCCCCCTCAATAAATGTAAGTTGCTCCTTCCTCCAGGATCAAGATACAAATCCTTTATTTGACATTTAAAACCCTTCATAACCTGACGCTTTCTGTCCTTCTAGTCTTCTTATACTTCACTGTCTTCCATGAATTCTCCTGCCCTCATCTATCTGCCGTTCCTCCCACAAGACACTCCATTTCCCAGAGTCTGGTCTTTTACATTGGCTGTTCCCCCAGGCCTGTAATGCTCCCTCTCCCCACCTTTGCCTTTTGGATTCCCTGAACGTCTTCCAGTTACACTGAATGTATTTTGTGCATAGTTGCTTGCATGTTGTTTCCACCATTAGAATATGAGCCCCTTGAGGGCTAGGACTGTGTTTTTGCCTTCCTTTATATTCCCAGTCCCTAGCACACAGTGAGCATGTAATAAATGCTTACTGATCGACTGGCTGACTTTGTATCACCAACACCCAACACAATGACTAGCTCGGAATGGGGATTTAATAAAAGCAGGTTGATTGGTTGACTGATGTATTACTATCACCACCACTACTATTAGTAACAATCATAATGATAACAGTAATATATAGCACTTTACAGGGCAGCTAGGTGGCACAGTAGATAAAGTGCCTGACCTGGAGTCAGGAAGACTCATCTTCCCAAGTTCAAATCTTGCCTCAGATAATTACTAGCTATGTGACTCTGGGCAAGTCACTTAACCCTGTTTGCCTCAGTTTCCTCATCTGTAAAATTTGTTTGTAGAAGGAAATGGCAAACCACTCCAGTATCTTTACCAAGAAATCCCAAATGGGGGCTGGACCCAATTGAAAAAGGTTGCAACTCAAAAGCACTTTAGTTTTCAATGTGGACAATATTAGCACCCACCTCCCCTAGTCGTTATTGTGGTCATTGTGTGTCCTTTTTTGGGAGAAGCCCAAGAAACACTGCTATTGTCACAAATTACATCATCTCTGTCTTCACAGAATGAGGCTCATGTGAGTTCATTACCTTCAATGATGGCAGTGCAGAGACAGGACAGAATTAGTGAAAGTTATATTGACTCTGAGATCCTACTTGTCAACCAGTATTGGGGGAGGCCACGCTGCACCTGCAGCTTTTTGCACCATCTGCTCTTCGTCATAGGTGTAGCCCTACCTGTGGGTGTATGTGGTGCTCGGGGAGGACTAGCACCTCTGACGTGAGGGCTTGCCAAGCGCTTCTCATGGCTACTCATCCACCTTTGGTGTCTACCTTCGCCCAACTCTTACCTGTGACTCCAAGAAGCTACAGCATGCACTGCTGTCATACCCAAGTAAACCTTCTCGATAGATGGGCTAGACTAGGTTGAGGTCCCAACTAACAGGTTTCAAACCCATTGTGAGTTGGGGGGATGTCTGCCCCAAGTGTGTGAAGCCTTGCCAAGGCAGAACGGGCAGATGAGAACAGTTTGTTCAAATGGCCATGAAAATGGCTGAAGCAGGAGTGCTTAGAGCTTGGTCAGACATTAAATATGCCAAGGTCAACTACTGTATTATGAGCCATTGCCAGTCATCTTGACTTTAGTATTGCCAATGGACTTTGATGGCTCTGGAAGAGAAAATGAGGCAGATGACCTTGTGCAACTCTGCCTCACTTAAATCCAATTCACGAAGGAGTCAAGACATCACCCCATAATGTCATTGGTCCTCTTTGAAATGAAAGCCAAACAACAACCCTTACCTGTGATATTTGTACTCCTACCTGCAAATTGTCACATATTTGCTACCTTTGGGAGGAACTGAGATGTAAAGGCCCAACCTCTTTTGCTGATGTTGAACTATCTGAATTGTCTTTACCTCATTACAAAAGTTATTAATAAAAGCTGGTCCCACCTTAAAGCCATTGCAGATCTCCAGTGATCTGCCCTGAGTTTTGCCTGCTTAATCAGGTTGAAAGCCCAAAAAAGGACTTTTCCTTTCAACAGTGTGATGGAAAGGACTCCTAGACTGAGAATCAGGAGACGGGTCCCAGTTCTAGGGGAGTGAAACTAGATTTCTAAGGTCCCTTTCAGTTCTAATCCCTGTGATTAGGCAATCTCTAATGACAATTGGGAGGATTGTGGTGCTCTTCTCAGAAGTAAGTGCAAAAGTAGTAATGGTATGTTTGTTCAGGATGAGCGTCCCTTCTGTGTACATATGCAACCTATCCACTAGGAGCAAATTGCTTGATTTCTCAGTATATTAGGCCACTGTGTAAGATTATTTAATTGCAGAGCAGGGTGAACATGAATAAGTCTCTTAATTTCTCAGTTCCTAGGTCCTTCTCTAAGCTGCAAAGAAATTACCAGTCTGCATTTGTGGAAGGAGTTCCCCTTTACCAAACCAAACCCTCTTTCTATGCTATCCCCCCCCAAAAGATGGGAGATTTGATCTTTGGGTCAACAGGCAAAATATCTCCATTATCTCCTTGTCTTAACTCCACAAACAGTAGAGGAATTCGATTCTCCTCCAGAGAACACAGGGGTTTTGAGAGATGTGGGACAGGGGCCCCACTGGGAGAGACAAGGTGTGTAGGGAGAGAGATCAGTTGTAGCATTCAGCTGCCTAGCATCGAGAAAGGAAGGAATGTGCAGAGAGAACTTCTTCCAAGACCAGGGTCCATGTCGGTGTTAGTTTATGTGGGAAGTGGGGAGAAGGGAAAAGAAGAATGGTTTTCTCTTGCTTGACTGAACAGAATTCTTTCCTTCCCCTCTGCCCCTACCCCAACACCATCATCTGTCAGACACATGCCCAGACATTTCCCAACTTAGACACCATTAATACATCTGGCCTGGCTTGGGAGTTTCTTAAAGGGATACATTAGGGAAGCTGAGACATGGAGAAGGACAGAGTCTGGGTTAAAATTCAGTAGACATTGTAGTATAATGTAAAAATACCAGATTGGGATTTAGGAGGTTTAGATTCTTTTTTGTTTGTTTTTTGCTTTTCGAAAGCAGGAAGACAGGGCAATTGGGGTTAAGTGACTTGCTCAAGGTCACATGGCTAGTAAGTGTTAAGTGTCTGAGGCCACATTTAAACTCAGGTCCTCCTGACTCCAGGGCTGGTAGTCTATTCACTGAGCCACCTAGCCACCCTGGAGGCTTAAATTCTTGTCTTGTAGTCTGCCACTAGGCATTCCAACAAGTTATTTCCTTACTCTATTTCTCAGTTTCCTTGAGTGTGTGCAATCTATAACCCAAAATTGAAGCTACACAAAGTAGGATTTATTAGAGGAGTGAGAGGTGGAGGAAAAGGTCTCAGAAATTATGTTCATGCCCCCCATGCAGGGAAATATCAGAATTTGGCCCATTTTACCTCCACCTAGGGTCTGCACTAGGAAAATCAGCACATGGTCTAAGACTCTACCGAATGCTAGTTCCACAAAGACCATATATTGCAAATAGCAAATAAACTCATTTATCTAAATCGATAGCAAATAGAAATCAGAGAAGTTATACAAATGAAATTCTACCAAATAATAGAGAATGAATGAGCTATATCACTGGGAGTAAGAAATCTCTCAGTTCAACTAAGAGAGAGACAGAGGCAGAGAGAGTCCTAGATCTCATCCAACAGGAAATTCCCTGACATCTGGGGATAGGCACATGTTGACAGTTCTGGCTCCTCTACATGCCAGTTTCTTCCCAATCTTTTTCTCTCTTCAGGGATATCAAGTAAATATGGAACCACGTGTTTTCTATTTCAAAGCTGGAAGCCTAAAATCTGTCTTCTCTCAGGCTCTCCACAAGTCTTCCCCTTGTGCAGTAGAGCACTGAATATTCAGACTCTACCCACGAGAAGAGTGTTGTGCTAATGGGCAATGAGCAAAGGGTTACATTCCTCCTACCATGTTTGGATCCTCTCAAGGAGGAAAGAACTTGTAGATGATAGAGTGAAGCTTTCTTCCACCCCCCAATCTCCAACAGCACAATCTGCATGATTTACAATTATCCCTTCCACATCGTGGGTGTTAGGGACATAATGCCCCCCATAATGTGGAAAATCCATATAAAATTTTTTTGGCCTTCCCTTCATATCAGAGAAGAAGTCCAATTTTTTTTTCTTTTATGGGGTGTTTACAGTACCTTGTTGTAAAACTTGGGTTGATATTATGCAACACTATACATATATTTTATATATTTCTGAGTTTCTAAATTTTTTCTGTGTCATCTGCTGGCCTTTGCATGTTATCTGCAACTTCCTCAAAACTCCTCCCAAATTCCCATTTAATTTCTTATGCTAACCTGTGATATATCAAGACCTCAATGGAAAAAGTTGTAAAATTTGGAGGGACAACTAACTGTACAAGACCAGTGAAGAGCAAGGTACAAGTTGACTTCTCTACATGTAGCTACTGTTTAGTCAAATAACTCCTTGCTTGATTCAGGAACTAGGAATTATCCGGAAACATCTCTTCAGGAGCGAATACAGGAACTCCTCTATGTCCAGGAGGGCCAGTAGTTCCAGAATTTCTCTCTGTTCAGAAACTGCTTTATGATCTACCACTCCTACTCCACTGTTGCTGATTTGAGTTCCTTACTCTTTTGGTTTGGCCCAGCAATTTCTCATACTGTTCTGATGCCTCTATTTGCTATTGCCGCTTGGCCTCTATAGTGCTCCCCTTTCTTGGAGGGAGGAAGAAACTGTCACATGGTTAACTGATGTACTTCATTCCATGGACTGGCCACTTGTCACACAGGCTTCCAGGGAACTGGAGATCCAATCAACTGCTATCTCAATTCTTGTTCTCTTCTGTCTATCTACAACTCTCTCTAGCTCAGCTGTAATTACTAGCCATGACTCAGTAAATAATCCTTACTGTAGTGCCATTGGGCCAATGAGCATCCAGGGCAAGGAATTAACCTTGATTAAGAGCTAACCTTATCAAGGGAGTTTCAGAGGAGGGTCATGAGTGAATTAAGTCCAATGAGCTCTAATGTCCCTTCTGGCTCCAGTTTCAACCTCTTCATCTTTAAAGTGAGGGGTTGAACTCATTGATGTCAAAGGTCCCTTCTAGTTTTATCACCTAAAAAAAATAAAAGATAGTCTATAATTTTAGGAGTTCTGGTCTGTTCCAGCTCTGTGGAGAAACTGAGTCCAAGAATAGCATCTCAGCAGCATCTGAGTGATGAAGGGGAAAACATCCATGACCTAGTTCCTAGCAAGCTCCACCCATCCCCTTTTTCTGGCCCCCTCAACAGCATCTGGAAACTCCAAAAGCATCCTGGAACTCCCTGGAATTGATAGTACCAGAAAACAGTAGAACTTGCCTAATGGGGGTTTTCCTACTGAGGATCTGTCTCTGCCTCTATCTATAAGGGTAAAGGTGACCTCTGGATAGAAGAATAAAATTAAAATAATGTGTTATCCCTAAAGGGACTGACATTAAGACTCATTATATTTAGCTTGTTTGTCAATGACCCAGAAGAAGGGGTGCACAGAGACAGCTTGAAGTCTGTAAGCAGAGGGCACAAGCTGCAGACAGCTCTCTTTAGGGAAAAACTTAAGAACTCTGGCCAGCACAGTGATCAATCATGACTTCAGAAGGCTGGTGGTGAAACATGCTTCCTGCCTGTCATGGGAGGGAGGTGATGTATTGAACTAGAGGCAGAATGTGGCATTTTCAGACATGGCCTACTGAATTGTTTTTCTTGAGTGTAACTTGTTATAATTTGTTACAAGGAAGGACTTCTTTGGGAGGGCTTCAAGGAAAGGAATACAGATTTTAAAAAGAAAAGGACATCGATAAAGCAATGCAAAGGACCCAGAAGAAAAATAATCGGAAGGAAACACAAACAAGAATGGCAGTAATTTTGTTACTATTCTGTTAACTTCAATTTTTTAAACCAAATTTATGTCATTGGTGTAGGGAGTTTCTTGTACCAATGCAAGCTGATACTTTCTAACTTACAGTCTTAGAGAGTTGTCTTGAGCATTGAGAGATTAAATGGCTTACCCAGAGTCACACTGCCAGTATCTGGAGAAAAAGAAATTTGTATTCAAGACTTCCTAATCCTGAGAGCAGCTCTTTATCCATTAAGCTGTGCTCCTCTTAATATATACTCTTAAAAAAAACTAAATTAAATATGTATGAGGCTTTTTTTTTTTGCTCTTTGTATATCGAAATGTTAGTTTGCTACTTTCTTGTTTATTTAATATTTTATTTTCCCCAATTACATGTAAAAACAATTTTTAAAATTTTTTTTTAATTCGAGTTCCAAATTCTCTTCCTCCTGTTCTCTCCCCTCAGAAGACAAGCAATTTGACATAGGTACAGTCATGTGCAGTCATGCAAAAACTATTTCTGTGTTAGTCATGTTGTGAAAGAAAACACAGGAAAAAACACACAAAAAAAGAAAAATAAAGAAAGATTTTTTTAAAGTATGCTTCAATCTACATTCAGACTCTATCAGTTCTTCCTCGGATGATGGATAGTATTTTTCATCATTAGTCCTTTGGAATTATCTTGGATCATCACGCAATATTGCAGTTGCTGTGTCCAATGTTCTCCTGGTTCTGTTCATTTTACTTTGCATCAGTTCATGTAATTCCTTCTAGGTTTTTCCAAGAGCATCCTGCTCATCATTTCTTATAGCACAGTAGTATTCCATTACAATCATATACCAGGGCTTGTTCAACCATTCCCCAATTGATGGGTATCCTCTCAATTTCCAATTCTTTGCCACCACTAAAAGAAATACTATAAATATTTTTGTACATATAGATCCCTTTTCCCTTTTGCCTTTTTTAAATGTTTGTTGATGATTTAAATTCATAATAAAAAATTTAAGCTCTTGTGAGGCTCAGCAAATGGAGAGAGTCATTATAGGGAAATTCTGCTCAGATAGGGGTTGGACTAGATGACCCCTAAGATCCTTTCTAACTCTGAAATCCTTAAGGGTAGATGACAGATGCCCTTACGTATGTGAGGTAAGAAGGAATTGGGGGCCTCTAATGGGAATGGGAATCTGAAGATCTTCCCTGACCCTTAATAGACCTAAGGGGGAGTTTGAAGACCTCCCCTGCTTTGAAAGTAAACTCTGCCCCCTAAAAGGCAAGAGTGGTCACATGGAGCCTGTGGTGGGAGGAGTTTGCTGAAGAGAAGCAGAGCCCATAGGAAGCTGGTACTCAGAGCTAGCCAGATGATGGGGGAGAGAGGAGCTCAGGCAAGGAGATAGAGAGGTTTGTGAGTAAATATTGATCTTGTATTGGTTTGTGGGAAGGCTGAAGGATGCTATGGCTCTCAGCATTATTATGGCTTCTGAATATCTTTGGTATTAGATGGAATTGGCTTACTGGTTTTGGGATTGGGTTTTCTGGTGTCTAAATAAATGTTTGGTATATTTTGCAATGTAACATCATGCAATACTTCTAGTCATGTTCTTTATCGTGATCATGGGCATTGTAAATATTGCATTGGTGCTCCAGGGCCTCAGGGAATAATTTAGTATCCTTATCTAAGAATGGAAGCTCTAAGCTCTCAGTGAAGGACTGGGTCCTAGGGATCAATAGGCACTGTTCCTGATGATCCAGGATGCTGTCAGATTATGGGACCATCAAGAAGGTCTCTTCCCGGGACAGGCAATCAGACTCTCACAGTGTGCTCACTGTGGGGAGGTTCTGCATAGTTTCACATGTTCAGCCTGTATTTGATTGCTTGTCCTTCCAGTGGGGATGGGTGGTGGGGGAGGAGGAGAAAGAATCTGGAGTTCCATAATCAAATGTTATGAATGTGTATCTATCTATCTATCTTTG
>CM053583.1:295605767-295757729 GCA_028627135.1 Pseudochirops cupreus
ACTGGGATGGCTGTTTTGGGGTGGTGGGCGGGGGAAAGACGGGGAGAAAAGATGTAACTCAAAAAAATTTAATAAAGAATCTCATATGGAAAAAAAAAAAGAAGGTCTCTTCCCCTGTTTTTCTGTGATTCTGTGAGGATGGGCTGCTAGTCTTGGTTCCTTACTAGCCTTGGGAAAGCTCTGTTTAAACTTCTAAACTTCTCTGGGTCTTAGTTTCTTTACCTATAAAATAAGGAGATAAGCAAATTACAAAATTTCATAGTTAGAAGGGACTCAGCAGCCATCAGGTCCAACCCATGCCTTTCAGGAATTCCCTCAGTGACATATATTGACCAATGGTTATCCAGACCTTGTTTGAAGAGACAGTTTCATTCTTTGTACTCATATCCTCAGCACATAGGACAAAGCCTATCATGTTCTAAGCACTGAATACATACTTGTTGATCAATTGGGGAACCCGCTACCTCTGAAGGCGGTCTATTCCACTTTGGGATAGTTTGGGAGTTTTTTTGAGGCAAACAGGGTTAAGCAACTTGTCCAGGGTCACACATGTCTGAGGTCACATTTGAACTCAGGTCCTCCTGACTCCAGTGCTGCTGCTCTATCCACTGCACCACCTAGCTGTTCCAGGCTAGTTCTAATGATTAAGGTTTTCTTTGTATCGAGTTTACACTTCCCTATCTGCAACTTCTACCCATTCACTCCTAGTTCTGCTTTAGGAGACCAACCCGAATGTATCTAAACCATCTTCTAAGCAACAGCCTGTGGAATACTTAAAGATATAAATCACGTCCCTCTTGTATCTTGTCTGAGTTATTTCAAGTAATTATTCACTCATTAATTCCTTAGCATTTATTGAGTGCTTACTGTATTCTAGGCACAATGTTAGGTTCTGATAATACAAAGACAGTATGAAATAATCTCTGTTTTCCAAAGTAAGATTCTATAGTCTGAGGTTTGGGGTTTTTAAAATACTGTTTGCTCATCTTCCTAGTCAAATACTTGACTTTCTAACTCTTTGTCAAGGTAGGATCTGCTTCTGGTGGGTATGGGTATACTGTCCCAGTCTTCCAGGTTTTATTTTCAGTCACTCGATCCTCCACCATCTGTGGGCCCAGAGCTCTGGAAGTAGCCACTGTTGCTGCTGCCACCACTGCCTGCCACCTCCACCATCCCAAGGCTAGGGCTGGACTGCAGCAGGACCACGATTCTCTTTCACCCAGGTCCCACAGACTTTCTATGATGTCTTTGACATTTGTGGGTTGAAAAGTCTGGAAACTGCCACAACTACCAGTGATTCAGTCCCCCTGAGGCCTGTTCCATCCCTGTCTGTGCCAGCACAACCCTCATTGAATTTCTCTCTGCTCCCAGCCCACTTCGATAGACTCTTCCTGTTGACCTGCCAAACTGTCTTAGGCTGGAGATGTGTTTCACTCTGTCATTTTCTGGGTTTTGTAGCTCTAGAATTTGTTTAGAGTCATTTTTTACAGGTATTTGGAGGAGTTTGGGGGAGAGCTCAAGCAACTCCACCATCTTGGCTCTGTCTCCAATAGCTTCTGTTCTCAAGCAGCTTATATTCTATTAAAGGAGATGGAGTGGGAGAGGGGTAGGCCCCTCATTATGCCGGTTTATCTCATTCTGGATGCTTACCAGCTTTTCAGTGTTCTTCCTAAAATGTGGCAGCAATATCTGAACATACTATTCCAGATGTGGGCTGAGCAGTACAGAAGATAGCAGGTCCTGAATCAACTCACTGTTCTTGGGCCTGGGTCTGATTCTTTACACTGACACTACCTACTTGACCTCATTGAACCAGTTACTTCATCTCTTTGGCATCAGTTTCTCCATCTGTAAAAGGAGGCAGTTGTTTTAGATGCTTCACCAGGTTCTTATCAGCTTTAAATCTATGATCCCATGATCTGTATACATCCTGTCTTTATCATCCAATTGGCAAGCTGTCCATCCCCATTTTTAGTCATGTACAAACTTGGGGAGGATCTTATCAACAATGCTCTTATCAAAGTTAATAAAAAATAGGGATGGCTAGGTGGCACAGTGAATAGAGCACCAGTTCTGGAGTCAGGAGGACCTGAGTTCAAATCTGGCCTCAGATACTAGCTGTGTGACCTTGGGCAAGTCACTTAACCCCAACTGCCCCACCTTCCACCCTCCAAAAAAAAAGCGAAAAAAAAAGTTTATAAAAATATAAAACAGCACAAAGATAAGTGTAGATTCTTGAGATGCTCTGCTTGAGACCTTCCTTCATGCTGACATTAAACCCCAAAGGACAGCTCTTTGAGTATAGTCATTGAACCAATTCCGAACCCATCTAATTGTGTTATCATCTAGCCCACCAACTCTCCATGTTTTCCAGAAAAGTAGCATTGGGAGACTTTATCAATACTTTGATAAAATTTAGGTAAATTGTATCTATAGCTTTCTCATGATGTACTTGTAACCTGGGTGCCCAAGCCCATTGGTATGGGACTTTCTCCTTATTGGTGAAAATCAATGCTCCTGAGCCTGCTTAAGGAGCAAAGCACAATTGATGAGAGCAGGAAAAAAGTCTGTCTTCAGGCACTTCTAGCTTGGCAGTCCCTTCAAGTTTTTCTATTGCTTTGAATCTCTTTAGGCTCTTAGGATTCTTTCGGTTCTACTGTTGCCTCAGGCATGTCTGCCACCTTTGAGAGAGAAAATAGAAGACTCTGACCCTACTTCAGGCTGCCGAAGGAAAAATAAGACTGGGAAGAATCTGGCATGAGAAAAGCTGGTAATCTCCATACTGTTCCTATCCCCATTTTTCATTGTAGAGACTTTGGGGAACTTCCCCTTGGGTGAAATCTGGGACACTCTCTCTTGGTTGAATCTTGCTCTCAATGGGAGAACTGCTTTACTCTAGTATATATTCTCCTATGATACTTTCTCTGATTTCTGTTTTGCTATGGAATTGGATAAATGGGCTTTCTTTGCTAATTTCTTTGTGTGTTCATTATATGGAACTGGTATTTGGTGGAACCGAAATCAAGCCTTAGAGAGAAATCTTGGATTCCTTCTTCCCCAATTAATGAAATGATTGGAAAATAACTTGAACCTGAAAACCATATTCCCTAGACTAACAATACTTGAGGAGTACATAGATGTAATTCTAATCCAATATCCCCTCTCTCTGAGGAGAACAGAGAGACCAAGCTTTTGATCTCAACCTCCTGCTTCTCCTCCTGGCAGGAATTAATTTCCTTTGGAGAAAAGCGGGAGGAGGAGAAGCTAAAGATGTCTATTCTACCTCCCTTCAAGCCATGCAACCTTATCTTATATTACATGTGGGGGACATTTTTAGTACAAGTAGGACAATTTTAGTAACCTTGTCAAATAATAACATAAGATTGGCTTGATCTATTGGTTGTTTTGGTTTGTTTTATTTTTTTGTAATTTCTTTGGCTTTTTTTCTTGGTGGTAGTGGTGGTGGTGGTGGTGGTGGTGGAGGGGCAATTGGAGTTAAATGACTTGCCAAGGGTCACACAGCTAGTAAGTGTCTGAGGCCACATTTGAACTCATGTCCCCCTGTTTCCAGGGCCTGAGCTCTATAAACTGTGCCACCTAGTTGCACCTGCCATGATCTGTTCTTGATGAAGTCATGATGGCTGTTTGTAATCACTACTTCTTTTTCTAGATACTTGTGAATCTCCTCTTTAACAATATATTTTAGCATTTTGCCATAAATCTGAGACAAGTTCACTGGCCTATAGTTTGCTGATTCCATTTTGCTTCTTTTTTGAAACTGGGGTATTTCCCCTACGACAGTACCTCTCCTCTTCTCCACAATCTTTCAAAAACCACCAACTATTTCTGCCATCACATCCGCCCATTCTTTCCATATTCTAACTTGTGGTTTATCAGATCACTTTAGCTTATTAAGGGAAGGTAGGTGTTCTGCTCCTTATCTGATTGTTTATGTTGCCCATCTGTATTAGCCATTTTTGTTCTATTCTTTCCAAACCAAACATCGTCCTCCTTGGCATCGAAAATGAAAGCAAAATTAGAGTCAATTGTCTTCTTTGTCATCAGTTCTCATTGTCTTATCCATCTTATTCATCGAATACCAGTTTTGATCCCTTTCTTTTCCTCAATATAAAACTCTTTTTGCTGTTCTTAGCTTTCCTCATCAACTTCAGCTCATTCTGAATTTTTGTACTTTGGACACTAGTCTTTGAGTACCGCATCAAGCTTTTGTGTTCATGATTTATTACCAGTCCTTGCTTCCATCTTCTAAGTTTCTGTCTTTTTAAAATCTAAGTTGATTGGTCAGTTGCTCATGCATCCACATCCACCTGTTCAGACAGCCCCCCCTTTCTTTCCACTTCATCATTTGACATTATTTCTCCTGACACCTTTAGAATTTTATTCTTGAAAGTTTCTCCAAATCCTTGAGCTAATTTCCTCTACAGGATTTTAGTTCATGGAATTCTATCTGTATTTCCTCTGAAACTTTTAAAATCTACTCTTCTAAAAATTAGTATGCATGTCAGACTATGCTTGGCTTTTCTCTCTTCTTCTAGCACAAATTCTAAGATGGAGTTGTTGCTTTTTCCCAAGGTTCCCATCATTTCCATTCCAACAACTAGTTTCTCCCTGTTGGTGGGAATTAGATCCAGAATAAAATTCCCCTTGTCAGTTCTTCTGCCTTCTGGAGAAAATTATAATTAAGGCAAGTCAAGACATTATTAGTGGTTCTGCTTTGGGCAGAGAGATCTTTCTAGATAAGTTGGCTTATCACTTCCATATTATGCCTCTGGGCCAGGCTTGTAATGTGTTTCTCAAACTCACCTTTTCCCTCATTCTGTCCAGGAATCCTGGGGTATACTATGAAGGCAATACTACTTTTGAAGTTGCTTCTGCTGCTCTTCAGCCAAATACTCCTTACTATTCTTCTTCCCAGATTTCCTCAAATTATTATTATCATCTTACTATACAATGCCTCCTGCACCCTCTCAATTACCCAGACTAGTTGTTTTGTTTTGTTTCAGAGTCATATTCCTGTATAAGTCTCATTCTATCAAGTCTTAGTGATACTTATGGGGTCAAATTCAAGGATCTTGCTTGTTGCCTATACTTTATGCATTTGTAAACAACCATCGAAGACCATGGCTTATGCATCAGGGTCCTTTCTTAGATTTTGTCTTCTGGGACCTTTTATTTCAATTGCCATTCTTCTATATTGTAGCTACTCTCTATGACATTTAGCTTGGTGGATAAATATAGGCACTTTTTCTCCCCCTCTCTTCCTGTTCAATTTAGAGCCTTTTTGATTTGATTTGCAAGACACCAGGCAAATGTAATTTTATTATCCCTTGTTACGTATTCTGGAGACTAGATTAGAATTAGACACTTTCAAAGGCCACTTTCAACTCTGACATCCTGTGACCTATGACCCTATGAGACAAACAGCCCATCTCCCCTCCTGGATACTGGGAATCTGAACCTGGTATTACCTCTGATACACATCCAAAGTAAAGACCTTAGAAGGGCAGACCAAGTTCACTTCGTGGATGTGGGAACTATAAGGCCAGGAAAGGGACAAGATTAGAGGCTATGAGAGCTTGCAGGAGATGAAGAGAGAGGGCCAGACTTTTTTCCTCAAATTCTGACACCAGGACTCTAGTTTGCCCTTGAGGTTGAGAGAATGGAACATGAGATCCAGCACCAGTCCAGCAGAAATGACTGTGAGGGTTTCATGCCTTTGGTGTAGGAAGGGAAGTGAGAGGGGGGAAAGGAAAAGAAGGAGAGGGGAGGCAAAGAAAGAAAGGGAGAAGAAAAGAGAGAGAGAGAAGTCTAAGGAGAGAAAGGGAAAATAGTTTGGAAACAAAAGGATCTGGATGATTTGGAGAAATTGTCTGTTGGCAGGATTCCTGATGGGTCACTAGAGAAAATTGGGAGGATCAGGGCATACTCCTGCACAATAAAGAAAAGCACCAGGGAGGGCAGCTTTTCCCTTTCTCAAATTGCAAATAGTTTCATCTTAACTAGAATCTAAGACTAGGGACATTTCAAGGAGATCTGCCCACTGGGTGAGTGGCATGGAGGCTCTTTATGTGTTCTTTTCATTTTCTGTATCTCTCTCTATCCCTCTCCTCTTTTCTCATCTGTCTCCCTGTCTCTGTCGTGTTCTGTCTGAGCTTTTTTCTGTGTCTTTCTGGATTGGGGTAGGAGAGATTCCAGGGTAACTAACAGCCCCTCCCTTAGCTTCCTATTTTAGAACTAGTACTTTCTGTTCCTTCATCTTCTTCCTTTGCTGCTGCCCAACTCTTCTACTAACTCTAATCCTCCCAGTGCCCTGATGTAAGGAACCCAAAGGTCCCTCTGGCCTGGGGAGCCACTCCCTGAAATCCGGCTCTTTGGGGCAGGAGTCTATCTCTACCACTTCTTGGCCAACAGCTTCTGGGCAGTGCATAGTGGGGCAATAGAAGGGAAATCTGGTGGGGAATTTGAGGGAGTTTGAAAGTGGAAGTGAAATGGAGATAGATTTCAGGGGATAGAGGGAGAAGGGAAAACACGGAATGACTTCATCCCTTACATGCATCCCTTGGAAGTGCTTAGAAAGTGGGGGGACTTGGAAAGAGAATTGGGGTATGCTTAGGAAGAGAATTATTAGGATAGTGAGGGACCATGGAAGAAGAGACTTCACTGTTTCTTCTGTTTAAATACCCAAATGAGTCTAATCGATTTGGAAATTCCTTCCAACAAAGCAGACTAACCCATCTATACTTGCTTATCCTGTGAGTTTTATCCATATCCTCCCATAAGCAGGGTCCACCCAAAATGGATTTGGAATCACTCAAGAACTTAAAATATCTCTAAGTACCACGGCAGGCGGGTAGAGATTGGTGGCAGAAGGGGGAGGTGACTGAGGGAGGGGAGGCAGGGACAGGGAGATACACGTGATGCTAGCAGGATGCCTGCGTGGGTCCTTTTCCCAATTCTGGCAAAAACCACTTTATTTCTCCCCCACGCCCCTACATACGCATTGATCCTTTCGGTATCCCGCACCCTCCCTAGGGCTAAGGGTCTGAGCCTTCCTTACAACTCTGAGACCAAGAGAGGAAGGGAGTCTTGACTCCCTGGGTCTAATCTGCTCGATTCCCGGGACATCTTGTCCCCTAACTGGGAGATTTCTGCTTCTCGGAACGACGGCTACACGATGCCTTCTGTTGGATAGCACCTCCTCCTTCCTCCCCCCTCCTCTCCTTCACAGCCTGCAGGAAATTGGAAAGACACACACGCCCAAACACTTCTGAGTGTCCCTCTGAGACGCAGTGGGCACTGCTTTGGAAGCCCAGGCTTTTCCACGTGGGAACAGAGAGACCCACCCCCGGTGAGTGTCAGGCAGGCCCCGCCCTCTCCTCTGGCCAGCCAGCCCCTGTGACGTCGCCTTCACCGTGTAACTGTCTCTAGGGCGAAACCAGGGAGGGAGGGAGCTCAGGCTGCTGCGCAGGCCCTCAGGCCCCTCCTCCCAGGTGACTCCCCTCCTTCCTCAACCCTACCCTCACCCTCTAGCCTGAGCCTCACGTTCGTCACCCCACTCATCCCCCTTCCTCCTAATCCTCCGATTACCCCCATTCAATGCTCAGCTCTCATTTTCCTTGTCTCTGCTCATCCTCATTCCCATCCCTTCCCTGCTCATCTCCCATCATCCCTCTCGCAACCCAGCCTCCCGATCACCTCTATTCATCCACCATCCCCCCTCACTACTCACCCTCCTCTCTTCCCCATTCTTCATCCCCTATCTTTCCCACACCTCATACCCTGTCAAGACTCCTCACTGCTCATCTTCTCCATCCCCTTTGCTTTGCTTTCCATCATCCCCGTGATCTTAATGCCCCCAACCCCCTCCTAACATTCATATCATCCCATCCTCCATCTCACTTCACTCTCTATCTTACCATCACCCTCTTATCATCATCCCCATTCTTCTCATTTCTAACCTTCCCATCATTCCTTCATCACCAAAACTCCCTAATTCAACATTCAGATCTTCCCATCCCCCACCCACTTCTCATCCTCACCCCACCTCCTCATTCCCTTTCTCATCATTTCTGTGCTCCTCACTTATCCCTTTCATTCCTAAGCTTCCCATCACCTTCCATAACGCCCCATCTTCCATCATCCCCCTCACTCCTCACCCCCTATTCCCTTCACTCCTAACCCCAAACTCCTCATCCCCAAATTCCTCTCCTCTTCCTTTTTATCTCTACCTTTCCTCTCACTTATCCCTTATTCACCTCATTCATTCCATCCCTCACTCTCATCCCCCGTTCATTTCATTCATTCTCCATCATTCCCCAATCTTTATCCTTCCTGTTTCCTCCTAACCACCCAGCATTTCCACTTATCTCATCATCCCAATTCCTCTCACTCCAAACCCTCCCATTATCTCCTCCTCTTACCCCAATTCCTTCACACTTTGTCACCCTCACTTCTCATTTATCCCATTCATTCTTGTTGTTCCTCAACTCCAACACCTTCACTTTTTATTCTCCATCACCCCACCCAACTCCCTCCTCATCCCCATTACTCTGCTCTCTGCCTCCTCTCTCTTCTTTCTCACTCCTGACATCCCCTTATCTTCATCTCTCTGCTGCACTCTCTTCTACTCCTTATTCCATTTCCTCACCCTCCTCATTCCTCTATCCTCTTCATTCACCCTATGTCTTCACCTTCCTCACTCTCCTCACACTCCTCATGTTCATCCTTTTAATCCCCCTACCCTTCAACCTTCACCCCACCCTCTTCATCCTTCCACAACAATCCTCGTTTCTTCCTCTACCTGACTACTCCCTTAATTCTATATCTCCACAATCTTCCTTTCACTGTCCTTCAGGCCCCTTCTTATCCAGTCCTCACTCCCCTGTCACTGTATTCCATCCATCTTAATTGCTCATCCTCCCTCTTACCCCCACCCCATTCTCCTACTCTCCCACCCACCTTTCCCCACTGCCCCATTCCATAGTTGAGTCCACCCCATTGTCTCATACCACTTAATTCCCTCCCATTCCATCCCTTCACTTCATTCTCTCATAACCTCTCTCTTTCTCTGTTCTCCCTCCTGTCTCTTCCCTTAATTTACCTCATCATCATCCCCCACTTTCTATTCCTCTCAGCATCCCTCAGTCTTCATCCCTTCTCTGTCTCTCCTCTCTAGCCCTGTATATCATCATCATTTCTTCACTGCCTATTCTCCTCTCCTCATTATTCTTTATCCTCAACCACTAACTGTTTTTGTGTCCTGCCCTTTCATTGTGTCTCGCTGTATGGACCCTCATTATCTTTCAGTCTTCATTTACTGGCTACCCTTAACTTTTCCTTGCTCTCAGTCCATAACCTCATTCCATGCCCTCTTGTTATGCCTCAGTCCATTTTCCCTCACTGTTCTCTCAGGTGTTACCTCTTCTCTAACCCTCCTTGTCTATCTCCTCATATTCATCTTCCATCACCTCACTTGTCCCTTATCCCTAGCTTGTTGTTCATCAGTTTGGGCCCTTCAATGTCCCTTAGCCTCCATTCTGTCAACAATTCTCATCCTCGTCCCTTTCTTTACCGGCCTTTCCCAATGCTCATCTTTACCCTCCCTCTCCATCAGACCCCCATCCCCTGATTGTCTCTCAGTCTAATCCTTTCCTTGTCCATCACCCCCTCTCCTCACTACCTCATAGTCCTCCTCTCCTCATAGGGCGGTTTTCCTGAGGGAAATTTGGGGTGCTAGTGGGTAGGGCGAAGGCTTGGCAAGGATCTCTTCTTTAGACTACAGTTACAGACGCTCGTTCACCCAGGCTTAGCTCCTTGGAACCACCTATAATAGCTTCCTCTCGCCCTGGGCACCTCCTCTCTTCGGGCCTCTCTGTTTTACCTAATTGAGATCCCGCCAGAGGCGTCTGAGGAAAGAGGTAGGGAGGTACTGGTGGGGCCCGGCAGAGGACCCTCCTCCTCTCCTACTTTCAGGGCAACTGCGGTTGGACCTTGGTGAAGTGTGGGACGCAGTAAGGGCCCAATTCATAGAAAAGGCGGGGGAGGGGAAAGGAAAAAGAAAAGGGCAGGGGACGTAAAGGCCTTGAGACCCCCAAAGGCCCCAGCCAACGATGTTCACCTCCTTAGGATTACTGCTGGAGCCAAGGACATGCCGGGGTTGAAGAGATACGAAGTGGCGCTGGAGGCAGAAGAGGAGTGAGTTGGGGGTACCGGGCAAATGGGCGGCGGCAGCGGAGGGGTAATATTGGGATGAGGGGCATGGGAAATACAAGAGGTGGGGAGAGATTACGGACTACTGTGAGACCAAGTGAGGAGAAATAGCAGGAGGAATGATAAAAGGACCCTAAGGGTCGAGAGGCTGGGCCTTCCCTTCCCTCCCCCATCCCTTTTCCCCACTTGGCTTCCTTTTCTTTAGGATCTATTGGGGCTGTTTTTACTTCTTCCCTTGGTTGCGGATGTGGCGAAGGGAAAAGAGGTGAGGTGGGTCTGGAAAGAGTCTGAAAAGGGGGTGAGGGCGGTTCCCAGAGGTGAGGACTCCTTGGGTTGCAGTCGTGCTATATCTCTTAAGTGGCTAAGCTGCCTCATTTTCTCCCAAGATTCAGAACCCGCTGGGGGTGGGGATAGAGGGAGGAGGGCTGAATGTGGCCTGTGCCCCGCGCCTCGCTACCTCCCTAGCCCGCCCCCAGTACTCCTCCAGTCCAGGCCTCTGGAGCCTTGCCGGTGAACCCTCCACAGCGCAGCACCCCCACAGAGGCAGAAGCTGGAACCCCTTCCCCGCCTAGTGAGCTGCCTGTCCAGGGGCTTGGGCCCCCACCCCTCCAGGCGAAGCAGTCCCCGCCGTCCGGCAGTGCCTCCCCGGGGCACCCAACAAGCATCAGTCTATCCGGCCGGGGCTCAGCCGCTCCCCAGCAGTGCCGTGGAGTAAAGGATTTAACCTGGATCCTGACTCTGCCAGCCAGTCTCTGCCGCTGCCGCTGTCGCTGTTGGGTGGAGGGAGGGAAGAGAAAGGGAACCACCATGTGTGCGGACTGGGTTTGGTGCTTACCTTTCCCTTACCCCAAGGGGAAGGCTGTGGGTTTGGGAGGATCGTCACCCTTCTTCCTTCACTCTCCTTCCCCTTCGAGCTGCAGCAGTCCCCCCTTCCCACCCAATCAATGTCATTGACCTCATCAGGGATTCCTCATCAGTATCTGGAATGCCCCATTAAGGGGCCACCGATCAGTATGGCAAATCGCCCTCATCAGGGATCCCCAATTAGTACCAGCGGCCCACCAGTGATACTCATCAGGAACACTCCATCTGTGAACCAGCATCAGGGAATTCTATTAGCAAATAGCCAGTGTCATGGAATCCCTGAGTGAGAAACTTCTTTCGGCCTCAGTTTCTTCACCAATAAAATGAGGGGTTTGAACTAGACAATCTTTAAGGGCCCTTCCAGTTCTAAATCCTATAAATCTATGAAGTGTGGGGGAACGAAACAGGTCTACAACAGACTGGTGCCACACATTTCTGTTCATTCTCTAACCACCCCCACCCCCCCCACCCCCTCTCTCCATTGGCAACTTGCAACCACTACCAGCAACGGCCACAAGGAGCAAAACCATCTGTTTTCTACTTAGTTCCGGGAAAACGATTTTGGTGTAAAGTTTTTTTTTTAAGCGATCATTGCTAAGAAGCTAAAGTAAAAACAGATGAACA
This sequence comes from Pseudochirops cupreus, assembly GCA_028627135.1. Classification (NCBI taxonomy): domain Eukaryota; kingdom Metazoa; phylum Chordata; class Mammalia; order Diprotodontia; family Pseudocheiridae; genus Pseudochirops; species Pseudochirops cupreus. Next base: position 295,617,486 of record CM053583.1, read on the forward strand.
CCAAGAACACAAAACTTACTTACAAAATGCATGGCTCTTAATTGTTTAAATTCGAATCCAGACTACTTTGAAATGTAGGTTTCTGGGCTTAACGGAGATCTCAGCTCATCCCATGGTGCAGGCGTACTTACCTTAGTTACCTTCTACAGCTGGTCACTGAACTGTCCCAGATGTAGACAGAATTGGAAGGAACTGTAGGATCTTCCCTAACACCTGAATTCCTCCATGTCCTACCTGTTTAATCAGCTCCATTGATGAGAACTATCAGGAGGAAATATATTTCACTTTCTTAAAAATTGTAATCGTAAGGAATTGATTCACCCATTTGTCCTAGGTTTGCCTGGAGTTACAAGATGTCGAATTCTACTCCTACCCCACCCCCTTTTCAGCTCTTAAAAATGTTTCTCTAAGTTTATGTTTTCTAAGTTGAACATTCTCAAGTCTTTCAACCATTCCTCATTAGAAATGGATATGCGTTGTATGGAAGGTCATGACTAAGGTCAGGGTTGGGGGTCCCAGTTCCTTTTAGGAACCTCATATCTCCTTGTTCAGGCTGACACAGGCCAGAGACATGACAAGGCAAGAAACTTAGATTTTCCTAGGGTGGTGTGCCTCTGTGATTAACCTGGCATCAACTTAACCCTTATCTCTTCTTGGATCCACCCCCTTTGCTACATCAAGAATGGAGGAATATTCTCCCCTTCCCACTCGGTCATCCCCAGGATGTCAAACCAAAACTCCAAGGACTTAAATCCCTGCTGTCCTTGCCCAGATTCCAGAAAAGGGCCCAAATCCATTTCTCTACCTCAAAGTTACCTCCCTGAACTCAGATCACTATCATTCCTCATCTCCTTTAAACCTTACAGCCCACCAACTTGGGGAATCTAGGGAGCAAATTCTACTAGCTTTTGACATCTTGAGGAAAGATGAAGTGGTCTTGGGGATAGTCTATTGGAAGAGAGGGTATGGTTGGAGCTTAGGGACAAGGCAGAAGGACCACCGTATTCAATTCTCCAGATAATAATTGAGGTGGTGTTCTACAGTCTTCCCCTCTTCCCACTGTCTGTGATTAGCAAACAGGAAAGGATGGGAATTAGCTCAAGTTTATGTCTAATTAAGTTACTGATAAGTCACTTTTTCCTGATAAGAGGAACAGGCTAGGGCAGGCTAGGGCAAGAAATAAAGGGTGGGAGAAGGAAAGGATCTGCCAGACCTGCTCTCAGTCTCGGTTTGTATCCACATATGCATCAGCTGTTTCCCGTCTGGAGCCTCCTCTCCTAGGAGCTCATGAATACATGTCACTTCATGTGATTGAATATGATTTCTGATGCACTGATGGATGTCATGGTGATCACGAGTGTGTCACAGAATGTCACTATGACTGTAGGAATCCCTCCCTATTTTTGCCCCTTTTTCTCCTCCCATCAGACAACAAAGAGAACAAAAGAAATCCAGTAATCTGGGAAGAAGCTGGAAGTGTCTCAGGCCATGGGAGGAAATTTTTGCCCAGAAAACTATTAGCAACAGTCCCAGGAGTAATAGGTCTCTGTTCTGCTAGCCCTAGGCTTCAAGTCCCCACCAAAGTGGAGAACCTAAAATTAGCCAAGGAATAGGTGCACAGAGGGACATGGGGATGGGGACTCAGGATAGAGATAGAAATTTTTGGATGGAAACAAAACACAATGGCCTTTGCCTTGAAGGAACTGCTCAGAGGGGAGAAATGGACTCCCAGGTGACTAGTCAGAGAGGTTACGTTTTGTCACAGGACCATAAAGCAAAGAACCTGAGTCCCACCTGCCCATGACTCATCTGATGCCTGAGGGTCCCTCCTCCCCACTCCACTGTTGAAGGGGTGATAAAGAGGAGTCCTAGGGAATGAAACAGAACTTCCACACCCAGACCCAGAGAAGAGGGTGGAGCCTCCAAGAATGCCTTCTTCAGTCAGACTTTTAGGTACAGGGCAACTCCACTCCTCCCCCAAACGTATTCATTTAAAAGGCTGGGTCCCACGGAGTATGTTTGCAGAGGTTCCCTACATAGCATAAACTCACTAGAGACAGTATGAAGGGAATGGAACTAACCCTAACTCTGATCCTGTTGCTATTCTACTCCAGCCCCAGGAGAGGTGAGATGAGTGATCCGGGTAAAGACAGAGAGCTGAGGGAGGAGGGCTTGAAAACAACGTTGGGAGGGTCGTGGTCCTCTTGGATGGGGGTGGTGGTGACAGGGTTTAGGTTGACAAGTTCAAGTGTTGTCTGAGAGAGAATCTTAGATTGTAGGAAGAGGTCCCTCAGATTTGTGGGGAGGGAGGTTCTCAGTTGTTAGACTAGAAGGATGCAGCTTCTTGGGTTTAGGGTCTCCAGTCCCCTAAGATCACATTTCTCTTCTTCCTTTACCTCCCTCAGCACTACCCCTAGACCCCAGCATTTCATGCTGCACCCAAGTCTATCGAAAGAATGTCCCCAGTAAACTACTTCGGAATGTCATCCAGGTAGAACTACAAGAGGCCAATGGCGACTGTCATATACAGGCTTATGTGTGAGTCCAAGTCGGATCCTGACCCCTGACTTTATCTTTAAGACTCATCACTCAGTCCCCTCCTTGCCCTTCTCTTACTCTCCCAACTAATCCCTTATCCTGTCCCTTCAGGCTGCACCGAAATCATGGACGACCCGTTTGTGTTCACCCAAAGAACCGCTCTCTAGCTCGGTGGTTGTCCCGACACAAGATAAGGCAGAAGGATCATGGTCCTAGGCCCAGGCTCAACCCAACTCCCTAAACACTGCCCCCCCCCCCAAATCCCCAACCCCATTTCCTCCAGTCTCCTGTGAGAACTGATACATGTCAGTTCAGGTGTTTTTCCTCAAAAACCTAACTCCATATATTGCCTTAACCCCCCTGGGGTGGGGGTGGGGGGCAGTCATTTCCTTAGAGGCCCAAGGTGGGGAGAAAGCAAATGGACTTAAGACTGAGCTCTGCACAGGAACCAGGAATTCAGCCCTGGGGACCAGACCTGGTGGAAAGCAGTCCCCTACCCATTTGCCTTCAGGTAACTCTTTTCCTCTAATAAAGATGAGCTAGACAGAAGCCTCTGGTAACTCAAAACATCAGGGAGAGAAATAGAGATGAGACTGGGGGAAAAAACTGGGAACTAACTTTCTCCAGGGGGTGCCAACACCTTCAGAAGAGTTTATGCCAAGGGTATGACAAAGAACTCCTAATTCCCTTTATTCACATAGATACACAGCAACAATATCCTAACCTCCTCCAACCTTTCTCTCCCACCAACATCCCTTGGTGCCCACACACACAAACACAGAGCTAGGAGACTTAGGTACGTGTCTAAACAACCACAGGTGTATAGCCTTCGGAAAGCCCATGTTACCCACCTAATGCATACTTGGGGTCCTATACACAGACACACAAACACACACATGGATATTTCCCACATGTACATAGAAACACACCTCACCTTGCCTCGGGTGTATTTCCACATATGTCCCTTATGGCCCCAGATGTTTGTGGGAGAAATCTGTTCCCCTTACTCACAGCCAGGGTTGGAGTGGGAAAGGGAGGATGTTGCATGAGCCCCGTGACTAAGGAGTCGTTCATCTACCCACTGAATAGCAAATACTGGGGATATTGTGAGTCTCAGAAAAAAAAATGGACCCTAAACAATAGCCCCTCAAAACGATGGAGTTGGAGGGGAGTCAGCTGTCCTTGCAGAAGCTCCGGCTGTCTTTCCACTCTGGTGATGACTGTAAAGAGCCTACCAGGAATGAGATCTTCCAAAGTTCACTACAGGATTTGAGCCACTATAAGGAAGCAGAAAAGGGAAGTAATTTGAGAAAGGTCTCTGAAGGCACCCATGGCCTATCTTTGGACTCTCTGGTCACATTCCCAGATGTTCCAGAAGAAGATCCAAGCTGGAAGAGACAGGGAGGGCAGCTAAGTATTTTTTTCCCCCCACCCCAAGCCTCCCAAGTTCTCAGGGTCTTGTCTCCTCCTCTTCCTCTCCCTTATGTATCCCCTGCTCCTAGCCTCCCCTCTTTCCCCTCTCACACTGTGCTTGAACTATTCTCTTAAAAGAGAATGTCTTCTATTCCTCTTTACCTATCCACAAGGTCCTGCCTCAGGGTCCCCAGTAAATCGTCCCTTACTGCTCCAGCTCACATAGACCTTACCTTTGCCAGCCTCTGACAACCTGGACCATATGCTCACCCCTGATCACACAATGTCCCATCTTGTCCTCTGTTCAGTTCAGTTTCAAATATTGATTATTTTCCCAACTAAAGTGTTGGGAAAACCAGAGGGATGAACCTATCCATTCTGTTTGTGCGTGGCTATTGGCCCAGCACAAGGCTAGCTGCACAGAATTCCATATGTACTTGTCTGGTCATAGGAATGAACTCCTTAAGTGACCTCTTCCCCCTCTCTCTCCCTTCCTCTCCCACCACTGGAGAATAAGATGCCTGACTAAGACAACTAAGAGTGGAGATATTTATGGCCTTATTCTCCAACCCCACAAATCTGGGGAATTGGAATTCTAGTTAGAGAGGACAGACCCACCCATTTGGTTGTGTTTTTGGAGAAGGGCCAGAGGATAGGGATGGGCTGAGCGAGATTTCCCAGGAAGATAGATAGGAACACAGGACTGAGGCCTCCGGCACAAGATGATTAGAGAGCAAGGAGGTGACTTGCAGGTGGTAATGAGAAGGACGCAGGCATGCAAGGGGTGGGGGGGGAGGCTCTCTCTTAGCTGTCCCACTTTGGAACCACCTCTCCTCCTCAGGCACTCACCAGGCATGGTCTTCACCTGCACCATAGGAGCCAAGAATCCAGGCTCTGGGGCAGCCCCTTTTCTGTCTCCTCTCAGCCTCAGCCTGCGGTGAGCACAGAGTGAACAAGCTTTTCCCTGAGCCTAAGATGGATATCTCAGGCCTCTAAAGGGCTCAAAGTAATTGGGTCAGTTGGGGGCAGAGGCAGCCTCACCTAGGAAATGAGGAGGTTGGCCCAGAGATGATCTCCAAGAGCCCATCATTTGATCATGTATTAAGAGCCAGAAGGATCTGACCCCTCATTTTACGACTAAGAAACTGAGGCTCACAGTGTGATTTGAACCCAGGTCCCCTGACTCTAGAACCAGTGCAGTGCTCTTTCACCTATACCATAAACCAATATTCTGTAAAAGGAATGGGCATCAAAGGGAGTCTGGGACTGAACTATATGACCTGGGTGAGAGAGGCAGTTTGAGGGAATGTGACAATGGAGGATGGATGTTGGCAGGGCTGGAGTCACTTACCAAAGCAGGAGTGCGAGGGCCCCAGCAGCCAGACCCACAAAAGAGAAGACACCCAGAGATGCTACCACAGCCACCTGCTCCAGGGGATCCCTGTGGTCTGGAGGGCAGAGGGAGAACCCACATGAGAAGCAGCCTGAACCTACCTCCTCAGCAGGTGGAGGCCCTGGGGGAGATCTGGGGTAGTTAATAAGCCACATTTTGCTGCTTCTAGTCTTTGGGGTCTATGTACCTCTGATGAAGCTGCAGTCTATGACCACCCTGGCACACTCAGGCAGCCAACTCACCCATTAATGGCTGAGAGTTGGGCTGCAGGGAGGGCCCGGGGAAAACTTGTCTCTCTGGCTTCATCTCGGTCTGTACCTGCACCTGCACCTGAGTCTGCGTCTGCATCTCTGTCTCCGAAGGCCTCTGGCTAGGTCTGGTGCTTGGGCCAAAGGCAGCCAATGCTGAGAGAGAGAATGACTTATGAAGTGCAGGGTCTACATCCAGGAAGCCAGGCCCCATGCACTGGGCTGCTCTCCAGATCTCCCTTTCATCCTCTTGGGCCAGAACACTTCCCCTCACCAGGACTTGGAGTCCCCCAGGCCTCCTCACTCCAGTCGCTCCAGGTGCCAGCATCAAGGAAATCCCGAGCACTAACTCGTACCACATGGGGCAGCCCAGCCACAGCATCAGTGATCACCTCCTCCAGCCCAGCCGGCTCCACCTGCAGGATCACAGGGAGGGACCTGGGGGCATGGGGTTCCTTGGCAGGAGCACTCCGTGAGCGGGGGGAGGAGGCACATGGAGGAGCACAGGGAAATGAGCCCTCTGCCCCAAACTAGGGTCTGACTACCATTTGGGCCCTAGAACATCTGCAAGTTACACTGAGGTTATCTAACCCTGAGCTGGATGGATGGAAGTGCAGAGATGAGGGAGGCAGGTAGGGGACAACCAGGCAAAGTTGTAGATACCTTCCTCTCTTTTCCTGATCCAGCATCATTGGGGGACTGAAAATGGGGGAACAAAAGGCCCCCAGACAGAATGGTACAGGGCAAAAGCCAAGGGCTCTAGGATGGACCCAAATAACATCCAGGGCCCATAAAATGGTTGGTTGAGTAACTTGTGGCCAGATCTGAAATCAACTTAGAATCTGGACAATCCAGAAGTCACAAATGTTAGTGCTGGAAGGGACTGAAGAACATATGTATCAGAGAGTCCTCCATAGAATCTACTGTCCTATTTTACAGGTGAGAAAACTGATTTCCAGAGATAAGTGATTGGCCTGAGAGAAAACAGAACATTCTTGATCAAGCTCAGATTCCATATGGCAGTCTTCTAGCTCCCAGTTAAGGGTTCTTCTTAATTGACCCCTTAACTCTCGAGTGTCACTCTGTGATGGGGTGGAGGTGGGTAGGATAGATAATCTGTCTTCTCTTAACTTGCCTAGCAATTTTTAAAAATTCAGTAGCAGCAGTAAGCCATAGTCTACCTGTTAGCTCCAAAGTGGGGAACAAAGCAAAGGGAGTTGGGTGATGGAGACCAAATCAGGTGGGATGACTATGGATGTTAGTGTAGGCCCTATTCATCCTGGACAGGATGGCCCCCCCCCCACAGGAACACTCCAAGTCAAGAGCACAAGATATACAGGAAAATAGATAAGCCCACAGGGACAGGAAGTTCAAATTTAAGAAGATAGGGAATTTGAGGGCATCTATCCTGTGGAAAAGGTTTAAGTGTTTTTCCCTCCACTCCATTCCTTCACCAGGTCCCCCTTACCATGGATTGGGCTAAATCCCTCTGTCCCACCTTTTCTCTTACCATAGACCAGGTCAGGTGACGCACAGGGCGGTATTGCAGTCGGAACTTGAGCAAAAAATGGGGTTGGAGGGGCCAGGAGTTTGGATAGGCCCAGCTGACCAGTAGGCGTCGGGGAGCCCCAGGAATTGGTTCCACTCGAAGTCCCTGGGGTGGGTCTGGCCTTACTGTGAACATGAAGGTAGGGATAGGATCAGGGTCAGTGGAGGTGGGAAGCTCCTTCTTGCTGCCCCTTAAACTCTGCTCTGAGTCTAGATCAGAGAAAGTCAAGAGATAGAAACTGGAACTGGGGAAGGTGGTGGTAGGATACACCAGGAAACATTCAGAGCTAGGGACAGGGGTATCACTGATAGTAGGTTACTAAGAGATACTGAACTGAAATTATCAGTATGCTGGGATTGGTGGTTGTGCTAGAGAGAGGCCAGCTTGGGTGTAGGAGGGTATGTAACTGGGGCATTGTCATGTAGAGTCTATAGGGGCTTGAGGACTGAGGGAATAGCTCTCTACTTTGTTGGGAATTATACAGAATATGTATATGTATGTATATATGCATGTGTATATGTATCTGTAGTTTTACTGTGTATTTAATATTTCATGTCCTGGTTTGAGCACAGAGTGGGTGTCCCCCAGGGCTTGGTCCCTCTTCTCTTCTTCCTCTATACTACTTCATTTAATGAATCAGCTCCCATGGAGTCAATCATTATATCTCTAGGCAGATGATTCATAGATCTATTTATACAGCCCTGACCTCCCTCCTGACTGCCAGGCTCACCCTTCCTTTCAGACATCTCAAAACGGATGTCACATAGAAATCTTAAACTCTACAGATCCCAAACTGAAGTCACCTTTGCCTCCAAGCCCTCCCCTTTTTGTTAACTTCTCTATGACTGTCCAGGTAATACCACACCTACACTCACACCCTAGGTATCATCCCTGACTCTCCATTCTCCTCTCCCCATATCCAATCAGTTGTCAAGTCCTGTAGGTTCACCTTAGGACTTCTCTTGCATAAGCCCCTTTCTCTCTTCTGAAGGCCTGGTGCAGACCATCACCACCTCACACCTGCACTGTTACAAAAGCCTGCTGAGAGGCGGCTAGGTAGTGCAGTGAATAGAGAACCAGCCCTGGAGTCAGGAGGACCTGAGTTCAAATCTGACCTCAGACACTTAACATTTATTACCCGTGTGACCTTGGGCAAGTCACTTAACTCCAATTGCCCCGCCTTCCCCCTTCCAAAAAAGAGCAAAAAAAAAAAAAAGAAAAGCCTGCTGGTCCATCTCTCTGTCTCAAGTCTCTCCCCATTCTAGTCCTTCACCACTCAGTTGCCAAAAGTGATCCTCTATAAGTGCAGGTCTGACCATGTCACCCCTCCTCTTGAATAAACTCCAGTGGATTTCTAGTCCTTAGAGGATCAAACAGAAAATCCTGTTTGATTTTTGAAGCCTTCCGTAACCTGATCCCTTCCTACCTTTCCTATCTTCTTACCCCTTATTCCCCTCCCACTCCCAATCCAATGATACCTCACTGCTTCTCACACATAACACTCTGTCCCCGTCCTCCTCAATCTTAGTGCCTTCCCTCTGAGACGCCCCTCCACTTATCCTTAGACCTTATTTTTACACAGTTATTTGTAGGTCTCACCCATTAGACTGTCAGCTCCTTGAGAGTACAGACTCTTTTCTGCCTTTCTTTGTAACCCAGTACTTGGCACAATGCCTGGCATATAGTAGGTGCTTATTGAATGTTTGTCGACTGACTGAAATGTACTTCAAACTCTAATTGATCCATTATTTGAATAGTAAAAGTACTCCACCTGCCAACAAAGATCCCAAACTCTCAAAATGCCTTAGGAGATGAGAAGCTCCACCTGCCCATAAGTTGTGATAAAAAAAAAAAGTCACTCTTTGGCTAACCATTTGGTAATGAATTTTATGGAATTAATGAGGCTGATCCTCCAGTGACAAATGCACAGAGGACGTCTAGTCTGTGCCTAAAGCCCCTCCTTCTTGGTAAGAGTTGCCAAAGCTTACATTCCACTAACAGCCTTTGGGAAAATGGGGTCTCCTCTATGACAATAAAAGGCATCAGAGGACTTCTTTAATGGAGGAATCATGTAATATGGGAATATAATTAAGGAATTTAGGGAAGAATTTCACCTCCCTCTACTAAAACTGTGTCTAAGGGAAAGAAAGAAAGAAATCTTGATAACTGATAACCAAAACCATCACTCACTGGGTTCAGGACCTGGGACAGTGGAAAGCATATTGAGTTGTGAGTCAGAAAAACTGGGTTCAAATTCTGACTCTATTGCTTACTTTCTTGTGGGCAAATTACAAAGCTTCTCTGGGGCTATTTCTCTTATGGAAAATGAGAAGGTTGGATTAGATGGCCTCTTAAGACCCTTCTGGCTCTGTCTATGATCCTTTGCTATTCACCATCAGTGTCCTGCAGATGAATAGACAGCTAGAGGCTAAAACAGCTTTGTGTGGGATCCCAAAGCCAGCTTGGGCTTTCAAAGAGGAAGAGGCAGGAAGGAAGGATGCTTCTGGTCCTTGAAGAGAGATAGCAGAATACAAAATATGAGCCACTGGGATGATGGTGTTTAGGTCAAAAATTGATTTGGGGAAGGTATTAACCTAGCTAAGGACAAAGGCAGAAAACTCAAGCTTCACCAGAGGGCAGAACCAGTTGATGAAAGGACTTGAAAAAAGACTGGGGCAGCTAGCTGGCACAGTGAACAGAGCATCAGCCTTGGAGTCAGGAGAACCTGAATTCAAATCCAGCCTCAGACACTAGCTGTGTGACTTTGACCCTTAACCCCAATTGTCTTGCCTTCCCCCTTCAAAAAGAAAGAAAAAGAAAAAGAAAAAACAATAGGGTGAGGAGCAGGTCAGGAATAAGGACAGAATGTTAAGGGCTAGAGTCAGAGACCCCTGGCAGATTGTGCAAAGTGCTGCAGATATAAAAGATAAAAGCAAGGTCAACCAAGGTAGGGCATAAAGCCTATACAAATCATCTTTGGAGCCAAAGAGAAAAGAGCCTGAGAGAAAACTAGGGAATCCAGTGGATATAGTACCAGGCCTGAAATCAGGAGGACCTGAGTTCAAATTTGACTTCAGATACTAGCTGTGTGACCCTGGGCAAGTCTCTTAGCCCTGTTCTGCCTCAGTTTCTTCAACTGTAAAATGGGAAAAATAACAGCACCTACTTCCCAGGATTATTGTGAGGATCAAGTGAAATATTTGTAAATCACTTAGCACAGTGCCGGGAACATGGTGGGTACTTAAATTAGTTGTTTCTTTCCTCCTTTATCCAGGAACTAAGGTAGTTTTTACATTGGTCACGGAGGCTATAAGAGCAGAAGTGAAGCCTAGCTTGGAAACAGAGATAGGGGAGAAGGCTCACAGAAAGGTGGGGCTAGAAAGCCGCTAAGCAGCAGTTCTCAATCTGTGGGTCGCAACCCTTTTGGTGGTCAAACGACGACCCTTTCACAGGTGTCACAGGGATCGCTTAAGACCATCGGAAAACACCTATTTCTGATGGTCTTCAGAACCGAGACACCACTCCTCTATCTGTCTCCAGGCAGGTCCGCCCACATGCAGATACTCCCACATAGGAGTATTACAGGGTCACAGCATTGGAAGGTTGAGAACCACTGCACTAGAGGGACTTGGGTTCACTGTGGGCACAGCAGCTACACCTACTGGACAAATTGGGTAGAACAACATACTTGGGAGAACATTGGGAGTCAGCAGACTTTGGTTGGAATCCTACCTCTGACACATACTATGTAACTATGGTCAAGTCACATAATCTCTGTGAACCTCAGTGTCCTCTTCTTGAATATGGGGATGATGACCTCTGTATTACCTGTGTCACAGGGCTGAGAAAAGGACGTAAGAACCTTAAATATCAATGAAAGTTATTCAATAACAGAGGATCACAGTGCCTGGAACATGGTAGGCACTTAAGCATGTATTTGTTTCTTTATCCAGGAACCAAGGTAGGAGCCCCAGTGGTCAGGAATACCAGGATCAAACTCTGTCCTTCATAACTCAGCCTGTTTGGGAATGTGCTTGTGGTTTGATTTTACTCACTTTCATTTCTTAGTAATCCACCCCCTTGAAACCTTCCATCTTGTAAGGGTTGGAGAAAAGGAAGAATCTAAGTCACTAGAGCACTTGGGGACATAGAATGTGACCTAGTGAGTGGCCTGGTGTGGTTGCTTGGATAAGAATCCTTAAGCAGAGAGAACAGAGTAGGGAGGATGCCAAAGTCAGTCAACCCCTGCCTAGGTGTAGGGAGCCAGTACCCCTCCAGGGTCATTCAGTGAAGGTGGGATACAGTTTTGGAGTCACTAAGGGGTCGGTACTTTGACAAGTTGGGGTCAATATGTTACATGCTTATGGAGTCACTGGGAAGAGGATCAGTGACTGAGGACATAGGGGATAACATGGAGGTCACCAGAGAGTTATCCAGAAACATTCTGTGCTGGCAGGGTCAGTTTTTGCAAAAATGAATCCCAGGGGTCCCTTGTGGAGATGTGTTAATATAGTCTCCATGTGGAAAAGGGTTGTGGGAGATCACCCAAAGATCTTCTGCACAATAATTGGGTTAATAAGCATGCAGTATCTGTTTTTTTATGAGGACAGTATTGAGAAGGTTATTCACAGATATACTGTGAGAGGCAGGGGGCAATGTTTAAGGGGTTCATAGTAGAAGTCAATTTGGAAGATGGTAAGGGATCATGAATAAGATGCTTTGTGTGATGGTAGGGTTGAGACAGCTAGATGTCACAATGGATGGAATGCTAAACTTGGAGTTAGGAAGACTTGAGTTCAAATCCTGCCTCAGGTACTTACCAGTCAGGCGACCTTGGAAAAAGTCATTTAACCCCTCTATACCTGTTCCCTTACCTGTAAAATGAGCAGATTGGACTCAACACCTCCTAAGGCTCCTACCAACTTTAAATCTGTAACTCTATGAGGGTCAGTTATTGGGAGAATCACATGAGGTCACTCCATATGTTAGAGGAGTCACTGAGGCCATTCTAAAATGTGCTGCTGGTTGGTGATGTCAATGTAATAGGGTTGGGGGGGTTACTCATGGATGTTCAGTGTACTAACAGACTTTCTTGCAGAGGGTCAGCATTGGGGGAGGAGAGGTCACTCATATGATAGAAATATTTAGGCGGCATCAAAGGGGCTTACTCACAGATACTCTGCATGCTCACATCTAGTAGGCGGGCACTGGCCCCCAGGGGGTTCACCTCAGTCACATTAATCCGATACTGACTCCAGAACTCAGAGCCATGGACCACACACTGGGTAGCCCCAGGAAGTTCTGGTAAGCACAGCCAGGGATCTGCAGACAGCGCTGACCTAGATATTGGAAGGTGGGGCACAGTGAGCACAAGGACTGCCCACTCAGGAAACACCCAATCCTACTATGAACCCCACACAAAGACTGAGATTAACCTCCTGAAACCCTCTGCCCACCTCACCTTTTACCACAAAGAGTCCACCTGGAGATAAGAGAGGACCAGGGCTTCTTACCTTCCTCTTTCTGTTCCAAGGATGATTTTCTTCCTGTGGCAGGAGGAAAGAGAGAAGGGATGCCTAGATTATACCTCTGGCCTGACACAACTCCACAGTTGGCATTTCCCTACCTGTAGACACTTCATAAGGAGGTCCCCAGGTAGTCTGTCTACCCCCAATTTTCCCTTCTCCCCATATCCTCTGTGCCCTTTCCATGTCCCTTTCATTCCTGCCTCACACACCTGTAAGAGGCAATGTATCGTGTGGGGAGGCCACTGACCCGGCTGGGGCTCCAGGAACAGGAGAAATTCTCATAGTCTGATGCCCGGCAGGAAACCATGGGACGAGATGGGGGGTCTGTGGGGAAAGGACAGGAGCTGAGGGTTGCCAAGGAGGCATCAATTACTCTGTTCCAGAATTCCTCTTTACCATGGTCCCACCTCTTTCCAGTCCCTCACAGTCCCACTCAAATTCTCTCCCCCAAGGTCACTCATGCCATCCCCCAGGTCATTCCAATAACCCTCAACCCTAAACACCACTCACAGCCTAGTTGGAGTGTCACAGAGCCTTTGGTCCCTCCATCCTGGGACTGACAGATGTAAGTGCCCTCATCTTTGCTATCTGCCTGCTCCAGGACCAATTCCCATTGTCCCAACCCTAACTCTGACCTCGCTGTCCCCAGGAGTGCGTGGCCATCAGCCCGGTGCCAGGAAACCAGTGTTCTGAGGATGAAAGGTGTAGGTGGGGAGAGGTTAAAGATAGAGTAGGATGAAGTTGGTGAAGGAGCATGGAGTGAAGTTGGGAGATCAATCAATCAAACATTAAACCCCTACTATGTGCCAAGCAAAATGCTAAAGGCTGGACAAAGGATAAGAGGTCAAGGGTGGAAGTCAATGTACCCTCCACCCCACTCCCTCAGCTCCTGACTATATATCCTCCCCGTCAACCCCTGAAGATACGAGAAAGTTATGATGGAGGTTGGGGAAGTAAGGTGAGTCACTTACCCTGGAGTCACTCCTGGACACAAGAGCACAATGGTCTCACCAAGTTGCCCGTACTGGACCCCTGGGGGTGAGGTTGTTAAATTCTGAGGAGAGCTTTCCCATGCTGACTCCTGGGACCTTCCCCAATTCCCTCCCACATCAGGGGATAGTGGTTACAAGGGATTCCAGGAGTTGGACATTGGCTCTTAGGTTATGGGGTGACATCCCTGGGGAACAGGAGTTGGACAGACCCTTAGGTTATGGGGTCACATTTCTGGGGAACACATGTAGGGAGGGGTATTAGTTTCAGCCTGAGTCAAAGGTCTGCTAACTCCTTTAGGTCAGTAGTTGGGGGCCCTGGTCTACACCATGCTTTCTCACCTGGGGGACCCCAGGCCTCAGGGCCAGTGGAAGAAACAGACACTAGGGCTGCAGCTGCAATCACCAGGACCCTGCCCAGCCCAGAGCAACTGCTGCTCATCTGAAAGGAGAATGAGGTACAAGGTCATCCCAAGGGAAGGGGCTCTCAGGAACCCCAGACTCCTCTGTGTATCACATGCTTTTTCCTCCCAGGCATCATTCCTTTCCCCTTTCTTCCCTCCCAGGGATCTTTCTCTTTCCAGGAAGGAAACCAAGGCATAAAGTAGAAAACTGAGAGGGACTTTCATTTTCTGGGGCAGGGAGACATCCATACATACAATGACACATATATACTCATATATATAAACAATGGCAGAAACACAGACAATATATTCACAAAAATACACAAATGCACACTTGATACTCATAATACTAACACATATGCTCACACGCTGAGACAGACTTGTACACACATAGTCCCACCCCCTCTTCACCACCACTCCTACCCCCACCCCAGCCCCCAGGAGTCCCAATTCTGGGCTTGGGGCCTAGGACAAAAGCTGGAGGCGTTGGGGTCCATGCCAGACCCCCGCCTCCTCCTGACAACCCTTGGCACTGGGGCTAGCTCAAAATTTGGCACTGCTAAGGCAGCTCCCCCCACCTCACTCTAGCTTGGCCCAGCTCCACTGTTAACCCTTTTCCTATAGATGCCTAACCCGGAAGATAGCCAGCCCCACTTAGGAAGGGGTGGGTAAGTTTGAACCCTAGAACCTAGGAAACTGCTGTCTTTGAGAAATAGTCTGAAGACCCAAGCATCCCCCCTTCCCCAGTGCCTCCTGGGATGGGTCATTCTGAGGGGCAGGGGAAGTGTCCAAAAATAGGAAAGAGGGCATCAGGAAGTGGCCATGTTCTGACCCCAACCCTGCTTAAGCCAACCATTATGAGTCCTTCATCCTGTCCCCCTCTGGGCCAAGCAGGCTGAGAGAAGACAGTCTGGCTCTAGCCAGATGCTGGGCCACCCTGTCCCCCCTCTTAGTTCTCTTCAGAATTCACTCCTAGGAAGGAGCCTTAGAGGCTTAGGGAGAGGGAGGGGGAAAATAGGGGAGGTAGAGAACTAATCAAATCCAGATGCAACAGCTGCTGCCAGAGGCCTAGAGACAAAAGGGTGATTGGGGGAGGGGAGGCACCTTAAGGGAAGAGGAAAGAAGAATGGAGACAGGGAGAAAGGATCTGGGAGACACAGCAGGAGGGTGAATTGAGAGTGACAGAGATGAGTAGGGAAGGGACGTAGAGCAGAGAGAGGACTTTATAGAAAGGCCAGTCTCAGATACAGGGCACTGGACACATGTAAATGCATGTGTCTGTCTACATGTGTATACACATGTCTATATACTCGTTTGACTGTATGCATGTGGACACAGATAACCTTCCCCATGGGGTGGGGTATACGGCTTCTATCACTTTGCACCCCCCACCCCTATTTTTTATTCCCCCCTACCTTACTTAGTTCCTGGTGTTCTCTGTGTCCATGATCCTTCCTCCTCCCTCCAGCCCTCAGTCAGCTCCTGCTCCGCTTCTGTTCTCAGCTCTCAGCTTTCAGCTCTGGGAGTTCAAGGCAGCCCCCCTTTCCCCACTTCCCCTTGCTTGGCTCCTCCAATTCCCACCCCCTTCTTTCCACCCCCCCCCAATCCCTGGCAGAATGTGTCTGCCCCTCAGCCAGGCCCCCTTTCCTCCCCCTTCTCCTACCCCAGCCCTCAGGGTAAGGCCAGAGCTAAGGAATGGGCCTCTTCCATTGCCAAGACACCCCCCCCCCCAATCTTACAGACTGGAAAGGAAGCCTCAAGTCTACCCTTTCCTTCATCCCATTTCTTCTTCTGTGCCTCATCCCCCAAAACAAGTGTTGGGAATGGGTCTGTGAACAATCTAGTAAGGGTTTACTGAGGTTTTGTGTGTGCCTACATGGGTGAGTTCATTTGTGTAACAATGCATGTGTATGTCCTATATGTGTGTGTTGAGGGGCAGAAGGAGTGTAACTGTTCACAGGTTATATCACACTGCCCCCCCCCCAAAAGAGAACCCAACTTTTAATTGGGATGTTGAATTGTCACCATTGAATTCAGAGAAGGCAGGAGGCAGTACACACACAGATCTGTACAAATGAAACCATATAAGACACGCACTCACACAAATGCACAAAGACATACAAAGACAAGTACAGACAAGACACCAACATAGATGAGCACTGGTTACAGAGAAACAAACAAATGCAGAGACATACATTCATAGATACCCTAGCACTCAAAAGACACACGGAGATGTACACACAACAGAGAAAAACATAAGCAATCAGATACAAAGACGTGCCCTTTCTTACACACAGACACACGGACATAAAGAAATGCAGGCATGCACTCAACATTTCTATGCAGATAGAGACCAGATCACGGGAGATAAAGAGATTACATACGAACAGACTCCCCACACACATCCCCTTTCCTCTCTCCACTCCTCCCCCTCCACCAGACGTTTCCCTACAGCTGGGCAGGGCTGCTCCCCAGAGGGTGAGAGAGAAGGGGAAGGCCTTGAGGCTGGAGAAAGATGGAGAGCTCCAGAGTTTGGCTGATAATCCCCTCCCTAAACTCCTCCTTCAGGAAACTGGCTGGTTACAGCTCCGCCCTCCCTCCAAACCCCTCTTCAGGCCCCTCACAATTCTGGCTCAAGCTCTTCTCCCTCCCCTCTCGCTTCTCTCCACCTTTCCAATCTCTTTCCAGCTCCCATCCTTTCCTTTCTCCCCAGTTTATTCTTCCCTCTTCCTCGCGTTTTTCGCCCACTACCCCTACCCCTACCCCCTTCTCCCTGTCTCTTCACTTTCCTCCACTCTTTACTGTCTCTCTTCCTCTCTTCTTCAGGTCTCCCTCATCCACCCCTGTCTATTTCTCTCCCCCTACTCGTGGAAAGCAGAGGGGCTATGGGGGACGTGGAGAGAGGGGGTCCAGCTTCAGGAAAAGTTCTTGGCGCACCAATCTGGACACACACACACACACGCAGACACAGGCTCACACTGGCACATACTCAAGCTGACACATCTACGCATAAGCTACTTCGCACACACTCCTATCGTTCCGTTCCGCACCCCCCCCCCCGCCTACACACACAAGTTGGAGTCCCAGGCTTCCCATTTTCCCCATCATAAACAAGATTCCCTCGCTTTTCCCCAGTATCTCAAATGTCAACTTGCAAACTCATATGCCAGGGAATCACACACACAGGAGAAAGAGAGAGACCGAGAAGACAAGGAGAGACATCGAGAAGAGACATCCACGCACACAGAGAAGCATGGGGACCGAGCTCAAAGGGGGCCTGGGACTTCGGAGTGGCTGGAGACAGACACGCGCTGTAACACAGAATAGACGCTCTCCACCCAGGGCTGGGGAGACACACCCGGGCTCTGGACCCCGCAGAAGGAAAAGCAGCGCAACTGGGCCCCGGGGGCGGCCGCGTTTACACCGCCCCCCGCCCCACCGGTCCGGTCCTCACCTTACGCGGCCGTGCCGCCAGCCCGCCCGCTCCCTCCTCCGCTACACAGCCTCCGGCCCCCCCGCCCCCCCAGGGCAGCGCGGGGCCGGCTCTTGCCCTCCGGTCCCGGCGGAGTTGGGGAATGGGGATGAGGGGGTGGGTTCTGAGGCCCATTGGAGTCTTGCACTGCCAATCACCGACTGCCGCCCAGGCCCCTACCCCTGCCCGGACACTTCCTGTCCCCGGAGCGGGAGGGGCAGCAAACTGGAGGAAGGGCGGGAGTCTAGTCATTGACTCTGGAGATGGGAAGGGGGCTGCCAAGGGAGCGGTCAGAGGCTGAGTGAGGGTCACTTGAGGTTGCAAAGCCAAGACTTCAAACATAACCAGGGGAGAATTGGAATGCCGGAGGTCCTGGAGCCGGGACTCTGAAGGTCCAGCGGCTGGGACTCCTGGATCTTAGCCAGAAAACGTATCCCCTGACTAGTGGTCACGGGAAGGGTGAGGGGACTATATGTCCCCATTGCTCCCCCTCACTGAGCTGTCCCAATAAGATTTTAGGTCACCCTACCTACGGAAAATGCCCTTGACTACGGATAAGGGGAGTGGGTAGGAAAGATGAAACAATCCCGCATAGCTGATGAAAGGGCTTTGGGGGAAACCGGCTGGCAGCTACTTACCTCTGGCTCTTCTAGGGCTAGACCGATAGCCCTCTCAAATTGTGAGTTTATGTGTATTATGTGTATAGGACGTACTGAAAGGGGGCTTCAATAACTTTCCTCTCAATTTCACTGGCTCCAGAATTCCAAACCCAAAGGAAATCGTTCTGAGCCCCCTCCCCTCAGAGACCTTAACTTCTCACAATCCTGCCATTGCCCCCACTCCTTCCACTTAGTGTTCAATATGTGGATGAGAACCCCTCAGAGAATTGAGACGAAAGTGAGGCAGAAAGGAAGTGGTCCTAAAACCCATCCTAAGACAAATCTGCTGTAGGGGTGCTTAGTTTTTTGTGTTCTGGACCCTTTCAGCAATCTGGTGGGGGACCCCTTATCACAGCAATTGTTTTGTTACCTACATTCATAATCGAAAGAAATGTTAAATTTCAGTAGAAAGTGAAAATATAAATGTAATCCTCCCGCCCAATATCAGACCCCAGATTAAGAAGCCCCAATTTAGCACAAGAGATTCATTTCACATGAGGAAACCAAGGACGGGAGGCGAAATTCCTTTCCTAAACTTTGAGTTCTTGAGTTGCCTCCTGAAGCAGAGCCAGGACCGAAAACCTGGAAAGGGCTCACAGTATAGTGGAAATAACTGAAGGCCCAGAAATCACAGGATTTACAGATGAAAAGAACCTTTAAAGATAATCTCTTCCTCAGCACCCCCTCCCCCTTTTACAGACGAAGTAAACTAAGTCTAGTCTCCCTTTCCAGGTCACATAGCTGCTAGGAAGGACTGGGATTCAGACTTCCAGCTCCTAATCCAAGCCCCACCCTGCTCACAAATCAGGAGTATGAGCTCTGGACTGGTCATTTGTGTAAACGAGCAGCAAATATTTCCGGTTCTCCCGTCCTCACCAGGCTGTCCTAAAGAGTTAGTGAAATGAGTGTGAGTGGTCTGTGAAGTTCTCTACAAGTATAGAATCCCTCCCCACCCTGGCCCCCCATTCCCCTTTTCCAGGAAGGCTACCACAGACACACAGACTCACAACTGATCACTGTATCAGTGTGCCTACAGCACGTGGGAGGGCGGATAAATTCTGAGCCACGTGAACACCCATGTGTAGTGTCTGCCAGCAGAGAGGCACCACTGCCGCCGCCAGCCTGTCTGGGCCCCCTCCCTGAAGGGCTGATACAGGGCCAAGCTTTGGCAGAACCTGGCTCCAGTACAGCTAGGGTTTGACTACTGTCCACAGAAGTGGTGGTGAGACTGGCCCCCAACATACAGGGCTCCCCTCAAAATCCAGCCAATCAGACCAGATTAGATCTCCCCCTTCTAAGCAGCCACAGAGACAGGGACAAAAGATTTATTTGCCAAGACCCCTCCCCCACCCAGTGAGATAAGGGGGTTGAAGCAAACTAGAGGTGGGGGAGGTAGAGGACAGCTTGAAACCAGTTCTAACTGTGGCCTCCTCCTGAGGGCCAAGGTCAGGACGAGTCCTGTTGAAGCCTATAATGGTCTTCTGGTAGCGCCCTCAATCGCTCTGCCGCCTGGGGAATGGGAAAAAGAGTTGGAAGGGGCAGAAGCACTGAAGATACCTTCCCCATTGTCTTGTCCCTGCCTCTCTTCCCCTCTCGATACTCCCAAGGGGTTTCATTAACCCTTGGGGTGATGGAAGCTGTTACTAATTCTGGGAAGCTGACCTGTTCCGGGGTCAGGTCCCTCTGAGCCTGGGCCAGCATCTCATAACCAACCATGAACTTTCGGATGGTGCCAGATCGAAGCAGTGGAGGATAGTAGTGGGCATGCAGCTGCCAGTGGTCACAATCGGCCTCAGCCTCAGCCCCAGTAGGGGCACCTGGGAAGGGAGGGAAACAGAAGGCCAGGTGTGAGCAGTCACTTCTCTGCAGCACACAAATAAGCAGGCTATACTCCCAAGACACAGATGAACTAATGCAGAATGAAGCAGACCCAAGAAAAAAAGCACACAATGACAACAATATAGATGGAAGTAACACAAAACAATTATGAATTACGATGAGAGGCTTGGCACTAGAAAAAGCTGAACAACTGTCCTTCATCCTGCTCTTTGCAAGGGGAAGGACTAGGGGTATGGAAAACGATATTATACTGTCCAACTCAGTTCATGTGTCAGGTAGTTTTTATAAGTGGACCTTTTTCTTCCAAAATTCTTTATTACACAAAATGGCTAACTGGGTAAAGGGAGTGGGATATATTCTGAAATAAAGGTGATGTAAAAATAAGAGAGAACTGTAAATATTTTAAGGGTTTGTTTTTTAAAAAACATGCTTTGCCTCCAACAGGTCCTATGGAAAACTCAGTACTGTCTTCCCAAGCATGTTTTAAAAAGAACTAAGTCCTCTCAGACCAAACTCCTAACATGTTTTGCCTCAGCACGTAGACTGCAGGACAGCATTACGGGCAATGTGGTGAGAGTACGCTATAAACTTCTCACCCAGAGAGCACAACTCAAAGCATATCCTGCTCTACGATGCCCAGCTAAATTGTTGGACCCAGTGGAGACCACAACTCCCAGTATGCCTTACAGTCTTAACAGGATTGTTTTAGCAAGGCTTGATGGGAGATGTAGTCTTTGTTGGGCAAAACTCAACAAGGACTCAAAAGGAAGCTAGAGATGGAAAGCAGGTGCCCCTCATGTTCCTGTAGTGGGAAATGAACCTCACCATGCCAACCCATGGAGTATGGGAAGGATGTCTCAAATAGGTTGTCATATTTGGTCAGGAGCTTCTTCATGATGCATGCCAGATCTAGAACAGAGCTGCTGTTATCATTTGAACTCAGTACCGAGACCCACAGAGCCTACAAGTGCAAACTGAGAAACTAGAACATTTAAAATTCAGAATCCAAGTTATTCCTGCTCTGCTCATTGCTTAAAGACAGGACCCCATCCCACAAAGCCAGAGCCCTACTATAATGGAGCCACTGGAGTGGCTTGCCATTTCCTTCCCCAGTTCATTTTACATTTGAGGAAACTGAGGCAAACAGGGTTAAGTGACTTATTCAGAGTCATACAGCTAGTAAGTGTCTGAGGCCAGATTTGAACTCAGAAAGATGAGTCTTGCTGACTCCAGGTCTGGCACTTTATCCACTGTGCCACCTAGATGCCCAGCTAGCACCACCTCCCTTTTATTGTTATTTGGTTTCTTCATGGCCCCATGGACCATACTGTCCATGGGGTTTTCTTGGGAAAGGTACTGGAGTGGCTTGCCATTTCCTTCTCCAGTGCATTAAGACAGAGGTTAAGTGACTTGCCCAGGGTCACAGAGTAAATGTCTGAAGTCAAATCTGAATGCAGGTCTTCCTGACTCCAGGCCCAACACTCTATCCACTGAACCACCCAGCTGCCCTAAACTCCTCCAAGTAACCAAAGGCACAGAGAGAAGCTCCAGAGGCATTGACAAAGGGAAACAGGTAAGACCCATCTGAGGAAAGCAAGTCCTCTCACCATCTCGTTCCACAGAGCTAAGCTCTGGGAGCCTCTTCACATGTCTCCGTGGCAGCAACATCGTCTGGAAAGGCCAGACAGCCCAGAAGGGCACCAGCACCAGCCAGTGTTCACTTTCTAGGACCACTCGCTCCTAGGGACAGGGAAAGAAGGAGCCAGAGTTCTTAGAAACTAGAAAAGGAAAGAGGTGTCTTAAGATCCTAGGGATAGGGATCTAACTTCAGGGTGGGGAGGGCAGAAGCCTCTTGAGGGTGTGGAATTGTCCCCACCTTTGCTTAGCTTTCCTGGCATTAAAATCTACCAACACAGTACTCTGGAAGAGACAGTGGTGTGAGAGGGGAGAGGAGAGGAAATCACAAAATCCTAGCGGTTAGGCTCAGTTTCTGATGGAGGACAGGAAGGTAGGTCCTAAATGCTTGTGGGTAAGAGTAGATGCACCTCAGGTAATTTGAAGTATGAGATGAAGAGTCTAGCACTATATGGAGTCCTGGCTTCCTACCAAGGGGTCCACTAACCCTGTTCCTCATTAAGGTCCCCAACTGTAAACTTACTTTTCTCTCAGCTTCCTGACGCCCATACTCCAAAAGCATGGGACCTCCATGCTGTTTCTGATAGGCTCGCTGGCTATGTTCCTCCCTCTGGGCTACATCTGGCAAGAAGCTGCTAGCCCACACCTGGAAAGGACCCCTCATCACCATCCAATCCCCATATTCTATTTCAGCCCTCCTCTCCCCATCCTTCTTCTATAGAAGAGTATATTCCAGAAATCTCTGTATCCATCCCCACCCTGATTATTAGTGGAGCAGAGGGAAAAATAAAATGGGTGGGAGGAGTGTAGGGGGTAGAGAGGGATAAAGGTCTGAATAAGACAATCATCAAGCAATTAATAAGCAAATGCAATGCACCAAGCACTATGCCAGGACCCAGGGACAAAAACAAAAGCAAAACCATCTTGACCTCAAAGAACTTACATTCTATAGAAGGACAATTATACTGAGATACTTACCTGACAGTGGGGGTGGGGATTGGAACAACCCATCATGGCTCCTTTGTTCTCAAAGATCTAGGGACAAAGGAAAAGAGTTTAGTAGCCAGTGGGACACAGAGATAATGTTCAGGTTACTGGAGGGGAGCTCGGAGACAGATTAGTCCAAAAAGTGGTTATCTAGCTATTGTATGAAGACCCCCAACTAGGGAGACTCCACTACTTCCCAAAGCAATCTCTTGTCTACTTTTAGACAACTTCTAATAGGAAGTTTTTCCATATATCAAGCCTTAATGTGCCTTTCCAGAATCTCTGTCCACTACTACTAGATTTGACTTCTGGGACCTACCAGAACAAGTCTGAAATTCCTTCTTCTAAATTACAATCCTTCAAATACTTGAAGACAGTTACCATGTTCTCCACAAGGACAGGGGCAACCCCAACCCAATCCTTATCTGCAATATAAAACAGGTACCTATAGGAATCTAACCACCCAGGGAGGTTCCCTACTACTCAACCCAAGATCCCACCCTCCTTTCTCTTGGAGCTATGATAAGTAATGACCTTACTGACCTGGACCCAGGGGTACTGAGCACCCAATTCCTCCGTGACTGAAGCCCATGTATCAATGACAGCTCGGATCTCAGGTATAGACATGAGCGGCAGTGTGATATCAGACCAGGGATGGAAACACAGGACCTTACTAATAGGATGGAGGTAGATGACAGAGGGCCTTACTTGGGAAAAAGGAGGAGGGGATGGGCCCACACATGTAAAGGGGCAGGGGGAGATTCAGACTTAAGGCTTTACTGTGTGAAAGGCAGAAAAACACCTCGGAGAGGAAAAGGCTTCAGGACGCCCTCCACCCAAGCTCAGCCCAACACACAAGATTTTGAGGAATATCTGAACTCCTTACCAAACTCCTCGGGCAGCTTCAGTTCGGAACAGTGGGTGATCACTGGGTCCTGGTGATAGAGAAAGGTGTTAAGTTTAAGATGAAAAAAAAAATTACATATAGCCAAAACTACCCCCAAACCCTATTTTCCCCAGGGGGGAGGGTTGCTATGTTTACCAGGACTGGGGGCATCAGGCTGCAGGGCAGGGAAGTCATTGTTGAACAGGAA
This sequence comes from Pseudochirops cupreus, assembly GCA_028627135.1. Classification (NCBI taxonomy): domain Eukaryota; kingdom Metazoa; phylum Chordata; class Mammalia; order Diprotodontia; family Pseudocheiridae; genus Pseudochirops; species Pseudochirops cupreus. The sequence goes on from CM053583.1 coordinate 295,641,234, forward strand.
GGTGCCCTCGTAGTGGGGATTCACCTGCATGAGGCAGGGGAAGGAAGAACCATTTATACGATACCTACTGTGTGCCAGGCATTTCAGTATGCACTTTAGGAATATTATCGCACAACCCTGGGAGGTAGGTGCTATTATTATTCCCCATTTTACATATGAAGAAACTATGGCAGACAAATGTTAAGTGACTTGCCCAGGGTCACACAGCCAGTAAGTATCTGAGGTCAGATTTAAATCAGGTCTTCCTGATTGCTGGCCCAGCTATTCTATCCACTAGGTGAGGTCAATCAGAGGTTCCTGACCTCCTCGATGCTATGGTGGGGGGTCACAAAGGAAGGCAAGGAAAGATACAAGGAGGGAGCTGAGAATGGGGGGGGTGAGAAAATGGGGTTCTTCTAAGAAGAGTCCTAGGAGAGTCTACAATAGAGGTTACAGGGAAGGAGGACAAACTGCCCAGATGAAGGGGCGGAGAGCAGGACGTCAAGTTACCTCGCCGTTGGCCCGAACTGCCCCGGGGCAGAGGGGGTTGTGGGGGTCATGCCGAGGTACAGCATCAGTGGGGAGGGGGTCCACCTGCCCCTTCCAGGGGCGCTTCATTCGGTGAGCGGACACAAGCACCCACTCATCTTGCAGCGGGTTGTATCGGATGTGCTGATGCTCTGGAGCAACAGGAAAGGGACGAGTCGGTAATCAACTCCTCCTCCCGGAAGCCCTCCAGGACTCGACGCCCCCGCCCCCTCCTTCCATCGCGATCCAGAACTTTGTCCAGACCCGCGGTCCTCTCCTGCCCACTCCAGCCGAGGGAGAGAGGTTCTCCTTGACTCCGCCCCAGGTCTCCCCGCAGCGCACCCGGCCACGAGGCTGTTCTCGTTCCCACCCCCGGGGGGTGGGGTTCTGCCTGTCTGCCTCCTGGGCCCCGTGGACTTAGAACTTCGATAGCGCTACAGGGGCCCCCGCGGACCTCGGGCTTGCCCCGGGCGGGGACTGAGGGCCGCCGAGCCCCAGGCTCCACCAGCTTCCGCCGGGACCAGCCCCAGGCCGCAGCTCCGCCCCTACCGCTCGCCTGGAAGGCCACTGCCTCCGGCTGCAGCTGCTGCTCCTCGAGGTTGCCGCCCGGCCCCGCGCTCGCCGCCATGGCACCACACAGCCACCTATGCGCTGCAGCCCACCCGGACTGGTGACCCAGCAAGGCGCACCCGTCCCTGCCTCCGGACCTCAGCCTGGCCCCGCCCTCTCTCTGCCCATTGGCCCCGCGCCAGCACGTGACGGCTCCCCAGCACGCTCCTGATTGGACCTGCCTTGAGACCGGCTCTCACCTGTTCGATTCAATTCCACTTGGTAGATAACTTCTTTTAGGGCGCTGGGCTAGGTGCTGAGGCAAGGCAGAATCTTTGGAGTAATAGTTGACGCTCTACCAGCCTTGGGCCTCCTAGGCCTTAAGGAGGACAGAGGCAGAGGAAGACGTCTCGTGTAGACAAAAACATTTACAATATCACAATGTAATCACATCTGATCTCTTTTCTCCCCATTTCTCATTCCGCGGGCATCTACCCTGTTTCCTTTACTAGTACAGAGTGCTTATCGCAAGACTTTAATCCAAGTTTCTCTGGAAGGACAGCTCTTAAGTGCAGTGACCATTTTCACTTTTTCTTTGTAAAAGAAGGACTTAGCACAAAGCCAAACACTTTCAGTAAGTTGTTGTTCACTGATTGATCTCAAAGAGCTTTTTGTCTAAAAAAGGAATGTTGTCCAATAGATTTCAGCCACATCCGACTTTGTAACCCCATGTGGGGTTTTCTTTGCAAAGGTGCTGGAGTGATTTGCCATTTACTTCTCCAACTCATTTTACAGATAAAGAAACTGAGGCAAACAAGGTTAAATGGCTTGCCCAAGATCGCTTGGCTTATTATCTGACGCCAGACACTTCAAGTATATATATTTCAAGTATAAGAGAGGTTGAAACAAAAAAGGATATAAAATGGGAGACAATTTTAATACATTTGAACTCAGGTCTTGCTGACTCCAGACCTGACACTATCCACTACGCCACCTAGCTGCCTAAAACCCACTACATAGGTTTCAAATACCAGAATCTAGCATGTGTATTTTATTCCATTAGAAACAGGGAGCCACATGCAGTGAATAGAGCACCAGCCCTGGAGTCAGGAGGACCTGAGTTCAAATGTGGCCTCAGACACTTGACACACTAGCTGTGTGACTGTGGGCAAGTCACTTAACGCCAACTGCCCTCCAAAAATTAAAAAAAGAAAAGAAATAGGGAGCCATAGAACAGTTTTTGTTTGTTTGTTTGTTTGTTTGTTTTAAGCAGAGGAGTAGTGTGGTCAGAACAGTGAATTAGGGAAATTACTTGGGCAGGTGTGAAAGGGGAGAGAAGGCAGGCAGGGAGACCAGTTAAGATTTTATTACAATGAAGAAAAAGGTAATGAAATGATCTTTCTTTCATAGCACCATAGATTTATGCTTAGTAGGGAATTGAGAGGTCATCTAACTCAACTTCCTCATTTTACAGATAAGGAAACAGAAGGTCAAGAGGCTGTCTAAAGTTACAAATCTAGTGTTAGGGGTGAAGTTTAGAACTCAGGTTTTCTTCCCTCCAAGCCAATCCACTCAATCCTCTACAGTCTACACTCATTTTTGGTGACACTAGTGAGAGCCAAAGTAGAAAGAAATGGATAGGTTCAAGAGATTTTGCCAAAATCGTATCAACAGGACTTGGAAGCTGATTGGAGTGGGGATTAATGGAGAGAGAAAAGTTAAACATTATGAAAACTGAATAACTTAAATATTGTATTACTTAACTGCCAACAGAAATGGGCAGCTAGGTGCCTAAGTGGATAGATGTTCCAATGTGCTTGGAATCAGGAAGACTCATCTTCCCAAATTCAAATCCAAATTCCTTGGGTAGGTCATTTACCCCTGTTTACCCCCAGCTTCCTCATCTATAACATGAGCTGGAGAAGGAAATGGCGAACCATTCCAGTATTTCTGCCAAGAAAATTCCAAATGGGGTCATGAGGATTCAGACATGGCTGAACAAACCAATAGAAATAGAGAAGTTAAGGAAAACGCAGGTTTCAGAAAGATAAACTCAGTTTTAGACATTTTGTGTTTTTGTTACTAGCAGGATGTCTGGGTAGACATATTCATTGGGAAGGGGTCTGCAGGGAGTAGAAATAGAGATTTGGGAGATATTTCTTAGGACTATTAACTGAAACTATGGGCATGGATGAGCTCTCTAAGGCAAAGATTATTTAAGAGAAGAGGAAAAAGGACCAAGAAGAGAACCCCTGGGGAACTATTGTTTAAGGGGCAGAAAGAAGATGAAGACCCAACTAAGGAGACAAAGAAGGATTAATCAGAGGAACCAGAGAACTGTGAAAGCTCAGGGTCATGGAAGTCAAAGGAATTAGGATATCTTTTCAACAACAATTTAAGACTTTTAAAGAAAGAGTGGATCCAGAATAGTACTACCTCCTAATGAGAGCTGGAGGAGGATGAGGCCAGATCTTACTCTAAGGTCCTGAGTGACCTTGGAGAGAGATTGCATTCAGATCACTCCCAGGCTGAGGAAGATCCCAATGCAGAAATTCCAATGTTCTCTTTGAGAGGGGACAGGGAAGCCACTGAGTAGAGCTGGAACTTTAAAGCTGTTCCATAAATGGGACAGGGTCTAATTGGTCAACAGAGGGTACAGAAGCCTCATTTTCAGAAAGCTAAAGTGAGAGCCCCAGTTTAAAGTTAAGAGGCAGACCCATAGACTCATAATTCTACAGCTAGGAAAGACTTCCCAACCCCCTCAATTCATAAAAGAGGCCCATAGAGAGAAACTCTCTTGTCCAAGGTCATGTAGTTATCGGTCTCAAACTCAAGTCAGGATTTTTTATTATATACCTTTATAAAGAAAAAAAAAAGAATGAGGTAGCATGGTGCCTTGGGGTCACTGGGAGAGAAAAGTGGGTGAAACTTATTTGTTCTTCTCCCCCACCCTCACTCCAGCCCCACCTCCTCTAACCCCTCACTATCCTGGATGCAAGGTTATAACTAAGCATGTATTTACTTGATCTTTGACCACAGCTCTCAGCCCCCACTGGGGCCCAAGTTAGGGTTGATAGAAATCATCTGAGAAAGAGGCAGCTGACTTTTTTTTAGGGGATTGCTAAGTGAAGAGAGGTATTCTCCCCATTGTCAATTTCCCGTAGCTATGCTAGAGACTCAAGGGAAGGTAGAATCTTGGGGTGAATAGAGTGCTAGGTTTGGAGTTCGAATCCCTCCTGGGACAATTACTAATTGTGTGACCCTGGGGCAGTTTAAAACTCAGTTTTCTCATCTCTAAAATGAGTGAGAGTTAAATTTGATAACCTCTAAAGTCCCTTCCGATTCCATAGCTATGATTCAGTGAAATTTTATCCTGGGGAGAAGAAGAATTAAAAGAAATTTAATCACCCTAATGCAGCTAAGTGGTACAATGGCTAGAACTTTGGTACTGGAGTCAGGGATGCCTGAGATCAAACCCTACCTCAGACACTTACAGCTGGGTAATGTTGGGTAAGTCGCTTAACTTTTATTTGCCTCAGTTTCCTGATCTATGAAATAATAAAAAAAAATAGCATTTATGTAGCATGCTAAAATTTGCTAAGCACTTTGCAGATGTTATCTGATTTGATCCTCACAACAAAGTGGGTACTATTATTATCCCCATTTTATAGATGAAGAAACAGAGGCACTGAAATGGAGATAATAATAGGGTTGTTGTGAAGACCAAATAAAATAATAGATGTAAAGTGCTTTGCAAACCTAAAGATACTATGTAAATGTAAGCTCTTATTATCATAAGAACTGGGGACCTTGGGGTGGCTAGGTGGCACAGTGAATAGAGCACTGGCTCTGGAGTCAGGAGGACCTGAGTTCAAATCTGGCCTCAGACACTTAACACAAAACTATCTGTGTGACCTTGGGCAAGTCACTTAACCCCAACTGCCCTCCAAAAAGCAAAAAAAAAAAAAGAAGAAGAAGAACTGGGGACCTTTCTGTGAGAGGATGATAAGTAAGCAAGGTCTTAAGATTTGCCTGAGTAACCTCAGCCAAATGGAGTGCAGCCCTGACTAATAAAACAACTTAAAATGAGCTGATGAACCCTGGGAATGTTGGTGAGTGTGGTCTCAACAATGAGCAATAACATTTTCCAGGGGGAAAAGAAGCAACCTCAGTAGCTAAGACCACACCAAGGTTGTTATGCAAGGTGAAACCCAGAAAAAGCAAGGCACACACAGCTGGTTGCAGGAAAGTGGAGCCATTTAAGGTATTCCAGATGCCCTTCCTAGCATTTCATTCTCTTCCCTACCAGTATGGAAATCTGTGGGAAATTGTATCCCTTTGTATATGGGGAGAAACAGGTGAGAAATATTACATTGATTGATTTTCTATGATATTTAGTTTACTATTCTTTCCTCATATAAATGTTTTACTTCGTGCTTGGTTCATTAATAAACTTGGTTAAAAAATGAACTGGATGACAACTTAAGCCTTGTAGCAAGGTTGTCTCTCCCCCTAACACACACACACACACACACACACACATGTCATATGTAGCTTGAAGGTGTTGTACTTGGCCTCCCCTGCCTCCCTGACTCCTTCCCCTTCCCTTATTCTGGGGTAGCCAGCTATCTTCTTCCTGTTCTTTCTCATGGAAATAGACTAGTTGGCTGCAGGACCCCCCAAAGGTTTCCCTATGCCTGCGAAAATCAAAATGTGTATTAGCCAATCCCTGCTGTAAATCTCTTGTTACGCAATCCCTGACCATTCAGAGTCGGGAGGACCCTATATATATCAGTGATCTGGCCTTGGTCAGGCCTGTTTGATTTGGGCAAGGTAAGATGTAGCCCCGAACAGCGAGAGATAAATAAAGTCCACTTCCAAAATTGCTCTGGGGGTTTCTTTCTCACTTATTTTGGCACAACAAAGGGAGGAAGAAGAGAAATCTCTAGCACTTCCTCTCCCCGACTCCCTTTTCCAAAGACTTTAATTCCTGATAGGAGAGGAAGGAGGAGGCTGGGACCACAGACCACTGTGCTCTCCTCAGAAAGAGGGGATTACAAGCTAGAATTATATTAATTTGCTCCTTTAAATATTATTAGTCTAGGGGAAGCAATTTTTAGGTCCAATCTAAACTCCTATTCATTATTCTTAGTGGGGAAAGGGGACCCCAAGCTCTTTATCCAAACCTTGACCTCTTCCCACCAAATACTAGTTCTACAATAAATGTACAAATTGTTGTTTGTGCTGTTTGTCCTTAGTTCTAGAATGTGATCAAGACATCAAAAAGCTGGTGCCATGACTTGCAAGTTAATTGTACTTAAGTGAGGGAAGGCTGTGCAAAGTCACCAGCCTTACTTTCTCCTCCAGAGCCAGTTGGGTCCAACCGAAAGATACAGATCAGGAGACCTTGGCCTTTTTAAGCTGAGGTCTTCAACAGGACTCAACTGAGGTAGAGCCCATTCAGTGATTAAGGTTAAGTAAGAAATGAGGCAAAGTCTAAAAGAAAGTGAAGGGAAGGGAGATGGGGAGGGGTAAAGGGAAGGGAAGACTGGAGGAAGGGGTAATCAGAATGCATGCCATCTTGGAGTGGGTTGGAGGGGAGGGATGAGGAAAAATTTGGAACTCAAAATCTTGTGAAAATGAATGTTGAAGACTAAAATAAATAAATTAATCCAAAAAATGAGGAAGAATAAAGTAAAAAAAAAAAGAAATGAAGCAAAGAATGCCCCCCTTTGATCTAGTTTAAAAAAAAATCCATCTGGGAGGGGAAGACCCTCAGAGTCTTGGGCAAAACTGAAACAATCGCTATTTACATTTACTCTGAACCATCAGGGCCCAAACAATGACCACTAAGGGGGCCTTGGGTTAGGCCCTATTAATTCTTGGTCAGAGTGAATAAGGTTTAAGGCATGGTCCTTAGAAAAGAAATCTAGCCTGTAAACTTCAAGCTATCTTTTAAGGTTTTAGTGATAAATATTTATATTCCTTTGGGTAGAGCACTGGCAAGTAAGGGTACAATACCTTATGTGGACAGAAGGAGAGGAAGTAGCGAAGAGGAACTGCATTGACCAACTGGCAAGATGCAGATCAAGATGACTGGAGATGGCCCCAGAATGGGTAAAGAAATCCATTTATTCAAGTTTATAGTAAAACAAAAATCAGAGAAAGTATATATGTCTGAGAATATATAAGTGACAATACAGAATGAAAATGATCTCCTATTAGGTGGTAAGGTAACTCAGCCCAACTGAGAGAGATGGGGGAGGGAGGGAGAGAGAGAGTTCCAGATCTCACCAAAAGGGAAAATTCCCTAAAGTCTCTAGTGTAGTAAGCTGGAGTTGGAGACATGATGGAGACTTCCAGCTCCTCTAATGTTGCCTTCTTTCCAGAGACCTTTTCTCCCTTCATTAATTTCAAGAAAGGAAGTCATTGTGATGGGGTACAGGCTCTGGAAACCCCCTTGAACTCTCCTTAAATCTTCCTACTGGATGAGGAATTTGTCTGAGGCAATAAGCCTTTTATCATCACTAGACCCAAATCTCTGTTACTAGCCTAGCCCTCCCTGGTCCAACTACTTCCCACCCTTGATCCTCCCAAAATATCTATACCCAAATCTGTTACCCTTAAACTAGCCTAGCCCTCCATTATCTGTCATCTCCAGGTAGCCTCCAACTACTTCCCACCTTAATCCCCAAGAGTCTCCTTAGACTCCTCTTGAGGAGCACCTCCTCATAGGATGTAAACATGCTTACCATAGGTAAGTATCCTGAATGTAAGCATACGCTTACCGGTGCCACACTGAATTTCAGAGACTTCAGCTGCCCCATGATGACTGGCTCAGTGATAATCAGCATTCTCTATGTCTCCTCTCTGACTATTGGGCTTCCTTTCTACCTTCAGAAGAGAACTCAGAGCCCAGTAGTTCAGTTCTGTATTCTGAGGTGCAAGAATAGGGAACTTGTACCCATGAGCCAGGACAATGGATAGCAACTTGCAGCAGGAACACATGGAAGTGGTAGATTTATGTTTCAACTGGGCCTGAGAAAGAAGTTAAAGGACACTGTTCCTGAACCCCAGCCTCTCATATAAAGGTGGTAGTGGAGGAGGGGGCATTGAATTCCCAAGTGAGTGAAATCCTGCAATTTAGTCTTCTAGCCAAAGGAAGAAAAATTTTTGGGCAGTGTCAACTTTGGGCTACCTTAGGGGTAACCCCAAATTTAAAAGTTCCTGAGTCCAGGCACCAGACCTACTAAGAGTATTTTTTGATGTGGGGCAGCTAGGTAGTGCAGTAAATAGAGCACCAGGTTTAGAATCAGGAAGACTCATTTTCCTGAATTCAGATCTGGCCTCGGACACTTACTGTGTGACCTGGGCAAGTCATTTAACCCTTTTTGCCTCAGTTTCCTCATCTGTAAAATGAGCTGAAGAAGGAAATGGCACACCACTCCAGAATCCCAAGAAACCCCAAATGAGGTCAGGAAGAGCCAGACACAACTTAAGAAAGATTTAGCAACAACAAAATTTTCTGATAGAATGAATTAGTGAAGGAATGAATGAAGCATTTATTAAATATTTACTATGTGCAAAGCATTGTGCTAAACACTGAAGATGCAAATAAAAAATGTGAGACAGTCCCTGCTCCCAAGGAATTTATATTCTTTTGATTTTCTTTAAAAGTCATGTCATCATGTTATTTAGGATGCAATTGGACAAACTCCAGAATTTATTTTCTTAAGGTGCTCCAAGATGTGCAAATCTGTTCCTTGGGAGGAATCAGAGGAGGCCAGGTTATTGTAAGCACAGGATATAAACTAGGAGTCTCTGTAGAGTTCTTACTGTATGATTGATGTCTCCTCTTTCCACCTTTAGAGTCAATACTTGGATAGGAGAAACAAGACAGGGAGAATGTGTGTTTCTGAAGTAGAAGGTTCCTAATCTTTGGTTTCTGCAAAGCCCAGTGGTAAGCCTTATTAAATTCCTAAAGAGCCCAGTGTTTGTTCTCAGCTGCCTGCTTCAAATAGCTCTATTCCTTCACCAGTTTGTCAAATCCCTTACCAACCACTTCATACGAAATCAAACCTGGAGTGATTTCTCCATACCTTGTTCCTGTAGAAAAATGGGCCCCTCTAGACTATCCCTAATGAGGCCATGAACTGCCACTTTCTCAGGTGTGTAAGTTTTGACAAAATTAGTGGTTCCTCCATTCTTGACTTCAGAATCATGGCACTCCACCTGATCTCCAAGTACTGGACGTTGATCTGATCCAGCTCTGTTTGTGTATTTAGCCGGTGTTCCTGAAGAAGCCCTCTGTAGCTATGCAAGACAATGGAGGAGCACCTGAGAACAGGCGGAACTATGCTTTTCAGGTCACCTTCTCTTCCTTCTGCTGTCTTTTGGCATTCTGGTTCTCCTGAATCTCACTTGTCAACACATCTGCTAGCTGTGGTATCTTTGCTGCATTTCGCTATCAGAATCTGAACTGGAATCATGGTAACAGAGCAGAGTGAAACATTTCTTGTTGAGTCATTCCCCAGTTTTTATCTGGAGTCACCCCCTCATTCTCATAAAATCCTCAGAAGGGGGCATCAGTTCCAGCAAGTCTGACTTCTCCAGGCCCAGCAAAGGTGGCATCACTTTCTCTTGGCTCAGGTCCAAAAGTCAGTCAGTTCAGGCAAGAGTAACCTGTGTTCAAAGGTTTCATGAAACTTCTTACCCTTTGGGGTCAGATTTATGTTGTGTGTCTTTACATAGTGGTCCACAAGCATTTCCAGTGTGAGTCTCTGCAGAATCTCTGACCCCAGCCACACTGCCTTTTGCAGCCAAACCCCCTCCATGCCTGAGGATGCTCTTCTGCAAAGGTGGTGCTTAAACCATTCTCATTTATGTACTGACAAAGATAGCAGGAGCCTGCTAAAAGTGAGGGTTCTGCAGGAGGTCTTCTTCAGTCAGGTTAGAAGGTGGCAGCTCTTTGTTGCATACTTTCTGGAGTAATTCCATGCCCTCTCCAGGCAAGCAGAAATCTCCTGAAGTCATTTCTTCCTTGGGACTTCTACCTCAGAAACAAAATCCTGCGGCCCTCCCAGATACAACAGATGGGCTTGATTCTGAGTGGCAATGGCTCCCCCAAAACCTTCCCAAGCCTTCTGGTGTCTCCATGTTCAAGAACAGAACTGTCCTCCTGAACCCTGAGTAGAGATGGTAAAGTGGGACAGGGGAAGACCACCCCTACTTCCCTACCACACAAGGCCTGAAGAAGGCCCATAGAACTCAAGGAAAGGAAGCATGAACAAGCCACTTACACCCAAGGTAAGAAATCCCTCATATTCTGATGGGGGAAGACAATATATACAGAAGGTTTTAGCTGCAAGTCAGATGGAAAAGTCCCTTGGTCATTAGGATGCTGTAGCAAAGTAGATTATAATGGCCTTTTCTTAAATGTCACTTTTTAATGTCCATGTTCTCAGTACTTCTTGGGTTTAAGATCCTGGTCTGTCCCTACTGGGGTCTGAGGGGAGATGGTGGTCAAGGTGGTGTTGGTTTGACTTGCCTGGCACTTGCTGCCTCTTGTCTCTCCTCTCCCTCAGGGTGTCTTGTTGCTTCATCTCAGCTGGCTTGTCTGCCCTATAGTTGGTGAAGGTGGCTGGCCCCTCCTCCACAAGAGTTGATTTCCCACATGATGGCTATGAAGGCTAGGCTGGAAGCAGGATTGATGGTTGGGGGGAGGAGGAGCTCCTGAGTTTATATGCCTATTGGTGGTAGCTGGTCATCAGTTGTTGCTAGTGGTGATGAAGAAGGTGGGTCCTTTCTCCATAGCGATTTCTCCCCTCAATGATGGCTGCCAGGAGTGAGCTGGAAGTGGTTCTGATAGCCTGGGGGACACTGCTCAAGGCTCTTGATTTCAGGGTCCTGGTCTGTCTTCATCAGGGTCTGAGGGGAGATGGTGTTCAAGGTGGTAGTGGTTTCCTTAGAGAAAGCAGAGGAGAGGCCACATGTTTCCTATGCAGCTCATCCCTTGGAGAGCAAAGCCAATAATTTATTTGGAGAGTACAGGTTCCATAAGAAGAGGTTCACTTGTTCAGCAGTCCCCAAGTACTTTGACCTTCTGGGGAGAGTCTGTGTAACAGGGAGGTACTGTAAAACTTGGGGAGGTTTTGTAGACTCGAGGGGAGAGACCAAGGGGATGACCAAGATTTGCCCTAGAAGCAGTTCCAAGTCCAGTTCCCTCCTATGGGTAGTTGATGAGATATTTGAATATTTTCTGTATCTGTATTTGTTCATAGGCTCCTATTAGTGCTTACTATCTTATACTTTTCCTGTAGAATGAAATAAAAGCTAACTTATATCCATTACCCTTATTATAAATTGAGTTCCTTGTAGGAAGACTCTGTTGCTCACATTTGAAGAAAATCCGGACACAAGTAAACCTAAATTTTATTTTGGAGATTTTTCTCAGGGTAAAACTCCAGGATGGAGGCAAGGGGGCAAAGAAAGAAATCATCTCTGTGGCAGGTAAACGATGAAATGACTGAGGAAATAAAGGTTTGATCTTCTGAGCATCTTGATTTATTAAGCAATGCATGGCAATTGTCCCTCAAACCCAGACTAGACCTCCTCAGCTTAGGCCCAGACTCCAAATACGAAGGGGACAGACTTATTATTTTTTTTGGCAGTATTGCTATTCTATTTCTTCCTCTCTCTTTTGTATTTAAATAGCATTTTATTTTTTCCCCAGTTACATATTGTAAAAACTTTTTAGCATTCATTTTTACAAGATTTAGAGTTTCAGATTTTTTTCCCCTCCCTCCTTTCCCTACCTTCTTCTGAAAATGGTAGGCAGTTTGGTATAGTTTATACATGTGCTTTGATGTAAAACAGATTTCCATATTCATCACAGTTATGGAAGATGAAAAAGATCAAAAAGAAATAAAACTGAAATGACAAGTCTTAACAAAGTGACCACAGAGTCCGAATCAAAAGGTTTTAAGCAGCTTTAATTAGCCAGCTGGGGCTACTCCATGCCAATTACAGGGGGAGCAGCCCCGAGTTCGGGGGTGAAGAACCTTTTATACATTTCTTTAGGTTTACGTATCTAACACAATTAGTTACTAAGCAGGTTGTCATATAGATGCAAGCAAGCAGTTACTAAGGCAAGGGTGGGGTTTGTAGGGTAAGCGGAGGGGCACAGGGCATGATGACTGAGCAAGAAAAAGATAAATTACCCTAGGCCGGCTTCCCAAGTTCATAAAATTTTACTTGGCTGGTTTCTAATTTCATAAAGTATCACTTAACTGTTTCCTGGCCATAACAAAACCGTGAGAAAGAATAAAGTAAGTGGGAAAAATATGCTTTGATCTGTTCTGAGTCCATCAATTCTTTGGATGTGGATAGCATTTTCCTTTGAGAGTCCTTTGCACTTGTCTTTGTAGCATTGTGTTGCTGAGAAGAGCTCATAGCTGATCTAGGGACAGACTTTTATATGCTAAAGACAATCAAATAAGGCCAATGAATTAAAAGAAAACAATATAACATTCAGTAATCTGATTTCTAATTGGAGGAAAGATTAGGGACTTTCCAAATTGGGAGGGGGAAAGCAAACAGGTACAATTTCCTGAATTCAGAAAAAGAGATGTCCCATTCACCCCAATTGTCTGTAAACAATCAAAGGAAGTAAAAACAATAACTAATTGCCAGTTTGCAGATAAGACATATGGAGTGCTTGAGATGTACAAGGAGATAACTTCTTGCATCAATCTTTGGATCTGACTATGTTTCTGGTCAGCATAATCTAGCTGTTTAGTTAGATTTCTAAGCCACAGGAAGAGGTATTCCAATTTCCCAGCCACACAAGGCTAAGTTGAAATAATACAATAAAGTTTTCCAATTCCCACAATTAAATGAAGTCTTCTCACAAGACAGAAATTGGACTAAACCCATAATTGAATAGAAAAGGAACTGAGCTAGCTCCAGAATTGAGTCACAAGATGGAGTCAGTATAGTGGACTCAATACCCACATCAACCACTTACTGTCCTAATCCCTTCAGTTTCCTCAACCCTATAGGGTCAGTCCCGAGGATTGAATCTACTCCCTTGAGCTTAGTTCTTTGGGGCAGGAGGATGGTGCTGAGCCAGAGATTTATGTCATGAATATTTTCTTCAAGAAGAGAGATAGGAAGTTCTAGACATGTTGAATACTATCCACTGAAATGAAAATGATTTTACCTTCACAAGCGCAAATTGAAAATGTGGGAGTCATTTCTGAATCAGCTGTTTGCATATATTTAGACTATCAGCTTGTCATAGTAGAGATCAAACTGAACACCAAAACAGAAGAAAAAGCCAAAAATGAAGAGAAAATATCATACACAGTTAAGATAGTTCCAAGCCAACTTACATTTGTAAGTTATTTACGCTGAAAAATGTGAAGTAGATAGAGGAACAGACATAAAGATGGATTACCACTATTTTCTATGGATGTTTAACTAATATAAACCAGTAGCCACAATGATAAGACCACAAACAGTGTAAGAACCTATCTAGACTAGGGAGTGACCTTGTCCTTAGACTCCAGGACCTTCATCTTTTGCTATTTTCATAATCTTCATTGAATATTGAACCCCAAGTCAAGACATGAAGCCTCTTGACTTTGCTGGTTGCTGAATCTGCTTGGTTGATTGGATTCAGATGTCTGGGCCTAAAAATGGATAACAGCTAAGTAACAAGAAGGCATACCTGGTACACGGATGCTTATAAAAAGACAATGACTTGTGATATTTCATCCTGTGTGTAGGTGTGCTGGTATCAGAAGGAAAGCTTCCTTCATAGTGTTCACTATTAGAGAAGCTGTGGAGGAGAGTGACTGAGGACAATTCCATTAGGTTATTTAGGGGATCCAGGGAACAAGAAGACTACTAGTATTTGGTTACTGGTAATACTGAAGGAGACCAACATTGGTGTAGAGAAAGCAGTCATGCTAAGGTGGTAAGGTATAAGTCAGGGGGTGCATTGTACAAAAAGTTGTATGTTACTATGCATGAAAAGATGGGAAGGAGGAGAAGAGGACAAGACACAAAGATGGCAGAGTAGTGATATTGGCCTTGGGCATCCCTCTAGTCATCACCTTTGGAGATGGAGGTATTCAAGGATATCTGAATTGGTTGGGGTTCATGCCTTGATTGTTTTAGAACCCTAACTGGCCTATGTCATTGCAGGAACAAGTGAAAACGGCAACTTTGAGGTCAAATCTGGATTAGGACTGCTTGTCTGAATCACACAGCCAAGCTTATTTCCAGTTCCCAGCCCAGTGGCTGGTAACCATCGAGCCAGAAGCTGTCACTGTCATCTGTGTAAGGGCAGTGATCAAGGAAGCCTCTGATCACAACTCCCACTACCTAACAGCTACACCAATGACCCCATAAAGGTGGCTTCGCTTTTCTCTGACACGTTAGATGGATTGGTACATAGCCTGAAGGAGCAAAGGCTGTTCTGGAAAGCTCTCTCTCCTCAGCTTCCTAGCATCTCTGGCTTCCTCCTGGGTCTCTGCTAACATCTCATCTTTCACAAAAAGCCTTTCCCAGTCCTCCATCTTAGTGCTTTTCCCTATCTTATGCTCTTTGCATATTGTCTCCTCTATTAGGGTGTGAGCTTCTCCAGAACAGGATCAATTTTTTTAACCTTTCTTTGTATCCCTAGCACTTAGTAAGGGGTTAATGAAATGATAGTTTAATTATCTTGCCTTCAGAGGAGCCAGTGAGGAGGCTCATTTTCTGAGGACAATGGGAAACAATTTAAACCTTTCTGGGTGGAGAATCAGATCAGCTTTTGATTTTTGTTGTTGTTTAGTCCTTTTCAGTCATGTCTGACTCTTTGTGAGCCCATTTGGGGTTTTCTTGGCAGAGATTCTAGAGTGGTTTGCCATTTCCTTCTCTAGCTCATTTTACAGATGAGGAAATGGCTTGCTCTGGGACATACAAGTACTAAGTATCTGAAGCTGAATTTGAACTCAGGAGTCTTTCTGACTCCAGACCCACTGCTTTATTCGATGCACCATCTAGCTAAGAGATCAGAACTGGGAGGGAATGTGCCTGACAGTCCATATCCTTCATAGAAAAATAATAACAATAATTTAGAAGTGATAGGGTGGCACAGAGGAAAGACCTTCAGATCTAGTATCAGAAGAGACCTGAGTCCAGGTCCTGGCTCTGCCATTTACAACCCATGTGACCTTGGGCAAATCGCTTTTACCACTCTGGGCTGTTTTCTTAATCTGTAAAATGGGAGCGTTGAACTAGAAGACCGTCAAGCTTCCCTTCAGCTCTAAATCTATGATGCTCCAGAGAATAGCTAGTTCACATTTATATAGTGTGCTAAGGTTTGCAAAATTCATTATATGTGTTATCTGATTTGATTCTCACAACAGTCCCATGAGTCAGGTATTTTTTATTATTGCCTGTTTTACAGGATGAGGAAATAGGCTCAGAGAGGTTCAGGGATTTTCCCAAGGCCCCACAGCTATCAGAATTGGAACCTCAGTTTTCTTGGTTCAGCATTCAGTCCTGTGTTTACTAGGGAATCATGGGTGTTTTGAGGCAGAGTTCCATTTAACATCTGGTTCCCCTCATTCAACGTCTGGTTGCCCACATAGGGCACATTGAAACCACAGCTGCAGTTTCAATGGTGGGCAGGGAAAGAAACCCACACTTCAGTACACAAATGAGTTTTGGCAGTTAGGAGGAATTTTGGGACAAAGAGAAGGCAGTCTTTGAGGAGATGGTAAAGAAAGGCTTGAGATGGGAGCTTCCAGATCATTTGTCAGGGTACTATGCTACAAGTAACCCAGTCAGACTGATGGATTTGCTCAGCCAGTTTGATGAAAGATCAGAATGCCAGCTCAGGAGTTGAGCATGGGACAGAGGACTGGGTGCTGATGAAAATAAAATCAAGGTGAGGAGGTTAGGTTCGGCAGTGAATGGGGCACTGGCCCTGGAGTCAGGAGGACCCGAGTTCAAATCCAGCCTCAGACGCTTGACAAGTCACTTAACCCCAATTGCCCTCCAAAAAGCAAAAAAGAAAAAAGAAAAGAAAACCAAGCCTAGCCCATAGCTGGAAGCTGGCTGGTTAAGAGCCAGCTCCTTAAATTTGGTGTTCTGATACACACCACTCCCTAAATCTTGAACCCCTAGCCATTTATCCTTTTAAGGGAAGCCTACTGGTAGTTAGGAAGGAGAGAGCCTGGGAATCGGAGGACAATGGAGGGCTTAATACAGCCACTAATGAACAACAGAGACCTTAGTTCTCTAGGAATAAACCATATTAGGACCACCCAAGACCACGTTTCCATTGTGGAGGTCTTAGTCAAGGATCCAAGGGTTCAAACAGTACCATCACCTGCTTAATGAGAAAACTGAGCAATGTCCCTCCCTTCTCTAGCACCTATGATTCTGCTGAGTCAGGCACTCCCCATACCAGAACCAAATGAGGGAAGATCTGAAAATGACCAAAATGGGACCTTGGGGTTGGAAAAAACTGCCCAGCATTCTTCCTAGTATAACCAGTCCCTAAACTGAGCCTTTATCTCTTTTAAATTACAATTTACCTCAAGGCTGGGTAAGAGCTTGTTTAAACCATCCATCAATCAATCAATCTACAAGTACTAATTAAGCTCCTACTACTTACTAGGCACAGTCAGAAGAGCTTAAGATACAAGTACAAAAAAGGAGACATTCTCTACACTCAGAGAACTTACAGGCTAATGGGGGAGACAGGTACATATATAAAAACATATAGAATAATATATACTTATGAATACATAATATAAAGTGAATAGATATACATACATACAAAATGGTTAAATATATTTACAAATTTGAGGAAGATAATTACAGTTAGGGAGATCAGAACAGTTCATGCAGAGCATGAAGCTTGAGATGTGTCTCAAAGGAAGAAAGAGAATTTCCGAGGGTTAGGTAAGGAATCAGTTCATTCTAGGGATGTGGGCCAGACAGTGCAAAGGCATCAAGATGGGAGATTATAATGTGTAAGGAATAGAGAGAAGGCCAGTTGATTGGATTGAAGCATGTGGGAGGAAAAGTAATGTCCAGTAAAGCTAGGAAGATAAGCTGAGGCCAGGTTGTGATGTGCTCTAAAAGCTAAAAAGAGGAGTTTTGATTTTATCCTAAAGATATTAAGAAACCACTAGAGTTGACTGAAAGGGCAAGTCATATGCCAGATTTTCAGGTAAGTAAAATTATTTTGGCAACAGTATGTAGAATGACCTAGAGTGGAGGGAGACTTGAGGCAGAGAGACCACATTGAAATAATGTAGAGGAGAGGTGATGAACTAATTGGGTGACCACATGAGGAGAGTCAAGGGATTTGATGAAAGAGCTGCTACAGAAACAAGATTTGGCAACTGTTATGTGTGATAAAGGAAGGTAAGGAATTAAGGATAATACTGATATTATAATCCTGGGGGCCTGGAATAATAGTTGTACCTTCACAGAAATAGTGACATTTTGGAAGATGGATGCATTTTGGAGAGAAAGATAAGAAATTCAGTTTTAGACATGTTGAATTTGAGATGCCTTTGAGCCAGCCATTTTGAAATGTCCAACAGGTAGTTTGGTGATACAGGACTGAAACTTAGGGAAGAACCTGGGACTGCACACACACACACACACACACACACACACACACACACACACACACACACATCTGTGTAAGTATATACACACATGCATATACATGTATATACACATACATATATACATACATAATGTACATATACAGGTATCTGTGAGTGTTTGAATAGAGATGCTAGTTAAATCCATAGGAGTTGAGGTTACCAAGAGACAGCAGATAATGTGAGGAGAGAGAACTGAGGGAGCATTTCTGATGATACTATGCTCTTCCCAGCCCCCACCCCCTCACCCCAACTGAGCCTCAGAGATGTGGACAGAGGCTGACAACAGGCAAAAAGATGAACAAGAGGATAGTGAAGGGACAAGACCTTTAGATCGGAGCACTGAAATGGATGCTTTTCTCTTCATTATGTAGTGTAGCAGCTGACTTTAGGGTTTGGACACACACACACACACACAGTCAAACTATGCTGCCACTATATGTTGATTGTTTGTGCCCCATGACTGCAGAGAACATTAAAGGCAAACGTTCCAGATGTAGGGTGAATGCAATTATTGATTTTCTGTTCTTTTAAAAATATTTTCAACCAGTATTTTACTTTACCCATTAGTCTCAATTCTGAACCCAGCCAAGGGAGGTTTTAACTTGCCTAGCTGCTTAGGGCCCCCTGCTGTGGCAAGTTCTTTCTTGAACCAGGGAGACTCCTGTAAGACTGCCTGACTGGGGGCTTGCACATAGCATCACCTGGCGGGCAATTCAGAAACTGCATTCCCTTGATAACCTGGGGGCACATTGTCAAGGCAGCACAGAAGCTGGTTTGGGATGTTTTGTTTTTTTTTTTAAACACTGCTGTTGGGCTCCAATGATTGCCTGAAGCATCCACAAAGTGGTCGTAAGGAGGGGAGTCTGAGAGGTTTTGCCCAGGAGTCAAATATCTTTAAATACAGAGCCCCCATCTCAAGTAAACAGGAAGAAAAGGGAACGGAAGCACTGTTCACAAATACTCACCTTGATCAGTTAGTTCCATGGCTTGGGTTACTCAAGATACCCACATAATGCACGCCTGTGACAGCTGTGAGGTCAGGTCTGGTCCAGGGCCATTCTCTTACCAGAATCATGACCACAGAAAGGGTGTTTACAGGTTGATCACCCCTACTCTTGGGAGTACTGGGCATTTGTAAATCAAGGATCTGGAAGCATGAGACAAGCTCTCAGCCACTGACATTTCTAGTGCCTTTCTAAACTTGTTCCCTGAAGTCTTCCTCCCAACTTTTAAATTTTGGCCCTCTGACTCAGTTCCTGACTCCTTGCCTAGCCTTCCAGATGAATTCCATTTATGAATTCTTCTCTTTTGGTCTCCCACCAACTTTCTGTTTAATCTTTAATCCCTTGGATTAAACAGTCTGTAGAACACTCTTTTTCCCAAGAGGCCTAGTAATTGCTGTTTATCTCTGGCATTTGTGCCTCAAACCACCTCCCACCCCAGGTGACAGGCACTAGGGAGGAATCAACATCAGATATCTGTTGCACCTACAGGCAAGATGCTTAACCTCTCTGGGCCTCAATTTCTTCATCTGTAAAATGGGGAGGGGATGATCACTAGATGACCTCTAAGGGTCCCTTCTAGCTTTAAGTCTATGATTCCTAAATTACCTTTCCTCCTTCTTCTGACATACTAATTGGATTCCTGACTCTAGAATTCATAAAATGTAATCATACTTCTTGAGATTAAGGGTTGTATATGTATCCCCAATGCCTGGTACAGTACCTACCATATACCACTGTTGTGGTTCAGTCATTTCAGCTTTGTTCAACTCTTTATGACCCCATTTGGGATTTTCTTGGCAAAGATACTGGAGTGAGTTGCCATTTCCTTTTCCAGATCATTTTATAGATGAGGAAATGGATTCAAACTAGGTTTAGTGACTTGCCCAAGGTCACACAGCTAGGATCTAAGGCTGAATTTGAACTCAGGTCTTCCTGACTGCAGGCCCAGCACTCTATCCACTACACCATCTACCTGCCACATATTGTAGTGGGTGCTTAATAAATGCTTATTAATTGATCTGACCCCTCTTTTTCAGTAACAGGTGCTGCTTCTTGGGGGCAGAATCTGTTTTGTTTTTGCCTTTGCACACTCAGCACCTAGTTGGGTAGCTTTCACACAACAGGCACTTAATTAGTATTGAATTAAATTGAATTTCCTTTCTTTCCTCTGCCAAACCCCAGCCTGTCCCCTTCTCCCCATTCCAGACCAAAAGGGTACCTTTGGAGGAGAGGATGGTGAGCCTTACAAAGGAAAGAAGACTATACAAATTCAGAAACATGAAAGCTAGTTAAAGTAATCAGAAACACACATAAACGTCAGCCTCAGAGTGGCACTTAAACTTTGGACATTTTATCAAGCGACCAGTCTCTGGACCTAACATTAGTCATTAATCTCACTAGTCTTAAAGCATCTGGATCCCATGTAGACCTCAAAGAAAATGGTGAATTTGGCCTAAAAGTACTCTCCACCAACTTGGGATTCGACTGCCTAGGTGAATGGGAACAGATCGTTGGTCTAATTGACAAGGCCAAGTTCTCTCTTAGCCAATCAAGAAGCTCCACTATCACAGGTAGTACTTTGATGCTTCAACTGTTCAGGTTTAGCTAACTAGTATCTTAGCTACTTTCAAAAGAGGAGAGAGATTTACAAAAGAACATATCACTCAAATTTTCTCGATTATCTCAGAAAAAGAATTGTTTCTCCATATGTATTTCAGAACAACACAAGGACAAAGCAGTCCCTCACAAATTATGAGAACTGTAAGGAAGGTGAGTCAACAGGTCACCCAAATTAAAAGAAGCATGTTCCTCTTTTTCTCTCTTGCCCCAGAGTTCTCCAGGGACCTTTACCCCAACATTATTCTTACTGTATCCCAGGATCAAGGGAAATAATGGCTAATTTGCCTCCACCCCACCACTTCTGCCACCTTCAGTGTCTTCCACTTGCCACCTCCCATCCCAACTCCTCCTGAGAATCATTGTCTGCACTACTGAAGTATAGATGCAACCCTCTGGGGGATAGCTACTTGTCCTTCCAGCATGAATGAACTGTAGATTCTCAGATTTTGAAGAGACTTTAAAATCATCTACTTACATTAATACCCAAATTGTGACGGAAAGGATAGTAGTGCCCTCACCAGAAGTAGGAAAAATTGGAGGTGTAGGGGGAAAGACAATGAATTTCACCTCGGAAATGTTCAGTTTGAGATGCCTACTGAACAACCAGAGTGATATTCAACAAGCAACTGATGATGAATGACTGGAATTCAAGAGAGAGGTTTAGGGTTGGATATATTGATTTAGGAGTCATCAGCATAGACATGATTCTAGAACTGATGACAGCTGATGAGAACTCCAAGAAAGAGTGTGGAGGAAAAAAGAGAAGAGGACCCAGGGCAGAGTGCCAGAGAATACCTCACGGTAAAACAGCAAGAGAGGGATGGATATTGAGCCAAGAAATTGAAGACTGGTCAGACAGGTAGGAGGAGAACATGGAGAGAACAATCATAGAAACCAAAAAAAAAAGGAGAAAGTGTCCAGAAAGAGGGGATGGGGCATGAGGGTGGATCAACAGTAAGAACTGAGAAAAGACCATTGGATTTAGCAGTTAAGGGATTATTAGTTTATTTTAGAGAATGTCAGGTTTTCAAGGTTGGACGACAGATTACAAGGGATTGAGAAGTGGTTGGGTGGTAAGGAAGTAGAGACAGGGAAACAGAGAATTCATTCTAGGAGTTTGGTAGTGAGAGGGACAAGAGACATAGGATGATAGCTTGAAGAGAGATGGCAAGAACAAAGAAGAGGGTTGTTTTTTTTTAGGATGGAGTAAATATGAGAATGACTGTAGACAGTGGAGAAGGAACTAGTGCAGAGGGAGAAATTGAAAAGATAGGGAAATTCCCTTGAGAAAGAGGATGATGGCCAATGGAGACTAGAACACCTAGAAAGAATGAGAAAATATTGTACCTAGGGCACAGAGATTAGAGAGGTTGGCCTGGGCAAGGAGGAGGGCTTCTTTTTCTTCAGAGACATGCATAAAGGAGGAACGGATAGGTGAAGATGTAGAGGGGTTTCCAGGTATAGGATAAGGGAGAAGAGGGAGCTCATAACAGATGGCCTCCATTTTCCCAGTAAAACAAGAGGTGAGACTATCTGTTGAGACAGAAGTATAGAATAAATGGTGGGGGGAGAGGCTAAGGAGAAAAGAGAAATATAGCATGTGTTCCACATGACTATAATTCCATATTATCCAGATTTAGTCTGGATGTTTGGGGTAATCCGTTATGCAAATTTGCCCTAAGTTCCCATCCAGGGCATTCTCTATCAATAAACCTGGAATCAAACAGGGACCAGAAAGTAACAAAAATAGCAAGAGAAAATGTCCCTATCTCCCTCAGATTCCCACTGACAATCAAGTCAACAAGTATTTATTAAGCATCTATTGTGTATCAGGCACTGCACTACTGCCTGTGGGGAAGGACACTTTCCCTGGATGACTCATATGCTCAGCGTTGGGACACAGTTCTCTCTCCAACAGGCTTTTTTGCCTTATTGCTGTTTCTACCCTGCCTCCAGAACTGCTTGCTGTTCCTTTGTCAAACTGCTCTTGTTATCTGCTGCTGGGTTTCTTCTTCTCTGCTGAGTGGCTACCATCTCTATATGTCTTTTTAATTAAAAAAAATTTTTTTATTTTTTAAACTTTGTTTTACTAAAAATATTTTATAGATTGGATGTCCCTTTGACTTTGGCTTCTTTAAAGAAACTGGACTTCTTCAAAGTTACTGAAAATTTTTTAAAATAACTTTTGTGACTCTCCTCCCTTAGTGTGTCCAGGGCTAACACACATCTTTGGCTATTAAGTTAGTTAAGTCTCACCTCACCCCCCCCCCCCCCTTAAAAACTTCTGGTTTTTCTAGCCTAGTCTTTGTCCAACAGGTTGTCTATTCCTTAGCGGTGGTCTTATCTACCTGCCTGGCATCTCTTCCCCGTCCTGCACCTTCTCTGGAAATTTTCCTTCCCCTTAACCCCACCCCCAATAAACTGGAAACATCTATACTTGGAACAATCCAGGCTTAGACACTCCCAGTTTTCTGGCTAATTGGTATTTCCCTGTCCACGACCCCAAAAGTGGGAACCCATTCAGAGTTTTCTGAGTAGCTCTGACAGAATCCTTCCTGACACTCAGCTGATCTAGGAGCTGCTCTGACTCCAGACAGGAGTTAGTGACATGCCCAAAAGCGTTGACCTAGTAGTCTTCGACCATAGTGAACTGTCCAGCGCTGCCTGAAGATCACTGTGCCTGAGGGCACATGTCTGAGTCGCCCTGACCTGCTCTGAAAGTTAGCGACTACTACATAGCGTGAGGGAAAACATGCTCACGTGGTTGTAAGGTCTTCGTGTGGTCCTGACCCCTGCGCAAAAGGTGGGCGGTGGGTCACTGATCAGCTGCCCTAATTATCCTTCCTTTATTGTCCTCGCCTCCTGCTCCCCTGAAAGTCTCTAGTTAAGCAAACCTCCTGTCCTTCTCTTTGGGGCCTTCACTTAAAACACATTAAAAAAAGTTAAGGACCTAAAGCTCTCAACACTGACTTCCTCATCTAATTCTATTGCAAAAGCCCTTTTAGTTCCAGAAAGAGATTCTGACAGGAACACAGCCACATGAAGCTAGTCTTCAATCAAGATTCTTTTTTCCTCAGTTGCGTTTATCCCTCGACATTGAGCTGCCATCATTTCCCTGGCAGCTAACAGCACTGCCACAAAAACCACGCCGAAGCTTTTATAGACCTCCAAAGTGGTAATTAGCCACAGCGGAAGGGGTGCACTGGAGCCTGGTCGTCTTTGCTCTATGTTCTCGTAGCTATGTCGACATCCCCGTCACCCGGCTTGGAAGGGTAGAAACAGCCCCCGAGGGAGTGAGATGAAGAGCGAGCCAAAGAAGAATGAGGGTTTTGCTGCGCACAAATGAGTTTACATCGGAGTAATCAGCGATATGCCGTGACTTGCTTCTGAACTTCAGCGGCTTAGGAGCAGACCAGGCGGTTAGTGGGGGAGCGGAAGACTGCAAGCTGGGAATGGCCGAAGGACCAGCGGGAGGAGGAGGTCACGGCCCTCGCTCGCCAAGAAGCAGAGTGGATTATGGTTCAAGGGCGGATTAGATTAGAAAAGACCGACGCTTAAATTTTCAGCGAATGCGTCTCCGCCTCCCAGCGCCATACACGTCCCTCCGTCCCAGCCATTTAGCGGCCTTCCCCTCCGCTGTCCCGACAATGGAACAATCCTAGGAGGCGGGGCCTTGAGGATCCGCCCTTTCCCGATTGGCGGAAAGTGGACGTACCATAGCGTGAGACAACGGCAGTAGGGCGAGCGGGGTGACGTTGGCCGGGCTCCCGGGCAGGTGGAGGCGGTGCGAGCTGCGGCGACCCCGCGTAGTCTGTCTCCCAGCCTCGCCCCCATCCCCTATCCCGAGGCCCCGCGGCTTTCCGCGTGCGCGCGCGCGTGCGCGGTACCTAACCTATCCCAACCCTGCCCACGGCTCGCGCTTCCCGAAGCTGCTTCCTCCTCCCGGAGTTCTCCCCGCTCCCCCGTCCCGGGACCGTCGGAATGCAGTGGACGAAGAGCTCGCGTGCCCTGCGAGTGGCCGTAGTGCTGGCCGTGGTAGCGGTGCTGGTGCAGGGCATCCGCATCTGGCTGGACTCCAAGCGCTTCGTCTTCCAGCGCGAGGAGATCGCGCAGCTGGCGCGCCAGTACGCGGGTGAGCACGGGCGGGGGCGCGAGGCGGGGCGCCCCGGAGAGGGCACCTAGCGCCTAGGTTGGGACGGGGGCGGGGTACCAGCACAGGGGCCCTCTCCCTGGGGCACTCCTCTGTCCTCTTGAGACTTCCCCCTTTCAGGACAGCGAGTGTTACCGTGGGAATCAGGGAGAGGAGCGGCAGCCCCCGGCGGCACCAGGGGAGGGAGCCACGTGTGTCCAAAGCGGGCCAGGGGTTTCTGTCCCATCCCCCACCCCTGAGGTGCGTCGTTTCGGGGGAGGACTCGGTGACCCACTGCCTCCCTTGTGTCGGTGCTCGTGGGGGAGGGCGGGAGTCAGCATCTTAGTAGGTCTGAGGACTCAGGGACCCAAAGGACCGTTTAGTCCTTACTCCTCATTTTACAGCCCCAGGAAACTGAGGTCTAGAGAGAGCCAGAGGTTTGCCCAAGGTCACACAGGTAGGCAGGAACCAGTCGGGTACCAGAAGCCCTTCTTCCTTCTCCAATAGCCCTGTGACACAGGTAGTAGACATGGAGGAGGGAAGACCTGAGTGTGAATCGTGCTCTGTGACCCAGGGCTATTCGCCCAACTTCTTTGTAAAATGAGGAAGTTGGGATCTCTGGTCTCTTGGTGACTTTCCCACTCTAAATCTAGGATCTTATGGTATCATTGACTCCCAACTCAGTGTGGTGTTTTACTGTACTGTGTCGGACAAAGACGACCCTTGCCCACATAAAATAAGCAGAGATATCTCCAAGTAAAGACAGGAAGGATTTATTATACAATCTGGAGAAGCACTCTGGTAGGAGAGGTTGAAATACAGAAGGCAAAAAGCTGGTTTATATACCCTAAATTTCCCCCAGCCCTCCCCCTTTATCCTGTCCCTTTTGCATTAATTAGGAACTGAGCTCACAATCTAAAAATCTGCTGGCATTTCAGGTAAAATGTCATTAATGTCAGAAAGCAGAAGGCACAGGTCTGGATAATACAGAAACAGACAATATCATAATGATGAGGTTCAGGCTCTGGGACCCTCCTTGAGCTCTCCTTGATCTTCCGCACCAAAGGCATTTGCCTGAGATCTTGGGCCTTAAGTTGTGGCTCTGCCCAAGTCTTTAGCCCTCCTTTGTTCCAACAATTTCCCACTCTTGAACTGGCCTGGCCCACCATTGTCTGTGGTCTCCAGGTAGCCTCCAGCAACTTCCCACCCTTAATCACTCATTACTGGAGTCTGACCTCATCAGACTCCTCCTGAAGACCCTCCCCAAACTCCTCCTCTAGACCACTGCTAGATTTCTCCCCCAACCTTTCTGTATATAGGATCCCATCTTCCCTCCATGTGGTGTGAGAGCACCATAGGATGACCTAGCACAGACTTACTCTGTCCTGCTTGCTCAGTGCAAGCATCACAGATACCTAGGCTCCTTAAGAGTCTACCCCATATAGCGAATTTTCAATAAACTTTACTTCTCTTTGGCTGAGAGAAGACTTGAGTCGAATTCATTCGGCAGGACCCAGCGTGTTCATATTTTGGGGTCTCGAGCACCCCTAACCCACTTTCTGGGTAACCTCTTCAATAACAGATAAATGTCATCTATGTTAATAGAGTCAAAATACAGACATGTCAGCAGCTGAAAAACATCCACTTTGTCAATGCAAATATGAAAGCAGACAGTATCTCATGAATAATGGGGATGTTGGGGACGCTGGGTCATGGTGACCCTCCTTCTTGCAATAGGAAGGTAGAAGATACCATATAAGTCATGGGGATTTTGGAACATGGTGACCAGTCTGTACAGCAATCTTTTCAAATTTGCATTTGTACAGGTCAAGAGGCAACTAAGTCTGTAGCCAAGTTCCAAAAGCATGTGCTTTCCCTTCCTACATATTAGCTAACCTCAGCAAAAACCTTAACTCATGACCAGGGAAGTAGGGCAAGAGTCTCAGACTGCTAGACCTTTGGAATTTTACTAAAATTCTGTTCAGATTTCTAAGATGTTACCTGAGAAGTTTTCACTTTTATTCCATTCAGTACTAATCAACCAATAAACATTTATTTATCACTTACAGTGTACTGGAGTTACCACTAGTGAGGGATGCTTGTATGTCACCCAAGTGCCTGTGTGTGGGAAGAAACAGTTGACATCCATGATGCACAGGGTGGTCAGGTGTTGGGAATGTGGGATCCATGATGCCCATGAAAAGGTGGAGGCCCTCCTGTGTGCCAGTCACTGTGCTAAGCTATTTATAAATTTTATCTTATTTTATCCTCACAACAGCCTGGGGAGATAGGTGCATTTTACAAATGGGGAAACCGAGGCAGGCAGCAGCAAAGTGACTTGCCTAGGGTCATACTGCTGTTAAGTAACGAAGGCAGAATTTGATTTTCCTCATCCTGTATAGGATCTTCCTGACCCCAGTACACACTCTATCCACTTCACCACAGCCGTTAGGATTATATTAAGGATCCGGTAAGAAGGGATTCTCAACCTGGGGACATGAACTTATTATTTCTGTTTTTTACACTTTAATAACTGAATTTGACTATAATTGGCCTTCTTTATAACCTTCCTTAATTTTTGTGCATTTAAAAATATTTTGAGAATTCTGTAGATTTCATCATATTGCCAAAGGGGTGCATGGGGTGCATTGTAAAATAAAGGTAAAGAACCCCTGATATAGAGCCAGAGGTCTTAGAAACCCCTCCCAGTTCTGTTACCTGTATGACTGTAGCTAAGTCCATTCAAATCCCTGGACCTCATTTCCACATTTGTACAATGAAGAGTTTGTTCTAAATGGACTCTAGGTCCCTTTCAGCACAAAATACTTTGATCTGCTATGGTTCTTGACCACCCTCACCATCTCTATACACAGTGCTCTAAGGGGCACAGATTCCTTTCCCCAAAGTAACTGAAGTTTGGAAGGACAGATACCTGGTCTTGACATTTGTAAAATAAGGGAATTGAATTAGAGCATTTCTGTGGTCCTTTTCAGTTCCAAATCTTGGTTTATTCCATTACGTAGACCTTGGGTTGGGAAGAGGTCTTGACCTTCCAGGGGTTGTGTGTGTGCCAGAAGAAAAAGGGTATTTGGAGTTGGATGTAGAGGGTGGTCAGGGTCTATTCCTGTCTTCCACATCCCGTCTACCCATCAGGGCAAATGTAGATTCTGGGCCAGAGGTTCTGAGTCTGATGTTTGGGAGGGTGGGACTAGTCAGACTCCTGATCCCCCTACTTATACACCACACCAGGCCTTGACCATGAGCTGGCTTTCTCTCGCCTCATCGTGGAGCTCCGGCGGCTGCACCCAGGCCACATCCTGGCAGATGAGGACCTGCAGTGGGTGTTTGTGAACGCTGGCGGGTGGATGGGCTCCATGTGCCTCTTGCATGCTTCACTCTCCGAGTACGTGCTGCTCTTCGGCACAGCCATCGACACTGGGGGCCACTCTGGTCAGTTCGGACCTTGGTTAGGGGAGGAGGGGGCTGGACACAGTGGGTAGGGGAGGGAGGCCATTAGTAGTCGCTGCCGTGGTGAACCGGGGAGGGGAGAGGAATAGTGGACCCTGCCCTTTTTCTGCCCAAATGCATTATTTCCAGGGGGGACCTATGTTACCCCATTTCCTTCCTTCAGCCATCTCCCCCCTTCTCAGTGTTAAGGTGTCTGCCCCAAGCATGGACAGCATTAGACGCACAGCCAGCTGATCTTCCTCTTCTCTCCCTTCAGGACGATACTGGGCTGAAATCTCAGACACAGTAATCTCTGGAACTTTCCGCCAGTGGAGGGAAGGGACAACCAAGAGTGAAGTTTACTACCCAGGTGTGTGAGGGCTGGAGGGATCAGCATTGATTGCTGGAGGAGAAGGCAATCTGCATTGGGTTGGTGATAGGTATGGTTTGGAGATAATTAAGATGAAAAGGCTTGAGAGGTTAGGAGGAGAATGTTGGTGGGTAAGGGAAGTGATTCTTTCTGATTTCAGGGGAGCACTATCCTGCCCCCTTCCACCTTTCTGTCTTCCCTCTCCCCTTCACTTTTCTGTCTTCTTCACCTCTAGGAGACACCATTATTCACGGGCCTGGGGAGGCCACAGCAGTACAGTGGGGGGCTGGCACATGGATGGTGGAGTATGGCCGGGGCTTCATCCCTTCCACCTTGGGCTTTGCACTGGCCGACACATTCTTCAGCACCCAGGACTTCCTCACACTGTTCTACACTCTCCGAGTCTATGCGAGGGCACTGTGTCTGGAGCTTACCACCTACCTCTCCAGCCAGGGACATTGACATTCCCTTCCGTGCCCAGAACTGATGAAGATAGCCTGAGTCTGTGTGAGATTGAGATGGTCAGACTCTCATGAACACAGAGACAGGCCAAACGCTCAGCGGTTTTATATTCGGGCACACACTTAAACACAGCGATACAGAGACGGTATAGGGAGTTTGGGTCTGCAATGACCCTAAATCTACTCCCTGGGCAGTAGTTTGGAGGAGTAGTGGAGGCGTTGTTCCTGAGTGTGCCCTAGCCCCCAGTTTGAAACTGTGATACCTCCCATACTCACCCTCACCAGACGCCTTATATGTCTAGCTCCCTGTCCTGGCTATGCAAAGGGGACCAGTGGCCCCAGTATCTCCTTTCTCCCTTCCCCAGTATCTCCTCTCCTCCTGCCTTCCAGGTAGGTGCTGCCAATCATATGACTTTCCTACTC
This sequence comes from Pseudochirops cupreus, assembly GCA_028627135.1. Lineage (NCBI taxonomy): Eukaryota > Metazoa > Chordata > Mammalia > Diprotodontia > Pseudocheiridae > Pseudochirops > Pseudochirops cupreus. The sequence goes on from CM053583.1 coordinate 295,670,426, forward strand.
TTCCATTATGGACCCCCCCCCCCAAACTCTTTCACCTTTCTTTTCAGAGCCCTTCATAGGGTGGGACCCCAAAGTGCTAATCAGCAAGAAGTTGATCTGTCTCCCAGGCTATGTGACTGAGTGGGTAGAAGCCAGAGTAAGGCAGAGAAGGGGCTGAGCCTTTTTATCAAAGGGAGTACCTAGGCCCCATTCTGATTGAATGTTCTACATGGTGATCATCACCTCCAGGGCTCCGTGTTACAATTATATCAATCAGCATGTCTCTCCTGGGTGCACCCCATGTTTGTGCCCAGCCCACCATGGAGACAGAAAGGAGCTCACAGACAGGTTAAGAACAACCCACCAAGACAACCAAGAACTGATTGTTGGCTTCAGAGTCCTGACTACAGGATGAATAGAAGTTCAAAGAACCCTAGAACTCCAAGGGACCTTGAAAATTCAGCTCATCTAACCTTTCTTTGTGGGGAGACCAAAGCTAGACTGGTGACTTGTCCATTTTATTATATATACCAAACTCTGTAATTACACTTCAGGTCATGTGGTTCAGGATCAAAGCAGCATTGTGGACCTGGAAAATCAGGGCGGGGCTTGTGGAGCATATGGGACATAGAGAAGGCAGGAGGAATTCCAGCCACCTCCCTACCCCTCCATCTTCCCTCCACAAAGAAAAGATAGTTGCAGAGAATCTGGTGTCCTTTGTCCCTTTGTAGATGTAATTCACAGATGGGAAATGAAATGGCAAAATCCAGTCAGATAATATTAATGCCAAACATTTTATCTAGTGCTTAAAGACTTGCAAAATGCTTTCCTCAGTATTGTTGTCAGGTAGGTAGCACAAGTACAAGGTGTCCCAAAAGTCTTGGTGTGGCTTTAAGCTATTGTAATTTTAAAGCTCATGAAGATTTTTGGGACCGCTCTTACTGTCTCCATTTTTCAGATGAAACGGGTTCAGACATGAAATGACTTTATTTTTAGGCACCTAGCTAGTAAGTATCCACCACTTTAATGAGAACCCAATCCAGGTCTTCTGACTAAGAGTCTGGTGCTGTGTTTGAATCCTCCCATTGAGCAACAAGGCTTCTCTGGCTCTCCCCATCCAATTTCTTAGGACAGTTGGGCTTCCCTCTCTGATCATTAGGAAATATGGAATCCTAGAGTTTCTCTCCCTTTGGACCTGGTCTCCCTAGGCCACCATCTGAGGAAGGTGGAGTGCAGTCTTTCCTCGAAGATTCCTAGGGATTCAAAGATCCTTGGCTTCAGCTGTTATCTGAAGGAAGGTGATATCAGAGGCCCCCAGACCCTTCCTACTACCCTTAACAAAGCAGCTTCTCCCCAGAATCCCTCTGTGTTGCTGTCCGTCTCTGTCTCAATCAATAAATGTTTCTTGAATATCTCTCTTGTCTCTTTCTCTTAGGGAAAGCATCATGGTGGCCTGGAATAGCAATGAATTGACAGCCCTGAGACCTCTAGTCCTTCTGCCTTCAGGCCCTTGGCCTGACTTTAGCCCAGTCATTTCAGCTCTAATGGTTTCAACTGTTGTTGGGCCTTCATTTTTGAAGAAGACCAATGACATCACAAGGGTGATATGTCTTGACTTGCATGTGAATTAGACTTGTGAGGCAGAGGTGCTTAACGCTGTTAGGCTCACTGTCTTCCAGAATCATGGAAGTCCAGTGGCTAGACAAATTTCAGGGTGACTGCTAGTGGTCTGCCATGCAGTGAAAGACCCTGACCTTTCTAAATTTACAGTACAAGGTCATTACCTAAACTTAAGTTTTTCTGAGCCAATGCTTATTCTGTGACTAAGGGCTAGGCAAGATTTGAGATAAAAGATAGTCTGACCATCACATAAATATTAGTCTGGGATGGGAAGACTAAAGTATCTTGCCAGAATAGAAAGTAACGGCTATTTGCACTCATTCTAAGCCATCAAAATTTAATCAGTGAACTATAGAGACTTGGTTTTGACTGTGACTTAACTCTTTCTGACCCTATTTGAGCTTTTCTTCTCAAAGATACTGAAGTAATTTGCCACTTCTTTCTCCAACTTGCCCAGGGTCATACAACTCAAGTGTCTGAGGCTGGATTTGAATTCAGGAAGATAAGTCTTCCTTAACTCCAGGTTCAGCATTCTGTCCACTGACCCACCTAGCTGTCCCTGTGGAGGCTTGGGCTGGGGGTTATTGGCCATTCAACAAAAGCCAGAGTGATTTGAGTTTAAAGGTGTCATCTGGTAGTTCCATTTGAAATACAATGAGTTGGTCCACAGAAAATACACTGAAGCAGCATAGGACAAAAAGTTAATATTCCCAGCTTTCAGAAGACAAATCTAGCCCTCGAAGCCCATAGTATGTTAGAAAATATAAGCAACCAAAAAAATTATATTTTTGTAGAGCACCACCATATGGTGGTGTATATGGTGGAGAGAGGGACCACATGTTGAGGGGCTGTAGTTGTGTGTTTTGCCTTCCTGGCAGAACAAATATCTCTAGCCTCTTCTTAAAGAGACACTCATTCCTACTAGGGACTTTTTTCAGAGCTACTTCCAGGGGTCTACAAGCGCTCAGTTCTTCCTGGGTGGCATGATCCAAGCAGAGGTGTGGTTACTGCCCTCAATGCTGCCTAAGATTTCCTCCAATCCTGAAGTGCTTTCGAGTTCTCTTTTTCCCTCCAGTCCTTTTTTCATCCCACCAGAGATGCCTAATTGTACTCAAAGTGGACAAAGCCTTGATGGGGTTTCCAGCTGTGACCTGTAGTGACAAAATCTAGCCATGAGGTGGCAGTTGTGCACCTCTAAGAGGCCAGAGGCCCAGGCCTTTTTTCCCACTGCCCATGTTGGTTACCCTGTTCACATTTCCCATTAACCATCTCTATGCGGTTCTCCTGACAAGCATTCATCTTCTGCGTGAATACTTTCACCTTACTACCACATACCATTTGCAGGCAACTTGGGGTAGGGGGTAGCACTAATAAGCAGAAATCTGAGTCCCTGCAACTGTTATTAGACTGAAATGTATTTGTGCTTCCACAAGACAGCTTTAAATTATTGAAGACAGGTGTCGTGCCCCACTCTTATTCCTATCGATAGTCCCACTGGTCTCCCAGTTTAACATTCCCACTCCTTTACCAAAAATATCCTTTGGGCATAATTGAATTTGTCTTTGTTGACTTTAACACAGTGAGAAGAATAGTGAATTTAGTAGTCCTAGAACCCTGTATTCAAATTCCACCTATGTCATTTACTGTGTGACCCAGGAGCACATCATTTTTCCTCTGAGTCTGTTTTCTAATTTGTACAATTAGAGGGTTGGACTAGATAATCCGCTCCGATACTTTTTAAATTTATTTTTATTTTAAGTAATATTTTATTTTTCCCAATTACATGTAAAAAATAATTTTAATATTCATTGTGGTTTTTTAAAGTTTCAAGTTCCATATTCCATCCCTTCGCCCTCCCTCTGCCCCGACAGTAAGCCATCTGATATAGGTTATACATGTACATAGATGTACAATCATGTAAAACATTTCCATATTGGTCATTTTGTGGAAGAAAGGAAAGAATGAAAGAAAGAAGGAAGGAAGAAAGAAAAAAGTATGCTTTACTCAGACTCTAGTTCTTTCTCTAGTGGTAAATAACATTTTTCATCATGTGTCCTTTGGAATTATCTTGGATCATTGTATTCCTGAGAAGAGCTAAGTCTTCACAGTTGATCATCACACAATGTTGCTGTTACTGTGTACAATGTTCTGGTTCTGCTCACTTCATTCTGTATCAGTTCATGTAAGCCTTTCCAGGTTTTTCTGAAATCATTCTGCTCATCATTTCTTATAGCATAATAATATTCTATTATAATCATATACCACTGCTTGTTCAACCATTCCCCAATTGATGGACATCCCCTCAATTTCCAATTTTTTGCCACCACAAAAAGAGGAGCTATAAATATTTGTGTGCAAATAGGTCCTTTCCTCTTTTTTTTCTTTTACTCTTTTTGCGATACAGACCTAGTGGAAGCTTTGCTGGATCAAAGGGTATGCACAGTTTGATAGCCTTTTGGGCATAATTCCGAATTGCTCTCCAAAATGGTTAGATCAGTTCACAACTCCAACGCTCCAACTTTAAAATCATATGCTAGCTCCCCATACTGGGATACAAAAAGATCCATTGAAGAGAGAGGGACTAGGACAGTGGTTCTCAACCTTGCTAATGCTGTGACCCTTTAATACAGTTCCTCATGTTATGGTGACCCCCCAACCATAAAATTATTTTCGTTGCTACTTCATAACTATAATTTTGCTACTGTTATGAATCGTAATGTAAATATCTGATATGCGGGATGTATTTTCATTGTTACAAATTGAACATAACCCACAGGCTGAGAACCACAGGACTAGGAGAACTGTTGCTGAGCTGATGGGGAAAATGGAGGTAGGCAGGGACAAAGTGCAGTCGCTATTGAGGAGGAAAGGAGTTAGGAGAGCTGAACTCTCTGAAGATCAGAGTTCCCATGTGAGCCTTCCCCCAATCAAAGACCTGTCTGCTCAGAGGGAGTACCTTCATGAGAAGGTGACATCCATTCTCCCCATCTCATTGGATCCCCCCAGTTACTGGAAAATGATGCATACATCCTAGAATCTTCTGAGGTGCCTCCTAACATCACTATTAGGAGGGTAGAGGGAAGTTGCAGAGGAGCTGGGTATAGGGGAGCCTGGTAACCAGGGATTCTTCCTTTCTTAACCCTTACAACCTGAGGGACTGGAGAGTCTTATAATAAATAGCTGGCACTTTTCTAGCACTTTAAGGTTTTGCAGAGTGCTTTACAAATATCTCATTTTATCTTTGCAATAGCCCTGGCAAGTAGGTTATTATTATTATCATTCCCATTTTACAGATGAGGAAACTGAAATTCAAAGATGAAAATCACCTGCCCAATGTAACACTGCTATAAATGGCAGAATTGAGACTTTGAGCAATCAACACACAAGTCTTAAGTACTTATTTTGGGCCAGGCACTATGCACTGGGGATACAAAGAAATGTAAAAACAGTCCCTGTCCTCAGTTGGTGTTAGTTTAGGTGACTTGCCCAAGATCATACAGATAGTAAGTTTCAAGTGTCTTATGTCAAATTTGAACTCAGGTCCTCTTCACTCCGGGGCTGGTGCTTCTATCCATTGCCCCCACCTACCTGCCCTGGAGTTTACATTTTAATGGGTCTTTTGACTTCAAAATCTAGTATTCTTTCCATTACACCACATCCACCAAAGACTTGATCCCTGCCCAGGCAGGTGGGACTTAAGGCAACAATCTGAAAACATACCAGGCAATGCTGAAAGATGCAGTAAAGTGCTGTCAGATTAAGTGGAGGATCACTGGGTTAGAAAATTCAGAAAAGGCTTTGGGGAGGAGGAGAGGACTTTGGCAAAGATGACCTTTTTTGGATTTCTATCCAAATTTTCTAGCTGAATTGCTTGGCTCATAATAGTTGTTTAATAAATGTTTGCTGATTGAATTGTGAGTAGGATTTAAATAGCAAAAATGGCGGGGGGGGGGGGGGGGCAGGGTAGAGGAAACAATGAGCAAAGCCTTGGAAGTAAGAATGAGCTTGGTGTTCATTTGAGTATCTGAAAGCCTATATCAGAGGTTGGGGTACAATAGGAAAAGGGCCTGGAAAGGTAGGTTGAGGTCCATGTCAGAGGGCCTTGAGTGCCAGGTTGAGCTATTTGGCATTTATCTTGTAGTCAGTAGAGAGACCAGTTCTTGAGCAGGAAAGAGACACAAATTAGAATTGTAGATTATTAGAACTGTTAGGTAACTTTGAAATCATTTAGTCTAAATAACTGATGTGAGATCCAGAGAAGTTAACCAGTTTGCCCAATATCACACAGCTAGCTAGTTGGTAACAAAGCCAGTACTAGAACCCAGGTCTCCTGACTCTTTGGGTAGCTAGGTGGCACAGAGAATAGAATACTGGAAGTGAAATCAAGAAGACTTTTCTTCCTGAGTTCAGATCTGTCCTCAGACACTGGCTCTGTGACCCCTGTGGCAAGTCACTTAACCCGGTTTACCTCCATTTCCTCATTTGCAAAATGAGCTGGAGACGGAAATAGCAAACTATTCTAATATCTTTGCCAAGAAAATCTCAAATGGGGTCACAAAGAGTAGGACATAACTAAAATGACTGAACGACTCCTGACAAGTTTTCCTTTCATGACTAAAGTGTGATTTTAGGAAGGTCAATCTGAATGTATAGGATGAAGACCAGTTCAGAGGCTGCATTGCAGTAATCCAGGGTAGACATAATGGTGGCTTAAATTTAATGTTGATTCTGGAAAAGAACAGAGAGATGAAAAATATTTGAGGATAGACCCTACAGAACTTGGTGGGCAGGAGAAGAATGCATTAACACAGACATATTGTGAGTGAGTAAATGCCTGTTGACTATGGCACATCACAAATTTAGAGCCTTGGTGATTGGGAGAATGATGGTACCATGAACAAAATTTTTATGTCTGGAGGAAGGGCAGGCCTTCAAGGTAGATGTTGGGCTCTATTCCATTGAGGTTGGGCTGTTGGGTAGATAATAACCCATGAAGGTGAGGACTGAAGCTATGGGAGCAGGTGAGCTTTCAACATCTCTCCATATCAGTGAGTGAGTCAGAATGTTAAATGATGTCTTGTCTAGACACTGAATTTAGTAGACTAGCCAGTCCTGGGGGGTGAACTAGATTACCTCTAAGGTTCCTTTCAGTTCAGACATGTTATAGTTTGTGTTCCAAAGACCCTCCCACCTCTGAATTCTCCCATCCTATCACTTGAGAGACATAGTGGACTTTGAGTTCAGGAAGACCTATGTTCAGATCCTGATTCAGACACTTCCTGGCTGTGTAACCCTGAGCAAGACACTTAACTTCAATGTGCCTTGATTTCTCCATCTCTAAAATGTGGAAGTTGGATTCTAAGGTCATTTCCAGCCCTAAATCTATGCTATGATCTTTGGAGTTCTGCTCCTATAGGAGAATATGGGAGAAGATGGAGGAGTGTATAGCAGTCAGGCTGCAGTTTCAAGCCTGAGGTGGGGCAAGGTCTAGCTGTCAGAAGAGCCATAGGCTTAGACAGAGTAGGACCTTGCTAGAAGGACCTGGGGAAATGGCTTTGGAACCTCCTGTTTGTATACCTGTGTGACCTCTTGTCACCTATAGCTTCTCTCCACAAAAGGCCATATAGTTTCCTGGTAGTGCATAAGTACAGTATTGATTGATTGCATGGGACCATTTCCCATGGAGAGAGGCCAGGGACAGCAACAGATCTTTCAGTGCAGACTAGGACTGGAGCCCTGGGCTCTGTCAAGCTTGCAGAGACTGATCTGAGCTTACTGACCAGTTTCAAAGGTCTGTGGCATGGCAGCCCCATTTTATGTCTGGATATCAGAGAAATTAATTTACTCCTGCTTCATCTTTCACTGGCTCCTTTTCACTAAGGTGGCTACACACACACACACACACACACACACACAATTACATACACACCCATACACATGAACTAGAAGGACCTTAGAATTTGTTTTATAACTGAGGAAAAGAAATAGTCTTAGATGGTTGTAGTGACGTCTAGATTCTCCACAAGCATTAGTAGCACAGTTGAGACTAAAATCCAGGTCTCCTTAATCTCAGTTTAGTTTCCACTGACTGCACCTTGCTGTGTGGTCTTGCTCTACCACCATCTTAGGCTTACTTACGTGTGTATGACTGTCCCTCGAACAGGCCTGAGTCCCACTTTCCTCAAATAGGCTCCTAACAAGAGTGCCACAGGCAGTTAGGTGACCCAGTGGATAGAGTTGCTGGGCCTGGATTCAGGAAGACTCATCTTTTTTTTTTTTTTTGCAAATTTCGTAAATTTGGCTTCAGACACTCAGTCACGTAACCCTGTTGGTCTCAGTTTCCTCATCTGTAAAATGAGCTGGAGAAAGAAATGGCAAACCAGTCTAGTATCTTTGCCAGTAAAACTCCAAATGGAATCAGGAAGAGTCAGACTTGACTGAAAAACAACTGCACAACAACTGAGACCTAATAGGGATTATCTGAGGATGATTCTAGGCCAACATGAATGCCATCCCTGCCAGACACCAACATGGCGGGTGAAATGTGGATATGAAGTCTTCTACACCCCATCCTCCAAACACACACCAGAATGAGGCTGAATGGAGAAAATGACGACCTGGTTTGGTTTAAAGGCTTTGGTTCTGTTGCCCGACACGGGCATATAGTAACTGGTGCTTAATAAATATTTTGATTGGTTGAATGAATGAGGTATGCTTCTTTGAGCTACAGGACAGTGGATATTGTAAAGACACAAGCTAGAGTAGAAAATCAGAGGACAGCAACTCTGCAAGTCTCAGGATGGAAGGAGACACCTACATTCAGAGAAAGATGTAGAAAGAACAGAGTTTAAATGGAGACTGAAGCAATCTACACGCTATTGCTCTTTTCCATGTTTGGTTCTCTTTCTTTTTTCCCATTGTTCACTCCATCAGTTAAAACCCTTCTATACAACCAGACTAATGTCCAGTTTGAAAATATTTGCAGATCCAATACTTGATCGCATTCTGCCATGGCGGGAGGAGGAGAAGGAGGGGAGAAAATTTGAAACTCAAGAGATTATGGAACTGAGTCTTGTAAACTAAAAGTAAATAAACAAATCAAATTAAGAAAAAAAAATAAAATAAAGTATCAACAACTTTACTTTGAATAAAAAAAAAAGAAAATCAGAGAAGGAGAAAAATGGATAAAGATCTAAGAAGGTTTTTGAGAAAAGTTAATGGGTTTTCAGTATTATGGTAAACAAGCAAGGGGCCCTGGGACCATGAAGTGTGACTGACCCAGTCAGGTACCATCCTACCAAGGGGGGGTCCATGGCTGAGAGAATAGGAAAAGTACTTGGAGAAAGAAAGGCATTCTTGGTGAAGAGAATATCATGAAGGAAGACAGGGAGAAATGAGTATGTGAACAAAAGACTGGGTAATGTTTGGGCCTAACTTATTAACCATGCTGCATCCTTCCCTTTAATAAATGGAAAATTAAAATGTAAGGTTTCATGTGCTCTTCATAGCAATCACTTGGGTTGTTTTACTATAGCAGAATAAGTCAAACACAGAATTATGGAAATTAGAATTGGAAGATGCCTTAGAAATCATGTAGAACAGGAATTTTTAACCTTTTTTATGTCATGAGCCCCTGTGGTAGTCTGTTACCACAGGACTTTACATGGATTCCCTTCTCAGATTTTTTAAAAAAAATTTTAAGAAGGACATGCTAAGTTTCAGATAAGTTTAGTGAAAATTAGAATGTAACCTTTTTTTTTTTACAATGAAAATTCACAGATCCCTTGAAAGGTATCCATGCATCCCAAAGCCCAGGTTAAGAACATACCACAACTCCCCACATACTTTCCAGAGGTAGAGGGTATGCCCAGGAGAAACCTGATAAGGACTTCTACTGTCCTTAAAGTGTGTGAGATCCTTTGATAAGATTAACTTATTGTTTTAATTTGTAAAAAAAAAATTTGCAAGCCTTTATTATCTCTCCTGCAACTACTACCACTCCCCACCATGGAACAATTTTTCAAATGCCCATGTTAAATATAGATAGTTCAGCAAAATAAATTCTCACAGTGACCTTGTCAAAATATGCATTTCTCATTCTGAATTTTAAATCCACTTCTCTGGCAGAAGATGAATGGTATGATTTGACTTTAGTCTGCTGGACTCATGTTAATTCCTTATTAATAAAATTAACATGGATGGCAACCCTTCTTTGTCTCTAATGAAACCTTTGGCAAGGTGAGAAATGGTCTAGTCCTCAGTATCAGTAGATGATATTTACCATAACAATGAAGTTCACTTAATATTTCAGTATCTTAGTACTGAAAAAAAGCTAAAATTCAAGCTTTCCTGAGGATGTCATTAGAAATTTTGGGGCTTCTATAGGTGCTTGGTGGGACTTACTGGAGAACCAGGCTGCTTGATTCTTGAAAAATCCTAGGTGATTTCCCATTGGTGAGGGCAGCACCCAGGGTAGTACTGTAAATCCAGAAGCATAGTATAGAATCCCTAAGGGAGATAGGACTCATCTGAGTAAGAATAAGAATTATTTTTACTCTCTATGGGCTTATGTGTGAGTGTTAGGTGAGATAAAGCTTGTTAGATTCAATATCCTTTTGCCTGGATGTTTGCATAGGATCTGAAGACCCCTTCACGTTTTTTCTGTAGATATGAGTGAAATTCTAATGTTCCTGGGTGGGGGAATGAAGCCAAAAAAAAAAAAGGAAACATTACTGAGAAGCTACCAAGGGAGAAGTAAAATATACAGCTGTGTTCTGCCTCTCCCCCCAGTACCTCCAAACAGATCAAGAAGATGCAGTAGACTGAGTCCTAATCAGGAAATCTATGGGAAAAAATCACAAGTCATTTTTATAACCCAAATCCACATGGTTGCCAGACTAAGAAATCTATAGACACTGGGAATGGGAATCTAGCCAGGAACAAAAGCACTGAGCTGTGCACCAGTGCAAAGAGGGGCTCCAGTGTCATGCAGGATGCAGGAATAGATACGAAATGGCAACTTTATCACTGAAAAGGAGATCTGTGTCCAGGGGATAGCATTCCAGGGTGAGGAGGGATCTTGAGCCTTAGCCTGTGAAGCAAACAAGGAGCAAGTTTAGAAGCATGCAACAGGTCTTTTCTGGCCACAGGAGAAGAATGGGTTCTCAGTTTCAGCCTCCAGCCCAGTCTGAATCCTGCAGTAAATTAATCGGGGCAGAAATCCCAGACCAAACAGAAGCCTGCAATTCTGTCACTGAACCAGCAGAGCTTACCAGCTGACTCTACAGGCAGTCTACTGGAACTCTAACTGGAGCAAGTGCACAAATGTATTTCTCAGACCCAAACTCAGATCAGGAACTCACAGACCCTAAATCAGGGGGGGCAGAAGTTAGACTTTTCCCTGAATCAAGTCACTTTGGGATCACTGAAAGTTTGCAGGTCCCCAGCCTAAACTGTTCTTGAGGTCCTGGAATAACAACACCCAATAGCCAAAGAAAGGAGCAGGATTCACCTTAACATTCCCTCTAAAAGTGCACAAAGCCTGATCCTAATATAATGCCTGAAATCAGAAAATGTGCAGAAAGTATCCACCATAAAAAGCTATTATGGTGATAAGGTTACTAGCCCAAAAGAAAAGAATGACTCCAAAATCTACAAGCAAAGCCTAAAAGGAAAATGCAACTTGAGCACAAGTTCAACTAGAATTCCTGGAAGAGATGAAGCAAGCATTTTTAAAAGAGATGAAAATGTTTTAATAAATGAAATGAAAGTGCCAGGATGTGGGAATGGAAAAGAAATGAGATCTATGGAAAAACGAATTGGGAAGGAAATGAAATCTTAGCCCAAGTATTGTGAAATCTGAAGTGACTGAGGAAACAAAGATTCAGGCTTCTGAGCATATTCATTTATTAATCAATGCATGCCAGTTGCATAACAAATGGGGACCAGGCCTTTCTAAGCTTGGAACTGAACCCCAAATACAAGGGAGACAAATTTTTATGCATTAAAAAAATAATCAAATAAGACCAATTAAGTAAAAAAAAAAAAAGAGCAATTAACAGGGTACAAACCAGAATACAAAGTTGGGTAATCTGATTTCTTATTGGAGGAAAGATTAAGAGCTTCCTGAATTGGGAGGGAGATGCTTGAGTTTTGAGAGTTGAGAGAGGGTAGAGTGAGCAGATACAATTCCTTGAAATCAGAAAAAGAGGTGTCCTACTCCCCCCAACTGTCTATATTCAGTCAAAGGAATGTGGAAACAATAACTGATTGACCAATACAAGGCCAGTTTTCAGGTAAAATATATGGGTTGCTTGAGATATATAATTGTGAGAAAACTCCTGGCATTAGTCGTTGGATCAAACTAGGTTTCTGATCAGCATAACTTAGATCCTTAGTTAAGGGTCTCCAAGCAACAGGTAGAGGTGGTCCAGCTTCCAAGCCATTGTAAAATCAAGCACAAGCAGCTCTCCTGAGAATTGCTGCTGTGAATAGCTTTAAGATTCTGATCACATAGTATAGTGAACTCTATTTATGCAGCAGTAAACTAAAGCAAAACATTCACAGAAACCAAAGAACAACATTCCAACAATATAACATAGCAATTTATTACTAAAGTGGCCACATATTCTTAAACAAAAGATATCATTCAGTAAGTCACAATCTGAATCAATCAATATAAAGTACCCATTTAAAGTCTTCTTTCATCTTGATTGGAGACTGGTTTCCAATCATCCTTAAAGAGCAATCATCCTTAAGGAGTACAAAGTACAAAAGGTCTCCCACCCCTAGGTCACAGTAAATCATGATCTTGTCAGTCAGCACTGAGTACCCAAGGAAAGGTCCTTTCATCTTGACTCAAGGCTGACTCCCAAACTCCATGGTTCCTCTTCCATGCTCTCAGCTCTTGTCTGAATTCACCCAACCGTCACCTGAATTCACAGGTAGGCAGCTCCCCGCTCCTGGTCCAGCTCCATGTCCAACTCCCCACATCAAGCTTAGCAGAGTTACAACTATGTTCACGAGCATTGCCAGCATTACCAATTCACTTTCTGCTTGTGAAATCAACATGGACCAGCAGACAGGGTCCCCGTCTGAGAAATCAACACAAATCATTAGTAAAGTCCCAGGACCTCTGAAAACATCAGTAAAACCCTCCTTCCGGTCGTCTGAAAACAGAAGTAAAGTCCTCTTTCAGGACTTCTGAACCAGCAGCAAGGTCTCAGGGCTTCTGTAACAATAGCAACATTCTCTATCAGCAGACAGATCTGACAAAGTAACATCAACACAAAGTGCTGGCACCACAGCCATTCTTCTTCCTAGTTCTGCTCAGTCCCAGCTTGTGCTCCTGCTTTTATATGACAAGTTCCTTCCACTGTGGGCTTCACAGGTTCCATTTCTAACAAAGACTTGATATAATCACAGGCAAAGTTCAAAGGCACTTGAAGAGCTAAAACAAGGAGGTAAGTACTTAAACAAGGAACTAAGTACAATTTTGCTTGCTATTACAGCCATTCAGGGCTAGGTTCAAACAATGCAATAAAATTTTCTCACAATTCTCGTAATTGAATAAAGTTTTCTCCCAAAACAGAAATTGGACTATAGCCATATTTGAATAGAAAGCAAACTGAGCTAGATCCAAAATTGAGTCATGAGATGGAATTAATGTAGTTCATCAACGTCTACAATTCCCACAAGGTACAAAACCAATCAACAAACATCCTGAAAAATTAGAATGGAGCAAACAGAAGTTAATTGCTTTAAGTGAGAATATTAAAACAAAGTCAAAAGACTGAAAAATAGATGAAAATGTAAGGTATCTCATAGACAAAACAAGCAACCTGAGAAACAACAGATTAAGAAGAGATAATTTAAGAAAGTCATAACTAAAAAAAAATTCAAGACAAAATATTTCAAGAAATCATAAAGGAAAACTTCCCCGAAGTCTTAAAATGAAATCACAAAATAGAAATAGAAAGAAGCTACCACTTGCCTCCTAAAAGAAACCCCAAAATGAAAACTATCAGGAACATTATAGCCAAAATATACTGAGGAGCCACAGTCAGAATCATGTATAATCAAACTGCCACTACAATAAAGGAGTGGAGAGTTTTGGAACATGATATTCCAGAAAGCAAGGAATATAAGCTTATGACCAACAGTAACTCAACCAAGGGGCAGCTAGGTGGTGCAGTGAACAGAGCACTGGCCCTAGAGTCAGGAGGACCTGAGTTCAAATCCGGCCTCAGATACTTAATACAAAAACTAGCTGTGTAACCTTGGGCAAATCACGTAACCCCAATTGCCCTCCAAAAAGCAAAAAAGAAAAAACTTAACCAGCAAAACTGAGTATAATCCTACATATGAAAAAAACAAATGGACATGTAATGGAATAAAAAACTTTCAAGCATTCCTGATGAAAAGAATAAGAACTGAGTAAAAATTTTGAAACAAACACAAGAGTTAAGAGAAACAGAGAAAAAGGTAAACATTACTGGAAAAAAGGCCCTGGTATTGGGAAAGATTGAAGGAAAAGAAGACAGTAGAGGATAAGATGGGTAGATAGTGTCATGGAAACAATGAATATGAGCTTGGACAGACTTTGAGAGATAGAGTAGTAAAGATAGAAGGGCTTAGTATACTGTGGTACATGAGGTCTCAAAGTTGGACATAATTGAATAACAACAGAAGAGTAAGCAATCATAAGAGACTAAACAAGGATTAATTGTTTACATTCTAATGTGGGAAAATGATCTTATCAACACTAGGGGTCATAAAGGGAACCTAATTAGACAGAGGGCCTGGAGTGGTTGTGTGATGTTTTGATGATCTTAGAAGAATGGAAAGAGAGGGAAACAGGAATACTCAGGGGCAGGGGGAGTGGAAGGAAAGATCAGTGAAAATTATTCCTACTTTGTGAAAATAGAAATCTATACAAACAAGGAATTGGACAAAGGAGGGAAAAATACATTCACAGTTGCTACAGAAACATATTTCACTTAATGGAAACAGAAAGGGAAAGAGAAAAGGGAAGGGAATAAGAGAGAAAGTTTATTAAGGAAAGGACTAGTCTAAAGCAAAACAATTCTAGCTAAGGATGTACAAAAATATTTATAGCAGTTCTTTTTTGTGGTGGGAAATAAATGAAAACTGAGGGAGTGTCCACCAACTGGAGAATGAATGAACAAGTTCTGATATATAAATTTGATGGAAAACTTTTGTGCTATAAGAAATGATGGAGATGGTTTCAGAGACACCTAAGAAGATTTATATTAACTGAGTAAAGTGAGCAGAACTAGGAGATCAGTTTATACAGGGACAACAATATCATATAAACAAACTTTGAAAGACTTAGATACTCTGATCAAAGCAATGACCAACCATGATTCCAGAGGACTCATGATGAAAATACTACCTATGTATCACATTTAGTAGATATATACCCATATCTATTTCTTACACTACCCAGTGAGGAATCTTTGTTTAAAAAAATGATTTTGAAAGAAATTAAAAAAAAAAAGAATTTACATAAAATTAGCCAACACATCCACCACGTCTGACAGTGTATGCAATATTCCACTGCCACAGTCCCCTCCTCTTCAGCAAAAGGAGTAGATGATTTTTCCCAACTCTTTCTCAGGGCAAAGTTTGGTCATAATAATTACACATCAAAAAACCACAGATGATTAATTACTCATTTTTATTCAATCTGACAGTCAGAGAAATGAAAATTAAAACAACTTCAAATTTTATAATTTTTAAATATCTCTGAATTGGACCCAAAGAATACTCAGTAATTACTCAATATGAACTTGGAATAAATAAGTTATCTAGAGGAATGTTCCAAGGATTTGTGCTTGAAGGTTCAATATTTTTTTTATCAATTTCATCAATGATTTAGATAAAGGTATTAAATCCACATATGACACAAAGTTAGGAACAATAACACAATTGTTAGGAACAACAATTAATTATTGTATGACAAAGTCAAAATCCAAAAAATGTCAAAAAGCAAGAATGTTGGGATGAATATAATAAGATGAAAGGTAACAGAGACCAATGTCAAGTCTTACCCTTAGAATCAAAAATCAGTTTCAGAAACACAACAAGAGGGGTCGGAGGTATGATTAGATAGTAATCCCACTGAAAAAAAAGATCTGATTTTTACTTGTTTGTTTGTTTTACAGTGGGCTGTGAAATTAATGAGTTGTAAAGGGATTTATGATTTTCATATTAATTGATATGATATATGTAATGATTATATTAACAATCTGGATATTTTAGAACTCCCATTTCCTCAGGAGATTCTGGTTTGGGGGTCAGAGACTCACAGTGCAGTTTAAGGTAATCAACCAACTCTGACAGTTCCTACATTCCTATGCTTGTGAATGTTAAGTGAATTAAATCAAAGATTGTAAAACCTGTTCTTGTCACAGAACTCTGGTTCTGAACCCTACCAAGTAATCACGACCCCCAAGATTTGAGAAAATCAACAAGAACTGTTTTCACAGGGCTCAAGAACACCTGTATTGTCCCACACTCCTGGGTTTGCCTTGGGAAGCCACTTGAGACCTAGAAATGACTGTGTTGTAATCCACCTTCTCCCCACCCCCCCTTCCCACTAGTGATTTATGTATGTAAACTTTGCTTCTATTCCAAAATGAGGAGTTCACCTCAGGAGAATTTCAGGTTTGCAAACCACATTCCTCACTCTGAAATTAATTAATTAAACCACTACTTGATTCTTGACACACCCATATCTGATTTACTCTGTTTCTCCTCCAGGCATTCCCAGATTAGAGACAGGTCCAGTCTAGAATGCATTTAAAATTCTGCTAACAGTGCCAATTGTGTGATAGGACAATCAAGAAATCTAATGAAATTGAGGTTACCTAGTGTCCAGGACGAGGGAGGTGATAATGTCCCAGTAAGCTATAGAATATTGTGTTTAGTTCCTAGTACCACATTTTAAGAAGGATATGAATAAACTGGATGCTGGATCTCTGTCTGGAGAGCTGGAGAAGGGTGACCATGAAGGTAGGGCCTTTGAATTCATGCCATATGAGTACCCATCAAAGGAGCTGGAGAAACCATGTTTAGTCTGAAGAAGACTTAAAGGGAACATAATAGCCTTCTTCAGATATTTGAAGGTCTGCCATGTAGAAGGGAGATTAGGCTTGTTCTGGTTGGCCTCAGGGTAAGTAATGGGTAGAAGGTACTAAGAGGTGAATTTAGGTTTGATATAAGGGAAATCTTCACAATTTTGAAAATGGAATGGACTTCCTCTGGAGACAGTGTGTTCCCTCTAACTAAAGATCTTCAAGCAAATGCTATATGACCACATTGGGATCCTTATGAAGAATTAGGTTGGACTGAACGATTGCTGAAAATCTGTGATTTTATGTAATATGGGGTTGGAAGATAGGGCATAACAATGTCCTATGGAAGTCAGAGGTGATTCTTAGGTTTAGCCTTTGAGAGGAGTGGGAGAATGGTGGGGTCATTGAGAAAAATAAGGGTGAAAATAGCTTGTTTTGGGGAAAATGATAAGGTCATTTGTGGCCCTATTGAGTTTGAATTGCCGTTGCAACATCCAGGTGGAGATAACTAATAGACAATTGGAAATACCTACCTGGATCTTTAGGGACAGGTTGGAATTGAAGAGGCAGATTTGAGAGTCACACAGTCAATGCATTAGTTTTCTGCATGTGATTTATTCTTGTTTTTGTTTTTCATAATTGTGCAAGAAGGAGACTATGTACTTTTGTCTCAATGCATTAGTGTTTTAATCTATGCAGGTAAAAGAAAGTGGAGAGCTGAGACAATATCTGAGTAATTCAGACTCAGACCAGCTGTTGAGAGAAAACTGCTTTAGTTTGGTGGGAACCAGGATTGTAGAATGTCTGCATTTATATTGGGTTCCTTCGTTTTCTATGTCTCTGTCTTGGGTCTCTGTCCATTTTCATTTCAGCGTCAGGAGGAATGATTCCCAGCTTTGCGGCAGGGCAGCTGCAGTGATCATGACCAAGGAGGGGGCATATGAATGTGTGTTTGTCTCTCTGTGTGTCCTAGTGTGTACCTGTGTTTGTGTTGGTGTGTGTCTGAATCTGGACTGTAGTGTAGGAATGTGTGAGTGAAGCATGGAAAAATGTTCCTGGCTTTATGTATATGTACACGTACATATGTACATGTATATGGCTATTTTACACAGACACACAATGATACTCACACATTATGTTATACACAGTGTCAGAGCATTATAGTCGAACTCTCAATGGGAACATAGTGCTATTCTCTCAGTTACCTACATCTATAATGTCACCTCTCTCAAAGAGAATGTTTCAGTACCCCCCACCTTCCCACACTCACCATCTCAAGGCACCCCACCAACATCACATACACATCTCTCCCGGACTCTGCAAAGCGAATGACCGCCCTAGGGACCTGATGCCTGCGGACACTTGTTGCCAGAAAAGAGCGGAGGAAAAGCTAGGGCAGGAAGGAGCCAGATATCGAAGGAGAGAGAGACAGAGCGAGAGAGTGCGACAGCCCGCACAGCATCTGCTCCGCCCTACCCGCCCCAAGGGAGACCCGGACGCCTGGGTCCCGGGACAGCGCCACTCTCTCGCCCCTCCCTGCCGCTGTCGTTCCTCCAACTGGTCGCCCGTGGCCAAGAGAAAGAAGGAGAAGAAGAAGGGATAGGGACTAAGGTTAGAAGGAGGGAGGGAGCCGGACAGAGGGACAAGGGCAGGAGGAGGAGAGGAGGTAACCAAAGAGGAGCGCGGACGGAGATCTGGAACCAGAGCCTGCAGCCAGGAGCCAGCAGCCAGCAGCTGGGAGCAGCGGGAGCCAGAGTGGGGCACGGGGCGGCGAAAGCATGGTGGAGAACCTGGGGACAGCCACTCGCAGCGCGCTGGTGAGTCCGGGATTTTGGAAGATGAGGGTCCTGGGCCAGAAGGACTAGTCCGAGGCGCTCAAAGTCTGGGGTGGGGGATAGAGGGACAGGGGAGAACCAGTGTCCGAAGTGTGCAATGTGACCAGTGTCAGGGGTGGTGACCCATGTGGGAAAAGATCACGGTCCAAAGTGACTAGAGTTTGGGATGCTTGAGGTGTCCAATTTCCTGGATGACCAGTTACTAACGTCCAGAGAATTCTCATCTCCACCACCTCTCAGCTTCCCCTGAAGCCTTCTGCCCTCAGCCCCTTTTCACTTTCTCGTTAAGATAGATTTTTTGCAGTGGTCTCTGTCCTTATCTTTTTTTTTTCAGTCTCTTTCTCTTGCTCCTGTCTCTGTCTCTGTCCCTTTCTCTGTTCCTAAATGTCTCTTTCTATTCCTGTCTCTGTCTCTGGATTCTGATTTCGGTCCCTTTATCTATCTCTCCTCAATTATATAGCGTCTTCCTGGCTCTTTCAAAGTCTCTTTCAACGTTTGTATCTCTATTTCTGTCTCTCTCCACCTTCTTTTCTCCTTGTTATTCTTCCCTTCTCCATTGTCCCCTTGGGACCTTGAGAATTGAGGTACTAGGGGAAGGGAAGCTGACCACAGGAAGGGGTTGGGGTATGTGCATGTGTGTATCAAAGTTTAATCTGAGAGTGATTCTCTGACAGCTTCATGAAACCGAGGGTCTTGGGTTGACAAAACCTCATGGTGTGGGGGGCTATGAGGTGCTCCAGAAGAGTTGAGGGTTGGGAACATTGTCAGAGAGTTGGGGAGGGGGCTGAATTAGAAGGGTCTTTGGAAGAGGGGAAGTCTGCCCTAGGATGGGGTGCCCGGGAGAGGACCTATTGGTTTTCTCAATCCCACAACACTCCCTCCCCTGTGCTCCTGCAGGCAGCCCTCTCCCCGATGCCCCGCCCTATGCCTGGAGCCCCCCCTGGGGGTGGGCTGCGGCTAGAAGCTGTGATGGAGACCCTACAAAGGCAGCAGGCTGCCCGATTAGCTCAAGGTGGAGTTCCACCCCCACCTCCTCTTTCAATCCCCCCATCCCTGCCTCCTCAACGATCCCATCCAGTGGGTACCAGGGCCCAGCAGTCTCCTGAAGAGGGGACTCTGGGAGGTATTGAAGAGGGTGAAAATGAAGAGGAGGAAGAGGAGGAGGAAGAAGAGGAAGAACAGGCTAGGCCTCAGCGGCAACCTCCCCAGCCCAGCCCAGGACCAGGCCTACCTGCCTCCTCTCCCAATCAGCCTCCTGGTCCCCAGCACCATGAGTGGACTTATGAGGAACAATTTAAACAGGTAGGAGGTCCCTATAGGTAAGATACAGAATCCAGCAGTCTGGGTTCACACTTCCCCACCCCACCCCAATCTCCAATCTGTTCTATTAATTTCTAGTACTGGGAGAGGTAGGTAGAATATGAGTTAGAGAACTTGACCTTCACCTCCCATCTAACTCACCTGATCTCTTCCTAGGCCCTATTACCCAACCTCTCTCCCTTCTCCTGAAAGCTGATGCCCCAGGAAGGAGTAGCCACTGGGGCACTGATCCTTTCATCCCACACACCCCACCCCCTAGGGCTCTGCAGAGGAAAGATAAAAACAGACAGATTCAGAGAAGAGACGACAGAGTAAGACTGAGATTCAGAGACAAGAGAAATGTGGAGGTAGAATAGCTGAAAAGGGGTTCAAGGATCCTGAGAGAAATTGCTTGTGGGGATGGGAGGAGGGTCCAGCATGCTGCAGAGGATGCCAGACTGGGGGGGAGCTCTCATTGTCCACTCTCCATTCTTTTCTCCTCCCAGTCTACACTCTGAGCACTCTCGCCCTCCATATGTCACGTCCCATTGCCCCCTTACCTGACAGTGAGGGATGGGGGTTGGGGCATTGGGAATGGGGAAGAGGTGGCTCTAAGATTCCTCTGGTTTGTGGAAGTGGGAAAAAATAGGAGGTGGATAGTTTATGCCTCTATAGCTCAGTTGTTACACTTCCCACTGCCCCAATCTCTTTTACTGTCCTCCCTCCCCACCCCCAAGGCCTTGACATCTTGTTTATGTGTAGGTGAAGGTTATTCTAGATTTGTAACTGTATTACTGTGGATGGGAGATAGGTATCAATGGTGCGAATGACAGAGTTTGGGAGGGGGTTCAAAATGGTTTACTAGGAAGAGCTAATGTGAGGGTTACAGAGTTTTTGTTACTATTGATGTTTATTCCAATTATTCAGAAATTATTATTTGAGGAAGAAACAAGGACTAAATCTTGAGTGTTACTTAGGTGTTATTAATTCTGTTCATCACTCAGGGGCTTTTTTTTTTTAATGTCACTGGGATCACTTCTGGTCCCCTTTATTGCCCCTCTTCAGCAGGCCTAAGTGGTGCAGAGCTATAGAATCACACACTTGATAACCAATGACATGGCAAGAAAAAAAGTTCTGAGCTGCCCAATCAGAGACCCACGTGGTGGAGTGGGGTGGGAGGAGGTGCGGGCAGTTTTAAACCCTGGCTGGTCAACTGCTCTCTGATTGGCTGGAATTGACAAGAGAATTGGCTTCTTAACCAGTTACCAAGAGGAGATCAGGGTGGGGTTAGAGATAATGTATACCAAGGATTGGTACTCAGGCTCTGACCTTATCAGATAACTAGATGCTCCTCTGTTGGAGAAGTAACCTCTCCTTCAGGACATCTTTCCTTTGGCTGACAACTCTGTCCACTCCTGACTCCTTTAAGGTGCTAGTGGCCATGTGGGAACTCAAACTCCCCGGGGCAGAACTATGACTCTTTGGCCCCAGCCTGGCTCAAATTAAGACGTCCTTGAATGCGGCATATTTCACCAATCCATTTCAAAATGCAGTTCATGTCCCAGAGACCCTTACCCTCATTCCAGTTCTAAACATCATCCCTGAGGATGGAAGTTTCTGTTGTTGGGGCCTAGGCAAATTGTTCTGCTTGAGGGAAAGGGAGGGCAAAGGAGGGAAGGTGTGGTTGGGGTATAGGGTGGTAAATACACCTTCTTCCCCGCCCCCAGCTGTATGAGCTCGACGCAGACCCCAAGAGGAAAGAATTCCTGGATGACCTGTTCAGCTTCATGCAGAAGAGGGGTGAGGGGCGGTATGGGAAAGATGTAGAGGGGGGGCGGGGTCTCGGGGCCCAAAATACTGTGGGTCAGAAACAAATCCCTACTTTTCCCTCAGGTGTCCCAGACCCAAACTCTCATAGGCTAGTCCCCATCCTCAAGAGAGTGGCTTAGAAATGGAATTGTGAGGTTTGGGTGATTTGGACAGATCGGGGCTGGAGCCAGGGAGGCGGATGGGGGCACCTCAATAACATCTTTAACCTCTGACCTACCACCATTAATTAGCCCCTCCCTTTCTCCCTGGAGAATTAATTAGCAGCGGAGATGCTGGCAGGTTAATGAGTCTTCAGTCGATGACTCTCACTCCGGGGAGGGGTCACTGGGGGTGGGAGGGAGCTTACTGGACCACAGTCTTGAGCTGGGGTTTTAGGACTCCCGGATCCTTTGCTCCGGTTTTTTTTTTTGATCCAATTCCCTCATTGTCAAGAGAAGAGTTCCCTCCCTCCCACCTCAGGGCAAACTTTGGATGTGGGCTGACACTGCAGACTTTTCCTGAAGTTAGACAACAGAAAGGACTTTCAAAGGGGTGAGGATGATGAGGTGGAGGGAATAGTAAAATGAAGGCTAGGGAATCCTTTTCCTGGGGATCTCAAAGCCCTAGAGTAAAGAGCTGGAATTGGCGAGGGGAACCCAGCTTGCGGAGCACGTTTGGTGGCCTGTCCATCACTGCCTCTTCTCCCCCCGTCTCCGCTCCCCAGATTCATGGGCCGGGAGTCTGAGTCATTATCTCTTTCTCCAAAGCTAATTAACTCCCTCCCCATCGCAGCCTGATAAGGCCACTAATTAACTTGCGTCTGCCCCCCTCCTTTTGTGCCGCTCTAGTGCTCCCAGAGAGACCTACGGGGTCCCTGCCCCATCGAACCCTCTGCCCCTGCCTCTCCCCGAAACTTCTGACCCCCGCAAGCAGGCTGCTTTTCTCTCAAGCTGTTCTCCGGCACACACACACACACGCGCGCACACACACACACACACACACACACACACACACACACACACACACACACCACCTCGGTTCCTAGATTTAAGCTCACTTGTCCAGTTCCCCCGCCCCAGACCCTTTCTCCCTTAGTAAGCTAGACGTGGGAGGAGGGGAGAGAATGGGAGGATGCTCCTGAGCACCCTCTCCCCCCACCCCCCAATCAGGAGATGCTAAGGAAAATGGGGAGCTAGGAGGAGGGGAAGGGAGAGGAGGGGAAGAGTCCCCAGGGGCCGATAATTTCCCCCCATTAATCAGGCCTGCGGCTAATTGTTCGGGCACAAAGGGTCTGGCGGTGGGAATGGGATCGGTAAAAATCAGCGCAAATTAACTGGGGCCCATCGCTCAGCTTCGACAGAACCCTTTGTCACGGGCCAGGCGGAGGCGGGAGCGGGAGCGGGGGCGGCAGGACAGGATCCGAAAACCCCCAACCTCTGCAAGCTAGAGAAGAGATTGTCAAGAATCCTCCTGCCTCTGGACAGTTCCCCTCCCTTGCCCCGGCCCTTTAGAGATCCCCTGCGAGAGAAATGCCAATGTTTTCTTATCTCTCCCCAATCTCGGTCCCCCTCTCTCGTTACTGTCGGGTAGACCTTCCTGCTCTCTCGCCTCCGTCTGGCCTGCTGCAGAAATTCCTGTGCCTGATGGTGGTCTTTGTGGGGTCTGCCCTAGTGCTTGTCACCAATCCCTTTCCCATACCCAGCTATGACCGGCCCCATGCCATGCTGTCTCCTGTATACCCCTCCTTACCTGTACTCCCACTGCCCTGTTGACCCCCTGTTTCCCTAGAGACCTTAGTGTTCTATACTTCCCAGGGAGGCCATGTCGTTCCTGCCTCCCCAGAAACTCCGTGTCCTACACGCCCCAAGTGACAGATTCCCTTGCCCTTCTCCTCCCCGCCTTGATGACCTTCTTGTTCTCCGCTTCCTACTGTCCCGGCGTTCTCCTCCTCTCTAGGCACCCCAGTGAACCGCATCCCCATCATGGCAAAGCAGGTGCTGGATCTCTATGTGTTGTACCGACTGGTGACGGAGAAGGGGGGGCTGGTGGAGGTCATCAACCGGAAGGTGTGGCGAGAGGTGACTCGGGGCCTGAGCCTGCCCACGTCCATCACCTCGGCAGCCTTCACCCTGCGCACCCAGTGAGCTAGGGGTGGGGCGGTGATGGGGAATGCCCAGGGGAAAGGGAATGGAATCTGGATGTAGTGGGACTAGGTTTGGGGAACGTCGGGGGAGGGATCTCGGGGCACTGGGATTTGAGAGGGCCTACGTTTAGGGGAAAACTAGAAGGAGCTCAGATTTGAGGCATCCCACCCCTGCCCTACAGGTATATGAAGTATCTCTACCCCTATGAGTGTGAGACTCGGGCACTCAGCTCTCCAGGGGAGCTCCAGGCAGCCATCGACAGTAACAGGAGAGAGGGCCGGCGCCAGACTTACGGGACTACTCCGCTCTTCAACTTCCAGGCGGCGGGGCCCCCTACTCCTCGGGGGCCCCCAGCTACGACCTCAGGCTCACCAGGTCTGCCAGTCCTCGCCTGTGCCCAACTTGGCCACAGCCACGGGCATGGCCATGCCCCTATTAAGAAAGGTGTGGGCAGAGGCGACTGGTGCTGTGTATGGGACGGGAGGAGGGAAGATGAGAGGGGACAGGTGAAGGGGCAGAGAGGGGCCCGGGAAAGTTTGAAGCTAAAAGGTGGGGGATAGGGAAATGAATTTTGAGGTGGGTGCTTGGCAGGGGCAAAGGCTCTAGGGGAGCAGCCACTCATTCGGATGGTGCAGGATCCTGATATGTATGTCATTTGTGTCTCCTTTGCATACTAATTTGTAAATATTAAAATAAGTTAAAATTCTGTAGCTCTTCACACACCGTCATTGGCCCATGCTGGACTCCATCCAGCTTGTTCAAGGCAGACTTTAGCTAAGGAAAGCAGAGAACTGGTCTGAAAATGAGGACAGCTCCCTGGACCTCGGTTTTCTCCCTTTTTAAATAAGAGAGTTAGACTGGATGATTTCCAAGGCATCTTCCACTTCTGGAGCTGAATTCCCTTACTCCAGACATCTCTACTCATTCCCCTCCCTAATTCCCTATCCTTCAGATTACACAAACTTTAGAAGACATGGAGTAGAGGGAATTATCCAGGAGGCGAAGGGAAGAAACAAGACCTAGGAGTTTAGGTTTAGAAGATCACAGATATAGGGTAGTCAAGAATCTTAGTGGCCATCTGATCCATCCCACTCGTTTTTAAGTTTTAAAATTTTTATTGATTATCTTTTTATGTCCTTTCCCTTTTTTCTTTCCTCTCCCCCTCCCAAAGAGCCATAACAAACAAAGAGGAAAATATGTCTCAGCAAAATTGACCAACATAAAGACAGTTTGGCAGTGTTTACAGTGTTCCAGACACCCATTGTCCATTTACACCCACTTCAAAGAAGGGAGAGATGCACATGCACAGAACTTTCTCAAGACTAAGACTGGCCATTATAATTTCATAGCGTTCGGTTTCATTTGTTTGTTGTTGGTGTTGCTCTTTCCATTGATATCAGTTTCCATTTATGATTTCTTTCATTTGCTTCCTTCACTTTGCATTAGATTATGTGTCCTTCTATGCTTTTCTGTAGTCTATAGTAATAATTTCTTTTAAAATATTACATTTAAATTTAAAATATTTAAAAATATTCCATCACATTCATGTACCATAATTAGTTCAGTCATTCCCTGATTGGTTTATGGGTACCTATTTTGTTTCGAGTTCTTTGTCAGTATAAGAATGGTTGCTATAGAGTGTGTGTGTGTGTGTGTGTGTGTGTGTGTGTGTGTGTGTGTGTGTGTGTGTGTGTGTGTGTATGGGGCTTATCTTTGACCTAAATGCCTAGTTGTGGAATCAAAGAGTATGGATAACCCTCTCCTGTTAAAAGATTGAATTCAATTCAGTTAGCATTTATTAAGTATCTACCATGTACTAGGCACTGTTCTTGGTGTAGAAGTGGTTGCTGATCTCTGGGTACTTATATTCTGGGGACTGGGAGAAGAGAGAAGAATAGATGACATTAAAATAATGCCTTAAAATTTATGAATTTATATATTTTATATACACATATATGCATATTTATGTATATATATAAGATTTTAGAAATTAAAACTGCAGGGGCAGCTAGGTAGCCACATCAAATCTGGCCTCAGACACTTAACACTTACTAGCCATGTGACCTTGGGCAAGTCATTTAACTCCAGTTGCCCTGCCTTACCCCCTCCAAAAAAAAAGGGGGGAAAAAAGGAAATTAAAACCACACTAAGACTTTTGGAACACCATATTTTATACACACGTGCATTATATCATTTAATTCTTTTCAATAACCCTGTAATGTTGGTACTACAGGTATTATGAGTCCCATTTTACAAATTAGAAAACTGAGACTCTGAGAGGTTAAATTATTTGTCCATGGTCACACTGAAGCCCAGAAAGGAAAAATTACTTCACTAAAATTAAGCAGATAGCAAAGTTCTCTAATTCCAAGTATGATCAACGTCATTTCCATGACGTGCTCTTCCCAGATGGGACAGTGGGGCCAGTTTAAGAGGTCTGAGCCTTGATGTCAATGCTCCTTCTTGCCTATTCAGAGGAGGGCTCAGGGCCTGCCCCAGCAGTGACTGCAACACGAATTTCACTACCAATGGCCCTGGGTCCTATGAGAGAAAAGATAGGGCCAGAGGAACCCCCTGAGAAGAAGGCTGTGCTGATGGGACCTGTGGATCCTCCCTGTCCAACCTTGCCTCCCAATCTCCTTCCCAGAAGCAAGGCTTCTGTCCGAGGTAAGGGTGCCATGGTGAGGTCTGAGAACTCTAAGGGATATGTGATCAATGATGGGGGCAGCCAGTGCCATAGGAGGACGAAGTGGAGTATTAGGCTTGATTAGGGATTTGAAAGGCTAATTAAGGGGATGATGAGGTCACATTTCCTTAGGTTACAGGGTACAAGAAGAGATATTGGATGAATGAATGAAATAAAGGGGGGCAGGACCAGTGAGAGGTTTGGGAATACCCCCTAAATATGGAGTTTACCTATGGTGCATTTCTGTGTCCAGTATCCTATTCCCTTGCATTCCCAACTAACTGACCTTCCCTCCCTTCTTCTCTGGACAGAAGAGCCACTGGAGGTACCCCTTAACATGGCAGGCAATGGCATCAGCAGCATCAACATGGCCCTGGAGATCAATGGCATTGTCTACACTGGTACAGAGGCCAGAATGTAGCTATACTGGCATGGGGATTCAGGAATATCTAGTGCAGAAGTCAGGAAGCCTCACTGTTATGGGAATTGGAGTGTCTACAAATGAAATTGAAATCTGATAGCACTTACATTGGTAAAGGGGTCATGGATCTATAGTGTTATAAGACATCAACACTGGCAGACACTTGACAAAATCTCCCATGATGTCCTTTTGGATGAAATAGGGAGATATGGACTGGGAGATAGCAGAATTAGCTAGTTTAAAGATCAGATCCAAAGAGTATTGATTAATGGATCCGTGTGAACCTAGAGGGAGGTCTCTATCTTTAGTCCTGTTCTGTTCCACATTTTTACCCATAATTTGGATGAAGACATAGAATGGCATGTTTGTGAAATCTGAGCATCACATGGAGATACATCCAGTATATTGGTGATCAGAATTTGGATAAAAAGTAATCTGAATAGATCAAATATAAAAAGATTACTTTTAATAAGGATACATGTAAAATCATGCAATTAAAAAAAATCAAATGCACAAGTACAGGATTGGACACATTCATGACAACTGGCTAGACAGTTTCTATGAAAAAAAAAGACCTATTAAGCGTTAGTTGAATACAAATTTCTACTGCAAATCAGCAGTGTCTTGTGACAGCCATAAAAGCTAATGTAATTTTGGTCTGAATTACTATATATAGTGGCCAGAGTCACAGTGGCCAGTGATAATCTAGCTCTCCTAGATAATCTAGCTCTTGGTCAGGCCATCCCTAAAGACGTGTGTTTGGTTCTAGGTGCTATTTTAATAAGACATTGATGACCTGATGGGGCATCCAGAGGAAGGTAGCCAGGATGGTGAGGTTTGGGAAACATAGCCTATGAGTAATAGTTGAGTAAACTAAGATTCTGTGACTATGGTATGGGCAAGGTTCATCCTGGCATGAATTTTAAGGTATCTACATTTGTACAGGGCATTTACACTGGTATGAAGGATCAAGGGGGTACCTATTCTGATATAAAGGATACTTCCACTGCTATGGATAGCCAGGGGGAAGCATCTACATTATTTAGGGAGACAGAGGGAAATTTGGGTGTCTACATGACTCAGGACATCAAGGAATTCATCTACTTTGGGAAGGCAGAGCATGTTTGTAGTAGTACTGGATATCTGGGGAAGCATGGTTCCTAGTAGGCATCATGGAATTATATTGGTATGGACAGTCAAGGGGCATCTATACTTGAATGGAGGTCAGGTTGCCTAATCCTGGCACCAGGAGCTAAAGGGGTGGACTACATTGTTTTTATGTTTCTTAGTCTTCTATCAAAAATGAGGGATGAGGAGTCTGTACCAGGAAAGCAGGAGTAGAGGTATTTTGGAGAAAGGGCACTCTGACTCATTGTACTTCCTTTCTTCTCTCTGTGTTTACAAACCTAGGAGTCCTCTTTGCCCGTCGACCACCTACATTGGGCTCAGCCACCAACAACAGCCGGAATTCCCAGGACCCAACAAGTCCTGGACCCCATACCCCTCCAGGTCCCCTCTCCAGCACCTCACCTTGAGGAGACTTCATGTTTAAGAACCTGGGCCCCCAGCTGCATCCTGGTCTTTGGAAGGAGGGGAAACCCCTTTCATTGTGTCTTCCAGTCCCTTCCCCAACCTGGGCACCCCCAGGCAAGGGGAAAAGAAAAAAAAGTTCATTTTCCCCCTTCCAGCTGAGTTCCTTCTCTATTCTCTACACCAAATCACACCCCAACCCCCATTATAGACTTTGAAGCCAAACTTTTTGCTGCGATATAATGTCTACCTCATTGTAATGGGGGTAAATGCTCCTGACCCCTGTTCCACTTGCACCTATGTAGCCAAAGAACCTCCCCCAAACTTGTATCATATATATACCAAAGAGCCCAGCTGCCCTCTTTGAGCTTGGTCTTAGACCTTGTCTCAGTTTCAGTCCTCCCTTTGTCACCCCCTCCTATCCCTAGTCAGTAACCTCCCCCCTCCCTTCTCCGCCAGACCCATTTATGTTCTCCTATCCCATCTGAGCTCCTTGTCAGGCCCTAAACAGCTTTCTTTGGAGGGTCAGAACCCAGGGAGACTCAGAGGAGGAATCCATTTTGGGGTCAGCTTGACCAGACAATAAACTTGCTGCCCTTGCTGCTCTAAACATGAATTGTACTCTCCTCATTTCTGGTCCTTGAAATGAGCTTTGAATCAGAAATCCAACTTACATCCAGAGACAAACATAAGGATTCGGAGACAAATGAGGAGAAACTGATTTAGAGGCTCAGTCTGTACCTAAGAAGCAGCTTAAGATGGATTGAGACTGCTATGGTGGGAGGTGGGTAGTGAGGGGGGACAAGGGATACTACTCTGATCTAACCTTGGTCTAGGCCACCAGAGTATCTTCTGGATAGAAGCAGGAGAGGAAATAGGATAAGAGAAGAGTTTGAGTTATTCCCAGGCTTGGAGGCAGAGGGAAAGAACATGGGAGGGAATGTGTTTGAAGAGCAGGGGAAAAGGACAAAGGAGTAAAGATTAGGGGCTAGAGGAGAGGGGGAGGGAGAACAGAAATCGGAGAGATCCCGATCAACGCCAGACAGAGTGAGGAGCTGATACATAGACGCCTTGATGATAGAGAGGTCGATGGATCAGAGAATCAATGGATCTATGGATTACCGATACGGAAAGGGCCCAATAGGATGGACCTAGAGACCTAGCACCTGCGATTTGGACACCTTTAACTATTCCTGAGGTTTCCTTTGTAGTAAGTTCTCTAGTCTTAAGCTCTTCCTAGGGCTCAAGAGTTCTGGTCCCAGAACTGGCAGGGAAATTGAGGTATTAGTGCTCTCTCAGAGCTTCTGGCCTTTGGGGTTCCTCATCTCAGTCACCTGGGGACCCACCTGTGTTTCTCTTGGGGACCCCAAGTATATGTATCCTCCTCACCCTTCAAGCTTCTGTATGCCCCTCTCTCCTCCTACCTAGCTCTCTAGATCTCCTTCCTTCCATCACCCCAACAGGTGTTCTCCCTTCCTTCTCCCTCTAAGCCACTTAAGACCCAGTGTTTGTGGTGGGAATTGGGACCAAATTTGGGTTGGGATTGTGTTTGTTCCCAAGAAAGCTTGGGCTACATGGACAAGCTTTGCTTCTCACAGTCCATGAAAACCCCAGATATTTTCACTTTATGGGGGGAGCAATTAAGACTTCTCTCACTCCCTTTAGGAGACCAGTTTCCTTCACCTCCTCAATTTCAGTGTTTCCCTAACCCTCCACACATTTCAAAGCCTTCCTACATTCTTATCATCATTCTCTACCATAAGGGTTGGGGAATTGAGGGTTCCATTTGGAATTGATTCCCTAGATTTTCAGAGTGAATCCTCTCCTGCCTCTAGATGCATACTATAACTCAAACTGGATGCTTCATCCAGATTATGGCTCCTGAATAAACTAAATTGCCCTCTAACTTGGCCCTGACCAGCCTCAGTTTTGAATTGCCTCCAAAAGCAGAGGAACAAAACACTGCATTCCCGCACTGAAGCTTCCACTAGGCCATCCACCTTGCTTGCAAAAGCTCTCCCTCACCACATCCCGCTCCTCAAGCCACCAGCCCCTTCATCCAGATTGTAGGCTTTCTCTCAGCAACTACCAACAGTACTCCAAAACACAGGATACCCCCCACGAACAGCTGTCGGGAACAGATGACTTGGATGTAGGAGAGGTCAGGAAGGACTTTCATCTCTACTACGGAATCGAGGCTTTGGCAGGAGCAGAAGGGATTAAGGTTAGACATAAGGAACAGCTTCCAGTAAGGAGTAAATTGTTTTATTTTTATTCTAGAGCTTTGATTTCAAAGGTACATGCAACTGCAAGTAGGAAAAATCTCTCACCATCCAAATCATCAGTTCCTCTGTAACTTAGTTCCCTGGGGGCACTGAGAAGTTTAGATGACGTGTTCAATATATATTAGAGGCAAAACTTGAACCCAGGACGGCCTCACCGTTAGCCTGGCTATCCTCTATACTCTACTGCATCCTTAATTTTACAAATCAGAAAACTGAGAAGTAAAGTGACCACCACCATCATACATTTAGGCAATAATACATGTCGGACAATTGTCCACTCTGCTCAGTCTTTCCTCCTCCCCTCCTCGTTCCAGTCAGGGTACCTCGGTCCAGTGTGCCTGTTTGCAGAGAGAGGCTCTCTGTCCCCCGCCCTGTGTGGGAACGCAGGAGCAGCTGGGCCGCCAAGACTTCCACAGCAGCGGCATCTACAGCGCAAAACAGCATCGATCCCTTTAACCTCCCTCCCTCCACTCCCCCCAGCTGCTCCAGCCGCAAAACCGCAGCTCTGGCCAGAAGCCAATTCTCATTAAGTCAAGCCGGGTGGCGACCGCGGCCGATCTCAGTCCCAGCCAGCTAATCCTGGCTCGGAGCCTCCTCGATTCTCTCGCTTCATCACCTCTTCATTTTTTTCCCCTCCCCACCCTTCCATTCCTTATCCCCCTTGTTGCTCTCTGTCTCACCTAGATGCTACTGCAGACACATTTCCCAGAAAGTATTCCCACTCTAACAGTCTCCACACCTCCAACACCCCTAGTCAGCATCTCTGCTCTTCTTATAGCTCAATTCTGTAATTTTGTCCATTTCTTACTCCTTGTGTCTGACTTCTTCATCAGAAGAAGGCTCCCTGAAGTCAGTGTCATCCTCATCAAATTTGCATTTTCTCTAGGTTGGAAGGCGGTTGAGCTGTATCTCTCCATTACATTGGGGGGGGGGGGCAAAGTGGGGAAAACAATTACAGAAGATCCCTCAGATGCCTCCCTTCATGAAACCTTCTCTCCATCACCGTGAGGCAGACATAGAGATGAGCTCTCCTGTCTATTATCCCCATTGATGTTATTTTTTTTCCTGAAAGCTTAGCAGTCCTTCCAACTTTCATTTTTAAATTTCTCAAGAGAGAGTTTTGAAATGACTCTCAGTAGACAAGAATGTGAAGAAAGGATGTCTGGGGGATGCACAAAGGGATGGGTAGGTTTATGACAAGGGGTTATCTGACTCCACCAAAAAGCAAACAGGAAGTCTGGTCTTTGTGACTTTCTGAGAATTTCCCCAAGACCTAGACTCCCCTGAGCTGGAATCTCTATCTGTACACTGCCTTTCACAGATATCGGCCGTCCTCAGTGGAGGAGAAGAGATAGGAGAAAAAGGAAACTAGGTTATGGAGGCAAGGAAAAGAAGGGGGTATATATCTGGGGAAAGGACAGCTCTCCTCTCCCCTCCATCTTCATGTAGATTCAGGTCTGGAAGTTAAGAAGATGGAGAGAAAAGTTAAGTATATAAGCAGGCAAGATCCTTGCCCTCAGGGAGTTGATAAGTGGTACCAGCATCAGCAAGACATATCAGACTAGAACATTTAAATATTACATCATTATCCTAAGCTCTGTTCCCTCTACGATGTTCCTGAGAAGCTTCTCCTTAACCATCTCAAATGATAAGGTGAGTTTATTATAAAAGGAATCCATTCTATTATTGGAAAAGTTCTAATTGTTAGGAATTTCATTATATTGAATCACCATCCACTTCCTTTGCAACTTCCACCTATTATTTTACTATTTCATTATTTTTATTTACTACTACTACTACCACCACCACACCACCACCACCACCACCACCACCACTACTACTACTACTACTACTACTACCACTACTACTACTACTACTCATTATTCTACCCTCTAGGTACAGAGTAAATCTAATTCCTCTTCTAACTCTTCTTTCAGCCTTCCATACGTTTAAAGATTAAGACCACTTGCCCACTAAATCTTCTCAAGGCTTGAAGCCTTCTTTCAATCATTCTTCATATCACTTGGTTTTCAGTCTCCTTACCATCCTGGTTACCATTGTCCATATGAATAGCTAGCTTGTGTACACCTCTCTTAAAATGCATTACTCAAAACTGAACACTATGATAATAATAACTAACATTTATATAATGCCTATTATGTGCTGGGAGCTTTATAACTCTATCTCATTAGACCCTCACAACAACCCTGGGAGATAGGTGCTATTATTATCTCCATCATACACACACACACACACACACACACATATAGTCCCTATTTTACAGATGAGGAAACTGAGGCAAACATCGGTTAAGTGATTTACTCTGGGTCACACAGCTAGCCAGTGCTTGGGGCTGGATTTGAACCGGATTTTAGAGGTCATCTATTCTAGCCCATACTATATTGGAATCCACTCTACATCTTTGACAAGTGATCATCCAGCCTTTACTTGAAGCCATCTAGGATAGGGAAACCAATTGTCTTTCAAGGAAACCTGTTCTATTTAGGGACAGCCTTAATTATTAGCAAAATTTTCCTTATGCAGAGTCAAAATGACCTTCCTAAAAGGAAGTGCCTGTAACTCAATACGTCACCTTAGCTGTGTTCTGACCAGTGTAGACTACAATTGAACTTGAAGCCAAGATGCTATGGTTCATTTAATACAGTTGAAGACTGTTAACGGTTTTTTTTGGCTGCCATTTAGAACACTTGTTCTGACATAAAAGGACCTATTTCAAATCCTGCCTCTGAAGATTTGTCCCTTTGTGATGTTTTAGTTAGTTATTCAGCCTCTCTGGGTTTCTATTTCCTCACTGGTAAAATAGGGGCAAGAGGTAGGATTAGAATTAGAAGTTGGCTAACTAAGGCCCTGGGGCCAAATCCAGCTCACTGCCTATTTTTGTATGGTCTATGTACAAAAGTATTTTTAAAATTAATGTTAAAATGTAAAAACCTCTTTTACTTTATGGCTATACACAAACAGGCAATGAGCTAGATTTTGCCTTCAGGCGATAGTTTGCCAGCTTCTATTCTAGTCCTACCTCTCTCCCTGGATTAGATGGTTTCCCCCCACTTCTATGGGATGAGGCTATGACACACTGCTGACTCAGGTTCATTTTGTAGGTCACTAAAGCTCCAGAACTTGTTCATTATGACCTGTTGAGTCACACCTTCTCCTTCATTTGTACCTTAATTTTTGTACTTCTATTTACTCCCATTAAAATTTCATCTTATTCCATTGTTTTAGCCAGTCAAGATAATTTTGGATCCTGGCATTGTCATTCAATGTATTATAGACTATTCCTCTCAGTTTCTTGTAATGCACAAATTTTACAATCATACCATCTATGACTTCATCCCATACCATCTACTATTTCATTTAGTATTGATTAAGAGGGCAGGTAGGTGGTGCAGTAGGTAGAGTGTTGGGCCTGGAGCCAGGAAGACTCAGCTTCCTGTGTTTAAATCTAGCCTCTCTAGCTGTGTGGCCTTGGGCAAGTCACTTAACCCTGTTTGCCTCAGTTTCCTCATTTGTAAAATGACCTGGAGAAGGAAATGGCCAACCACTCCAGTATCTTTGCCAAAGAAACCCCAAATGGAATCAGGAAAAGAGTTAGACGTGACTGAAAAATGAGTAATTATCATCATCATTGATTAAAAGTGTTGAACTGCACAGGCCACATACAACTCTTTGAGTGACTCTTCTAGGGAATAGCTATTCTTTCATTCAATCAGTCCAGAATCCTCCAAATTGTACTATACCTATTCTGCCTAGGCTAGTGATATTATCAAGAGAACAGGATGTTAGTGCACTATGCGTGGCCACTTCTTCATGAAGCCCTGCTGTCTCTTAGTAATTATGGCTTCGTTTTCTAATTTCTCACAAATCATCCCTTTGTGATTGTTATAAAGTTTTGCTAGAAACTGCAATCAAGCTCACCTGTTCAAGGTATCAATCTACCTGCTTTCCTTTTTTTGAAAACTGGAACATCTGCTCATGTCATGCTTCATTTTCCATCAGCTGCTCTGCTTGGTTTCAAATCCGCTAACATTCTATCTCTCCCAGAATAAGCTCATTACCTGAAATCTCATCATCATGCAGATTGACTCAGTTTTGATACTCAGTATCTTTTTAGTACCCTCAGCTGCCTTTCTCTTCTGATTGGAGGGTCGAAGGGCAAATGCATAGCATAAACTCCTCCCAAAGCCTTCCTTTACAGAGGGCTCAGGGAATTCTCCATTTTCCATTAGCAGTTCTGCTTGGTTTCCACTCCTCGAAGCATCGTGCCCCCAGACCCAGGTTATCCCCTAGAGCAGTGGTTCTCAACCTTCCCAGTGCCTGGATCCTTTAATACAGTTCCTCATGCTGTGGTGACCCCCAACCATAAAATGATTTTCGTTGCTACTTCCTAACTGTAATTTTGCTACTGTTATGAATCTATCTGATATGTAGGATGTATTTTCATTGTCACAAATTGAACATAACCCACAGGTTGAGAACCACTGCCCTAGAGCCTTTCCTTCCTTTCAGCTTCCTTTTGTGTAGTATCTTCAACCATTAGACTGTAAATTCCTTGAGGGCAGGGACTTTTTCTTTTTTATCTCCAGCGATTAATACGGTGTCGGGCACTTAGTAGGAGCTTAATAAATGTTTATTAACTACAGCTACGTTTTCAGCACCTCTCGCATTCTCCAAGATCAATCAAACATTAGACAGTGGCTTCAAGATCTCATCTACCAATTCATTATTAATGAACGAATGAAAAAAGCAGTACCTTAGGATGTAATTTCTCTGGACCTAGTGATCACACTGACCCATGTCTACCTTGAGAAGGTTCCTGGGAAGGTGTTTACAATGACTCGTTTATAATCCTGGGAGCTGTCCGATTCACATACAATTCCAGGGGTTTCGGCACTGACTAAGCAAGAACTCTGGGGGCAGAGGAGAGGATTCTACACCTTACAATCCTGGTGGAGGTGGTGTTGATCCACACAGGTGGGGCGGAAAACTGGGTCAAAGCCATCACACTGCTGGGGGATTATTTTGTTATCTATCAACAATTAACTGTGCCAGACCCTAGTGTTAGGAGCTGGCATACAAACACAAAGGATGAAACAATCCCTGTTCTCAAGGACCTTACATTCTCATGACGGACTTTACAGGCATCTCCCCAGGCAGACATGCCAGTGCAATGATGGAAGGGATGATGGATACATGATGTGGGTCCCCAAAGTTTTTGGGGGAGACTCAGACTGGAGTTTACTGGGGCAAATTGCGGCTGAACCAACAGGGCGGGGCTGAGCTGGAGTGGGAAGGGCTTGAGAGGAGGGGAGGGGCTGAGTCGAGGTAGGGGAGGGGGGGGTGAAAGGGGCTGAGCCTTGGAGGGCGCTGGGTGACTACTGGATCGAAGCGCCTCAGTGTGGGGGTTTTCAAGTTATATACGGGTTGTCTTGGAGATTCGTAGGTAGGAAAGAACAAGCTAAGGTCTAGGCGGTCCAGGCCTGGAATGGAGACCACAGAGGCACTCATTTTGAGGAAAACAGCAGGCAGAAAGTGAGAGGTTGTAACTATCCAGACCTAGTTCAAAGTTAGTTGCCTAGGTAACCAGTCAGTCTGGTGCATCCACTAAGCCTCTCCCCAGCCACCTCTGGTCCGAGAGGGGCGGGATTAAAGCTGCAGCTGGGGAATTTCGTGTCGTCACTTCCTTCGCAGATAGGCGCCCCCCCCCCCCCCATGCACTCGGATTGGGTACTCCCTTCCAATCAGCCGGATGTCCCGCCTGCTGAGTTTTTCCTGGTTAAGGCTGAAGCTATGGCGGCTCTGACAGAAGTGCAGCGGTTACAGGCCCGATTAGAGGAGCTGGAGAGATGGGTGTACGGGGCGGGCGGGGCGCGCAGCTCGAGGAAGGTGAGCAGGCCGTGACCCGAGGCTCCGGCCACAAACCCAGAATTCCCCCTTGCGTGACCCTTTCTCGAGCTCATCCTCCCAGGGGTGGGACTGCCCACTGACCCCACCCCTTCTTCACTTAATGACTCCCTGCCCCCCAGTGACAGCCTGGTGACCACCCTCCCCGGTGTGACCTCCTTCCCTAGTGTGACAGCCTTCCCTCACCAGTGACTGCCTGGTGACCACCCTCCCCGGCGTGACCTACTTCTCTGGTGTGACAGCCCTCTCTCCCCAGTGACTACCTTCTTTTTAAATAAGGAATGAAATACCAGAATGAATGATGGACCTTAGTTCTGTAATCTTTTCCCCTAGGAAATCAAAACAATGAATTGTAATTCCCAGTCACTTTAGGTTGAATTAGGAACATATCCTTTACCCTATGATAAGATGGTAAAAGATAAAGCAAATCCAATGAAATTATTTGGGGCAGAGTTGGTCATTGTCAGCACAGTCTTCTGATGGTTCCTCCCTCCTCTCCTCAGAGAAAGACCCTAACTGAGCAAAATTCCACAGAAGGCCTTCAGCCAAAGGACATCTCAAGATTTATCTATCCTAGGGGAGTAACTTAAGTTGTACAGCTCAGATGAGAAATTGGGAATAAGGAGACTAGACTCTTCTAGCTAAATGCTTGGTTTTTGCTTTAAACACTTAGCATGTTCCAGATACTGTGCTTTGAATTGGAAGTATACAGATGACTGACACTATCCCAGCCGTCATGGAGCTTACAAATTGGATGGCAGACAAATCAGATTTTAGGCAGATCTGTAATCTCTCATACAGACTTCACAAGTGTAGATTAATATCTTTTTATTCTGTTCTTAATCCAGATCTTTTTGTAAATCCTTCCTGAAAGATCTACTCAATGTGCTGGAGTCTGTCCTTTGGATCTTTTTTAATATCTTTGGGATTTCAGGACAATGTTTGAGTTATCTGGTATTTCTTATTTCACTATATGACCGGATCACCTCCTTTCCCCATCATATATGTGACTTAACATAAAACATATGATCAGTTACATTTTAAATATGAGAAAATGAAGGACCAAAGAGCTAAACTGACCTGTGTAAACTCACACAGAAAGTAAGCAGCAGAATTTGGATTCATATGCAGGTCCACAGACTCATCTAGTGCTCTTTACATTACATCATAATTGGGAAGGGTATTGGTAATGAAAGAGATGAGCTTTTATGGTGGTCCAGGAAAAGTTCAATAAAAATTCAGAACCACAATAGAAAAGCTGTCAGAGGGTGCTGTATGATTGTTAAATGAATTGTGTTGATAATGACTGCTCTTTCCAGAGGAGGAGAGAATATCACTTTGGCTGGATTTTGAGTTGGGTCTTGAAAAAATGAATAGAATCTAAATCTTTAGATAGGAATAAAGTGGAGAGTGGGATCAGTATTTTTAATCAGATGTAGCTGTATCTTCTATGTGAGAGGGTCATTTCCCTTCCCAAGCTGAAGCTTCTCTATGTGAGTGCTGTTCTCCCTGCATTTGATGGTGAAAACTGTAGGGTATAGACTAATGCAATGCTTCCCAAGTTGTATACGATTCTGCATACTTCTCATGGAATCAGATTTCATCAACAGGCTTTCCTGTCTGTTCTGAGCTAATGGGTAGGGAATAGAAATGTCTGAATAGTCTATGTTCCAACGATCTGTTTCAGTTTCTACCCCTCTCTACTCACTCTCATTCATGAAGGCCTTGATCATTTAATTAAATTTTTGGCAGAAGAATATGAACTGATGTACGATTTTTACAAACTCACTTTAATTTCAGTTTGATTTCATAAAAATTTACAAAGAAATCCATTCCCACATTTTATTTCTCACCACTACCTACAGCATTTTTTTCCATTCAGTCTGTGTTTACTGAGCCCAATTCTAGGCCTAGCCCTGAGCTCAGTTATACTGGAAGGGAAAGAAAAATGCTTACATTCTGCTTAGAGAGACAATCCCAAAGTAAGAGAAACAATTAGAGAATAGTTGCAAAACAGCACAAAATAGGAAACTATAGAAGATTTAAAATTACTAGGCAGAAATGTCTACAGGAGGATCTCCTGATATAATGGGTAGCCTGAGGAGACTGAGTAATGTGTAAAGGATTTGGAGGTGTGGTAGGGGGAGGGACAGGTAGCTATTATCGGTAGTCAAGCTTAAGGACTTGGTGATAATATCTTTTATATTTGTCTAGCCTTGGCTCCACCAGTTGACTGCTTCTGTTAATCTGCCCTTATTGTTCTCTCTCTCTCTTTTACTCTTCTTCCTTTCCCTAGGTAGCCGATGGCTTGGTTAAGGTTCAGGTGGCTTTGGGCAACATTTCCAGCAAAAGAGAGAGGATTAAAGTCCTGTATAAAAAGAGTAAGTTCTTCTATCACTGTTGCTTCTCAATTGCTAGACTTTCTGGAGGTGTAGAAGAATAACTTCTGCTTCTTCACAAGACCAGGGTGGGTAGGCACATCATTTTTGGATGGGCTTTGGCCTATTTGAATGCTATCCAGATATGATGATGTGTAGCTATGAACATGCAATGATTTGTTACTATTCAATGGTTTGTTACTCCAGCTGGAAATACTTCATTAACTGGTCAGCCCTCTATTGGTAAGAGGTGACCCACAATGAATTATCAGTGACCAGAACTGTAGTCAGAATCTCTCTCACCTTCATGTGTTAGTGAAGAGGGAATGAGGGAGGGAAGGAAAAATCTGGAAATGGAAAGGGAAATACTTCAGTACAGAAAAGAGGACTTTGGGTTAAGACTCTTCAGATGGAGTTGAAATAAAAGAAACTGGCTCTGGGGCATACTATAAACTGTGTCATTCAAGCCAATCTGTGGCCAAACTAATTAAATTGATTAAATTTTGATTTAAAAATGTGTGCTTTGTATAATCATTCATTTTGATAAATTTTTTTCTACTTTGAAAAAAATTATTATTTTAAAATAAATATTATTGACATTTTTTACATCATCATAGTTATCCCCAGTATCTTTCCTCCCTCCCAGAAAGCCATTCCATATAACAAATAATATTTTTCAAGACAAAAAAAAAGTAAAAGGAAAAAGAAGAGAAAAAAATCATCGCAACTGATCAATATATTGAAAAAGTCCAAAAATATGAGCACTATTAGAGGCAGCTAAGAGGCTCGGTACTTACCTCAGTTTCCTTGGGGATAATAATAGCACCTACATTGTTATGAGGATCAAATGAGATGATATTTATAAAGTGCTTAGCACAGCTGCCTGGCACATAGTGAGTACTATATACAGGCAGTTCTTGCTTTATGGATTCTATAGACCTCTACATAAAAATCATAATGAGAATTTGTCCATGGACAGGGGGAAGGGAGGGAGAGATGGAGGTAGGAAGGGGACTGTGGGCCTGTGGAGGGAGGGGGCCAACAGTTCAAGGACACAGAGAGGCCTGGCCAGAACACAGGGGAGGAAAAAAAGGCGTAAACATGGACATAGGAGAGGTTGAGTGACATGTGGGGCCAGGAACAAAAGCATAGACAGACAGAAGACAGACGTGGGTCTCTGGCAGGTGGTCAGAGTGGGGCAGATGCCTCCTCTTCTATACTGGAGCAGCGTCTTTTCTTCCGCTTTCACTTGGAGGCTTTGGGTTTTTTTTGGTGGGGAGGTGAAGGAGAGAGGAGGCAATAGCGTGCTGAGCCAGGGAGCAGGAGCAGAGAGAGAGTGAGGAAGTACAATACTCGACAGTAAAGTTAAGATAGGTGTTTTTTAGAATGAGGATTTCTTTCAAAATTCTTTATGTAAAGGTGAATTTGTATATGTAAAGCTAGACATGTTTGTGAATGCTTATTTCCTTGCCTCCTCTCTCTGCTTCCATGAAGCAGCGAGCTGGGAGGTGTCCTTTGTTTTGAGTTATGCTTTATCTTTGTAATTTTGTTATATTCTGTTTTGATTGTGTGTCTGGTTCTTTTCATTTACACTGTTATAGTTATTGTATATTGTTTTCTTGGCTCAACTTAACTTCCCTCTGGCTTGGTTCATGTAGGTCTTTTCTATGCTTCTCTGTATGCATCATATATATCATTTTTTTTACAGCACATTAGTATTCCATTCTATTCATCTACCGCTGTTTGTTTAGCCATTCCCCGAAAGATGGGCATTTGCTTTCTCCTCCCCCTCAAAAAAGTGCTGTTATAAATATTTTGGTGTATGTGGGAATTTTCTTCTTACTGATGGCTTCCTTGGGTTAAAAGCCCAGTAATGGTGTCTCTGATTCAAAGGATATGTACATCTTAGTCACTTTATTTGCATAATTCCAAATTGCTTTCCAAAATGATTGTACCATTTCACAACTCCACTAGCAAGTATTTTTGTCATTTTTGCCAGTATGCAGGGTGAGGTGAAACCTCAGGGTTGTTTTGATTTTTATTTGTCTTATTCATAATTTGGAGCATTCTCTCAGATGGCTTTGAATACTTTGCAGTTCTTTTGAGAAGTGTTTGTTCATATCTTTTGACTACTTTTCCATTGGGAATAGCTATTAGTCATATACCTTTAAGTATATATGAATATATTTATTAATTGTTTATATGTCTTAGATACCAAACCCTTATCAGAGAAATTTTATACAAAGATCATTTTCCCATTTGACCACTTCCTTTTTTATCCTAGGTGCATTAATTTTGCCTGGGCAGAAGCTTTTCAGTTTTATGTAATCAAAGTTATTGGTTTTTTCTTTTGTAATTTGTCTCTATCTCTTGTTTGGTAAAGAACACTTCCAGTTTTTAAAAAATAATATGATCTTTAATATTACAGTTATGTATCCATTTAGAATTCATTGTTGAATATGATATGAGGTTTTTGTCTAAATCTAATTTCTGCCACCCTTCTTTCCAGTTTTCCCAGCAAATTTTATTAAATAAGGAGTTTTTTCCTCAGTGGTTTATGATTTCCACTTTATCAAACACTAGGTTAGTGAGTTCCCTTGTTTCTAATTCTCCCTTGTCTGTTCCATTGATCTCTCTGTTTGTTTGGTTTGTTTGTTTTTTTTAACCAATACCGGATAGATTTGATGATTGTAGTTGTCATTAGTTTCTTACTACATTCCTTTTGAAAAACTCCAACTTTTTCTAGATTGAACTAGGGAAAAGTGAGTTTTAGAATTTAGAGAAGGGATCTTTGTGCCTGTAAAGTCCTTGTGTGATAGTAGTAGGCAGTGAGCAACCAGACCAATTCCATACCTGAGGTAGAACCTGCACAGCTGGGACAAAGAACAAATGGGGATTTAGGTGAGGTGGGACTAAGACCAGCTGTGGACACTATAGCATCTTCCTACCCTGACATCTCATCACAAAGAGTCAGTAATCTGGCTGTGGAATGAAGGGGTTCAAGTCCCTGCTCCATGAGGAGAATTGCGGAATGGGTCTCAGACAGTTTCCTGGGGGACAGAAAGTAGCTGGACATAGCTTTGAGTCTCTAAACCCCAGATGACTCTCACAAGGGAGGAACTGAGTTGGACTTCATAATGAATTTATTTTGATTTTCTGCACCTTCATTTCATTATAGTATAGCTTAGAACTAAAGCAGACCTATCTCCTATGTACATTAAAAATTTGTGGAGAGACTTAGAATTGTTTGGAAGACTTTAGCATTGGGAGCTGTTTTTTGGAAAGGCAGAACTGACCTCTGTTCTGAATTTTTCAACCTATAACCCATCCTTTTAGCTATTCTGGCTACATCCATTTCCAGGCTGTCCAATATTCTCATTGGCCTGTGAAAATTGCATTCTTTCCACTAGCAGGCACTATAAGGAACCCACAGTTCTCCCTATATTCAGAGTAAGAAAAATAACATCAATTTGTGAGTCAAGCTTATACTTAATTCCTTTAAATGTAGACTTTACTAAAAATCCAACGCTATTGGAAAGATCAATTCAGTTCACTAAACATTTACTGAGTTGGTTAAAATAAAATTCCTATAATGAGATCTCTTTGAAGGGAGAAAAACGTGAGTATACAGTATTTACTACTATTGATTGTAGGCATTATTCAGGTTTTATATGTCAAGTTTTGGGAGAAAGTGCAACCTTTCTTCAGCTTAAACTACTTAAACAATTTAAACTATCAGCAACCCATTGTGCTAGGTTGATTAATAGATATTAGCAATACAAAGACAAAATAAAATATAATCTTTAGTATAAGGGAGTTTATAATCTAATAGAGAAAAATAAGATATGTACATGTATTTCAGTACAAAACAAGAATATGATCAATGCAGTGGAAGGGTCCAGACAAAATACTATGAAAAATATTATATTCCAAGCTCTCCTCTCCTTCATGTGGTGGCTACTAGATTGTGTGTCATCCTGACTATAACTCCCCCTTACTTGAATTCTTTTTGGCTCCTTGAAGTAGTTTTTCTTTGACCTTGGAGTTCTGGATTTTGTCTATAATATATATGGGATTTCTTCTTGTGGGTTTTCAGGAAGAGAACAATGGATTCTTTCTATTTCTGTTTCTGATTTTAAGAGATCTAGGTAGTTTTCTCTTATGATTTCTTGAAATACAATATCCAGGACCTTTTTTTAAGTCATGCTTTTCAAGTAATCCAATGATTCTTAAATTAACTCTCTTTGCTTTTTTTTTCTTGTTGGTTTTGCTACAAGATACTTTACATTTTCTTCAGTATTTTTACAACCTTATTATTTCTTGATGTTTTGTGGAGTCATTATCTTCTAGTTGTTCAGTTCTAATTTTTAGGGAGGTTTTTCCTTTGCTAAGGTGTTTTTTTTTAAGCTTCTTTTTCCAAACTGTTAATTCTCTTTTTTTGTATCTTTCTTCACTTGTGTAATAATATCATTTTGCTTGCCTTCTTTCTCAGTGGGCAGGGAAGGAGTGGGAGAGAGGAAGAGAATTTGGAACTCAAAATTAAAAGTAAAAGAATGCAAAAAATAAACAAATAATAAAATTATTTAAACAAACAAAAAGAAGTTAGGGGTGGGTCCTGGTTTAAGAAGGAAGATGATGAGTTCAGTTTTGTATCTTTTGAGTTTGAAATATCTTGGGCATGTTCAGTACTTAGTTGGAAATATAGATCTGGAGCGTAGAGAATTTCAGACTGGAATTATAGATTGGGGGTCATTTGTATAAAGGCAATGATTGATGTAATAGGAATGGATATGATTATCCAGGAAGGTAATATAGAGAAAAGGGTCAAGGATATCAAGTATTTGGGAATACCTGCATTTATAGGATAGAAGAAAGATGAACCTGCAAAGGAGACAGAAAAGGAACAGCAGTCAGAAAGAAGTATGGGAGTCCGGTGTTATGGAAGCTGGGAAGAGAGAAAATAAGAAATAGAGAGTGGCCAACAATGTCAAGTGCTAGGGAGAGGCCACAGAGAATAAGGACTGAAAAAAAAGCCCTTGAATTTGATGAGGAGAGACAGTGACAATACTTAGCCTTTTTCCTGGGTATCTATTGTCAGAGTTATTATAATCCTCACCTAATTTCTTTAGGGTTCTGGGCAGATGACTGAACTACTGGACTGTTTTCTACTCAGTAGAATTGTTCAGGATGGTCCTTTGACTGAAGGGTTACTCCTTTTTCTCTCAGTGGGAAG
Organism: Pseudochirops cupreus; assembly: GCA_028627135.1. Classification (NCBI taxonomy): domain Eukaryota; kingdom Metazoa; phylum Chordata; class Mammalia; order Diprotodontia; family Pseudocheiridae; genus Pseudochirops; species Pseudochirops cupreus. Next base: position 295,714,668 of record CM053583.1, read on the forward strand.
TCTCCATTTTCTCCCCCCCCCCCCCCTCGCCCTTAACTTTTAAAATTCTGAACTTAACAAGCAAGAAAAAAATTCTTTTTAAAAATTAGCATTTCATTATGCAAAGTGAAATACATAGAGAGGATTATATATAAAGCCACAAGGTTCTCCACACTACTTACTTAAAAAAATGTTTATAATAAATTTAACCCGTTAATTTTAAGTGTGTCTTGCTTATTCTTATGAACTTTCTTTTGTACCCCACTGTGCACTGTTAGAAATGTTTCTGTGGCACTCCTCTTTTTATTCCCTTTGTTTTGGCATCAGTACTGCCATATCCCACCTTCCCCATGTCCCTAATTAAGAACAGGAAAAAAGATACCCTTGTATCAAGTAAAGCATAGTAAAGAAAAATAAATTCACACAGTGACTAAATCCAGAAATACATTGTTTCCTTCAGTGCCTTGAATGCAGCACCTCTCTGTCAAGACATAAGCAACGTGTTTTATCGTGCATCTTCTGAGGATGTGGTGGATCATTGCTTTTGTCAGATTTCTCAAGTCTTTCAAAGCTGTTTTTCTTTACAGTGTAATTTTCATTGTATCTGTATTAATTCCCACTTTCCAGGATTCTCTAAAATTATCTGACATATTATATTTCTATAGTAGTCTGTGTAGGTACTATAATAGACTATTGTTTGTCCATCCATTATCCACTTCCAGAAAGAGAACTGATGAACTCTGAGTGCAGATTGAAGCATATTTATTTTACTTTCTTTATTTTTATTTGTGTGTGTGTATTTCCTTTTGCAGCATGACCAGTCTGGAAATATGTTTTGCATGACTTCACCTGTAATCAATATCATGTTGCTTGCTTTCTCAAGGATTAGGGGAAGGGTGGGAGGGAAGGAAGAAGAGAATTTGGAACTAATTTTTTTTATACATAATTCAGAAATATTTAATGAAATAAATGAAAATATATTTTCAAAAACTCTAGAAAGCGTAAGAATAAATGGAAATTTCCATTAAAAAAGACAGAAATGGGTTTTTTACAAGGACTATCTGAATACCTAGAAGATACAAAAAATCCTGGAGAAGGAGAATGTAAGAATAAGTAGCTTAGAAGCAAAAGTACTAAATGTTACCTAAGAAACAGATTTCCTGAAAACTAGAATAAGCTACACAGGAATCAGTGACTCCATAAGACGGAAAGAAACATTAGGACAAAATCAGAAGATTGAAAAAATAGAAAACTGTGTAAGATACTTAGTATCAAGGTATGTCAAAGTATCTGGTCCATAGCATGTCATAGCCAGAATCCAGAACTCCCATCTTCTCCCTAGTCCCCAAATGATGCAAACAACCAGAAAGAAAGAGTTCAAATATGTAGAAACCAGTCAGAATCACATAAAATGTGTCAACTTTTACTACAAGCAAGAGGAGATCTTAGAATATAGTGTTCAGAAAAGCACAAGAGCCAGTCTTAAAACCAAAATTTGTTTACCTTGTAAAGCTGAAGAAAATCCTGCATGGGAAAAAAATATGTATCTTTAATGGAATAAAGAGCTTTTAGGGCATATTTGATGTAAAGACCAGAGCTGAGTAGTAACTTTGAAATACACAAGAGCCCAGAGAAACATGGAGTTAAATATATTTGATCAAGTTTAAGCAATTGTATAATGATGAAAGGTTAACATTCTAATAAGGGGAAAAAAAGAAAGTGTCCCTTCAGAACTTTAATGTCTTCATAGGATATTTGAAGCATGTGAGAACAAGAGTATACTGATATGGAGGAAAGAGTCATGGAAAAGGGTATCAGATGAACCTTACTCTTATCTGAACTGAACAGAAGAGGGTTGGACACACATTTTAGTATAGAAATACATAAAATTCAACAGGGAAAGAAGGCAGAATGTAGTAGAGAGGGATGGTGGTTAGGGAGGAGGATGATACCCTTTCTTGATTCTGAAAGGGAAAGGGGGATGGGGAAGAAAAGCAAAGAAGTAGACTCTAAGGGGGCACCTTAGATCGCCTCTTAGACAGCTGGGCAATGGCTAAATAAATGATGGTATATGAATTATTACTAATAAGAAATTATTAAAGAGAATTTCAGAGAGCAATTTCAGTATGAGCTGCTGTAGAATGAAATAAGCGCAAGAATAGTTTGTACAAGGACAGCAACGTTGTAAAGAAAAATAATTATTAACTACATCCAACTGGGAATTAAGTTACACAGGCACTGTGGTAGGGAGATCCATCCTACCCTACCAGAAAGTCAGAGGGGCGAGGGGGAGGACATAGGAGAGAGCAGATTGGGGGAGGGGTTATATAGTGGGATGGCTGTTTTGAGGTGTTGGGTAGGGAAAAGATGGGGAGAAAATTTGTAACTCAAAATCTCATGGAAATGAATGATGTAAACAAGAAAATAAATTAATTAATTTAAAAAATAACTTAGAAAAACTTAAGAATTCTTATTTTAAAAAATTACAAACCGGGGCAGCTAGGTGGCACAGTGAATAGAGCACCAGCTCAGGAGTCAGGAGGACCTGAGTTCGAATGTGGCCCCAGACACTTACTAGTCATGTGACCTTGGGCAAGTCAACCCCAATTGCCTTGCTTTCCCCCCTCCAAAAAGCAAAAAAAAAAAAAAAAATTTACAAACTGTGTTTTCTGACAACTATGCATGTTAACCTACTTTCTGACCAAGAGGTGGTGAACATATGGTGTAGACATGCATTTTTTGATATGACTGTTGAGTGGATTTCTTTTGTTGATTATTCTTGCTTGTTATAAGTTTTTTTTTCTTTCAGTTTTTAATTGGATTGAAGAAGGGAGAAGGTTAGTAATATTGATGCTTAAAAAAGGGCTATTGTAATATTTTTTTTAATGTAAAGAAGAGAACAGAAGTAAATTCAGAAAGAAGTATAGACAAGCAGGTTAATTTTGAAATTAATGTAGAATTTCTTATATACTTTTTCTTTAAAAACGTGTTATAAAGTGGAGATTAACAGTTTCCTATCACATCCTTTTTTATGTTCTGTTGTATATATTGAAATGCTCTTTTTCTGTATTGAGTTCAGCATAAATTTCTTAAATCAAGTGAATTTGTAGCTAGACTTCAGTTAAGCTGGAGTTAAAAGCCTGTTGTCTTTTAAATCTCCCACGCATGTTTTTCAGGGAGAAAATTTTTCAAATTTAGCTTATTAATAAATAATTCAAAGAACATTTATTAAGCACCCCATAACCTTCAGCTTTATTTTAGCTGAAACTAAGATAAAGAGGGATTTCTCACACACACACACACACACACACACACACACACACACACACACACACACACACACACACACTGGTCATTATAATCAAGGGAAGCAGAGTGTCCTGATGGTCCTGATATCATAGTGGTGGCAGTGTCTCTATAATTTACTGAGTTGTTGGATTTGGGACTGGGGACAGAAAATTGGAAGCTAGAAAAAATATAAAAGTCTTTGTCATAGAGACCTCATTGATCTTAGACTGAGACAATGACTGGCTCAAATGTGCCTTCTCCCCACATGTTAAATTGTTGCTCCCTCTTCCCAAATGACAAAGAACTTCTCAACATTTCCTGGGTTGTTGACTTTTTCTCTGTTCCCTTTCTTTCTTTTGATTATTTAGTTGAAGACCTGATAAAATACCTGGATCCTGAGTACATTGATCGGATTACTGTTCCTAATGCTGCCAAATTGCAATTCATCTTAGCAGGTAAACCAGTAGTGAATCCTATATCCATCTAATTGCTGGACCACTTTAGCCTTGGAGATGTTCCCTACTCCTGAAGAGACCAGCTCGTTTAATTGCTCTGAGCTAACACTGAAAGGCCGAGCCCAGTCTAGTCGATCAGCTGCTATAGAGGGATTTGGAATTCCCTGTGGGGTCCTCAGAGTGAGGAGGGGCTACAAGTTCTCATGGGCAGAGAGGGTAAGTCTAGTCCATGAATTCATGTTCTCATGGCAGTCATTGTGACTAGCAGAGTCAAATTCAGAGCCACATCAGAAGACAGATCTGTTGATGTCCTAGTATGGGCTAATAAGTGTCCTAAGATTGGTCTTTCTCCCTTGGGTGTGCTCATCCACTAGCCCCTCAGGATTTTTACCCCAAAGTTACCCTTTGCCTGCTAAGCCTCACTCACGTGAGGAAATAGCTTTTAAGGAGAAGGGTTGATGTGAAATTGGATTTGGAGGTGGAGTGATTTGGGAGAATTATTGGAAATTGTAAAGGGTCTAATTTTGGGGTCCTTTTATTTCACAATGTAAAAGAATGGGGGATAGGGGACTATCAACTTAATAATAATTGTAAAGCACTTTGTAAGCCTTAAAGGACCACATAAATGCTAGTTATTGTTATATATTTTTATATTATTCCAGTGCTTTGCATATAATAGATACTAAATAAACATTTGTTGTTTGATTGGATGGATGGAGTAGGTATAACTGAGCTGGATCTTATAGCATGGGTTAGATTTGGATTGGTAGACGTATCCAAGAGGGTATTCCATTTAGGGGATCAGGAAAACAATGTGAACAGCCTTGGGTGGCAAGTTGTATATCATGAGAATGTATATAACACTAGGGGCAAGGTAGAGTAGAGTAGGGGTTCTTAATCTTTTTGTGGGTCAAGGATCATTTTGGTAGCCTAGAGAATCCTGTATACCTTCTCTCAAAATAATATTTTTGTTTTGGGGGTTTTTTTTGTCTTTTTGGAGGGGGCAAGGCAGGGCAATTGGGGGGTAAGTGACTTGTTCAGGGTCACACAGCTAGTAAGTGTTAAGTATCTGAGGCTGGATTTGAACTCAGGTCCTCCTGACTACAGGGTCAGTGTTCTTCTCACTGTGCCACCTAGCTGCCCCCTCAGAGTAATATTTTTAAATAGTTAAAGAAAATATTCTTTTCAGTGAAAGGTTAATGAAAATAAAGATATATTTTTTTCCTGTCCAAGTCCTTGGACCCCCAATATCTATCCATGTTAAGAATATCTGATGTTAGAGCAATAGTGATACCCCAAATACAGGGTAGAAGGAAGGCATCAGTATTAGTTCAGGGTGGAGACACACACACACACACACACACACACACACACACACACACACACACACACACACACACACACACACACACACACACACACACGTGCTTAAAGATGGATTATTCAGCAGGAGGTATCCGTTTAGGCCCTGATCTCTGCTTCACTGTCTGCTTCCTTTCCTCTCAGAGGAGCAGTTTATTCTCTCCCAAGTGGCACTCCTGGAGCAGGTGGAGGCCCTGGTTCCCCTCCTGGACAGCTCTCACATCAAAGGTAACTCTAAGATCCCATCCCCTGGGAAAATCACCAGCAACTGCTGCTCACCTTGGGATAGCTACAGAAATGGTCATGCTGGCTAGCTCATTGCATTCTGCCTCGTAATGTCTCTTTGGACTTTCGTCTAGGTTGGGAATAGAGGGGTGGTCTAGATATGGGAAGGGTCCTGAATCTGGCTCAGTCAGCATAGGTAACCTCCAGCCTCCACATTGGAGTCACTAGAGTCACTGCTATAGTCTCTGCCACTGCCTTGATCAGTATCTGGATACACATAGCATGTTCCCTCCTGGCTTGGGGCTGTCATTGAGAATCTGCATGTGCTTGTGATCCCTTTTCAAAGTCCTTCTCCAGAGGTTCTAGGATGAGGGATTTATATGGAACCACAGTTCTCCTTTGTTCCCTTTTTCCCACTGAGCCCCTTAGATTAATGCGTATCTCTTCTTTTGGATATCAGTTTCCATATATACAAAAAGATGAAATTTTTTTACCTGTAATTTAAGTTCCCCTATGTGGTAAAAAGAGGGCAGAATCTGACAGGAAGAAGAAGGGGTTGTTTATGCCTGTGTAAAGTTATCTTTTATTGTCCTTAGTACTAGGTGCTAGCTGGCCCTACAGCAGTATTGCTACCTGTCTCCCAAAAAATATTGAATAATATGTAATTGGGAGAAAAATAAAATACCATTTAAATTTTTTTAAAAAGATATTTAAAACTTGAGAATCTTCCTGCTTTCCATTCTAGTCCTACCACTTGGTTTTGGTGGGGGGCCAAGGCCCTAGGGATGATGTGGCAATCAGAGGGATGAACCTCTGAGGGCCTCTGTCAGGCCTTAGACCCTGCTATGAGGTGTGGAGAATTCTTTCTGCGTACTGACAGAGAGCTGCCTTTGCCTCTGCAGAGCTGGTTGGAAGGAGCAGGGGTGAGTGACAGACCTAGGCTTTAATTGAATCCAGATATCCGTCTTGTCCTTCTTTAGGGGTTTTCTTTATATCTCCTCAGTGCTGACTGCTAGAAGTCCTTCTCTCACTGCCATGATGCCGATGCTCAGAATGATGAATTTTTGGGAGGCCTGCTTACAGACTTAGTGCATATTAGTGGCCAGGTCCTGGGCTTAGGCAGTGAGCTGTTTGTCCCCTGGGCAGGTAGAATTCTTCCAGGGAAGGAAAAAGAGGGATAGATCATAGTGACATGCCAACATCTCTGTAAAGCCCTTTGTCTTTGCTTTGTATCCAGGCCCCAGAGGTTACCAGCCTTTAGGAAGGGTAGGGAAGTGGGCTTGGGACTCTGAAGCTTTGTTTGCCTCGTTTGCTCTTTCCTTCTGTGCTTCAGTAAGCTATGATTCCATGATTAGTGCCAGACCTAACCTCCTTTTTCCAGTGTGCTCCTCCAGGGGTAAAAGGGAAGCAGAAAGTGGCCAGGCAGCTTTCTTGCCCTGGGAATCTTCAGCACTGGCTGCCCTGCCCCACACCCCCACAGAGCCCTTCCTCCATCCACAGTTGCCAGGCAATCGATGGAAACTATCGTTTGTTTAGTTTAGAGACTCAATACTTTAATCCTAACGGAAGACCTAATAGACTATTGAATATTCCCCAGAGGATTAAAAAAAAAACAACAACCATCAAATAACAGGCTTGTGCTTGTGTGATTTTCAGCTGTTCCCAAGCATGCTGCCAGGTTGCAGGCTCTGTCACAGATCCACATCCAGCAGCAGGTAGGGGTGTAGTATCTGGATCTTGGGGGTGGGAAGCAAGGAGGGAGGAGAGTAGAGATGGAAGGGAAGAGGCAGTCCCCTTCTCTTCTGCATTTATACAAACCAAAGATAGATCAGGAATATGTGTCTGTGCTTCAGTCCACCTTGCCATGACTTTTCCACAGAAATCCAAGAAGATATCAACTTACAGAATTCTTCAGTTGAGGAATCATGCTTAGAGTAATTATGTGGCTTCCTAAAGTCACAATGAGTCAGTAACAGTAATGAAACTAGAACTCCAGTCTCTTGACTCAGTCTACCCTTCTTCCCAGTGACTGGGGGAAGAGAGGAAGGTAACAGGGACAGTGTAACCCTGACACCTTCAGAGCAGAAAAACTACTGCCCCTGCTCTGATCTTCTTGCCCTGAACTCTCCCCACCAGTGATCCAGGCCTGCATAAGCCTTGGCTCCTCCTAATTTAAGCTCTTCTTTGGGGGAGGTGGGAGTAGGACATAAGTGGGTGCCTCTGGGTGCCTCCAACCTGTCTTCCCCTGATCCAAGTACAGCCAAACTAACTGAAGGCTCCGAGGCATCCACCCAATTTCTGTCTCATCTGCTTGCCAGGGACCTGATAGTCCCCATTAGTGATTTATTTCTCTTGGGTTAAGCACTAGCACAGCTTTTCTAGCCCCTTTTAAAAATGTCACCTCCATTACCCCTACAGAAGGAACTTCTGGGGTTGAGCAGCAGCAGCACAGTGGCAAGAGAAAGAAAGCAAAGGGAGCTGGAGACAGCCAAGTTCCTGTTAGAGCTTTGAGCAGTGCTAGCCTGGGAAGCTCTACCCCTGTCATCAGATAGCTTCCAGCTTCTTTCTGTCATTTCAGGATCAGTGTGAGGAAGTCACTGAAGCAACCAAGGCTCTCCTGGAAGAGTACAACAAGATGGTATCCTTTTTCCTCGGTGGAGTTCCCCTGCTTCTCAGCATGGCCAAGCCTAGTCCCTTGACTCCTTGCTTCTCCCTTCACTAGGCCCTGTCCCCCTTACCTCCTGCCCTTCTACACCCAAATCCTATGTCTCCCTGGAAGTGCTAAGGTCAGTGTCCCTCCTTGACTTTTCTTGAGTGTTGTATGTGTTTACAGATTGGGATGGCCAAGGAAAATTTCACAGAAGAATTGAGAACATTTGAATTAAGCCTTGAACGATGAGTGGAGTTTCAACAGCCAGAAACTGGGATTCCCGTTTTAGAGAATGATGTAAATACAAGTGGCAAATGGAAGAATCAAGGACATGTTTAGGGAATGGTGAATCGTACAGCCTGGTTTGAGTGGAGATCTCTCATAGGAGATAGTAGTAGATGAGGTTAGAAAGGTTGATTGGGATCAAAGCATAGAGAGCTTTAACCGATAAGCTGAATAGTTTGGACTGAATCCTGTGTATAGTGAAGAATTCCTAGAGGTTCTAAAGTAGGGGAATGACCTGATGAAGGCAGAATTTTCAGAAGGTTTACCTGAATAGCCCTGTGCTCTTTCCCAGTCTCGTGTCTCCCTCTTGCCTGTCCATATGTTTATTTAAAATTCCCTGCAAATAGATATGTGAAATACCCATTGACTGTAGCTCCCTTGGACACCATAGTTATTCTCATCCTTGACCCCACTTCCAAGACGATTCTCCTCTCCAAGCAGTTTATCCAGTGGGATGAGCTTCTGTCCCAGCTGGAGGCAGCAAAGCAAGTAAAGCCAGCAGCAGAATGAGGGAAGGCGTTCATTGGCTGACTCCTTTCCTAGACCGTGTTCCCCTCTCAGGGCCCTCTATTTCCCTGTATTTAACATTTCAGTCACTCACCCAGGTGGATGTGACCTGCCTGTGCATGCCCTGTGGCGAAGCGGGGAGCACCCCAGCTTTGTATCTTCCCCTTCCACTTTCGATGAGGATTGGCCATGTTTTTATTAGAGTTTGGGGGAAAGGGCTTAAGGGGTTGCTATTCTTTAGTCAGCCCCCAATTTGAAGTGGGAAAAGGATACCTGGCAATCCCTGTCTTTCACTCACTATGGCTGGAAGTTTCGGAGGATCAGAAGTCAAGGTGACTTGTGCAGATGCAGGCCTTGTTTCTGGGTTCCTTTTTTCCTGCTTTATTGCCATTGTTCCCTTTATTCCCTCCCCCCCCCCAACCTACACCACACAATAAAAACCCAAACTCTCTTGTCCTTATTACTGTAATAATAAAGAATCGACACAGAAAAAAAGTGAATGTTTGTGAAGTCCTAGTGGGGGGTGGAGGTGGGGAGGATAGGATTAGAAGAGGGATGGATGGAGTCTCTGCCCAGTCCTACTGATTGGGAGCTATCTCTTGAAGTACTTCAACACTCAGCAACTAATATTTGTTGAGCACCTATTGTGTGCTGGATCCAATAGACAACCAATACAACCAGTATTACATTGCCTAAGGGCATTATAATGGTGTAAAGCAAAGAGCTGTGGGAAAGCCAAGGGACTTCATTACTCACCAGCAGGATAACCTAAAAGAAGTATCATTTGAGCAGGAATTCAAAAGTTATAAATGGAAGTATAGTATTTCAGACAAAAGGAACAGCGTGAGCAAAGGCACTGAGGTGGGAGCATAGAGAGCCTGGTCTGTTAAGTGGGAAGGTTGGCAGAGAATAGGCAGTCTGGAACAGTCAAAGAGGAGAGGATTATAAGATAAAGCCAGAAAGGTAAGGTGGCATCTAATCTTGGAAGACCTTGAATGCAGGACAAATTCACACTGTACTTGGTAGACATCGGGGGAGGCCCTGAAGATTTTGAGCAGAGGAATAACAATAAATCTGTTTAAAGTATTCTCATGGTGATACAAAAGATGAATCTGAATTAGGATAGGGTTGATACTCTAAAGGTACGATTAGATTATTGCCATATTCTAAGCAGGTGGTAATGAAGTTTTCTATTATGGTAGCAGTAGCTTGAATAGAGAGGTGGGCTTGGTATTCTGTGAGGGTTAAGAATGGAAGGTGGTTAAATTGCTCTGATGTGAATAGTAGCTGAGACCCCGGGTGGTGGTCGGAGGATGCATGGGCAACATGACCCTATCGGGGGACAAGACTGAGATGTAGGATGAGATGACTGTGTGCAGGTGCCACTAGCTGGAAATCCCCCCGGGAAGACCAATTACTTGGTTTTTGCCCTTTGACCTGCATGTCAGAAAAGCAGCTGAATGATGTTTATTTAGGGGAAGAGTGTCTGAACTGAGAAGCATATTCCTTGTTTTCCTTCCAGGTTCTTTCTACTACCATTATTTAAAGTTATAATAATGACAATAGCTAGTATTTATGTAGTATAATACCTATTATGTCCCAGATGCTATGCTAAGCACTTTACAAAAACTGTCTCATTGTATCCTCACAACAATCCTTCCTAGACAGGAGGTATTATTGTATCCCTCTCTTATAGATTCAGAAACCAAGGTAGACAGAGGTTAAGTGACTTGCCCAGGGTCAAATAGCTGGGAAGTGTCTAAAGATGGATTTGAACTCGGGTCTTTCTGACTCCTGGCCCAGCCCCCCTATCCACTGCAGAACCTGGCTACAGTCTAATGCTGGGCTCTTGCTGTTTGAGCCAGCAGTGTAGGTGTATTCCTTGAGATTTGGTCAGCTCTTCCTCTTCCTGAGCCTTTCCTCTTTAAGGGAGAAGCATTCATTTACCGAACCAGTATGTATAGTCACCCCCTATGCCTGGCTCTACAAATTATCCCCACTCACAGGGTTGTTTTGAGAATCAGGTGAAAAAAACTATAAAGTGCCTTGCAAACTTTGAGTGCTATGTAAAGGCCAGCTATCGTTGTTATTATTATAATATTCTTCATATACCCATTTTACAGAGAAGGAAACAATATCAGAGAAGTGAAGTGACTTGCCCAAGGCCACACAAGAGTAAGTGGCAGAAGTGACCAGACCTCAGGTCTTCTCATTCCAAGTCTAGCACTTTTCCTACTTTACACACCACCTCTTGACAAGGGCCTAAGCATCTCACTCGGCCAAGTTCTGTCAGAGGTCAGAGGAAGGAGAGACCCAGTAAACCCTAGTTCCTTTGGAGCCTGCATTTGGAGGTTGAGGGAGAAGGGGAACATGTCTGGTCTCAAACATCTTATCTATTCAATCTCTCCAAAGAAACTCATCAGCCTAATTGGAGCAGCAGTCATCAAAGGTCTGAGTGGTGTGTGTGTGTGTGTGTGTGTGTGTGTGTGTGTGTGTGTGTGTGTGTGTGTGTGTGTTTATGTCTGTGTGTCTGTGTCTGTGTGGACCCAGGAGGAAATAGGATCCTTAGCCTTACTCAACTCCTAGGCCATTCACATGTGCAGTGGTGAAATAGAAAGGACAAAAGCAGATGAGATGAACAAGAGGGCAGAGAATTCTAGCCGTGATTTGCTGCATCCCCAAGGGTCCCCAGTCAGACAACGTGCCTTTATTGACATTGTATCTTTATTGACAATGTGACTTTATTGACACTGTGACTGAGAAACAAAATGACTTCAATCCAACCACAAAAAGCGATTTCTTCTCCTTAGCTTCATGTCGTGTGCCTAGCAAGGTGCTGGGGACTGGGGGGAGCCATACAAAAGAGCAAGAGAAATAATGGAGGAACACAGACTGTTGGGGAGCTTAGCCTGGTGAGAGACTGAAACTGTATTTGAGATTACCAGCTGTACCCATCAGAGTGTGTGTGTGTGTGTACTTAAAGCCAGAGGAGCTGGCAGTAAATGCTATAGGAGCTCAGAATAGTTATGTCACTCAGGATCTTGAATTCTCAAATCAAAATTCATTTTCATTTCTTTGAATTTAGGACACACATACACTGACCAGTGAAATCATAAGTCCAGTCCTTATCCCAATACACTGACCTCATATTCATGTTTTGGTGGCTAGGAGGGCTGAAAAATTAACCAACCCTGCCCTCTTCTGCTAGACTGGCCTTCTGAAATTTCCATCTTAATCAAGTCACATCCCCAGTCTAGAACCTCTGATGTTGTCCCACTACCCACATGATACATTTAAAAATCTTTTGCCTGGCATTCAAAGCCCAGCAAACAATGGCTCCAACCCACCTTTCCAGCTTCATCTCTCCTTATCCACCTTTGTTCTAGCCAAGCTTGATGCCTACCCATTCCCTGAACATATCTCATTTTTCCTACTTGATACTGTGTCTTACCTCATTTTATATACCTAAAATGTATACCATCCTTATCTGTCTCTGCCAACTGAAATACTATCCATCCTTCAAATGCTACCTATTCTGTGAGGCCTCATTAACCACCCAAGTCAGAAATAGTTTCTCCTTCCACTGATGAAAATCTCTTATAAAACATTGTATTGTGATCATTTGGGCAATTGTCTTTTCTAAGAATAAGCTTCCTAAGGACAAGGCTTATTGCCTCACATATCTTTGTATCCCCACAGGGTCCTCCTTCCTCCTCCATACAGTAGGAATTGGATAATTGAGAGTACTCCAGCAGGGCAATATCAGGAGTTCAGAGGCAAGAATAAAAATGGCATCTTCCTGGCCTGTGAGGGAACTGGCTTGAGATGAGTAGAGGAGAGCTTAGCCCTTTTCTCCTTCCAGCTCAGAAGGCTGTAACAGATGGAGAGGAATATATATTCCATAGGGGCTACTATTACCAACCCTGTCTGGCTGTGGTTAGACAGCTTGTCAGCTTTCTTGTACTCCTCATTCTAAGGGAATGGAATCAGTTATTCACAGAATCATGGTGAATCTCAAAACTGGAGGATGTTTTGCCAGATTCTCTTCCCTGATTTAATAGATTCTGAAATCATAGCTTTCTACTCTCATGCCCAACCTCTCCATCAGGAACAATCCTGTGGAACAAAACCACTGTTTGCTACTTCTTTATGGGTTTGGATAGAGTGCTGGGCCTGGAGTCAGGGAGACTCATCTTCCTGAGTTCAAATCTAGTTGTGTGATCCTGGGCAAGTTACTTAATCGTTCCATTTGCCTCAGTTTTCTCATTTGTAAAATGAGCTAAAGAAGAAAATGGCAAACCACTCCAGTATTTTGCCAAGAAAACCCCAAATGGAGTCATGAAGAATAGGACACAACTGAAAGGTCTCAACATCAGCAGGTCGTTATAGAATAACTGATCTGGTCCTTACCCCCAGGAAGCTTCCACTCCAAAGTATTGGGAGATAAAGGCAGCCCTATCCTGAGGAAGGATATCCTCTCTGCCCTGGGAAGCATCTAGATTAATTAGGGGAAGGGGAAATACATAATATGGTCTGAGAAAGACAAACAGGAATGTTAAACTGAGTCTAATAATGACAGCTAACATTTATACAGTGTTTACTATGCCTTGGGCACAGTGCTAAGCGCTTTACAATCATTCTCATTTGATGCTCACAACAATCTTGGGAAGTAGGTGCTATTATTATCCACATTTTGCAGATGAGGAAACTGAGGCAATAGATTATATGACATGCCTAGGATTACATGGCTAGGAAGTTTCTGAGGTCACATTTGAACTCAGGTCTTCCTGATTCCCTGATACTCTTATCTGCTAGCCTACAGCTATATACCTGTCATGGATATGATTGAAGTTAAACCAGATTAAGAGAGACAAGCCAAGAGACTGCTCAAATCAATGGAAAACTTACTCCCCCATGGCAGGGAAGAGTGATTTAGGTACCTCTGGACTAGGCAGGCCAAGACTACAGTGGAAATCTAGACTATTTTTTTTTTTACTAATAATAGCAATCCTAACAAAAACAAAATACAGAATAAAATCATACTTTCAATTCAGTTTTGTTTACTAAGCACCTACAATGTTCCAATCACCATAGGACATCTAGGTGACAAAAAGAGAGAAAACAAAAACCCTCAAGGAAACTATATCCTCTTGGAGAGGTTGGGGGGCTAGGGCAGCATAGGACATGTACACAGATAAATAAACTCAAAATATTGGGGGGGAGGGGACATTAACCACTGGTGAAACAGGGAAAGGCTGTGTGAAGGAGCTAGAGCTTTGAACTGAAGCTTGAAGGTAGCTAGGGAGTCTAAGAAGCAGAGCTGAGGAAGGAGAGGAATGGGGGAAGGTGGTGGTGGAATTCTAGGCTTGGAGTCAGCCAGTGCAAAGGCATGGAGCTGGAGATTTTTACATACACGGGGAGTTTCAAGTCGGCAGATCTGGGGAGATTATATAGACGATATGGGGGGGGTGTAATGTAAAATCAGTCTGGGAAAAATAGGTTGGAGTCAGATTGTAAAGGGGCTATCCTTGCTTTCCCCAACTTCCTTATGTCTTTCTGTATTTCTTTGCATTCTTCATCTTTTTTCAGTTTTCACAGGGTTATCACTTTCCACTATTTTAGAGCAGCAGAGAGCCATGAACATTTCTTAAACAAGGCAAATGAAATATTCAGCCCCATGTTTAAGGGAAAACAATTTGGCAACTGTGTAGAAAAGGGACTGGAGAAGAGAGACACTGGGAAGCTATTATAATACAGTAATGCAGGTGAGAGGCAATGTTAGCCTAAAATTGAGTAGTGGTCATTTGAGTGGAGAGAAGGGAGTAGATGCTAGAGATGTGAGGGTAGAATCATTAAGACCTGGCCACTGGTTAGGTATAAAGGAAGGAGAGGAAAATGGCTTTGAGGTTGCAGATCCAGGTTACTGGAGGGATGGTGGTGCCACTAATGGCAATAGAAAATTTGGAGGAGATAGGTTTAGGGGGAAGGTTACTTCCATTTTGTACACGTAGAATTTTAAATGTTTATGGAACATTTGGCTGAAGATACCCAGCAAGGAATTAGTGATGTAAGGCTAGAGCTTAGGAAAAAGTTAAGGGCTGAACTTTTAGACATTGGAGTAAATGTGTAGATTTTCTCCTACAGAAATGTGACATTTGAATCCATGGGAACAGATGAGGTCTCCAAGAATGAATGAAAAGCATTCATTAAGTGCTTACTGTTTGCTAAAAACAGTATGCTCCAAGAATGAATTAATGAATGAATAAATGAATAAAAAGCATTCAAGTGCTATGTGCCAAGCACCGTGCTCCAAGAATGACCGAATGATTGAATGAATGAAAAGCATTTATTAAGTACTTGCTATTTGCTAAACTCTGTAATAAGTGAAGGGGATACAAATGTAAGACAGTCCCTGTCCCTAAGAAGCTTATATTCTAATGGAGAGAGTAGTAGACAGGGAAGAGAGTTAGAATCTGAGAAGTCTGAACAGTGAGGGGAGCAGTACAGTACATTAATACATCTCTCCCAGACTGATTCTCAGAGAAAGAGGTGGAAAGGGGGAGGAGCTGAGGATGCTTTAATATCCAAAGGAAATGGCCAGGGTGAAGATGGGGACCATGGTTCCAGAGAGTGACTTAGTTCCTCCCAGGCCTGGCCTCTGGTGATCTGATTTGGAAAGTGGAACAACAGGAACAGAGAGGTAGAGGGCAAACCTGTGTGAGTTCACTGTTTGTCCTTCATTCTTGAAGAAGACCAAGGTAATGTCATGACTTGTAAGTAAATTGGATTTAGTGAGGGAAGATTGTACAAAGTCACCAGCCTCACTCTTTCCTCTGAAGCCATCTGGGTCCAGTGGCAAGATATAGATCAGGATGACTGGAGATGGCCCTGGATGTAGCTGGAGGCCCTGGCCTTTTTAAGCTAAGGTCTTTCCCAGGTCTCACTTTGACTGAGGCAATGCCCATTCAGTGATTAAGGCTAAGTAAGAAATTTCTAAGACAAAGAATGGCCTCTTTTACCTGATGTTGACCTTCGATCTCAAAGAGGACCAAAATGACATCACTATGCTAAAGTCAAGTTTCAGTGTGTCCAACTACGACTGATCAGATCAATGTGAGCTTGGAATGCCTTACCATAGATCCAGGCATAAATAGTTGTGAATATGTGAGGTAGATTTTCTAAATTTGTGCATCCTGCATTTCCTTTGAGCTGTTTCAATTCTGCTTTGCTCATAGAACACAGCACCTTCTCTGACATGGGTACACCATGCTGAGTGCTCCTGTGCCAATGTCTCCCAAGTCACACAATCAATACCGGAGTTCTTAAGAGAGACCTTGAGAGTGTCCTTGTATCTCTTCTACTGACCACCATTTGAGGGCTTGCCCAGTGTGAGTTCTCCGTAAAATAGTCTTTTTGGCAAGAATACATTTTGCATTCGAACAATGTGGCCAGCCCATCGGAGTTGTGCTCTGAAGCAGAGTTTGAATGCTTGGCAGTTTAGTTCAAGAAAGGATTTCAGTGTCTGGTATCTTATGCTGCCAGGTGATCATCAGAATCTTCCTGAGACAATGGGTATCTTATCCTACCAGGTGATCTTCCGGAGTCTTCCTGAGACAATTCAAATGGAAGTGATTCAGTTAACTGGCATGATGCTGGTCAAAGAACAAACAAAAACAAAATCAGTCTGGGAGGGGAAGACCTTCAGGGTTTCTGGTTAAATCAGAAATAATTGCCATTTATACTCAGAGACATCCCAGCCCAAACAATGCCCAAGTGAAGCTTGGTCTGGGACCTGTTGTTGGCTAATCAATGAGAGTCAGAGTGATTTGGGTTTAAGGCATGGTCCTTAGAAAAGAAATCTAGCCCATAAACCCCAAGATATCTCCAGAGGTTTTAGCAATCAAAAATTTATATTCCTTTAGGTAGAGCATCTGGAGGTAAGGGTATGATTCCCTTTGTGGACACAGGAAGAGGAGAGAGGGAAGAAAGGAGGAAGGAGGGAGGGAAAGAGGGAAGGAGGGAAGGAAAAAGGGAAGGAGAGAGAGAGGGAAGGAAGAAAGGGGGCCTCTTTTACCTGATGTTGAAGGAAGGAAGGAAGGGAGGGAAGGAGGTGCATTGCCCAACTGGAACTGGCCAGTTGGGTCCTCAGTGGAGCAGCTACTACTACTCACAGATTATTTGTCCTTCATTCTTAAAGAGGACCATGGCATCATGAAGGTGATATCATGACTTGCAAATGAATTGGATTTAACCTCATTCTCTCCTCCGGAGCTATCTGGGTCCAGTGGTAAGATATAGATCAGGACGATTGGAGATGGCCCTCAACCTGTGTGGGTAGAAAGGAAAGAGGAGAGGGCTTAGGGCAGAGGCTTGGGTGATGATCCAGCAAAGGAGACTGAAAAGAAACAGCCAGCAGGAGAATCAGGAGAGAGCAGGGTCCAGAAAACCCAGCAATGCAACAGGATCCAAGATGAGGGTGCTATCAAATGGTATAGATAAGTCCAGAAGGGTAAGAATTGGGAAATGGACATTGGATTTAGCAATTAAGAGATGTCTGGGAACTTTGAAATGAACAGTTTCTGAGCTCATATTGTTCTGATCAGCGATAGTTGGGCACACTGAAACTTGACTTTAGCATAGTGATGTCATTTTGGTCCTCTTTGAGAATGAAGAACACCAACCAACCAACCTGGTGAAAGAGGCCATTCTTTGTCTTATTTCTTACTTAGCCTAGTCAAAGACAGAAAGTGATTTCACTCATGGGTTTTGAAGTCATTGCAAGGGGCTGAAAAGGAAGTAGATGAGGAAGTGGTCAATGAGTAGAGATAACTATTTTTTTTTTAAGTTTTCAAGTAGAATTTTTTCCCCCAAATTTTATTTTAGGCTCAAACGCCAGGACACAAATAGAGAATAGAGAAAAGAAACAAAAACATATCATAAACTTACGTATTGGAACTTAAATATAAATTTAGAAAGAAAAAACTGTGTGCATAGCAGAACATAAGAGAGGATTCAAAATATTTAACAATAAATTTTCGTTTCAAGAAAGCCTATATGATAAATAATACTTGTGTTGAGAATTGTCCATCTTTACTTCCTTGTGAGTTTTCTTTTGTTCTCTGCTGTGTACTTTTTTTACTTTATTCAAAAAATTTTTAAGTTTTAAAATTATTGTTTGGTTGTGAACTGGATAAAAGCTTGAGGGGTTAGCAGTTTCAGATGATTTTTTTTATGAGTGGGAGATACATGAGCATGTTTGTAAGCAACAGACAAAAAGCTAGTGGAACAAAAATTTTAGAAAGTATGTGCAGCATGTCCCAAAACTCTTAATGCAGTTAAGCTTTAATGTCTTCAGAAGTTTAAATGCTACAAGGTTATAAAAAACAACATTTGAAAGGCTAAATATTTAACATTTTAAAATATTGATTTTTAAAATAACTTTTTCAACTTTGAAAAAAACTTTTATCAGCTGCTGCTCAGTGACTGAAAGGATTGCATTTGTAATCCTCACCTTAAGATCATCCAAAAATGAGATTTTGTTGGAGATAGAACAGTTTTGACATGATCATCACAAGAAAAAGTCTAATGAAAGTAGATTATGTGACTGAGGTAGGCTGATGCAAGCTTGGGTCTGAGAAAGTGTCATCCAGAAACTTTCACATTCATTGTATAATGACAGGGTACCAGATCTTGTTAAAATGAAAAACATTATTCAAAATTCACAAAACTAAGAGCAAAAGAAACATAGTTTCAAATGATTTTTTGGGGGGTAAGTTTGTAGCATTTATACTTCTGAAGTTATCAAGACTTAAAACTGCACTAAGGTTTTGGGGACATCTTTTTAGATAAACTTCAAAAGAATAAGAATGACATTTTATTTGCTCTTGTGACCCTTTTCCACTTCTCATGTGTCTGAATACTTATCATATGGTATTGCTGTTTTTAAAAATATTATGTATATTGTACTAATTCTGCTCTCCTCACTTTGCATAACTTACTTATGTCTTTCCACATTCTTTGTATTTATCATTTTCAGTTTCCTGGTGCTAAAATATTCTATTACCTGGAAAGACGGCATTTTTTCTGCTATTCCCAAATCCTTTGTGTTATGTGTTGTTTCAAGTTTTTTTTTAATTATGGATGTTTAAAGCTACTATTAATATTTTTGTAGGCATATATCTTTTTCTTCTCTTTTAACAACATCCCTAGAATATAGTCCTGGTAGTGGGGTCAACTGGGTCAAAGACAGGAAGTGTTTTCACTCATAGGTTGCTCTTGTACCATTTGAACAAAGTAATTAACAAGCCTGTTTCTCCACTGACCCACTAGCACTGACATTGAATCTTATTATATATCTTTACAATTTGCTTTTGACCACCACCTTCCTCAGTCTGCCCTCTTTTCTATCAGTCCCTCTTCCTTTTCTTTCCCTTACTGCTTCTTCCCTCCATTCTGTCCCCCCCTCCCTTTTTTCCCCTTTCCCCTTCAACTGCCTATAGGGCAAATTATATGTTAAACCTGAGTATGTTATTCCCTCCTTGAGCCAAATCTGATGAGAGTAAAGTTTAAACAATGCTCATCACCCTCCCTTCTTTCTCTTTACTGTAATATGGCTTTGTGCCTCTTCCTGTGATGTAATTTACCCTTTTCTGCCTTCTCCTTTTCTCCCATTACACTCTTTTTTTCAGCACTTAATTAGGTTTATTATCTTCACATCAAAATCTACTTAAACCCACTCCCTCTAAGTATTTCCCTTCTATATGATGTAATAAAGATACAGTTCTCAAGAGTTCTAAGTATCATCTTCCCATGTAGGGATGTGAGCAGTTTGTCCTTATTGAATAACATTTTCCCCCCTTTCCTGTTTAAGTATGTGAACTGAGTTGTTTTAATCTGCCTGAATCAGGGCACTGAGAAGAACATTGGATTTGAGAGTCAGGGAACTTAGATACAAATCATGAGTCCATTACTTGTTATCTGTGTAACCTTGAGCAAATTAAGTTCTCTGGGTCTCAGTTTCCTCATCTGTAAAGTGTAACAGTTGGACTAGATGAATCATCCATATGTAAGTCTTTGATCTGTGAATGTTTTAGAAAAGAAACAGCCCTTCCCAGTAACCTGGAGTTAGGCACTCCTCCTCTGCCCTCCCCAGGCTGGCCTTAACCCAGGTACCATAGCTAGTAGCCCACAAGGTTGGTTTGAAGGCTACTGAAAGCTCCAGCCTCCATTCTCAAGGTGTCTTAATTTGGCAGAGCCTCCCAGGTTGGGCGTTGTTCCCAAGGCATCAACACCTCAGAAGCAGCCAGGTAAGGTGCTAAGAGCCTGGTAGACTCGAGATTGGTGGTGGCGGTGATTGGGGCCTGAATATTGGGGAGCAGAGTAATGGGGGTGAGAGGAAGACAAGTATGGAGTCACCGGGTCCACACCCCCTTAGGGTTATCCTCGATCCTTCTCCCTCCCTATATTCAATCAGTCCCAGCTCTGAACACTATCTGTGAGACTCTGAGCTAAGTGACCTCCCCTCTCTAAGCTTCAGTTCTCCCATCTGTAAATTGGAACAACTGTGGTGTAGACACAGGGGCTCTAAACCTGGGATCACTTGAATTGTTTTTCTTAATATTTTGATAATTGGATTGGTTTCTTTTGTAATCCTCTTTATTTATTTTATACAGTTGAAAAAAAAAAGCTGGGGGCAGCTAGCTGGTGTAGTGAAGAGCACTGGCCCTGGAGTTAGGAGGATCTGAGTTCAAATCCAGCCTCAGACACTTAACACTTACTTAAACACTCACTTAACACTACTTTAGGCAAGTCACTCAAGCCCAGTTGCCCTGCCTTCCCCTCTCAAAAAAAAAAAAGCAAAAACAAAAAACAAACAAAAAACCCCAACATGCCCAGACTGCCAAAAGGCTCCAAGACTGAGCAAGTCACAACCTCTCGGAGCTCCCTGTAACTACAAAGCACGTAAAAGGGTCTGAATTGCATTCGTAGAGGGAGTTTCCTCCCCCAGGAGGTTCCCCTCCTCTATTCGATTAAATAAACATTTATTAAGCGCCTACTATATGCTAAGCACTGAAGGTATTAAACAGAACCATTAAAAAAAAAAAGCCTGTGTCTTCCTTGGGTGGCCTCTGAGGCAGTGGGCCGGGGATCACGCAGAAGTTCAGTTTTGGGGGGCTGGCTAGGGGGAAGAGGGGTGCGGCGCCCCTTGAGCTCGATGACTGGTGTTTTGTCGCCACCTGGCGGCCACGCGGAGGAATCTCCGCCGCTGACGCCAAAGGTGAAGACGCCGAGATAGGCAAGACTGGGCAGAGTGGCACCTACTCCTTCCTCTTGGCCCCCGAGCTCCTCCCCTGGATTCACGCCACGCCCACCCTCCTCTCAGTTTCTCCCTCTCAACGCAGTAAGAAGTGGACTGGGAGATGAAGCTATCTCCTCCTCCATCTCTGTAGCCTCTCCCCCCCCCCCCCGCCTCCCGCTGAGGGGGCGTGACCACTCGCCTCGGGAGCGTGCTTGTCTCCTGGCGGGCGTGGTCACAGCGGCACGCCCCTCCCCTCCCCTAGAGCGTCGCCGCGCCGCCGTGCGCGCGCCCGGCCTGTCGCTCGGCCATCTTGATTCCCCAGCGTGAGAGGTCCCTGGCGGCGGGAGGAGGCGGAGGTGAGGGCTGGTTTAGGGGTGGGGGGTATGGGAGCCCCCCGCCAGGGCAGACTCTTGGAGATTCCAAGCCGAGAAAGGAACCTGACCAGAAACGCTTAGAGCTCCCAGGGGGTGGGGGGGAGAAAGAGGGAAAATGGGCCCAGTGCCGGAGACGCTTAGAGATCCTCAGGGGTGGGCGGGGAGAAAGAAAGCTTAGAGATCCCGAGAGTCCCGGCCGGAGGGTGGGCTAGAGAGCCTGGCAGCACCCCTCGCTCCGTTACGGGTAGTAGAGGAGGAATGTTGGGGGTAGGGGGAAGCAAGGAAGAGTGCGGATAATCCGCAGGCTGGCGTGGGGTGGGGGCGGGGTGGGAACCGGAGCCTCGGCGTGGGGGCGTCGTCATCCCCCCCTAGCTTCTCTAAGGATACGTGGAGGCATCCTCACTCGGCGGGGCAGGAGGGCCTGGCCCGGGCTTTCGTTGTTGAGGGTTCTCGAGGTGAGGTTAGCCTTGAACGATGGGAAAGACTTAGGCCGTGGGAGATGGGGGGCTAGAGGGAGGGCAGCACCGGCAGTTAGGCAGGAACAGCGTGAGCCAAGGATTGGCCGAGAGAGACGGGGATAGACTGAACTTGCTGGGAGCGGGGCCTCTGAGACTGAGCGCTGGAAAGGCTCCCGGCCACGTCTGCACTGCCTAGCGTGGTGGTCAGAGCCCTGAACGCAAACCCCAGCCTCGGGGCACAGTGACCCTGGGCAGCTCACTTCCCCTCGGCCTCGGTTTTCTCATCTGTAAAATGGGTGAGGATGAAATCAGATAAATTAATTTGTAAAGCCCCAGTACATAGTAGGCCACCTGACAAATGCTTATTTCCTTCCTCCATTTACAGATGAAGAAACTGAGGCCACATAGGTTAAATGACTTTCCTGGGGTCACAGAGATGGCAGGTGACAAGGCTGTGGTTCAAAGCTAGGTCCTCCAAGTCCAGATCAAGTTTGGGTTGGGGCTGGGGCAGTGCAGCAGGGCTAGAAGCAGAGAGGGCATTAATGACTAGGTTGGGAGGTTTGAATAAACTTTTAGACAATAAACTTGATCAAAGGAAAATCTTAGCCTTTTTTTTTTATAAATGGGAGCAGAAACTAAATTGAAAAGGAAAGGAAGTAAAAATATACATTATGTATTTTAGGAGCCTTTATGGAACCAAAATCACTTTTGTTCATTTAGAGATGATTATTTTGGTAATAGTCTGCATTTCTTTTTATTTTTTTTTGGCCACCTTTTTTTTTTGTCACCTACATTCCCAGTATTCCCCCTCCCCTTCAAAGAGAGCTGTACCTTACAACAGAAAAGAAAAAAATAAAAAACAGTCCCATAAACCCAGCCCACTTGTTTAAAAAAAAATCGACAGTGTTCAGTCAGTGTTCTGCGCCCATATTCCCTCTCCTCTGCAAAAAACGGTTTAAAAGGTACCTTCTCATATCTCTTTCTCTGGGACTAAGCTTGGTCAATAGTTCACGTTACGTGACTTTAGGTTTTCAGGAATCACTTTGCTCGGTTCAGCCCTGTGCGAGTGGTTGTGCAAGTGCGTTAGCCCTACTTTGCACATGAGGAAACTGAGGCTCTGGCAGATTAAGCGTCTTCTTCACAAAATTATGTTTGCTAAATTAGATATGTTTGCTGGGTTTAAAAAAATGCAAGGAGGCAAACTTTAAAGTTCCTTTGTAAGAAGTGGTTTCCTTTGGTTTTGTAAGATTTGCAGAGTATTTTACATACATTATCCTATTTGATCCTTATAATAGTCGTATTTTACAGACGAAACTAAAACCCAGAAAGGTTGAAGGACTTGCCCAGGTTCACACAACTCGTAAGTGTCTGAGCCGGCATTTGAATCCAAGACTTTGATTTCAAGTCCAGCATTCTGTCACAGCGTGCCTCCTCTACAGAGGACTTTAAGCACCCCTCGCCTCTTAATTCCATAGGTATCAGTGAATTATTTGTTGCAAGTTCTTGAGAAGGCAGTAACATCCTTTGTTAGTCCTTTGTCTTAGGGTCAGTGGAAGATCTTGGACTAAGAAGAGACATTGCCCCTTTTTTCAGGGATACCCAGTTCTTATAGGGAGAGAGCCTTTAATCTGGGGGTACTCTGTACCTCCTTTCTGAAACAGGGATGCTTTGGACTTGACCTTGGGTACTACGCACTCACCTCTCCCTCTTTAGGCACAGTGAAGGTCCCCGGACCAGCCATGGAGAATTACCAGAAGGCGAGCTCTGTAGAGAAACCACTGGTCCCCCCAGTGCCAGGTCTGCCTCCAGATACCTTGGAAATGCGGGTGCGGGATGGCAGCAAGATCCGTAATCTCCTGGGCTTTGCATTGGGCCGGCTGGAAAGCGAATCCACCCGGCGAATAGTGTTCACTGGTGCAGGCCGTGCCACAGGCAAAGCTGTGACCTGTGCAGAGATCCTGAAACGCCGTCTACCTGGCCTGCATCAGCTCACCAAACTGCACTTCCAGCAGACAGAGGATGCCTGGGTCCCTGTAGTGCCCGAGGCTGGTCTGGACCCACTTACTGTACGCCGACATGTGCCAGCTGTGTGGCTTCTGCTCAGCAAGGACCCCTTGGACCCTAATGAGGGTGGCTACCAGCCCCCAGGTGCTCCTCCTGGTCTGGGACAACCTTTACCCCGAACCCCCCCACATACCCCTCAGCCCAAGAGGCGGGGGGCCCGGGCCTCAGGGCATTGGCAGGGAGGTGGAGGTGGGGCCAGAGGAGAGACCCCCAGGAGGCCCTGATGTCCTGAGTGGAAAAGGGTCAGATGCAGATTCTGAGGTGCTTCCCAGGAAGTATAGGACAATATTGAAGTCCCCATTGTTGGGGGGGGGGGTTTGGTCCAAAGACTCCAATCTTTTTCACACTGCTGTTACCTCTCCGGTAACAGGTGGAAATGAACACATGACTCAGGAGTAGATATGTTGATCGCTGCTCTGAGGCTCCCTGTGTTTGGTCAAAGAAATTATCAGCTCTTTCTCCCTCTTCCCCTGCCCCTCCCTCAATAGTCTTACCACCAGTTTTATCAACTTCTTGCAAGTATTCGATTTCTTGGACTGGAAATATAAGGTGGCTTCCCCCAGGAAAGGAAGTGAGGAGTTGGGAATAAAAGTTCCATTTGTACCATTTATGAAATGCTTCTCTGTGCCCAGTTCTGTGTGTGTGTGTCTGTCTGTCTGTCTGTGTAATGAACTGTGTGATAAAGAGTGTGTCTGGGACTCTGAATTTTGAGAGAATAGTGTGTCCAGGATTGGTTAGGACTGGCTTCAAGGAGGAAGTGAGGTTTGCATTGGACCTGGGAAACTGGGTAGGACTTCAGTAAGCCCAGAGATGGGGTTTAAAAAGGATGGGCCAAAGAGGCAGAGGTGAAAATCAGTTGAACCCTTAAGCACTAGTACTGAGCTTAGGCTGTCCAGATTAGAGAAGGATACATAACAGAACAAAGAGTACGCTGGGGAATGAGGCTAGAAAGGTGGCTTTGGGGGCTAAACTGTGGAGGATCTTGAGTGTCAGAGTTCGAACTATATCCTGTAAGCCCTGGGGATTCATTGGAAACTAATGAGCCTATTTGAGAAGATGAAAGCTGGGATCCAGTCCTGTGAGCATTTTGCGGAGTGGGGTTCTG
This sequence comes from Pseudochirops cupreus, assembly GCA_028627135.1. Lineage (NCBI taxonomy): Eukaryota > Metazoa > Chordata > Mammalia > Diprotodontia > Pseudocheiridae > Pseudochirops > Pseudochirops cupreus. Next base: position 295,739,718 of record CM053583.1, read on the forward strand.
AGGTGGGAGCTTTTTTGAGAGTGGAACTGAGCTGTGTGTTACAGTGTAAAAAACATGATTGTCAGAAGATCTGATTTCAAATACCACTTCTGATGCTTATTACTTGTATGACATTGGACGATTTACTTAGTTTTCCTGGGCCTCAATTCCTCATCTGTAAAATATCTAGTTTGGACAGCATGGCCTCTGAGGCCCTTTGTAGCCCAAAATCTGGTTCTGTGATTAGTGATTGGCATTTCGATGTCTGACCATGAGCCAGGTGTACTGAAAACAGCCTCCTTCCTCCCCATTACCATACCTCAGTCCCAGGGCTGCAGCAGCCAAAGCCTGATTGTTGTTCTGGATTTGGCCACGTGGTGGCAGCTTTGTCTAGATGTGTGGTTTCCACCTAATTACTCAATCAGCTGTTAAGCACTTGCCTACTGTTTGTCCAGACCCCCCTACTAAGGAAATCCTGTGGGATTAGGGGAAGAGATGAGAAGACAACCTTCGTGTCCTCTGAGATCTTGGTCTAGGGAGGCAAGAGTTCTGAGAGCAATGAGAAAATAAAGTCTAAATTGTTTGATCCTGGGAGAAGATGATGTGTGTTCCAGGATGAGAGTATGTACTACTGACTCAGGTGCTTGGGGGGATGGGGTGGAGTTGTAGGCTGACATGGTCAGTGTGGCCTGCAGCACTCTTAGAAGGCTTCTTGAAAGAGAGCTAACTTGATCTGGGCCTTGAAAGAAAAGAATCATTGTAAGACTATATTATTTTTCTGCTGTGCAGTCCTGCTCAGTCCTCCAGTGTATTCTTTTCATTTCCTGTCCCTCTTCCTTTATTCTCTTCCCCTACTCTGGACCACCTTGGGGAGTGGGGTAGACTCAGCTCCCAGCCAACCCTTCCCATTGCTTTCCGTGGTGCTGAAATCCAGAGCCCACTCTAGGGATATTCTTTCCTCAAGCCTGAATCTTTTCACTATTCTTCAGGCAGGAAGATGGAATATACGTGAGTTAGTCCACTGATGGAGACACAGCACATAGGAAAAAAGGGAAAGGAGGCTAGGAACTGGGTCTGGGGATGGTGGTAGTGAAGTGGATGTGAATTTTTGGCTATTGTGTCTGTGGTGTGGGGTTGAGGAGCTGCCTACCTGTAGGGATCTAACCATTTACATTCATAAGAATGTGTGACTGGGCCCAGGAAATTATGCAGATGTAAATACATGCAATCAAGTGCTGCCTTCTCTGTTGCTATGGCAACAGGAGCAGCAAGCAGTTCCTACTACTCCTCCCATCCCTGGGGTAAGCTACCTTAGGAAAAGGAGCTAGAAACTCCAAGAGTCCTGCTCACCAGTAAGACAGTTGAGGGTGGTAGTATTGAAAACAGACCCACCTGGTCATCTGGCCAGCAGACCTCGGGATAACAGTTGTGACTGAGGGTTGGGCGTGAGGAGCACAGGGGATGTGTTCTTTTTGGATCTGGCTCTGACTGATGGGAAGGACGGAAGTCTCCCATCTGTCATTGCCTGCTGGGAAGCCCGACCTCCTCCACAGCTGCCCACATGTTCCAGAATTCCCAAGCCCTCCCTCACAATACTGCTTAACTCTTGCTCTTCATCGTGTTGTGGAATTCTCTCGGTGGACACCAAGTTGCCAGGGTGCCCCACTCCTAATCCTTGCCATGTGATTCTGTGTCAGTGTTTTTAGGCTTCCTTTGGAGGAGGCTATTTTGCTAGCTGTCAGGAACATATTGAAGTATAAGGAGATGAAACTATATTGGGATTTTTCTCTCTCTTCCTACAGGTTTTAGCCTGTTCTAGACCTTTAGGATATGCCTTCATGGAAGGATGTGGATAAGGGAGAGTATTGGATTATCAGTGGGATCCTCTGTGGGGGCAGGATTTGGGTATGGGTTGGAATTTCCAGGAATCTGCAGAAAATGGGAATGTGAGCTACAAATGACCCAAGTTTTAGTGAGAGGTGCCCCTTCCCAACACTCCTGAATGATGTGCCCTACCCAGTTAGTCCCAGGTGTAATTCAAATCACACATGCAAGGCTCATGTATTCCTACCACCATTCCTGTCATAATAATATCTAGCATTTAAATAGTGTCTTAAGATTTGCAAATTGTTTTACAAATATATTAGTATATATTTACAACCCTGGGAGAAAGGTGCTATTTTATCTTCATTTTGCGGATGAGGAAACTGAAGCAGAGGTTAAGGACTTGCCAAACTTCATTCAGCTACTAAATGTCTGGAACAGGATTTGAACTCAGGTCTTCCTGACTCCAGGCCCAGCCACCATCTGTTGTTACATAGCTACCTCATGAACCCTCACAATGGCTCTTTTGAATTCTTTCTAAGCCACTCCAATCATTTTGGAATTATTTAAAAGGATTTTTTTGAGTGAAATTTAATTTGGATCTTTCCTCCTCCCTGCCCCACATGAAGATCTTTCCCTCTTGTTTTTGAAGTCTCCCAGGAAGGGAAAAGCCACAAGGCTGCCTTGCTCTCTTCATGGATAAGGAAGTCTTTTCTTCTATCTAGCTTTAGTTGCTCCTATTGTAAATTGTTTCTGTGTAGCACTTCTATTTTTTCCTTGTAGAGAAAAAGTCAAAAGAACAGTCTAGTCTTCAAGGTGCCCATGTGTCTCCTCCTTCCCGATCTTCACGTGTTATTTCAGTATTGGGGGTGAAAGGTTTGTGTGAGAGAGGAGTTGTTTAGTGAAACGGAGGTGACTATTCTCTTTCCTTAGTTTGGGAGTTAGAAAAGCAGGTTCTAATCCCTGATTCTCCACTAAATGGCTGTCCTTGACCAATCCCAGGACAAGAGACTGGGCTATTGGGAACTGAGCTCTGGAAGGATCATGGGTGGAGGGAGAAGACAGTAAGGGGGTGGTTGCACTTCAGAGATCATCCCATAAACTTGCTTCCAGATTGTCTAGCCTCTCCCCTCCAGACTTCAGGAAGCCTAGGCTGTGGGGGGTCTGGCCCAGACCCAGGGAGTGGGGGCGTTTGTAGCCAGTTAGGGCAGGTCTTCCTCCCACCTTCCCCCTACTCCACCAACTCCCTCAGGAGCAAAAAGCTTGCTCCTGGGAACTGAGATATTCCCATAGTAGATATATGCTATATGCGCGTTTACTGTTGGGACATCCCTCCAGATGTCTAGCCTTGCAATAACAACCTTTTCTAAGAGTCTTCTGCTTGAAGTAGGTAATGTGACTCCAGGGCCTCTGGGCTATTAGGATACATATATTCCCTGGCTTTTCCTTACTGATATGCCTTCTCAGTAAAGTGGAGAATGATACGTGGCTTCTTTGCCCTCTCCTTTCTATCCTCCTCTCCTGTTCATTGTCCCCATCCCTGTGATCCTTCAGTACTCTTCTTCCCCCTTTTCCAACTTTGCCCTCATCAGAAGGACTGGACAGCCCATAGCCCATGAAAGGGGAGAGTCCTTTTATCAGGTGGGTTTGGGGGGAATGGGGAAGAAAAAGGAGTGGGGGGGAAGGGGAAAAGAACATAGCCCTAATGCTTAGGCCTCCATCCACTAAATCAACTTCAGGGGTTCCAACTCTTCACTAAACCAGGGAATCTTGCATTCAGCCCTAAGGCCTTTCATTCTTTCCCAAACTTAGCTGGTCACTGAACTGAAGACACTTTATAAATATTATAGCATTTGATTCTCACAATAGATAGGTGCAATTATCCATATTTTACATTCTGAGGAAGGCAGAGGTTAAGTAACTTGTCTGGGATCTCATAACTAGTGAAGTGTCTGAGACTGGATTTGAACTCAGCTCTTCCTGACCCTAGGCCAGTGCCTTATTCACTGTGCTATCTAGCCGCCTTTAATAGTGTATATGGTGCACAGTAGAATGCCTTGTACACTAATAGGTGCTTAATAAATGTTTGGTAGACTGTCATCTATTTCTTTCACCTATTTCCCTCTTTACTATCTACCTCCACAGACTCTGGACCATAGGAATAATATTTTATAGGGCACATAAAGAAAAGAAGATACAAATTCAATGATAGGTACCAAGTTAAGGTCATTAGAAATATGTATAAAGGAAATCTACCCAGTCCCAGACTAGAGGATACCTCCCTTTCTAAATGGAATATCCAGCCTCTTTCTATTTCTGCTACCCACTTTCACTCTTTCTCACCTCTAGGAATCCAGTCCTTATACTTTTGTCAGACCTATCTTCCTGTGTATGTCTGCTTATGCTAGAAAGCAAAAATCTTTAGTGGCATACTATTGATAATCTAATGGGTATAAAGCATGTTGCAAACCTTCAAATGCCACATAAGTGCCAGTCACATTTTTTGGAGAGAATGTCTAAGACCTATTATTTCATAGGTCATTCCCCGTATGGAAATGCCCTATGAGGCAATATTTCTATAAAGAATTTTAGCAAGTTGCCTAGGGAACTGAGAGATTAAGTGATTTGCTCATGGTGACATAGCCTTTGTGTACTAAAGGCAGTACCTGAAAGTAAATCTTCCTTTCTCCAAGACTAGCCCCTCTAGCTGTGATGACAGGCCATTTCTCATTAGGTATAGCCTCTATGGGAAATGATGGTCAGGGATACAAGAATGCTACATCTTCTGAGTGGAACCAGGTATCAGTGACATGCAAGAAGATACAAGAAGAGGTAATTTTAAGGATAGAATGGGGGATCCAAGGAGCACAAGGGTTGGGGAGAGAGGACTAAGGTAGATAAAGATAAGAGATCAGAAGAGGTAATAATTTTGAGTCATCTTTTTGTTACTAAGAGGGCTGTCAAATTTGAAGCAGCTAGGCCGTACCAGCTCACAGAATCTCAGAAGCCAGCTAGTCTACAGCTCAGACCTGGACATGGATATCTTCTACCACATCCTCAAAAGTGGTCATTCAGCCTTTGCTTGAAGACCCCATTACCTCCGTAGGCAGTTCATTCTGCTTTTGGACAGCTCTAATGATGGGGAAGTTGTCCTTGAGTAAATCTAAATCTGCCTCTGTTCACCTTGCATTTAATACTTCTAGTTCTGCCCCCAGGGTCAAACAAAGCAAGTTTTAAACCTCTTCTAACAAAGGGGACTTCATTTACTTGAAGTCAGTTATCATATCCCTCATCAGTCTTCTCCATTCTAACCATTAACAGTTCCCTTCAACCATTGTTCGTATGGTATGCTCTCAGTCCTTTGCCATCCTGGTTGCCCTCCCCTAAACACTCTCTCACTCATCAATGCCCTTTCTAAAATGTATTTCCCAGAATTTATCACAATATTTCAAGTGTGGTGTGATCAAGGCAGAGTACAGAAGGATTATGATCTGTTTAGTCCTGGACAGTACGCTTCTCAATGCAAGGCTAAAATGGAATTAACTTTCTTGGTTGCTATATCAATGTTGACTGAGAGTGAGCTTAGCCCACTTTTGTCCACTAAACCCCCCAGAGCTTTTCAGACCAAATTTTTTCTTGCTCTACCTTCCACTCTTGTGAAGTCAATTTTTCTAATTCCAAGTGTAAGACTTTGCATTTGTCCTTATTAAATTTCATCTTATTAGATCCAGCCCAACATTCTAGTCTGTCAAGATATTTTTGGATCCTGACTCAATACCCTGAAATGTAGTACATCTGGGTTTGGTGACTGGAGCTTATCAAATGCAGCTAGGTTCTTGCTTACTATCTCCCTACTTGTCTTGGATTTTCTTATGGAAAACAATTTAGGGTACAAACTAGTACAAAAAAAAGCTTAATGTTGTCCATAATTGTAAGCCATGGCATGGAGAAACATTGGCTGACTTACCAGGGAGGTAGGTCTTTGTCAAGCAAGTGGGCTTCTGAATACAATTTATTTCTCACATGGATTTTTCACTTATTTCTCATATGCCTGCTGTATACTTCTAGTATACAATAAGCATATAATTCTACTGGGCTCTCAAATGGTGTGCCACTGATTTTGGGAGCAGTTCGTTTTCTAGAAGAGGAGACAGAGATTTCTTAATCTGTTGGTCCATAGTTGTTTTTGTCTTTTGCCTAGCCTTGCGCAATTACTGGAGGAGGAGAAAATGAAAAAATGTTTTGTTTTTTTTTTTATTATTGCTCATTTAAATTGAAATTGAAGTGTATTCTAAATTGGCCTTCACTTATGTCAAGAAAGGGAAAATGTAGGTGTTCCCTTTCCTCTCTCGGTTTCAACTATGTATTGTACGTATTAGCCATTTTTGTCCCTACTTTCCAGTCCTAAGACTGTTATTAGCAGAGAAAAAATACACAAAGTAAGAATTGAACAGCCCTGTTTTCTCTCCATCACTGTTACCTTCACGAGCAGTTCTGTCTGTTCAGTGATGCTTTTCTTTTTCCCCATATAATTTTTTTAAAAGATTTCTTTTTCTTTTTACTTTCTTCTTCCCCCCTTCCCTTTCCTCCTTTCTCGTTATTTTTTCCCTTTCCCCTCCTTTCTCTCTTTCCCTTTCCTTGTCTTCCTTCCCTTCTGTTTTCCTCCTTTCTTTTCCCTTTTCTTATCCCACCTAGGCTAGAAATGCCACAGCCACTCATGAACTTATTCCCAGTCCTGATCATTACAGAAGCTTTAACCTGCTCCTTTTTGGTGATCTTGGCCAGTTGGCCCTTTTATAGGCAACCTGCTTGTGGTCTCCTCCTGGGGACTCATCATATTAGTGCAGATATTCTTGAGGACATGGAACTTCAGATCATAATGATCAAGGCATGGGTACTGTGTTTTCTGAACCAACCACCATGATACCAGGTGAAAGTGATTTCTTACTCTTCACACTCTTCGTAGCCCTTTCTTTTAGTCTATTATAGCACTCCCCTTTGCATCTTAATTATTTGCACATTCATCTTTATCCCATTAAATTGGATGCTCCTTGAAAGGAGGGTCTATGTCATATCTGTCTTTGCATCTGTAGGAGACAGGCAATTAGAAAAGGTAAAAATAGATAACTTTGATTACTTGAAACTGAAAAGCTTCTTCACAGACAAAATTAATGCATCTAGAAAAAGGAGGGAAGTAGTTGAATGGGAGGAAATCTTTCTCTCAAATTGATAAGGTTTTGGTATCTTAGATACATAAACAATAAGCATATGTGTATGCGATTAATAGCCATTCTCCAGTAGATAAATGGTTAAAGGATATGAACGGTTCTCAAAAGAAGAACTGCAAAGAATTCATAGCCACATAAAAAAAGATTCCAGATCCAGAATGATCCAGGTAAAAGAAATACAAATCAAAACCCTGAGGTTTCACCTCATACCCTGCAAATGGGCAGAAATGACCAAAAAATGGCAACCATTAATGTTGAAGGGGTTATGGAAAGATATGTGTGCTAATGCATTGTTGGTGGAGCTGTGAAGTAGTACAACCATTTTGGAAAGCAATTTGGAATTATGAAATAAAATGACTAAAATGTACATACTTTTCGAATGAGAGATTCTAGAATGTTGCTGTGCTTAATCCCATGGAAGCTGTTGGCAAGAAAAAAGCTCTCACGTGCTCTAAAATATTTATGGCAGCATCCACAATGCTTTTCATATTGTAGGTATTTAATAGCTGCTGAATGGAATGAAAAGGGAATCCAGAACTTCAGGGACTCTTCTTCCTTCCTACCCCAAGAATTCTCTGGAACCTGTTTTTATGGATAACAAGCCAGGAAAAAATGGAAGCAGGAGGGAGTAGTGTGGATAGGTTGTGGAGGCAGAGCACAGTATCTAGGATAATGGATGTACAACTGGAAGGGACTTTAGAGATCTTGTTCAACCTGATTTTATAAATTTATTAATTCAAACAGCATTTATTGTGCTAGGCACTATGCTAGATACTGAAGTTGCAAAGACAAAAAACAGCTTCTGTCCTCAAGGAGCTTACATTCTGTTGGTGGGTGGGAACGATATACCTAGCTGAGTAATACTGAACATTTACACAAAACAAATAAAAAGTAATTTTGGAGAGGGCAGAAATTTCTGGGGGCTAAAGATAGTATTAGAACAAAGCTTGGAGAGGTTAAGAGTTCTAAAAGGCAGAGGGGAGGAAGGGCTACATTCCAGGGCTGCAGGGTAACTTATGCAAAGGCAGAGTTAGGAGATGAAATGTCCCATAATGGGGACAAACAAGTAGAGCAGTTGGGTTGGACCATAGTTTGTGAGGCAGGGTAAAGTGCAATAAAGCCTGAAAAGGTAGACTGGAGGCAGATGTGAAGGACTGTACGTGGCAAACAGAAGTGTTTATATTTTATTCTTCAGGCAATGAGGAGCCACTGGATCTGGAGGGCAGAGTTGATACCTTCTGACCTTGTTAAATTGACCGTGAGTAATTCTGAGGCTCAATGAAGGAGGAGCTGAAAGGTCCCCTAGCTGTTGCATTTTGAAGCTAAAAATCTCCCAGGGTAGAAATGGTGGAGCTAGTTCTCTTTTCCTTCTATGTTCTCATCTTTTTCAGACTCCTGCCCACTTATTCACTGGGCCCTGAGGCTCCCACCCTGACCTTCATCTTTGGGCCCTGTACCATTGTGTTTAGGTTGGGGTACCTGGTTCAGTGATCTCTAGATCCCAGGGGCAGGAGAAGCAGGAGTCTTTAACAGGTACTGGGTATGCATGGCACTGAGGACCCATACTCAAACTTGGACTCAGAATCAGGGTTAGACTCATATACAGATACAGGTTTAGAGTCAAGCTTCCAAAACACTCCCCTCTGGGCTACTTCCCTCAAGGATGACTATTCCTCTCAGGTTCAAGGGGTACCTTGTTGGTCTAGGATCCTTTTACTGTGGCTCAGGAGCCCTCATTAGTGTACTTCCCATTAATAAGTCAGCAAGTAGATACAATTTGCTCATAGAAAAAGCATTTACTAATAATGGCATCTTTAAAACAATAGCCACAAAATATCTCTCACCCTCAAACCTGGAGCTCACTATCTAACAAACACACACAGAGCATCCATGGTGAGAAAAATATGCACAAATTTAGAGGACCATAATAGTAAAGTATACGTGTAGGGAACATGTGGCCAAGGCAGTTCACTGCAGGGCTTCAGTGTTAATGCCCTTTTTCTCCTTATGGAGTTCTCACACTGCTATTAGATTAGTCTGTCTGCTGGGTGAGTTGCTCAGCTAGGCTCCCAGGTTCTACTTTCTTTGCATCTTGACTCAGGGCTGGTTCTCCCTTGAATCTATGATGAGCTTTCTTCTCTGCTGCTGGTGCCTCACTATGTCTGTGTCTAATTAAGACCATCTCTTACCTTAACTTTGCCTTGAACTCTCTTAGAGATGAGATGTCTTTAAACTGAACAAATAGCTCTGCTGCTGGACACTGTAGCCAGTGGGGGTAAGAAGAACAAAATCCCTACTGCCCTCTAATAGAGGCACATGGGTCTAACTCTACAGAGATGGTTCTGGCCTAGGATCTGTCCAACTTTCCAACTGTGTCCAACAAATCCAGGACTGACGAACTTAGCTATTCAGAGGACTCTGGGCATGTGGTGAGTTTTCAGCCAGCCAATCCCAAACTCTCCTAATTCAATAAGACAGTTCTCTTTCTCCACAAACTCCTCTTCCAAATTTTCCTGTTACTTTTGAGAGCATCACCATCTTCCCAGTCACCGAGGTTCCCAACTTCAGTGTCATCCTGGATCATGTTGTCTTTTCTGCCTTCGTAATGTCCCTTATATATGTCTTTTTCTTTCCACCTATATAACCACAACTCTAGTTCAGGCCTCTATTCCCTCTTGTCTAGAATACCATAATCACCTTCTGCCTGGTCTACATGCTTTAAAGCCTTTACCTGCTCTAATCCATCTTCCAATCAGCTGTCAAAGTTATTTTTCTATAATGTAGGTCTGACTTTGCCAACCTCCTCCCTCCTTACCTCCATGAACCCTAGTAGCTCCCTTTTACTTCCAGGACTGAATATAAAGTCCTCTGGCTTTTAAAGTTCTTCATTTCTTGACCGCTTACTACATTTCCAGTCTTCTTATATCACACTTTTCTCTTCCCAACACTTTAAAATCTAGCTTCTACTGCCATTGAACACTATGTTCTGTCTTCTGTTTCCACTGGCTGACCTCAGATCTGCAATTCCGTCCCTTCTCACCTCCATTCCTTCAGTTGCCTGACTTTTTCTATGACTCAGCTCAAATCCCACCTTCAGAAGAAAGCCTGTCTCAGTCTCCCCAGCCACTAATGCCATTTGCTTTCAGACTAACTTCATCTAATCTATATGTTTCTTGTATGTACTTAGTTATTTACATGTTGTATCCCCCACTAGAATATACATGAAGGCATGGACATAGAGTGGGTTTTTTGGTTTGCTTTTTTCCCTTTCTTTGTATTCCTAGCTCTTAGCACAGTACCTGGCATATTAGTAGCTTAATAAAAGTTTGTTGACTGAGAAAAATTTCCTAAGGGGACCACAGGGATTAGACATACTTTTATAGTTAAATTCCTCAGTAACATATTAATATCTCATTACCTCAGTTATCTGTCGTTTGCATTCTGGGAGTCCACAGACTAGGAGCGGTGAACAAGTAATTTGGTTAAAATACTGCCTCCCCTCCTCCCCCCCACTTTTACATAGGTTTAGGATTAGGCCTTTACTGAGGCTCAAATTCAGCCTCAGATTTAGACCTAGACACAGGTTTAGACTCAGACCAAGACCCAGGCTCAGACTCAGCCACCCATGTAGGCTTATGTTCAGAGTCAGGGTCAGATAAAGTCAGGCTTAGGCCTAGTCTCTTAGGACAGGCTCAGTCTCAGATTAAGTTTTAGATTTGGACTCCAGCACAGTCTCAGACAAGCCAAAGCTCAGTCTGACTCAGGATCAGGCTTATTGGGAAATCTAATTCAAACTCAGGCTCAGGATTAGATTAAGGGCTCAGGATCAGGTGTATAAACAGATCCACACTCAGGCCCCAAGTTGGTCTTGGACTTGGACTCAAACTAACTTAGGTTCAACCTTAGACTCAAAAAAGTCTCAGCTGGTGATTAAAAGTCAAGTTTGGCTTCAGTTTGAGCCTCAAGCTGAGCCTCAGGATTTTACTGAGTCTCAGGTTTTGATTTATGCTTAGGCTTGAACTTAGGCCCAGACGCCCAGACGCAGAGCCAGGCACACACATGTGTACCTACCACCTCCTGTGGCAGCCCATTCCATTTGGGAATAGCTCTAATTGTTTAAAAATGTTGTTTTATTCAGAACTTAAACACCACTTAAGCAAAATGAATGTTTCATATACAAAATAGGACAGAAAAAAGAAGACTGTAGATGAAACTGTGAATCTCTATTACATACAGCTAGCTTTTTCTTTTAAGTATATAATAAATTTAACATGTAACTTTCAAAGTTGTCTGTTTCCATCTGGCTTTCTTATGGTTCTCTGTACTTTAAAAAAAATGCTTCAGCGACCTTTTCATTTTCTTTTCTTATTTTGGCAACTCTGTCACATCTCCCTTTTCTTTTTATATTTCTTCACTCCCCCTCCCCAGTGGAAAAAATAAATAAAAACAAAACCCCTGTATCAGCTATGCATAGTCAAGCAAAACAAATTCCCAAATTGGTTTTGCGCATTCCACACCTCTTCCCCATCACATCTCCGTCAGAAGCTGGGTAGCATTCGTCATTAATTATCTGGGATTCTGATTGGTCATTGCACTGATCAGAATCCTTAAATTTTCGAAGTTATTTTTCTCATTGGTGTTATTGAATAAATTGTTCTCACAGTTTTGGTCATTTAACTCCACATCAGTTCATACACATCTTCCCAGGTTTCTCTAAATGGTCCCTTTTGTTATTCCTTAGGATTTAATACTATTCCATTGCATTCATAAACCATAATTTGTTCAACCATTCCCTAGTTGATGAGCCTCCCTTTAGCTTCCAGTATTTTGTCATAACAAAAAACTTCTATACATATTTTTGTACAAATGGGTCCTTTTCTTCTTTGATTTTTTTTCAGGGCATAGGATTAGTAGTGACATTGCAGGGTCAAAGGGGATGCATAATTTAGTAATTTTTTTGGGCATAGTTCCCAAATTGTGTTCCAGAATGGTTGTACTAATTCATAACCTCCACCAACGGTTCATTGATGTGTCTTCCTTCCCACAGTTGTCATATTGTCACAAATGTCATTTTCCTTTTTTCTTTCATTTTTACCAGTCTGATAGTTATGACAGTTGCTTTAATTTGCATTTCTCTAATTATTAGAGATTTGGAAGATTTTTTCATATGGTCATTGATAGCCCTAATTGTTAGTGACAACCTTTTAAAAGTTTGGTTAAAGGATATAAACAAATAGTAATATACAGTTACAGCTTTTATTCCCTTAAAGCTAGAGAACTTGTACAAGGAGTTAGAATTTGATTTCTGACTAATGAACAGAGAGATCAAAAGACTTAAATACATTTTAGAGCCATCCCAATTCAGGGTAAAAATTATGATTACAAGGAATTGACGAGGTGTCAACCTAGAACATCTGTGTTTTCTTTATCATTAACATGCCATAATATAATACAAGCCCCACAAAATGTTTAGATAAGAAAAAGTCCCATTATTCAAGATAGTATCCTAGGTTCAGGGTCTTATTCTTAGAAGAAAGAATGCTCCCAAGTTAGCCCTGTCTGGGGGAAGAGATATTCTCTGAGTTTACTCAGAGAACAAAGAAGCTGTTGGGTCCCATATGTCCCAAGATAAGGGGGAATCCCACTTTCAACCTTATCTGGTCTCTGGAGTTGCTGACACAGAAAAAGACATTTTTTAAAAGTAAGGCAAAGCAGTCTGTTTGATTAATTCAGACTTTGGTCAAAAATGCGATATTTAATGATTATCATTAGCAAGCTTTTCCATGCATCAAATTTGAATTTTCTTTTCAACTTATACCTATTCCTCATTTTGGACTCAACAGGGCTTTTTCAAGAATGAGATGAACCAGTAAATATGAAAACAATAGGCCTTTTTATTTGGCACACTTAAGGCACACTAAGGTCCTATGTGACCCTAGGCAGGTCAGTACTTCTCAAGCAATTCTCTTAAGGCTAGAATTTGCGGAGCTAGTGCAGTGGTTAAGAGATTTTCCTTGTAATTGATTTCTTATACCAGTGAAATCACTGGTCTGATTCAAAGTGTGACAGGGGCCTGATCCATGGAGCCCCATCTTCAGAGAATACAGCAAGATATGCCTACTGCTAGCCTACATGAAAGGAGGGTATGGAGCATAATAGAAAGCTGTGATGTGTTTGAAGGCCCCTCTCTGCATCCTTTGGGGCATGCACTGATAGCCTATGACTAGTTCTGGTCATCTGTCTCATGGGAAAGAGATGATCTTTTAGTTGGAAGTGGGATGCATACAAAAGGCATTAAATGGACACAAAGTGAGTTGTTTTCCTCTTTTCTGCTCGGCCATGTTCAGTGATGAGTTAAGGACAGCTTCAAGCTCTTGCTGTGGGAAAGAAGGCTCAGGCCTTTGTCTCCCCACTGGACTACTGCCATGTTGCTTCTGTCTCTATCATGTCTAGTCTTTCTGCTTTTAAGTGAAGCAACATTGGAGATGATTACTACTATCTTGTGAGCTTCTTAAGGTTGGAATAGTGATGGATATAAGTCTGGGACCTGGAGTCTGTGCCAGAATTTGATGGAGGCAGAGTGCTGGTGAGGCAGTCATCAAAACCCCTAAGAGTAACCTTTTTGATGCATCACATTGAGAGAAATTATTCATTGAGGACCCCTACTCAAACTTTAATCAGTACTAGTCAGTTCATTATGATTTTGTAAGGGGTAGTGGTTGTTAGTACGTATTTTAATATATTAATCTAGAATACACATATAGTCAATCATCTAATAATAGGTATAAGGATAAACTATATTAATCCATATTTTATATAAATCTCATAGGAATATAGATTCTAATAGGAAGGCCCCATAATAGGCCTCAAACTTTAATGGGTTGTTCGCTACTTGTTTACCAAATTATGAGGCTCACTTGCACAACCACAAGAATGCTGACAAAGATATCTCCATCCTGTTTTGCTCAAATTCCACAACCAAACCAAGCATGGGTGGTGGCATGGTACAGGAAGTCCCCCCGATATGTTCTTGGAGCATATGTATAGCTTGTACTGTGTCCTCCTGCCTAACCTGAGGAGGATCCCATCCATCTTATGGCCACCTAATCAGTGGAAATTATTCCTTGTTTCACCCAATTTGTGATCCTGCTGACAGATCATTTTTGCTTATTTTAGTTTATGCTAATGGGATTAGCTTATGTCAATGGGATTCTGTATTTTGTATAACTGCTTTAGATTGTCTAGGGAACAAATCTGGTATCAAACCCTGTGAAAACAAGGTCCCAGAAGATGGGGGCATCTCAGATGGTGAGGAAGATCTGAGGTCTACTTCATTAGAGGGGATCATGGACCCTTTAATAAAGTATCATTAACTCGGAACTGTGCCTTAGTCTCTTTTATTTTTTTAATCCCCACAACATCGTGGTGGCAGGGATGTGTACTCATGTATCCATTGGCTTTGCCATATTTGAAAATGAACTTGACTGGGTGGATATTTTGAAGAAATTGCTTTAGGTTTGAGTCCTTCCCAGGGAATGCGGTGGTATAGAGGAGAGTGTGCCCCCAGGAATTGGGGGAAAATGCTTTGTAACTTATTGCTTTTTCTTATCCATAAATATCCTTTGTAAAAGCCAATTGATGTTAATTTAATTAGTCAAATGAAACATGGGCACTAATAATTGGTGATTGATATTGGGAAAAACACTCTAGAAGGGGGCTTCAGGGCATTAGAGAAAAATCACACCCCAGCTTCTCAGGGATCACCCTAGAACCCTGGGGGAAAGCTACAGCCTTACTCAGAGGGACCCATTTCACCATTGTGAGTTGGGATAAGAATACTCAGAGTTTATAAAGGCTACAAAAGGAAAAAAAAAAGTGGTCATTTGGCTTAATTGGAGCCAAGTAACCCAAGAGAACATGGGGGGGGGAGGAGCAACAAAGGAAGGGAACTAGGGCAGCATCCCCCCTTCTGTCCCCCAGCTGGTATCTGGAATGACACCTCCAGATAGATTACACTTGCAGTGATTCTCAACCTTCCTAATGCCGCAACCCTTTAATACTTGGATGTGGGTGTATCTGCATGTGGGCGGACCCGCCTGGAAATGGATAGAGGAGCAGTGTCTTGGTTCCTAAGACCATTAGAAATATGTGTTTTCCGATGGTCTTAGGTGACCCCGGTCGACCCCCAAAGGGGTCGCGACCCACAGGTTGAGAACCACTGGTTTAGAGACAGGCAGAGAGTTGATATAACCAGGAATGTTGTCAGTAAGCTTTGAACTCCGTGGACTGAAGTCTGTGTCAGGAAGAGGAAATTCACCATGGTCTCTCAAATGGCTGCTCCCCAGATTTGGCACCTCATTATTCCAAACTCTCCTGGCTCCTCATGAGTCCATCTTTAGTCTTTGCATCAGAGCAGCTCAGGGAACATGAAGAGAGTGCTTTGGTTGGGAGATAGGGGTGCGGGGGGAGAAAGAGGATCTTGTTCAGAAAGGTCTGATTGGTTTCTTTGCCTCTAATGTCACAGACAAGGAAATGCCAATCATTAGGAAACTGCAGGTTTCCAACCTGGAAGGTTCTGGGTACATAAAGATTCCCTATCAGAGGTTTATGTGTATTTGGGGGAGAATTCCAGAGAAGACAAAAGACGGAAGGAAAGGGGTGCAACACAGGAGGAAGGGGCAGGGGGACATAGATATTTTGTAAGATAGAGAAAGACCAAGATCTCAAGATCATAGGTTTGTTTTTTTTTTCCCCACCTTACTACTCATAGTTCTGCTCTCTGGGACCAGGTAGAACTAGTTTATCCCATCATCCATGTAACAGTCCTTCAGATACTTGAAGACAGCATCAGATACTTGAACATAGTCCTTCAACCACTTGAAGAAGTCTGTTTCTTCAGGCTGAACATCTTCATTGTCTCTGAATGAGCCTCATGTGGCATAAATTCAAGACCCTTCACCATCCTGATTGTCTTCCCCTCAACTCTCTCCAACTTATCAGTGTCCTTCCTAAAATGCTCCCAGAAACTGAATACAATTCTCTGTGTGTATTCTGGCCAGGGCCAGGGACAGTGGGACTATAACCTCCCTAACACTGGACAACGGGCTTCTCAGCGAGCATGAAAAAAGAATTAACTAGCTTTCTTGGCTGCCATATCATGCTGTTGATTCATAGTGAGCTTATATCCTACTGAAACCCCCAGAGCTTTTTCAGACAAAAGTCTGTCCAGCCACACCTTCCCTATTTTATACTTGGGAAGCTGATTTTTTTTAACCCAAGCGTAAGATTTTATATTTGTCACAATTACATCTCATCTTGTTAGATTCAGCCCAACATTCTAATCTGTTGAGACTTTTTTTATCCTGTCTCTGACATCAATCTGTTAACTGTCACCCAACCCTGCCACAGCTTTGTCCCATCTGTACTTTTAATAAGCATGTTATCTCTCCCTTTAGTCACTGTTAATGATGTTAAAACAACTAAAGGCAGCCTGGAATGGTGGTTAGAAAGCTAGCCTCTGAGTCAGGAAGATCTAGGTTCTAAGCCCCTCTCTGACACAAATTGGCTATGTGATCCTGAGCAAGTAATTTGGGGAGTTCTGTGAAATAAATAGCAGAGAGAAGATGCTGATATCTCTACTGGTAGCCACAGAGACTGAGCACAGATCCCTGAGGTCCTTTACTAGAGACCTTCTTCCAAACTGACATGGAACCACTCATGATAATGGTTGGGAGTGGGGAGTGGAATGTCCAGGGCATTCAGCCATTGTATTTCCACCTAATTATCCTGTTGCCCAGGCTACATCACTCCGTCTTGTCTACTTCAATAGTATGAAAGATGTTGTCAGATGGTTTGCTAAAATCTAGGTAAATTATTTTTACAGCATTCCTCTGTGTTACCAGTTTAGGAGTACAGTCAAAAAAGGAAATGAGGTTTGTCTGGTCACAGTGTGTTCCTTAAAAGGAAAAAAAAAAGTTTTATTGATTTATTTTTTGTTTGTTTTTATATCACACTATATATCTGTTGTTTCCAGATATACCCATACCTCAAAATGAGAGCTCTCTCCTGACAAAAAAAAATAATTAAATTAAGCTAGCAGCCAGCACGTGCATTACTTGCTACTTTAGTCACCTACTAAAAGGAGGCAGGTAGTTCTTTGTCTCTTCTCAGGATTGGGATTGGTTATCAAATTTACTTGGACTCATTTTAATTTTTTTTTCATTTGTGACATTACAGTTGTCAACCATAGCCCAGGGCCTCCCATGGGCTGGGTCTAATCTTGGGGGCTGACACCAAGAGGGTCATTTTCTGTCTTTAGCTTTTTATTTCCACATGAAATTGCATGCCGAAAAAAAAATCTAGTATAGCGATTGTATAAATCATGTCTGGGTAAAAGGGATCCTAAGCTCCCATCCAAGTACTCAAAATATTGCATGCAAATCAAGTGTAGGACACTATCAAGTGCAGAGAAAATGCAACCAGTCAGTAGGCATAAAGCACAAGAGAGTGACAGACAACCTAACAGATGTGGAGACACATAAAGCATTCAAACAGCCCACCAATTCTCCCTCAGAAGAGAACTTTCCTGAAGGCTGATGTTGGGGTATCCCTTTGACATTCTGGGAAGTCTCTTACCCAGAGTCCTACAGAGTCTCCCCAAGATGCATAGTTCCACACTGTGGCTTAGGTTCTCCCTAGAAAGTAAGTTTTCATTGAGGGGGCTGCTGAACAAGCAATGCCTTCCCTTTCCACCTGCCCGGTAATGTGTAGCTTATTGGCTTTGTTCTCCAAATAGAAAACTGTACAATGATTGTATGGACTCTTCTTTTCTTTTTTTTTCCCGAGGAATATACCACAACAGGAAATCTCTCCCTAGAAGATCTAGTTCTCAAACTTTCTTTTTTTTTCTTTTAAATGTCTTGTTTATTTACTTTTAATTTACAAGATTCAGTTCCACAATCACTTGAGTTTCAGATTTTCT
>CM053583.1:295758229-295836030 GCA_028627135.1 Pseudochirops cupreus
TCCATTACATTCATATACCATAGCTTGTTCAGCCATTTCCCAATTGATGGGCATCCCCTGTATTTCCAGTTTTTTGCAACCACAAAGAGAGCTGCAATAAATATTTTTGTACATATGGGACCTTTTCCCACTTCTGTGATCTCTTTGGGATATAATCCCAACTAGTTCTCAAACTTTCAAACTTAGGTGCTCCCAAATTTGAGATTACCTATGAGGCATGGCCCTTCTTGGGCTAGAAGGCTAGATTATGGGATCATTATGCCTAAGAAATTAAAAAAGCCACCCCTAAAACCATATGGGATTTTGGGTTCATGACCATAGTCCATGAACTCCCCTCTTTGATATGGATGACTGTCTTTCTCATGTGTTTCTGCAGGAAAACTATCATGTCCCAGATGTTGCTGTCCGTTGAGCTGGGAAGGTCCCTTTCTTTTCAGGTCGCATGAAAGCACATGTCTATCTTTGCCATGTGCTTCTGCAGAAAGTCTCCACAACTGTTCCTGGAGGGAGGAAACTGTTATGAGCACAGTCTCCCTGCCACCTCTCCTACCGCTTCCTTCAGTACAAGCCTGTTACGCTATACTCTGGTATATCTTCTCAAAGTGGAAAGAGCAAAAGAGAGAACTTGTATTTTAAGTTGTTTTTATAGACCAAAGAGAGGGGAATTTGGATAAGTGCTTCCCCTCATTTTACAGATCAGGAAACCGAGGCTCAAACTTCACATGAATGTTAAGAGTGAGAGCTAGGATTTGAACCCAGGTTCTCTGACTTCATCTGTAGTGGTTCTACACCCCCCATCGTATCCCCTGCATCATACTGCTGCTCAGATTTAGGATAAGACTCAAACTCAGATTTAGGATAAGACTCAAACTCAGGTTCAGGCTCATGCCCAGGCTCAGGCTCAGACCAGACTTGGGGTCTGGCTCATGCCCAGAGAACAGAGGAAGAACCTGTCCAGCTGGTTTGTCTTCTTGCCAGGTGGTCCTAGCAGAAAAAACCTCATAACTGGGAGTGTATGTCTGTGGGAGGGGAACAAGAGAAAGGGAGCATGTTATTAAACAGTCTGGCTGAGTCCCTTAAAATTCTGCCAGTAAGTTCTTCCTTATGCTTAACCTCCATCCCTCCCCTTGTAGTAGCTCTCTCTCCCTACTTCATTATTTAGTTTAAGTGAAAAATGCCTTTGAGAGGAGTTTCCTGACTTCCTGTCTCAAGAGAGGGAAATAGATTTAGTGACCTACTAGATCAGTCCTGGAATTCCAAGATCTGTTTTCTTGCTGGCAGTGGTAAGAGTAAGGGAAGTATTCCAGTGATTGAGAGTATCTTTCAGGATCAGAATGTGGAGCAAAGGACTGAGAGAAGGAGGATCTTCCAAGTTTTGTGAATTACACTAGAAGAGTTTAGCGTACTAGGGACAGGAGGCAGCTGATGGGCTGTGTCAGCCCACCTGTTTTTAGGAGAAATGTCAGGAAACCAGACAACATCATGAGGTTCTAGATCTGACATCTCCTCCAGGAAGCCCACTTGGACTTGGAGCAGAAGATGACAGAGAACGGGTCTGTTTGGGCCTTGAAGTCTGGGGCCTTCTGGCATTTGTATAGGCCATTCCACCTTACTTTTGCACAAGCTATGCCCCATGTCTGGTGTGTGCTCCCTTCTTAGAATCACTAGCTTCCTTCAGAGCTCAGCTCAGCCACCCCCTACCTTAGGTCTCTATATAGATGACTCCCTGCCACCTCAAGATCCTTGTTTTGTCTTTGCATCCCTAATGCCTAGCACTTTAAAAAAAATCTAGACCAATGATTTTATAGGTGTAGGAATGTCCCAGGTAAGGATACTCTTCTACCAAAACAAAGCAGCAACTATTCTTAGGGGGTGGCCTGGAACAGCAAGGGGTGATTTCTATGTGTCAGAATAAGGATTTGAACCCAGATATTTCTGACTCTGAAGTCAATCCCTCTGTCACCCCCACAAGAAGTTACCTCTTGGCTGGCACACAGCAGGCACTTAGTCAATGCTTGAAGAATTAATGGATGGTATTTAGTGGGGTTAGGAGAGGAAAAGGAAGGCCTTGGGAGAGCAGAGAAGGCTGAGGGACGATCTTTCTTTTCCAGCCCTGCCCTTCCCTGCCCTCCCACTGTGACAAGTCTCAGGTCTCATGGGGACTCTCTCTCCTTGTCCCCAGATCCCAGTAGTCCCTATTGTCTCATTTTTCTCCCAGTCCCCAGTCACCAGCCAGTCCTTCCTCTAGCCCCTCCCCCTCAATCCCAGCTGCCCTAGGAAGGGGCCACAGAAATGGAAATTCCTCCCTTCAGGATTGTGATTAATATACTCTCCCAGCCTTATCTCCTGCCTTTTGTGGTTTTGATTTTTAATTAAAAACTTCCCTGGACTCCAGAGAATGGATTCTTCCCCCTCCCCCATTCCTTCCCCATTCTTCCCTGCAGTCAGGGACCGCCCCCCCCCATCCCCTAAACCTTGTTTGGCTCTGCCCCAGGAGCAGTGTCAAGCAGAGCTGAGGGTCCCAGATTGAGACGGAAGTAGAGACAGAGACATAGAGACAAAAAGAAACAGACTGAAACAGGAAAAGTGTGTTGGTTGGTGAAAAGGGGAAAACTTGGTGCATCAAGGAGGTACCTTCCTCTCTCCCGGGGCCCTTGAGTACATCACGTTCACTCCCCTGTTCTGGAATGACCGGCTGTGTGACACACACACACACACACACACACACACACACACACACACACACACACCCCTTCCCTTCCCCTTCCCCCCAATCGTTTCACTCACTATTGTATGCTTGGAGATCCTCAGGGAAGGCAGTTTCCCAGCTTCCATCATCACTATCCTAGTTCTAGTGTCTCCTCTTGGTCCTGTCTGGAAGACTTGCCTCCTTTCTAATCTTGAGACCAAGCTCACAGTACAACAGGAGGGACTGATTTGAGATTTTAGGAACAAATTCTCAGCCATTAGTTTTTGGGTGGGGGAGTTGAGGGTGGGGTGGGACGGTGCAGAGAAATAGGGGGAAGAGGTTGGGAGGAAGTAGTTTGCTTCTCTGAGGATCTCAAAGCACCAGAGAGACTGTTTTGGAGAGGGAGGCAGAAGACTGGGGAGCTTTTGGTTCTTAGCCCTGGGGGGGGGGAAGAAAGGGGGTATTTGGAGGGGCAAGCAACCTTGGACTAATGAGAGATGGGAGTGGGGGGGTAACAAAGCTGTCAACAATGGGGAGGATGGGAGGGAGAGGAAAACCAGGAGCCAGTCCCTTGAGGACAGGGGGAGTGAGGGGGGCCGGCCAGGAGCCAGGGTTATGGTTTCTAATGTCTCAGTCCTGGTTTCAATTATTCCCCCCAAGTCTCCCCTATGGTCCCCCCCCCGTCTAGCCCCTCCCCCATCTTAGCCAGATAGAGGCCCTTTCTACCATGCTTTGAGATCCCCAAGAAGAGGAGGCTCACTCAGTCTCCTTCAGTTTCTCCTTGTCTTCTCTTTTCTCCTGTATTTCCTATAGTCTAACCTTCATCTTTTCTACTATAGCATGTGGAAGTTAGGATGGGGAGGGGGGAATTGGAAGAAGGCAGAGAGGAAGAGTAGAAGAATGAAGGGAAAGAAAAAGGAGATTGAGGAAAGGGTGGGGAGCTGTTGTGCAACTAAAGTCTAATTTGGCTACTAATCTCATATAGTTGATTTCACAGGACCCTCTATGAGCCTTGTCAGCTGGGGGTGGGGGCAACAGGGCTCATTGGAAGTCTGGGAAAATTTCAAGAATTATTCAGGAAGTGGAGAAATTCTTCCGGAAAAGAGTCCAGTGCATACTGAAAGTTCTTTGCCCTGCCCTGTCCCCTTTCTCACTTCCCCAGGTCCCTAGGCGACCAGAACATTGTCCCTTCCAGAACTCCTCACCTTCCTGCCCCAGGTACACAGCCCCATGGACTCAAATCTCCTGGGAGAGTGTGCTGGGGTGTGGGAAGAGAGGCAACATTGGACTGACTGCCTGGTTTCCAGTAAGCCAGCAAAGAGTTGAAGACCTTCAGGGCTGATATTGCTGATTTCTAGACTTCCTCGTTATAGACTCAGGGTGAGATGATGTCTTCCATCTTAAGATGCAGCAAGAAGGATTTAGATCAGTACAAGAAAGGATAATTTTGGAGGAAGGAAATGCCAAGAGTGGAAATATGGCACATACCCTCCTTTGTTCTTTGTGAGGGAAGAGTAGAGAAGAGATGTTGAATTCATGGGAGGGTCCAGTCTGCCTGCAAGACATCCTCCACCACCTCTTTTCTGGGATGACATAGAGTCATAGATGTAGAGCTGGGAGAGCCCTACAGATAAACTGCATATTAGGGGAGTGAACAGCAGTGGAGAGAGGTTCAGTACCTCAAGAACAAGGTTGCCCTGGGCAGAGGAGAAAGGTTAGGAAGGTGGAAAGGTGTTGACCTTGCCATTAGGGGTCAATGGAAATTTCTCTGGAAATGAGTTCAGAGCTGAGTAATTGGGCCAAGGTAGACCCCAATATACCCCACCCTCAAATCAGCAATCATCTAATCAATCAGCAAGCATTTATTAATCACCTTCTTTATTCCAGGCACTGTGCTAGGTGCTGGGAAAAAAATGGGTGCAAAGAAAAAAATGAAGTGACACATGACTTCAAGGAGTTTACATTCTACAAGGAGAAATGATGTGTGCTTTAATAAGTTATATACAAAATAAACAAGGCCCTTGGGGACGCAGAGGACAGAGCATTGGACCTGGAGTCAGGAAGACCTGAGTTCAAATTACATCTCAAAAACTTAATAGCTGTGTGATCCTGGGCAAGTCACTTAACCTGTCTCAGTCTAGGTTTTGTCATCTGTAAAGTAGGAATGATGATAGCACCTACCTCCCAGGGTTATTGAGAGGATCGAATAGGATAACATACAAAGAACTTTGCAACATCTTAAGCCACTATACAAATGCTAGCTATTATTATTAAGTACATGAAATAACAGACACAGTGACTGTGTCAATGGAAGTGCAATGAATACCACCAACATTGAAATGGTCATGGTTGAACTTGGCCCCAAGAAGGGATGTGTGAATTCACCTCCCTCCCCTTCATTGTAGAGGGAGGAGAATACTGGACATGGGAGAACTTTGAGAACTTTCTAGGTAGGTCCATTTTCTGTCAGCACTTTTTCTTGGTTTTGACTGCAGGGAACATCATGCCCCTAGTGCGGCCTGCCTCCCTTTTCAGTTTCCTTCTTTGTGCTGTCTTCCCTTATTAGATGGTAAACTCCTTGAGGGCAGGAATTGTCAGTCTTTTTCTTATTTGTATCTCCAGTGCTTAGCACAGTGGCTGGCACACAGTAGGCATTTAATAAATGTTTATTGGATTGAATTGGTTTATGTGTTTTGCTGAATTAGGTTTTTTCCCTTTTTTATAAATAATGATTATATGGCAGGGGGTGAGGGGGAGGGATATATTAAGAAATGAAAGTTATTTTAAAATGAAAAATGCCAATAATAAACTAAAAAATCAAATTAATTTAAGGTAATTTGGGAAGGAAGGCACAAAGAGCTGGTAGGGGCAGGAGAGACCTCTTGTAGAACATATCACTTGAACTGTGCTTTGAAGGAAAATAGGGTTTCTGAAAGGCAGAGTTGAGAAGAGAGTGGATCCCAGGCATGAGAGATAGCCTGAACAAAGGCATGGTTAGCAGAGGTAAAGTTTTATGTGTGAATAACAGTAACACCACTTGGGCTGGACTAGAGTTCATGGAAGGAAATAATGTATAATAAGACTGAGAAGATAGGTTGGAACAAGGTCATGAAGAGATTTATATGCCAAACAGAAAAGTCTGTAGTGGATTCTGGAGATAATAGGGAACCACTGGAGTTTATCATAAAGGGGAATGACTTGGTCAGAGCTGTGCTTTAGGCATATCACGTGTGCAGCTATGTGGAGGATGGAATGGAGAAGAGGAAGACTTGAGGCAGGGAAACTAATTAGGACGATATTGCAACAATCCAGGCTAGTTCAGGCAAGAGGTGAAGAGGCTCTAAACCAGACCATGTAAGCAGAGAAAAGGTGATAGATGTTGGATGTTTTAGAGATAGAACTGACAAGATTTGGCAACTCAGTGGATATGGGGGTGAGTGAGACTCACCTCACTAGCAGCAATGGATGAGACTGAGGTTTGGAACTAGGGCAACTAGAAGGATTATTGTACCCTCAACAGAGAGAGAAAAGTTTGGAGAGGAGCAGATTTTTGGAGAAAGAAAATGGATTCTGTTTTGGATTTGTTGAGTCAGAGATGCTTACAGAGCATATGGTTCAAAATGTCCAACTGACAGTTGGAGAAAGACTAGATATACAGACCTGGACATGCTTTGTGTAGAGGTGATGATTACATACGTGTGAGCTGACGACGTCGCCAGAAGAGTATAGAGAGAAAAGAGAAGTGGTCCAGAAGAGTCATCAAAAGGTTTAGTGCAGTAGCTTGCACATAAAATGCACTTGATAAATTTGTGTTGATTGAAGGCGACTAAGATGAAGTAGGCAGGGAGGAGTCATAGCTAGGGGGTAGGTGGATAGAGAATTGGGAAGATCTGAATTCAAATCTAGCCTCTGGTACTAGTGTGACCCTGGGCAAATCCTTAACCTCTGTTTGCCTCAGTTTCCTTTACTATAAAATAGAGATAATAACTACCTTACCTTGCAGGGTTGTTGTGATGTGAAATGAGATAATATTTATAAGGTGCCTCATTCAGTGTCTGTACTGTACTGTACAGGTACTGTAGAAGTGCTTATTAACTCTTCCCTTCCCCCTAGGAGGAGACGGGTCACCAGTTTCAAATGGTGCAGAGAGTTCAAGAGGGATGGATATTGAGCAAATGCCATTGAATTTGGCAGTCATTGGTAACTTTGGAGAAAGTAAATTCAGTTAAGTGCTAAAAGTGAAAGACAGTTTCTAAAAGGATCATAGAGTCATAGGATCATAGCTCTAGAGACAGAAGAGAACTCAGACCCTTCAGTCTTGCCTTCAGAGAAGGGAATGACAGGAAAGGAAGCAAAGGCAAGGAGATGGATTTTTCTCTGGACTTGACTGTGAAAGGGAGGAGAGTGTCTTGAGGGGATGGCAGGGTCAAGTGAAGATTTTTTTTTTAAGGATGGGAATTTTCTGGGCTTTTTTTGAGTAGCAGGGAAGCAGCTGCTAGAAAATGATAAATGAAAGATTAGAGAAAGGGGAGGAATGATTTTGGGGGCAATCTCCTGGAGGAGACTTGAAAGGAAGAGGATCAAGAGTACAAGTAGAGGGACTGGGGTTGTTGAGGAGAAGGGCCACCTCTTTGTCAGATCCCTGGGTAAATCAAAAGGGAATGGGGGAGGGGGTGGCATCAAAGGGTTTTGAGATATAGAGAAGGGGAGAAGAGGGAGTTTACAGCAGCTAACTTCTTTTTGTTTTCAGTATAGATCCTCTGCTGAGAGGGTAGAATAAGAAGGTTTGGAATAGAATGTGGGCAATGAGAGAACCATTTAGGGAGGAATAAAAAGATTGCCTTGTTGAAGTGAGGGCTATGTTAAGGATAGAGAACAGATTTGTAGGGAACTTAGTTAATATAGTTTTGGTTATTTGACTTTAACATAGTTCATTAGGATAAGGCAAGAGAAAGAGAAGGAAAAGGAGAAGGCAGAAAGGGGGAAGAGGAAGAAGGAGGAATAGGAGAAAGAGAAAGGGGGAAAGATCAGGGAAAGTGTCTCCTTTGGGACCTCTAAAGCTCTCAGAAGTTTTCATTTGATATCTGCTTTTTCGTTACTACTCACTCCTGAAAGCTTTGCAATTTGGCCTCTACTGAAATTGTCATTTAAGGTCAGCAGTGATCTAATGGTCGATGTCAGGTACTCAGTCTTCATTCTCCTTTAACATTGACACTGTTATCCACCTTCTCCTTCTGGATACCATTGTTTTTCCTTCAGTTTCCATGACACCTAATTTACCTTGTTCTCTTCTTTCTCCTCATTCTAATCCATTCTCTACTCAGCACCGGAAGGATTTACCTAAAGCATTCGTTTACCTGAAGGACTCATTTGACTTTGTCGCCCCTCCTTCCTCCCCACTCAAACTCTAATGGCTCCCTATTACATCTAGATCTAATATAAAATATTCTTCTATATGGCATTTAAAGTCCTTTCAGAACCTGACTTTCTTGTACCTTTCCAGTTTTCTTAACACTTCATTCCCCTCCATGCACTTTGCAATCCATCGATACTCTTGTTCCTCCCCCACGACAACCCATCTCCCACTTGTCCTGTCTGTGTCTCCCATTCCTGAAAGGCTCTCCCTTCTCCTCTCCAAGTCCTCATCTTGCTGGCTTCCTTCAAGATTCAGTTCAGCCCCCAGCCTCTGAAGGAGACCTGTCCTAGCCCCCCTGCTACTAGTACCTTGCATCTGAGATTATCTTCCATTTATACTGTGTACATCTTGTATGAACATAGTTATTTGCAGATTGTCTCCCTTATTTGAATGTGTATGCTTTGAGAGCTGGCAACATGTTTTTGCCCATTTATTAAGCCCATAGTAAGGGCTTAATAAATGCTTGTGGATTGACTGCTGACTTCTCCTACCACTATTTGTTTCTTTTTGGTTCTCTTTTGCTCATCTCCACTCTCATTCCCATACCAAACCATAGGCATCCCCCAAGACCACGCCCTGGGCTCTTTTCTCTCCTCTCTCTACACTCTCTCCTAAGTAGGGGGAGGACTCTGCCTTCTCTTGGAAGACCCTGAATTGGTCTTTCCTGCTGGCCTTTGCCCCTACCCCATTGCCTTCTACAGTGTAAAGTCTACACCATCCTCTCCCCACCCTCAACTGTTCTTGCCCCAGTCAAAAACATTCCTCATTACTTCTGCCCTGAACTATGACTGTATTCTCCTAATTGGTGCCCCTGACTCCACACTGGAAGAGTCTCCCCTCCTACACTCTGATGCCAAGATGTCAGACATTTGGCACTGAGGGAGCACAGGAGACCTAGTTATCTTTTTCTTCACTGGAGTCTTGTCTCCCCAGCCAGATTGTGATCTGCCTGAGATCAGGGACAGGAATTACTTCTCAGCTTCTCCCACGACTGGCCCACACAGGCCTTGGAACACTCCTGGAGGTCCGAAAAAACAAACCAAACAAACAAACAACAAAAACCTAGTGAGGAAAGTGTAGAACAGTAGAAAGAGTTGGTCTGGAGCCAGGAGACATGGGTTCGAGGCCCAGTTCACTTATCCTTACCTATAAAATGACAGGGTGGGATTAAGGTTTCCTCCCAGCTCTCACGTTCTGTGATTCTTGAGAAGGTAGAGGAGGAGGATGGAGCAGAAGAAAAGGTGGGGGAAGAGATGAAGAAATAAGACATTTATTAAGCTCTTATTATATGGAGAAGGTAGAGAACTTAGTACAGTATGGTGCTAAGTAGAAAGCACATTGGGCTTCTTGCTAGGCAAGGAGATCTGGGTTTGAGCTCGTGCTCTTGCCACTTGCATGAAGTTATAACATCTCTGGCTCCAGTTTCTTAATCTGTTAAATGAGGGGGTTGGATTATATGATCCTAAAAGGAAGAGCTGGGTTCAGTTCTTGCCTTTAACACATTCTGTCTGTGTGACCATGGTCAAGTCACTTAATCTCTCCATTTTCCTGGTAACTGGCTTAGACTTCTGAATTATAAGGGAGCTTTTTGCATTGCTGGAAGGAATTTTCTATACCCAGTATTCCCTACAGTGATGAAACCAGAGGTCAGTCAAACATTTATTAAGCCCCTACAGTGTGCTAAGCTCCACTCTTAAGCCCTAGAGAGGGAGGAATGGAAAGGGTGGGGGGGAAGAAGGCAAAAGACAGGTCCTCCTCCCAAGGAGCTCAGTCTGATGCGTGAGACAACATGTAGACACCTATGTAGGAACAAGCTACATACAGGATAAACTGGAGATAATCAACAAAGGACAGGTACTAGAATAAAGGGGGATGGGGAGACTTCGTGTAGAAGGTGGCATTTTAGTTGCAGTAGATGTTTTTTAAATCTATAGAAAAGACTAAATATCTACCTGTGGCTATCCCTGTCTTTCCTAGTCTTTCTCGGCTTCCCTTTTCTTCCTTTTCTCCCTCCCTCTCTCTCCCCCTCTTTCCTTCCCTCCCCCCTTTTTTCCGCCTCCCTCTCCTCTTCTTCCCTCTCATTCCCTCCCTGGATGGGTGGGTGGTTCTGCTGCTTGTTCTGTATTCCCCGCAGCCCCCTTCGCCCTCCCCCGTCTCGGTGACGGTGACGAGGCTGCTCCCAGGAGAATCCCAGCTAGGCGATGGGGAAGGAGCGCTGGGCCAGTTGTTCACGTGCTAATCTGCTCCTGGATCTCCAGACAACCTCAGATTTCTTTGTCCAGGGCCGCAGCGGGCTCCCGCCCTCCGACTTCCCCCTCACCGCCCTCCTCCCCATCACAATCCCCCTCTGCCTCCCTGGAGGAGGTGTCGCCACGAAGCTGACTTGGGGAGCACGAGAGCCGCTTCAGGTGAAGGGCGAGGGAAGGTCGGAGCTTCGATTCCCGGGTAAGCTCGAGTGTCGGCACTGAAGAGATGTGGTGGGGAAGGGGGAGGAAACTGCTCTCCCCCTGCTCTCCCCCCACCCAAGCTCTCAAGGCCTCAGCCCTGGAGGTAGGTCCCTTTCTTTGTCCGTTAAAGACCCATAGAGACACAGAGGAATTTGGAGATCACACAGTTGGGCCCTTTTCTTGACATATGAGGAACGGGCCCCGGGGCTGATAAGTGCAAGTGATTTGGCCAAGGTCGCAGAGTTTAGTGTCAGAACCAGGTTTCAGTCCCAGGTTTTCTGAGTCCAGGCCTCTTTAACACCAGAGCCCATGACACCTCTTCCACTCTACCAACAATTGAATTGCTTCTCCTGGACCTGGGTCTTCTCTACCTGCAGTGGGAATACAGAATTGGACCCCTGGGGACTCAGGCCAATCTTACCTTGCCCTTTTCTCCCCAGCCCCCAGCCCCTGGCCCCCATTCCTTGGCTGCAGGCTCCCCACCTCTAACACATCATGGTAATGAGAGGAGGGTAAGAAGCTGAAGAAGGGATGGAGGTTAGAAATAAGTGAGAACTTCCTGCCAACATAGAGGAGGAGGGAAGCATCCTTCCTGGATGGCTCCCGACCCAATCACCTATTTCTGTTAGGATCTGAGAGTGTCAAATGAGAGAAAGGAGCATAAAGATTATATAATCCAGACCCTTCATTTACCAGATGAGGAAATGGAGACTTCTCAGCTTTCTTATCCTGTAGATAAAATGGCTTGCCCACTTTCTACAGGAAACCTTTCTTGTCTTCCTGGTTAGTAGCACTGTTGTCCTCCTCAAATTATCTTGTGTTTATATATTTGCTTCTTTGTATTCCAATAAAATGTAAATTCCTTGAGGATAAAAACTGTTGTTCATTTCTGACTTTGTGTTTCAGGTACCTAGCACAGTGCTTTGTATCAAATTAAATTGAATTGAATTGTCCACAGGTGTATAGGTAGTGAGATCTGAACCCATAACTGGCCATTCAATCCTATTTCAAATTATATCCTATCCATTAGCTACTTGTATGACCTTGGCCTAGCCACTAAGTCCCTTCCAGCTCTTGGTTTCCTCATCTCATGCTGCTTTTTAGAAATACATCACGTCCATTTAATTTGCACATGATCTTGTTCAAGATGAAGAAACTGACACTTAGAGAAGAAAAGTGACTTTCCCAAGGTCACAGACTAGTAAATAGGAGAGCTAAGGCTCAATCTGGGCTCTCTGATTCTACTGCTCTCAAATAATTTCCCTCTCCCCCTTCCCTTCCCTTCCCTTCCCATCTCCCACAATGTTAACGTACCACAACATGAAATTTGCTTCTGTGATTGTTGAGCCAAGTACTGAGCTCTTTGGGGATCCCAGTTGGATGCCCTAGAAGACCGCCCACGTCTACATCCTTTGCGATGACCTTTGTTTTGAGGCCTCCCTACTCTACAAAGGCAAGAAGACTCATCTTCCTGAGTTCAAATCTGGCCTCAGACATTTACTAGCTGTGTGATCCTTGGGCAAGTCACTTAACCCTGTTTGCCTCAGTTTCCTCCTCTGTAAAATGAGCTGGAGAAGGAAATGGCAAACCACTACAATATCTTTGTCAAGAAAACCCCAAATGGAGTCACAAAGAGTTGGACTGAAATGATGAACAACAACAGCAATCAGCTCTACGAAGGGAAGAGGACTGAGATCTGCCTGGGTTGTGGGGGTGGGGGCTTTGTGTCCCACAATCCCCATTATCCCCTACCCCTTTTTTGAATGATGAATGTGACAAACTTCAATGAGGCTTTTCCATGGTGGAACAAATCGAATTCCAGTTCAGCTACTGAGTAATAACTGACATTAAAGTGCTTTAAGGTTGGAAAATTACTTTGTATGGATTATTTTATTTGATCCTTATAATAAGCTTGTGAGGCAGGTATTACAGTTTTCAGCTGATTTTATAAATAAATAAACAGACTCAGAGAGGTTCTTTGACTTGGCCATGGTCACACAGCTAATAAGGATCTTGAAGCTACATCTTTTCTTATTTCAGGTTTAGTGATCTCTCAACCATACCACATTGTTTCAATACTGTTATGAATATAACAGTTGCAATCCAATCATCATTTATTAAATGTCTATGCAAAACTTAGTGCTAGGCACTGGGGATAAAAGAGATAAAACAAATTAAAAAACCCAAACCCATCTCTGTCTTTCAGGTAGGTGCTTACAGAGGAATACAAAGTCTCTGTAGTATATTTGTATACTGGAGATTATTTGGAGAGGGAGAGAGTACTGTCACGTAATGGCATCAAGAAAGACTTCATGTAGGAGTTGGTCTGTGGACTGCACCTTGAAGGAAATGGGATTTTCACAGGTTGAGATGGGGAAGAATGTGTTCTAGGCACAGGGCAGCCTGCGCAAAAACACAGAGATGAAAAATGGATTGCCAAGTTCAGGGAGAAGCAAGCAGACCAGTTTGGCTGGAACACAGCCAGAGTTAAGGGTAATGATGTGAAGTAAACCTGGAAAGTTAGGCTGGAGCCAGCCTGCAAAGGGTTTTCAATGCCAGTCTGAGCTCACTTCTCTGAGAGCTGGTTTCCTCATCTGGAAAATAAGGGGGTTGGACTAGATGATCTCCAAGGTCCATCCCTGTTGTTCAAGCCAAGAAGTCCCTGGCTGATGCAGGCTCACTGTTCATTAAATTATTTTAGTATGAGTCCATAACTTGAGGCACCAAGGAAGAAGACTTCAACCCAGAGCCCTAGTGGGCGACATCTGGACATGAAGGGATGGCCATGGGGGGAAGGCTTCCGAGCCATCAGAACAGAATCTGGGGGAGCTATCGATGGCATACCTACTTCCTTGTTTAAATGGTGAATGATCCCTGACCTTACTTAATGACAGGGTACCTTCAGCTACATCCATTCCTTTCTAGGGGCATGAGACCTTGAGCTCAGCTCCTCCTCTACCATCTCAAAGTCCTTCTGATCTGACCAGTCCAGCACTCACAGGGTTAATCATGCCTTCTCTGAGGGCTCACAGGCTACTGGATTGAGAAGTTGGCAGGAACCTTCAAGATCATCTCATCCAGCCCTCTTCCTTTAGACATGAGGAAACTGAGGCCCAGACAAGTTCTAATGTGGGTTCAGCTCTGCTACCTTTAGGACCTTGGGTAAGTTACCTCAATTCTCTTTCCTCACATGTAAAATGAAGGAACTGGAACATGATCTCTAAGGCCCTTTATAGGTCTATGATCTCAACTGCTACCAAATCCTTGAATCGTCTTGGGCAAGTGACCTTTGCCCCCTCTGAGCCTCAATTACCTCATCTGAAAACCAGAGGATTAGGTTAGATGATCTGATCTCTCAGGTCCCTTCCAGCTCAAAGAGAGTGAGTTCCATGTCCCTGATCCTCAGCCCTAGGGTGGGGTCGGGGGAGGGGTGGAGAGAGAAGGTATGGGGGAAGGGTCAAGACTTGGCTAGAGAATGTGGAAAATGTGATTAATAATTAAAACAACATCCAGGGGGAAAAATCAGGAAAACAACAACAAGGAGATGGGATCCTTGTCTGGAGAGGAGAGTGTGTGCCCAGAGCCAGGGCTTCTCTGGCCCTTTCTGGGAATCAGCCACACCAGTGGGTATTTTTAGCCAAAAGCAAAAAACAAAACAAAAAAAAAGTTAAAAAAAAAACAACCAAAAAACCACACACCCCCAACCTCAAATAATCAAATATGGAAAAATAAAAAAAAAACCCAATCATATTTATTTCTCCTGAGTGGAAGAGGAGGACAGAAAGGGAGGGTGTTCCCTTAGCTGCCCCCCAACAACTCCATAGCCTGCAGGGAGTAGCAGGGCCTGGAGAGTAGATGGGGTAGGGGTGGGGATAGGGGAGGATTAGGTTCAAATTGAAATGTTTTGTTCATTAAAAGAAAAAGCACAGGAAAGAAATTTCCCTTCTCTCCAGCCCAGGGACAGCTTCAACCCAGAGCCTTGAAATTTGTTGTGAAAAAACTGAGCTGCCTCTGGGGTAGTGCAGGTGAAGAGAGAAGGCCAAAGGATGTGGGGCCAGAGAGTCAAGAAGCTAGCTTCAGGAACCAGGGAGTTATCCCAGTTATCCCACTCCCAGGAGTGTCCTTCCTCCCTCACCTCATAAGAAAATTCCTAGATTTGGAATCAGGAGGACCAAGGTTCCGTTCTTCCCTGTTACTAACTTGTGTGACCTTGAGAAAGTCACAGCTTTCCTGGGCATCAGTTTTCACTTCTGTAAAATGAAGGTCCCTTTCATACCTAACTTTAGGATCCTATGTCTAAAGTTCCTTCCAGCTAAAAGCCTTTTTTTGATCCCCATTCTCCCACTCCCCACATAAGAACCATCCTGGTCTGTTAGCTAATTGACTTGGTAAGGGACCTGATGTAACCCCACCCTCCCCCAGAACTCCCCTCTTCAGCTGTGTAACACATCCTTGCCCATGAGATCTCAATGGCCCTAAGTGGTTTGACTGAGGCAGAGGAATGTGAAATACCACCAGGATGTTGTTGTTGTCGTATTATTATTGTTATTATGGGAGAGATAAGTGATAGAAATATAATGCCCGGGTCTTTGATCCTCCCAAATCTGTAACCACAGGAACCTTCACAAGTTTCCAGTTTTCCTCTAATCTTTGTACTTCACCTAGCACAGTGCCCCACAACTCAGTAGGCACTTAAGCATTTGATTTTGCCATGGGGCTTCAGTGAGTGGAGGAAGTAGGGCAAAGGTTGGATGGAGGGGAAAGGCTGGGTGGGAAGTTGTAAAATATTGGGGTGGTTGTGATCAGAAAGTATCCTGGGTAAATGGGCCTGGAGTAGAAGGATATCCCGGGGTGGGTGAGGAGGGCTTCAGAGTTTTGGAGAAAGGTTAACCTGGTGTTAGGGGCAGGGGTTTGGAAAGCTGTAGAAAGAAGTCCCAGTTGGAGTTAGGGGTCAAAGCTAGGGACAGGGGGACCCTGGACAGGGGAGAATCCTACAGGGGTGGGACATCCACTTTTGGCTTGGGCACTGGGGCTGAGTCGGATCGAGTTTCTCGGCGCCTGGAGGCTCGACGAGGCCATCCTGTTCCCTGATGGAGTCCAAGCTGCCCCAGGCCCTGGCACTGAAAAGAGGCCATTTATGTAACTAGCTGAGCTCCAGGCGCCTGCCCGCCGGCCTGGACCCTGCCGTGTATTTGTGTGACTGCTGGTGTGTGAATGTGTGAATATGTGCGTGTGAGATTGCCTGTGGGCTGCAATGTATACAGTGTGTAAGTCAATTCGAGAGTGGCTTTTTGTGAGTGCTTTGCTACTGTGTTTTTTTCACTTTCACCTCTTGTGAGGTTTGTCTTTCTGTCTCTCTGTGTTAACTATGCTACTGTGTTCATCGGGTAGGTTTTTAACCTGCACTTGTTGTAAAGTTGTTCAGTATGTATTTGTGTATCTCTGTATGTGTTTACCCAGGGTATGTGTGTGTGAGTCCGGAAAGTTTTCATTATTAGACTATGAGAAATCAAGGCCCCAACTCCGACCAAGACTCAGCACCTGATGTCAAAGTTTGAATCAGAGAAAGAGAATTGTGACCCTTGCAACCACTATCCCTCTTCACCTTTCTACCAAGAGAGAAGATTGAACCCAAGAGGGGAAGGTTGCCCTCTGAAAATTTCTGGGAAGACACTGAGAATAAGGATCATCTAGACCCACAAAGGACAGGAAGAGGCAACAAAGGAGGGAAATGGGCTGATATTTTAGCAGGAGAGGCTGAGGTTAGACTTCATGACACTGAAGGGAAGGGAAGCTAGCAGGACTTATGACATATGACAGTTAGATGCTTGGAAGGCACCTTAGAAATCATTTAGTTTAGCTCACCATTTTACAGCTGAGGAAATTGAGGCTTAAAATGGTGAGGTGACTTACTCAAGACCATACAGGGTCATCAGCAGATCTGGACCTAGAAGCTTGCCTGGCAAATGGTTTTTGCTTGCTTGCTTGATTTGGTACAGTCCTCGTTCCACTGCACAATGCTATTTGTCATCATCAGGGGTCTCTCTAGAAAGGAAAGGAGCTCCTGTATGTGGCCTGGGGAAGGGTCTATGCTACCCAAAGGCAGAGGCCTGGATGTGATTTACTTTATAATCTATAGCTCTGAGGGGTCAAGGTACTTGAATCACATGTTAGTGGAACTTTCATCCTTTCCTATCTCTTTCCAGGAGTGCTTACAAGCACAGTTTCAGGGAAATCTTTGTATTTCCATCCAGTAATATACCCTGCCAGTATTGTTAGGCCCACAGGGTGGGGAGCAGGCCTGCAAGGGTAGGTGAAAGGAGGGTGGAATGAGTCCTGCTTCTGCCCCCTTCATCACTCCAGCCAGATTTCCTGTGTTTGGTTCACCTGGACCATGGGAAAGGTTGCAATGGTGGCAGCTCCAGTGGCAGTTTCAGCCAGAGGATTCAAGGTTGTCTATTAATACCTCTCTTTGCACTCTTTAATTCATAGGGTTTAAAGCTCACCCAGGGAAATTAAATGTAAAATAATTCCTTCTGAAACCTGCGGGGCTTCTCTTCTCACCAAAGGCCTGGCTGGTCCCTCTAAACACACACACACACACACACACACACACACACACACACACGCATACACACACACACACACACACACACACACACACACACACACAGAGCTAAGTCACTCCCTCTCAGTGTCTAGTCTGACTTGGACAATTTGGAAGACTCAGAGGCAACAGCGTCCTTGTTGTCGTCCTTGGAAAGATTGGAGAGGGAGACATAACCCAGTCCTTGGGGAGCTCCAGTCTCATGGGGAAGAAAAACCTCGGAGCCTGGGGATCTTCTGTCTGAGGGAGGAGACACAGCCTATTCTTTGGGCAGCCACCAGAACAAAAGCATAGAAAGAGGTGAACTGAGTACAGGGGTGCTTAAGTCCCTGTGACTATTTCTGTCTTTGTGTCTGATTATTTGATTTCTAGGTCTGCCTAATTTTATCTTTTCTTCTGTGAGAGACAACCTTAACCAAACCTTTCCCGCCTCCCCCCCTCCCATTTTCCCAGTGGAGCTCCAGAGATAGAGCCCTTCAAAAGGGCCTCCAATTCGGACTCCCACCCTCCCCTTGCCATCTCCCTCCCCTCCAGCCAGCCCTCCCCAACACCAGCCCTGCCTGGACGCTGCCCCAGCCTAAGCCGGCAGGTGTCGCTGTGGCCCGGAGAATGCCCATCCAAGATCCAACTGGAGAAGGAGGGAGGGAATGGGGTCGCGCGGACTGGAGGTCTGGCTCCGCCCTCCTGCCTGGGCTGGGTTGGGCCGGACCAAAGCCCAGGCTGGAAATTCGGGATTCCTGCCTCCAACCTCCTAGTCTAGACCATCCCGGAGACTGGGATCGGGACGGGGCTTCCATGATGTCCCCAGTTCTAGTCCCTTCTGGCCCTTCCGCTGGGGACCTGCCTGGATGCATGGGCGTGTGTGTGTGTGTGTGTGTGTGTCTGTGTGTCTGTGTGTGTCTGTGTGTCTGTGTGTCTGTGTGTCTGTGTGTGCGCGCGCGCATGGGGGGGCGGGGCGCTGGGAGCCCGAAAAGCCGGGGTGTGGGTACAGGGGG
The DNA here is from genome assembly GCA_028627135.1 of Pseudochirops cupreus. Lineage (NCBI taxonomy): Eukaryota > Metazoa > Chordata > Mammalia > Diprotodontia > Pseudocheiridae > Pseudochirops > Pseudochirops cupreus. The sequence continues at coordinate 295,776,384 of CM053583.1, forward strand.
TTGTCAGGAGAAAAGTGGGGGCGATAGGGAGAGGAGTTGGGGAAAGGGAAGGGACCGATGGGAAGAGGGACGCCAGATTTCCCTTGGGTTAATTGGCTTCCACGCAGGTAGAGTATCCTCGCGGCCGTGAAGGACACGGGACGGACTGACACAGAGGCGATTCCTCCGCCTTCCACCCCCGCGCAGGGAATCACACGGAGAGACCCAGGGACACAGACACTCCCAGTGATACACCCGGACAGATACTGACCCTCACCCCCACCTCCAGCATCCTGTATCGGTCGGTCCCATTACAGACAGAGACGGACGCGGGCAGGAAGACACACAGTCACGGACACACGTTCACAGGCAGCAGCCCTTTCCCTCGTAGGCTCCCATGGACACACTGACAACACTGTACACTCTCTTGGTTCGGTCTCTATGGCAACCCCTCCTCCTCTGCCACACGCAGACCGGAGCTCATCACGGTCCCCCCCTCTATCACTCTAGATAAAGAGGATGGGCAGGGGGTGGGTGTTGGGAAGGACAACGGAACATAAGGTGGCCAGAGTCTTTCCAGGCGGCAGCCGCCAGTGTCTTTCCTCTTAGTACTGGAAAAGGAAAAGGTGTGATTGATTTTCCAGTAGGAAATTGGGAGATGGAAATGGAGCCCTTTTCTTCCCCCCCTCCACTTTGTGAAAGTGAAAAGACTTCTAGGTCCTCAGACTGGGGCCCAAATCTGATGATTTCATAAGGCATAACCCACAAAGCAGATACTCCACCCGTGGGTACTGGAGAGTGGACTGCACCTAAAAGGTATTTTGAGCTCCTCAGGAAAGAAAGGACATTGACTGTTCACAGATAGAATTCTATCCATCCATCTGGTTTTTCTGTCTTTAGCCCCTGACTAGGTTGTAAACTCTATGAAGGCAGCGACCAGTGTTTTCTGTAAACTTACCTCTTCCAGTTCCTAGTATAGTGTTCTGCACACAGAAGGGGTTTAATAAATCTTGTTTTGTTGATTGTACACAGAGTTTTCCACTCTGCATTTCTCTCTCACTTCCATGGGAATATTCATGGATGCTCCTTCTGGCCCATAGAGATATACTGACTTATGCTTCCTGGAATGTCTTACAAATGAGAATGCTCCTAAAATCACAACCATGGCCCATTTATCCCTAAGGATGCCCTAAAGCTAACACACATATATGAACACCCATGACACAAAGCTAACACACGTGTACATGGAAAGTTTGGGGGTATCTGCCTTGGTCTGCAGCCTGAGAAACCCACCCAAGACCCCTTCAAGTTACTGCTTTTTGACAAGACTATGTACACATACATAACACTCAGACTTGATGCACTGAAACACACATGAACACAATCACAGAAACACACTCAGACACATACACACTCCCCCCTCCCTTGGAATCTCTCAGAAGCTGTGTGTGGGGCCAAATCTGGTGCAAATTCCTGCCCCTCAGACCCTTTCATGTCCACCCACCCCCCTTCCTCCCACATTTCCTGTGCTGAGAAACCCTTCTCTGGAATGTCTGTGAGCAGCATCCCCCATAGTCCCTCTTTTCTCCTCCTTCCTCACCCCCATCCCTCCTTCCTTTCTTACCCCCACCTTGTTCACCCCTTATCTTAGAGTGAGGACATCTAGGTTCTAGTCTAGCTCTGCCAGTGAAACCTTGAGTCACCTTGGCCAAGCCAGTGAAGCAATCATATAGCATTTTGCCAAAGTCCCTTAGGTTCTTTTCTCTCTGCTTAAGATCTAGTTAAGAAGACACGATTTATACACAGGAGACAATTAAAGGGAAATTATGTGTTAAGCTGTATGTGGTAATACTAATAATGATAATGATGATAATAATAAAGATGCCAGCCAGTATGAGTATTACATCATTTGATCCTCACAGCAACCCTGGGAGACAGGCGGTATTATTATCTCTATTTTACAGATGAGGAAACTGAGGCAAACAGAGGCCAAGTCACTTGTCCTGGGTCACATAGCTACCAAGACTTGTCACCTAGCTGCTGCTCCTAACTCTAAGCTTAACAGTTTATAGATGTGAGGTAATATGGGAAAGCTTCCTGGAGGAGGTAGGACAAGCTGGGCCTTGAAAGATACTAGGATTTGATGAGGCCAAAAGGAATAAGTTTGGAGACTTCAGGATACATTTCAGAGCCTGGTCCAGTGAAGAATTTGTGTTGGATAGCAGTGGTTAGATATACTTGGAAACATTCACAAAGAGTTTGTAATGCTCAATTAAGGAGTTTAAACATAAGCAAACAAAGTTAAAGAATGATTGGAAATTTTTGAGCATAGAATTTCTGAGTTTGTGGGAACTTTGGAAATCAGTCTGTGCTCTTAAATTTACAGAGAGATGGACTCACCCAAAGTTACAAAGCTAGCTACTGGAACAAATAGGACTAGAACCCAGGTCTCTTGACTTCCAGTGCAATTCTCTTTCTTCGGCATTATAATCTTTTCCAACAAATTAGTGGTTAGGTTAGTTTAATTAAATAAATGTTTATTAAGTGTATATTGTGCTTGATGGAGGATATGGACAGTCAAAATGGAATGGATGAACCTAAGAGACATTTTGACAGGCTTTCTGGACATCCAATTTTCTCATCTGCAAAAGGGGGAGAGTAATTTTTCCCCACCTTCCACCTCTGAGATCAGTGGGGAGGAAGGTCTCAGAAGGCCTCATCCAAACCACTACAGCCCTTTATGCTTGTTTTCCTATTTCTTTTCTGCCCACATTCTTGTCTGACCCACAGCTTTTCCAACATTTTGCCACCAGAGATCTGGAGACCTAGCTGGTCTGAAGGTGAGTGGAGCTGAAAACTTTTGCAGGGGAGAAGATACAAGTTAGCTAACTGTCTAGATTCTAGAACCTGATTTCTGAGTATCATCCATTAAATTACTGCTGATCTCTGGGCTTTATGCCCTTACCATTCTTCTGGATTGTACTTGGGGGCATGTCAAGAGAAAACAGACATGAAATGTCCATGAAAGTCTCTTCCCTCAGATAAGGGATTTCCTAAATCTAGGTATAAGTCTATTTCTTTTTTCCTTCCTTCCTTCTTTCCTTCCTTCCTTCCTTCCTTCCTTCCTTCCTTCCTTCCTCTTTCCTTCTTTCCTCTCTCCCTCCCTCCCTTTCCTCTTTCCCTCCTTCCTTCCACATCTCTTTCTCTCTCTTCCTCCTCCTCCTCCTCCCTCTCCCCCTCCCTCTCCACTCTCTCCCTCCCTTTCCCTCCACCACCTCACCCTGCTCAAAATCCAGGCTTCTAGTATAGTAGAGGTTTGGGAAGAAAGTTTTGTGGAGGAACCACTAAATTTATAGGCTCCTGCAACAAGAGAGAGATCCAACAACTCTTGCCCAAGTCCTCAAGGAAATGCTCTGCCAGGTGCTCTGTCTAATGTGCTGAGAATTTTTCTCTAGATCTCTTGAAATTGTGAAGGTAATGATAGAACTCAGAGACTGCTCATCAGTACATGACCAGCCTACCTTTTTTCTTGGTCACACATTTCTTTGCTAATATGCTATTTTAGGCTATTTTTCTGGTGTAATTCTTTGTTGATAAATACCTTCTCACATGCACTATGCATTTTCTTATTGCTCTCTGGATAACTGCTTAGGATACAGGAGAAACTGAGGTCAGGAGCTGTGTCAAAGCATTGGCTGAAGGTCACTGCTTTCAGCAGGATGGGAGTCAAGTCTGGCTCATGGAACACAGAGAAAGTTAAAAACAGCTTCATGTCCTGAAAATTTGTTCCCAGAAATACGGGTGAGGACATGGAGTCCCCATCCCTGCTCCAACTCCTTCCAAACCACTGGGGAAGGAGGAGGAGCAACTCATTGGATGAGGGTGGGAAACCCCAAAGTCCTCTGAGGCTGCTTCTTTCTCATCCTTACTTGGCAGGTAAGTATATAATTGTAAGGAGGAAGGGAAAAGGAGAAATTCGAGGTGGATATAAAATAATGCAGGCATGGGTGTTGGGGAAAGATGGAATGGGGAATTGAGGAAAGAGAATGGAAAGATTAGAACATGGGAATGGATGGGGAGATGGAGAAATGGAGATCTGGAGGATGGAGACTTGCAAAGATGGGGATATGAAAGGAAATAGGTATGGGGAAAGAAAAAGACAGAGAAATGGGAGAGAATGATCAAAAGGGACCAGGTCCAAGACAAGCAAGATTCTTCTCCATTAAAATCCAGATTCCATGCTTCATCATGTAGTGGTTCTCAAAGGTTTTGGCGCAGAAATATGATCCTCTTGATGGACCTGAAGGTTGCATTTATGGACTGTGTATCTATTATATGTATACTGAATCTGGGGAGACTACTCACCAGGTTGCCCAAAAGGGGGTGAATTTTTCAGTCATAGCAAATTAGGGAGAATAGCTAATCAGTTGTAGAAGGGTTTGCCTTCGGCATAGGTGGAAGGAGTAGTCACAGCAGAGGAAATTACAGGTCTTGAAAACACCGAAGCAAGGTAAATGTTTTAAACTCTCCCCCCTGTGTTATTGCTCTCAGATGCGGATGAACCTCCTCTGGAATGCATGTAACTTGACTTATCAGGCAGAATTTTCTGGCGTTAAAATAAAAAAGTTATGCTAAATGCGTCCCTCATTGCACTCTAGGAGGCTGTCTACTTTGCCAGAGTTCTGGCACTGTTGGGGACACATGAGGTATGTAAAAGATGAAGACAAGGAAGTGGGGGAGGAGGCTGTAGAATGGAATCATAGAATGTGGATGTGGGAAAATGGGAGCTATAGGGGGATGAGGGAGGGGATGGAGACCTGAGAGCATGGAGTAAAGAAGCAGTGGGTGCAGTCTTCCTTCGAAATTTCCCTTTTGCCGTGGGGGTGGGGGTGGAGCTGGGGTGTATGGTGGAGGAAGAAGGAGAAAGGGAATAAGGAGATGGAAACCAGAGGAGGGGGTGGGAGTTTGGGCTTGCTTTAGGCATCCTCAGCCCCACTCCAGGCCCAATCTAGTCCCCAAAGGTGCTCCCCCTTCTCCTGGCATTGATATGCAAATGTTTGGTCTCCCGCTTTGAGTCTAGCGCTTAGCAGGCGCTTTTGAATGAGAAAAGAAGCTATCTGGAAGCTCAGTCCTGACCCAAGAGGCCTCCGCACTGGGCCCGAACACCGCACACTAGCAGTCCCAGGTTCACGTCTCAACCCAGGTCCGTTGACCTAGCCAATCCCTGCTCCAATCCCTTCACCTCAGACAGTCCCGCGAGCCGGTAGCAAACGGTGCGAAAACCTCATTTCCTTTTTCCAGATTCTGTCCTGAGGCTTCAGACCCACGACCAGCAGGGCGGACCGGGAACCCAGGGGAAGGGAAAGAAGCGTGAACCACGGTGCGAGCACGTGGTCCAGGTGTCCCGATGCCGTGGCAGCCTAGTGCTTGGAGGGGGCGCCTAGGAGCGCAGCAGAATGGGAAGGCTGGGAGGGCTACAAGGAGCCTCCGCGATCACCTGCTTTAAGGGTCTCCTTTTACACAGGAGGCAACTAAGGCCAGGAGAGAGACAGAGATCTGCCTCCATTGGCACCTGTGTGTGTGGCATGGGAGTTCCTGTTAGAAAGGGACCCGTGAATGTGAGACGTGTGTGTGTGTGTGTGTGTGTGTGTGTATAAGGGAGGGAGCTGTCTGTGTGTGCACAGGCAGGAGTCTTGTTACAGACAGAGTGTGAGCAAAGGTTTTTGCGCGCCCTATGCAAGGTTTGAAATTTGGGTGACCTTTGTGTTAGTTTTCCTCACCCATCTTCTTCACTGTAACCAATGTAACTTCACAAATTACTTTCTTCGTAGAACGTTATTTTATAACATTAAAAATGTGCTTTTGTTGAAAAAAATAATATTTAAAATGATCCCCTTTTCTATCTTTTGCATGTTGTGACCTAGGTGTCTATCCTATGTTACCTAGCACTCTTCTGAGTATATGTCAATGTGATAAGGGTGCACCCTTATATATATATATAAGCACCCTCTTGATAAGGGTGCTTGTAAGAGAAGGCAGGAAAGAGAGAGAGATGGATGGGACAGTGAGGGAGGGCTGAGGAGGGTGAGGAATAGAGAGAGCAAGGTAGGAAGCCGGTATTTGCACATAGTAGGTACTTAATACATGTATTGAGTGTGTGCTGGAGACAGGGAGCATGAGTGCTGACAGTGAGACAGAACAGGAGAGAGGAGCCAGGGAGCCTGTGTGAGTGTATGAGAGAACGCGCCAGGGAGAGCATGTGTGAGTGTGTGTCGGAGAGAGCCAGGGAGCGTGTGTGAGTGTGTGTATGTGTGTGTATGAGAGACAGCGCGAGAGCACTAGAAGGGGCCAGGGAGTGTATGTGTGCGTGTGTGTTAGAGAGAGCAAGCAAACGGGACGGAGAAATCACGAGCCAGTCTGGGAGTGCGCGAGTGTGCGTGACCATATGTGCCCGCGCGTGGGTGAGCGGGTGCTCGGGGCCTGAGTCCCAGCAGCTCAGGCTGCAGCGGCGGCGAGGACGGCGGTCCCGGAGCCGCATTTCTGGAAACACTTGCAGGGGGGGCCCGGCGCGCGGCCGGCTGAGCTAATAGCTGGCGCGCGGGCCTTGGCGGAGCGGGCGGGCGGGCGGCGAGCGCTCCCTGGTCACATGGGCGAGGGGAGGGAGGGGGGCCGGGCGGGGGGAGTTTAAAGAAGCTTAAAACCCGAGGAGCCGGTGCAGAGCGGGCGGGAGGGCGGCGGCAGTGCTGGCAGCAGCGGCAACAGCCTCAGTGGCGGCGCGCGAGGAGCCGGGCTCCGGGGAACGGGATCCAGGGAGGAGCGCGCTCGGGAGCGGGCGGCGAGGGAAGCCCCAGTGCCCGGCGCTGGGGCGGAGAGCAGCCAAGGGAGGCGGCGGCTGCAGCGGCGGCAGCAACGCAGAGCTCCGAGCGCGGTGAGTGTCGGACTGTGTGGCCCCCGCGCGGCCGGGGGCCCCTGGCTGGGGGGTGGGTGGGATTCACAGGCGGCCGGGCGGCTGGCGACCAGACTGACTGACGGCTGGCAGCCCTTCTTCGTAGAGCTGGTTGGGTGCGGCCCGGGGCTCTGGGGGCCGTCGGGCACGCGTGGGGTTCCAGGCCCCCCAAGGCGGGGGCTCTGAGCCCCTCAGCTTGGCGAGGGCGGGAGGGGCGAGGAAAGTTCAAGGGAAACTTTGCCCGAAAACTCCGACGGGGGCTGAGTTGACGGGGTGGGGGGTGGGGGCTCAAGAGGAGAAACCCCTCCTGTGCCCCCCAAACCATGGCCCCCGGAGCTGGAGCGGGAGGGAAAGGGAGGGGGAAAGAGAGCGAGCTAGAGAGCTAGCCAGGGTGTGGTGGCCGGGCCGAGCAGCGCCGGACAATTGGCCTGGGGGTTTGGGATGGGGGGGACGGGGATGGGACGGGACCAGCGTTCAGAGCTGTTCTCCCATCCTGCCTTCCCCCTTCACTCCCTCCCCTCCTCCATTCAGGCGCTAGACTTGTAGGATACCCACGGGTACCTACCCTCCCCTCTGCTTTCCCTCTCTCCCAACCCCGCGCCTTCTCTTCTCCCTCCGCGGCTCCCCACCCCTACCCTCCCTCCAGTTAGCTGAGCCCTAGGATTTGGGAAAATCTTTGAGGATGGTGGGGGGGTGGGATATTGTGCTGAGAGGACCAAGAAGTAAAGGGGACACAGGGTCGATGTGACCCCGGCCCTGGGCGGGGGGAGGGGCAGGGGGCGGGTTAGTGGGCATAGGAAGGGCTTCTTCCCTCTCGGGAAGGTTTAAATCTGGACATCAAAGTACCTGGAGGGTGAGAGGGATCTCGGTATGCTTTTGTGCTTGCCTATGTCTATATCTTCTTGTGTGTATATTTGCGTGTGTGTGTGTGTGTGTGTGTGTGTGTGTGTGTGTGTGTGTGTGTGGCAGAGGGGAGGTCAGAGGACGGACAGCTCTCTCTCTGTCTCGCTCTTCTTAGCTCTCTCAGTCTCTCCCCCTAGTAGCTCCGGGCGGGCTGTTTCACGCCTTGTTGAAGATTCAGGATTTCTTTCTCTTTCTGTTTCCGTCTCTGTCTCGGTCTCTTTCTCTCCCATTTTATAAGAGAAAGTTGTCTGTGTGAGGGGGGGATGGGGCTTAATAAGCAATGGACCCCTCCCTCCTTGCAGATCCTATACTTTATCCTCAGAGAAGGCCAAGGTAGGGGATGAGAAATTCAGGAATCTTCTGCTCTATCTAGAATTATGGATGGGAAATGATTACCCCGCATCTGCCCCCTCTCCCGACACCTACACCCCATGCGTAAGCATCCTGGCCGTGGTCGGAACTTCTTCCACCTACCATGAAATTAGTGGGGGGGGGCTCACCCTAACATGACTGGACGATAGCACGCACACTTGGAAACACTTTAGACATTAGAGCTTGGATGCTGGAGCTCACACTTGGATACATTCATGTATTTGGACATTGGAACTCACACTTACAGTTGGACACTTAGATACTCACTTCCCTGCTGTTGAGACTCAGGGCCCAGTTACTTCCAGGGAAATGGTAGGGTGGGAGTGGGGATAGGGATGTTTTTTGAGACCCCACCACCACCACCACTTTCCTAATAGCTTGGTAATACAGTTCAGCAACTTCTCATTTGGAATCTAAGCTTAATCTGTGAGAGAGAACACTGAAGGATCTCTGACCTTTTTTGCTTTTTCTCTTTAGAGAAGTTTCTGGGCTCCTGGGAAAGCAAACATTTAGATTTGTACATACATATGTAGTTTTCCCTCAGTTCTTCTGACTCTTCTCTCATTTGGGGAGGGTGTCAGATTGGGAATGGGGAAATGGCTATATGGCCTGGGAAGTTTTAACACATTTGAGTCTTGGGAGGAGTGACCTCATATACAGCATTAACTTCTGTTACTCAGAGTTTCTTTTCCAAAAAAACATTTCTCATGATGGAGGTGGGAAGCAGACTGGGATGGACCCAGGGAGAGGTGTTGGGGGGGAATTGAAACCAGAGGATTTAAGCTTATTTGGGAAATACAATCAGATTTCCTACAAGCTTGTCAAGAGCAATTTGGTCTGTGGGCTGCTGCACTCTTGACTAGGAGCCAGGATTCCTGGGTCCCAACTCTCTCAGGAGAGGAGGCATTTAGGATATCTTTAACCCCAACTTTTCTTCTGCCTGTGGAAGTGGTCTTGAAAGGGAAATATGCTCATCTTTCATGCTGCCTCTCCAGGGAGAGACCTCTTTTCTTCATCTTTCTCTGGTTCTGGTCAGTGTATCTATTCCAATTGCCCAGAATCTCTTCTTGAAAGTAAGCCTTAATTTCTCCTGCAAAGGAAAAATTTTGTCACTTACCACCACTGCATTTGTTCTAACCTCTATAAATCTTTAAAGAGCACCCCTATACCCTAGTTGTGGGAACCCTGGTATTTAAGTTGGTAACATGGTTTGGGTTCCAGGAGATGATGGGTTGGTAGATGTTGTTTCTAAGTTGATTCGTACCATTTTTGTTGTTCTCATTGTGATACTGCTATATTCTATGTGATAATTCTGTTATTGATTAGAATAAAACATTGGTCTACTTGATATAACAAATATTCATTGCCCACAGGGTGAAATATGGTCTATTTGCCCATGGGACCCTTCTCACCACTTCCACTTATCCACCCCTTCCTAGAAACAGGGGCTGGGGGCCAGGGAGGGGAAAGAAACCTAGGTCTCTGCCCATCTTCCAGTCCACCTCAACTGTTATGTCGTCCCAGTTCCCAGTCTCCCCCCCCCCCCCATTGAGAGTTGAAGTGTAAATGAATCGGAAACATATGGATCATATTTTCTTTGAAATGCAGATGGGGCTGGAGAAGGATGGGGATGGACCATGTGTGCCTGGTTGGGGGGAATCCTGGAGGAGGGGGCTAACATAGCCCCTTCCAGCTGAAGGGCTGGGAGGGGGGAGGGGAAACAATGAATTTCACCTTTTCTAACTCTTAGATTTTTTTTGCCTCTGACCTTTCCAGTTTCTGTGTCTCACTCTGTGTGTGTGTGTGCGTGTGTATGTGTATGTAATGGGTGAGTGGGTATGTTAGTTGTGTAAATATTATACTTATAGTCCCAGTACATACCCCTCAACCCCCTAACCTCCCACCTTCCAGTGAGTAGGGGTTGAACCTTTTTTAGGTAGGGGAATTTAGAAAGAGAGTGGGTTAGAGACATGGGCAGGGCAGGGCAGCTCACTTGCTTGAGTACTAATGTCAGGAATCAGGGCACCATGGAACCTTAGAATCCAGGGTTAGTTCTAGAGTGACCATGACTTCGGAGAGAGGCTTGTTCTCAAGGGATGAGTCATTATTAAGGACCATGTCAGAATGTGGGAACAGGATGCTGAAAGCAGCCCAATGGTGGTGCTGCTGGAGTAGAATGTTGTTTTTCTGTATTCAGTCTCGTCTAGCAAATTTACAATATTTTTGAGGTGAGGGACTACTCAGGCATGCCCTTCTCCTGACCCCCTGCTTCAGGGATAAAATACAGATTAAGGAGACAGTTTGAGATTGCATTTCTTTTCCTCCTACAAAGAGTATCTGGTGCTGTTGAAGGAAGATAAGGGGGCTATCCTGGGGATATAAAATGAAACGGTGTTCTGAAATATGGAGGCATATAGTCATATTTTTAGGAGAGAAGAATATGTGTGTATGTGTGTGTATATAAGCATATATGTGATGCTATATGGAGGGGACCATACTTTGGGGGAGAAATGGGATATATCAGAGTTTTACAGAGAGAGGAGGTATTTATATGAGGTATCTTACCTATGTATGTGGGGTGGGGATAAGAAGTGGACTTCATAGAATGATGTTGAGCCCCTGTGGGATAAAGATGAAAAAATATAAGTTCAAACAGTGTCTGATTTTCCTGTAAGTTAGAGTTTTCCTGAAGTGAGCGAAAGAGAGAAAGAGCAGAGAGCTAGCTCTCCTAGCTCACTCAGTTCTGTACTTGTAAGCTTGTTGGGGCTTTAGGCTGGAGGCTTTGAGCACAGATTTTTTTGCATAGTGTACATATGTGGTGCTGAATATGAGAAGGGCTGGAGGGGGAGCATGCTTTTGTCTGCTCTTTCCATCCTCAGATAACCTTAGAAGGGAAGAGGTGGCTAGATCTGGCTAGAGATGCCAGGAAGCTAACTTGGGGTGGTGGTGAGTGGATTGGTGAGGGAGATCTCATTTACCTCAGGAAGATATGAGGGGAATGGTATGCTGGAAAAGCAGGGTAGTTCAGGGGAAAGAGTGCTAGCTTTGGAGTCAGAAACCTTGGGTCTATATCTTGACTGTGCCATTTACTACTACATAGCTTTGGTTATGCCACTTAGTTTCTCTGGGCTGCAGTTTGCTCAGGCTGAAGGGAGTTGGACTAGGTTCCTTCTTACTCTCAATCTATGATCCTATGGTCTCCAGACTATTTTTGGATGGGGGCAGGGATCTGAATTTGCATTGTGGGGCAAGGGAAATGATGGAACCTTCTTGTAATGTAGAAAGAACACAGGATTTGGGTTAGAAAACCTGGATTGACTTTTAGTTGTGTCACTTACTAGCTATGTGACCTTTCGGATTCTTGGTTTCCTCATCTTTAAAATGGGGATAACAGTTATGCTATCTCCCTCACAAGGCTGCTATAAGGATCAGATAAAATTATATCAATCCCTGAATAAAGTACTACATAACTGTAAGTTGTTTTTCCTTATTATTATTAATATAGAAAAAATACCTCTCATCTCTTTGATTAAGTACACCAAAAATGGCCTTGAGACAAGTCTCTATCTTGCTATTATTCTTTTATATATAATGTTTTGAAGACTAATGCATAGTGAATAAAATAGTTGCTTCTAAATGGGCAGCTAGGTGGTACAATGGAAAGAGTACTCAGCTTGGAGTTAGGAAGACTCATCTTCAAATCTGACCTCAGACCCTTACTGTGACCCTGGGCAAATCACGTAACCCTGTTTGCTTCAGTTTCCTCATCTGCAAAAAGTGTGATGGAAAAGGAAATGGCAGACCACTCCAATCACAACTGAAAATACCAAACAATAAGAAATTGTAACCAAATAGAAGTATTGAGCTGTGAATACATCTTCAGGACAAGTTCAGGTGAAAACTGGGCTCTAGGCATGATGTGTGATGTGTGCCTCATCCTTTTCCCTGCATGATTTTAATGTCTTTGGCCAGGTCTTGGCATTTTGATTCCGCATAGCTTGGAGACTGTGCGTTTTTGGCATGGGGACGTCTATTAAAGACGTTCTTAAATTTTTATAAGTCGATGTCTTGTCTGAACATTTTTTGGCAGAAGTCTGATTGTTATCAGTCATGATCCTCATCATTACCTGTAGAGAAATTAGGAGGTCTTAGGGAAAGGACTCGGCTTCTGAGGCTGTCCTAACCTAGATGAGATGGAGGTTGGAGGCTTGCATTCTTAGTGACAAGGTGTTGGAAACAGGGATGGAAAAATGTAAAGAAACCTAGCCCTGGCTTGGCCTTGTTCAGTCTGAGGAGATGACTGCTGTCAGGCCTGGTTCTGTCTCTTAGAAGCCATTCAAAGATCAAAGATCACTGGTCCCATTTCTTCTGTACTCTTTTTTTCCTGTTCTCTCTCTTTTAGAACCTCATTGAGGCTCTCTGTACTTTCCTTTTTGCCCTTGTCTCTCTTTCTCTGGATTTTTCTGGAGTTTGGTCTACATGGCTTCCTTGGTCTCTCTTTTCTCAGTATGTGTCTGTGTTTGTCTCTATGTTCCTGTGAGGCCATAAACTCCTTGAAGACAGAGATTTTTATATCTATATCTTTAATCTATTTGTAGCCATTTCTTTTTCTTTTCCTTTTTTTGGGGGGGGGAGGAAGGCAAGGCAATTGGGGTTAAGTTACTTGCCCAGGGTCACACAGCTAGTAAGTATGTCGAGTGTCTGAGGCTGGCTTTGAACTCAGGTCCTCCTGACTCCAGGGCTAGTGCTCTATTCACTGCACCACTGAGCTGCCCCAATGTATCCATTTCTTCCTCTCTGTTTTTCTATCTCTTTGTGGTTCTCCATCTATATTGATTCTTGTATCAGTGGGGTGGGGGTGGGAAGGAAGGGAATAAGCATTTATATAATGCCTACTATGTGCCAGGCACTCTGCTAAGCCTCCTACAAATATTATCTTATTTAATAAATATAATTATATCTATGTTGGTCTATTATTCTGTGGCTGTGTTTGTCTCTTGGTAGGCCTGTGTGTGTGTGTCTATCTATGTCTGTGTCTGGCTCTGTGTCTGTGTGTGTGTCTGCATATCTGTATCTATATCGATGTATCTGTATCTATATCTTTGGCTCTTTGTCAGCATCTGTATGTCTGTCTATGCTTGTCTGTGTTTGTTTTGGTCTATATTTGTGTTTGTGTCTGTGTTTTTGTCTATTTGCTTGTCTCTATGTCTACATAAATTCCTGTGACTGTGTTAATGTTTGTGATGCTACATCAGCATCTGCCTCTGTGTGTATGTGTGTGTGTCTATCTTTGGGTTCGTCTCTTTGTCGCTTTCAGTCTGTGATCTTATCTTTGACTGTTTCTATGTTTTTCTTTGCATCGGTGTCTGTATGTATCTCCATCTGACCGTGTCTCTATGTGCCTTTTTCTGTCACTATCTTTGTGGCTGGCTCTATCTCTATGCTTCTTTGCCCATGTCTCTGTATGTATGTGTCTTCCTCTGACTCTGTCTCTTTGTCTATATCTAGATTTCTGGGGCTGTCTGTCTTTCTCTATGTCTCTCTGTGCCTGTCCCTATCTCTGTGTGACTTTGTCTGCCTGACTCTGTCTATCAGTCTCTTGGTCTTTGTGTTTGCTCCTGTCTGTCTATGTCTGTGTCTCCCTCTGGCTTTGTCTGTGGATCTCTCTGTCTCTATTTCTGTCTGTCAGTGTGTCCGTGTACAGACCAGTGTCTGGTTCTGTTTGTAACTATCTCTGTGGTCTCTGGCTGTCTTCTTGATATATGTCTGTCTGTGTTTTGTCTGTGTGTCTCTGTCTGTGTCTTCAATTGGTTTTGTGGGGGTGATAATGTGACTATTTATATCTGAGAGTGGCTCAATCTCTGCCTCTTTCTGTGGGTCTTATGTCTATGTGTGACTGTACATATATGTCTCTGGATCTTTCTGTGTGTCTGAGTCTCTATCTTTTCTGTGTTTTTGTTGCCCCTTTTTGGTCTGTCTGTCTAACCATATCTGACTGTGGCTCTGCCTGTGTTCCTGTTGTGTTTTTCAAGGTGTCTGCCTTTCTCTCTGATTTTTTGGGGTTTTGTGTCTGTGTTTCTGTCTGGGTCTGGCTCCTTTTCTGTTTATCTGTATGTGTCTATCCAGGTCTGTGTTTTTCTCCATGCCAGTCTCTTGGTCTGTCTGTGTCTGTGTGCCTCTGTATGTGCCTGCATGCCTGGTTGTATCTAGCTCTCTATGACCTGGTCTGTCTTTCTTTGTGATTGTCTATGTCTTTTTCTCAGTCTGCCTTTTCTGTCTGTGTCTATGTCTGTGTCTCTTTAGTTCTCTGCTTTATGTGTATTTCTGTGTGCCCCTACCTGACTCTATTTGTACCTTTGTGTTTGTCTGGTGCTGTGTGTCTGTGTCTATGTCTGTATCCGTGTCTACCTCTCTGTCTGTGCTCTTTTTCTCTGTATCCAGTTATATATGTGCAACTGTGTTCATTTCTGTTTTTCTTTCTTTGTGTGTCTGTTTCTCTGCTGCTGTGTCTATGTTTCACTATCTCTGTCTGTGTTGCATTCATATGCTTGCATCTATCTCTCTTTGCCTCTTATGTCTGCCTGCATCTCACTCATAGGTCTATATTCTCTGTGCATCCATCTCTCCCTGGACCTTTCTAGGAGCCAGCTGAATGTGACCTATGTCTCCATTTCTCCATATTTTTGTTTCCCACCGTCTCTTAGGAACTCCCCATTGGTTGGTTGCTCTGTGTGTGTGTCGTGGTTATTAATATCTGACTGAGAAAAATTGGTTTTTTAATCCTAAAATACCCTGTTTGGTCTGGCCCCCTAGGGCCATAAGGCTGCCCAAGTTCCCTGGCTCTAAGGTCCTGTGTTTGACAAGAAGAAAGTATATTCTCACAAGAGAACCCATGGATGGTTGGAACGTTTTCTAATCTCCTTCCACCCTGGCCCTTCCAACCTCCTTTTCCTATATCCCACCTTCATGTATACCTATACAACTACTACCCAAGGCCCCTTTCTCAAGTGCCCATAGATATTCCCATTACTACTCACTCCATTTTGCTCATATTCTACCCTATTCATGCCCATATTCTCCCTTGTGATGTATTTCTGTTCTTGCCGTTTATCTCTACTGGGTTAATACTGTCCATTTCCCTATTTACCCCAGCCCTAGCAGATTGCTCATCTCTGCCTTGATGTACAGTTGAGATAAACTGCTTAATGGGACATATTTGCGTCTCTGCCTTCCTCTCTTCCCTCAGACACCCTTCATCATTCTCTACCAACCTGTGTCCCTAACCCCATGCATGACTTAGCTTCACTCCTGTCCCACTTTCTGACTCTAGGAAATCTTCTGTGCTTGACCCCAGTAGAGCCTGGTCACTCACTCAGAAGCCAAGCATCTCTTCAGAAACTTTCAGACTGCTATCTGGATTGTATTCTTTTGACCATCTCTGGGGATGGGGGAGGGTTCCATGCCTTGAAAAATAACACACAGCTCCATTCCCAATGGGCTGAGGTGCTTATAAGACCACCCAGCCTGAATGAATGAAGTTCATTGGATGACCCATGGAAAAAAACATGATCTCAATAGGGACTGCAGATCATCCCCTCTGTGACCTTGAGGGAATGATAATTGATAATAATACTCATAATTCATATTTGTATAATGCTTTAAGTTTTAATAGGTACTTTCTTGACAAACAAAGCCTTGTGAGGTATGGATAGTGAGGATATTATCTTGGTGCTATGGATAAAGACACTGAGGCTTGCAGGGATTAAATGTCTTACCTAGGCTCACATAGCTAGAATATCAGAATTCTAACCCATGTTTCCTGATTACAAGTTTAAGAGTTTCCCCCATCTGAGCCCTGGCTAGCAAATTGGGGGTGGAGTAGGTTGTAGGAAAAACATGGGAATGGGAAGGGTGGGAGAAATGACCTAGACTAGAATTAGAACTGCCCCAGAGGACTGAGGAAAAAGTTGGGTTTGAGTATTGAGAGTAGGGGGTTGGGATTGGGGAGGGATGTGGGGCCAGGAGTTTGGGAAAAGACTTACTGGCATTGCTCCCCTGGCTCTGACGTCAATGGTTTTCCAAATAATGGAATCAATATTGGGGAGAGGTGGGGGGGGGACAAGCCGCCAGCCAGGCCACAGCGATTAGAAACAGATCGGGCTGCGGCCCCCACAGCTGATTCTGATAGATTCTCCGCGGACTGGGGAAGTGGTGGCAGTGGTTGAAGGGTAAGGGGGTTGGAGCTGGTGGGGGGCTGTTGTGGGGGATGGGGGAATCTCAGATTTACTTGCAAAATGGGGAGGGGGTGAGGGCTGATAGGGGGGTTGGTATTCAGAGACAGAGGAGGGGCTGTAGAAATGGATGGATATCTCTGATTGGATCAATTAGACCTCAGTATGTGTTCCCTTCTGCATGTTTGTAGTCCTCTGCTTCTGAGTATGCAGCACCCCTCTGGATCCTGTAGTGGAAATAAAGAGATGGGGAGATGATTGGTCCATTGTCTAGGAGGGGATATGGCTTCCTCTCTTGGAGATCTCCCATCTATTGGAGAAAAAAATGATCATCGCCCTTATCTGAGTAAGGGAGAGAGCTTCCTCCCTTAGGAAACTCTGAGATTGAGTGGGGAGAAGGGAACTGAGAGATGAGAATGATTAGTGATATGGATAGAGAGGCCTTGTGACACAGCACTGAACCTGAATTTGAAGTAACAGGACCTGAGTTCAAATCCTGATTCTGTCATTTACTAACTATGTGACTTGGAGCAAGTCACTGAACCTCTCTGGGCCTCAGTTTCTTCCACTGTAAAAAAAAGTAGTTGGGCTATTTGATTCCTAAACTTCATTCCATTCTCTGATCTTAAGCAGAAGATACAGACTAGAGACTGATTGGAGGGGAGTGAGATCAGTATAGGAAATCTACCTAGAAAAGAGGAGTGTGTGGTATCCTATATTTCTCATCTGAATTCTTCTTTTCAGGAGTTCTTTTCCTGGTATCCTTGGCCCCATGGTATTGCTCTTGGGAATTCATGAACGACAGAACTGAGCAGCTCTAGAATGGAAAGGGATTATCTTGATGCTTCAGATCTAATCTCTTCAGTATGCTGGGTGCCTTTAAGTCAATTGCTGTTCTTCTCTGTGGATTAGTTTAACTCTCTGTGCAATGGAGTTTAAATATAGGGCATATAAGGAATGTCTGTGTGAGCCTGGAAAGACTTCTTTGGGTCGGAGTGCTAGCAAAAAAAAAAGAAAATTTCCTGGACAAAGTTCATGGGATCATGTAGAGTCAAACATGACTGAATGAACAATAACAACGGGTAGCTAGGTGGAAAGAGCACTGATCCTGGAGTCAGGAAGATTTGAGTTCAAATCCAGTCTTAGACACTTGCTTATCTGTGTGACCATGGGCAAGTCACTTAACCCCTTTTTGCCTCAGCTCCTCATCTGTAAAATGGAGACAAACTGGAGAAGGAAATAACAAACCACTTCGGTATCTTTGCCAAGAAGATGCCATGCACAAAGTCTCTGAGGTCACATAGAGTTGGCTCTGACTGAACAACAACATATGTGAGACTGGAAGGACTTCTTTGGGTTGGGGTGACGGGTTACCAGAGATTATTATGTGAAGATATCTTTAGGAGCCCCAGATCCTTAGGGCTGATAAAATCATCCAGGACCCCTAGTGCAAGGGTTGGGGTACAAAGCAGTTTTCTGTTTTCCTTTAATCACACAGATCAGAGTTTGAATCCTGCTTCTGACACTTAGCAGCTGTGTTACTTTTTTCAAGTAGGACTTTGTCTCTCCTGTTTACTTTAAATGGGCAGCTAGGAGTAGACAGCAGGAAGAACATCACATCAGTATTGGAAGTAGGCAGGAGAGACATAGGTGGAAACTGGGCCAGAGGAAGAGGGTTGGGGCCTGGCTCCAGTGGTCTTTGTTTCTCAGAGTTGCGTAAAATAGAGTCTCCTGTGGTCCTTCCTAAGGGAGCTTAGCCTTGTTAGCCAGAGATAAATGGCCAATACGGTGTGAATTACTCTTCAGACTCTCCAGGGAATCCCCTAGACTCTCCATCTCCCTCCATTTAACAAGGGAAGGAGTGGTAGGGCAAGACAGTAGTATGGGCAGGTTGACTCCTAAAGGGTCTTTTCTTTTATTCCTTTGAGGATTGTGACTGAGGGGGAAGAGCAGTGACCTCAGCTGTTCATCAGAAGAGGCACCAGATCTTTCTTTGGATTCAATGTCCTTGTTATCCTACCAGACCTCTAGCTCCAGGAGGAGCCCTCCTAACTCAACCCTCTGTCCCCACTCTGTCCCCAGTGGTCAGTAGCAGAGCTGCCTGTTAGTGGTTATAATTGAACCAGGGGCCTGATCTCTAGAGGGTTGACTTTAAAGTTTATAGGACTGAAGAGATGAGAATGGATAAGAGCTGCAATCTCTGCCTCCCCTCTCCCCACCTATTGCCAACAAGTAATACTACATTTAGACAAAATATTGGTGGTCATGTCTCTCCCTTTAGGTTCCTCTAGGGTTTCCCAAGGATGGAGTCTCTGCCTCTGTTCCCTCAACAGAGGAGGTGGACTGGGAAGCATTGTCTTGGGAGTCTGGGATCCAGGGCCATATCTCTTCTTTAAAACTCATAGGAATCCAGTGGATCCTAATGGCTGTAGGTGTTTGGAGAGAGGTTTACTAAGGATGTTTGGCAGAGGCTTATTTGGGAGGTTTGGGGCATCCAAAAGGGGATAGGGGGTATGGTTAGGCAGCGGCTGACAGCAAACAGGAAGGAGGGCTGTGGAAGCTGCCTGTAATTATGGAACATTTATTATTAATCAGATGAAATTGCTGGAAGCAGCTGGTGTAATGTGCATACTGATGGAGGCTCCTGTGGGCTCTAGGCCCTAGCCCCCTTCCTCATACTCTTCCCCCTCCCCATCTTCTTCTCCTTAGCTATTCTGCTCCCCTTCTCCATCCCCTGCTTCCTAATCCCCCATTCTTGCCCTCCCCAGAACACTGTTGAACCTCTCTTTTGTTCTTTTTTTTCCCCTGCAAATGATGGTGCCAGGTCTGTGTATGTTAGGTGTGTAAATCTCCACCTGACTGTATCTACCTTCACTTCTTTGTTTCTTTTCAAGGCCGTGTGCCCTTCTGAACGTGTCTGTTATTTGCATGTCAGTGTTGAGGCTGATTACTGTCAGTCTGTCCCTACCTTTGTCTCTATTCTGTCTCTGAGTTTGTCTCTGTTGTGTGGGTCTCTCTCTGAGTATTCCCCTCTAGCACCTTATGACTGACTCTGGGCTGAGGCAGGCACTCTTATCCCTTCCTCAGTTCTCAGGGTCACATCTGGATTTGAGCTGTAGCTAGGACTCTGGCATCACATTAGGTCTCAGGCTGTGCTGGCATGAATCCAGGACAAATGGACCATGATGGACTGACTAACAGACTGAAAGGGATACCCAATCTGAGTTGGGGGAGATAGCCTTCCTCTTTTAATGGGAAAGGGGATAGATGGCTCTGGCCCTCAGGGAGGCCCTAGGCTAATGAATGATACATAGCCTCTGCTCTAGGGGTACCCCTGATCTGAAGAAGGGGATAAATGTGGCATGAGACATTAGGCTCAGGAGAAGAACTAAGATAACTGCGTGAGTGTTGACTCACACTCAGTGTTCATGAAATCAATATGCCCAGACTGAGAACCTAAATTTACCCAATCGCCGAGTTCCTGAAAAGTGTGTGTCCCTGGAATCCAGTGGTGGGTGGCCTCAAGGGAGCTGCTATTGAAAAGTGAGGCTTCATTTAGTGGGAGCTGACCTGGCCTCCCCTCATCCCTCAGAGGAGCTAGTTTGTATTGGTCTGTACAGGTTTTTCTCCGGATTGGAACACAATTATTCATTCACTGGGCCAATTAACGTGTTTGTTTTGAGAGTTACAGATTACTCAGTTTGGAATGAACTGTGGCGGAGACATAGGAGAAGGTCTGCTTGGGAAGATAAACCCCACCTCTACCCAGAAAGCAGAGGCAATAGAGGATGGTGGAAAGAGCCCCGGATTGGGAAGTCGGGAAGTCAGGGAAGTCACATCCCTGTTTCTGTTATTAACTAGCTCTGTGAACTTAGGCATGTTGCTTTACCTGACTGAACCTCAGTTTTTTCCTCTGCAGAATGGGGATAAAAAGGCCTATAATCCCCTCCTCACATTGTTGTTAAGATGGAATACAGCAGTGAAAGTTAAAAAAAAAAAGGCCTTCAGAGCTGTAAATCTCTACAGGAGTACAAGGGGGATATTGTAGTATGTAAAACACTCCAAGGTCTCATGTGGTAAGTGCCCAGTGAGTGGTTTCTATATCTGGAGGTGTAGATACCTTATAATAACACTGGATAATACTAAACCCACTCCTGATTGGCCTAGAGCCACTGAGGAGGAGTGAGATGAGGCCCCGACTGGAGGGGATGACCTTCTCTAGACCAACCCCTGATTCTCATTCACTGGCTGCTCCTTCTCCCACCTCTGCAGGGAAGGAAGGGGAAGGAGTCCTTTTGTTAAATCTGCCAAACGATCACTTAAACCTAGAAATCAATCCAAGGGAGTGTAGCAGGAGCTGGGAAGTGTGAATGAGCAGCTCTTTGGCTAATCAGGTAATGGAGGCCAGACTCCCCATCCCCCCTCTCCTCAAAGTCGGGGAAAACAGCAAATAGCTCCAGGGGCTCCAAGCCCCTCCCCATCCTACTTTATTATTCTCCCTTTCCTCTCTGATGTTCTCTATCTCCTATTCTTTCCCATATAGCCTATCCTTAGGCACCAGGTATAGGCAGAATTTTCTTCCCTCCTCCCTTCACAAATATCTCCTGTTCCCCCCTCCCCACTTAGGGTGCAGCTGCCTCACCATGCTCCATCATTAGTGAATTTTTACAATTGAGAATTCCCTTTTGCCAGGCTAGATTTGAAAGTGATTGTTCTTTAAGTCTGGAAGAACTTCTCAGAAAAGCCATATTCTCCAATGGTCTTATAAGGAGGGGGTCTAGAGGCAAGGAATGGACAGTCACCAACAGACAGAAGTGGTTTGAGGAGTCCTCTGGTCCTCTTCTTTTAGGTGTAAGAGGAGGAGAGGATCTTTGGCAGGGGTTGGGGACAGTGACAGACAGCCCCCCTCGGCTGGGGCCCATATTTCAGACTCTGACACCTGCCACTGGGATAGATGGGTCCTCCCTACTGCCCCAGTTCTGTCATGTTCTCCATCACTTTGTAAATGAAAGACACACACACACACACACACACACACACACACACACACACAGATGGAGACAGACAGCCAGAGCCAGAGAGAGCCAGAGAGAGAGCCAGAGAGAGAGAGAGAGAGAGAGAGAGAGAGAGAGAGAGAGAGAGAGAGAGAGAGAGAGAAGGAGGGAGGGAGGGAGAGAGAGGGAGAGAGAATTAAGCGGAAAGAATAAGAGACTGGAAGGATAGGGAGACAACTAGACAAATCCAGAGCTCCATAGACACAGATATCACTAGAAAACTCTCAATAGAGGCAGGTAGAAATTCCATCCATTTCTGTGAAAGAAATAGAACAGAGAACTGTCCTTTACTCTTCTCTGCCTTGTCTTTACCCTCCTTCCCCTCCCCTCCCCAGTCTTGCTTCATGCCCTCCTCTTCCAGGCAGTCTTCCATACTGATCTCCTCCTTTTACCTTTATCCTAATTCCCACTCCCAGCATTAACTTCTACAATTCTGTCATTAATTTTTTGGATATTCTCATTGTCAACATGGACTGGGCTCTCCTCAAGGCTGCAGTCCCCTAAGGGCTCTCCATATGTGCATGTCTTATGTGTGATTTTTGTGTTGGGGAGAGGTTGGACTGATTGACTTTATTGCACCTCTGGACAACGGAGAGAACATATAGTGTGAGCTCTAGAAATCCACATTGCAGTCCTATTCTGCTCTAGGCCTCAGTTTATCTCCTTGCATATCAAAGAAGTGTTAAGTCTCCTGAGCTGGATGAGTGGACAAATAATGGTCCTTATCTCTTGAAGAGGTATTACCTCCTGCTGATAGCCTAGATTCTTCAGACCCAGGTTCCAGTCCTAGCTAAAGTATGGACAAAATGACTGTGGACAAAATCGCCTCCATTCTCAAGCCTCAGTTTCCCCATATTTAAGATGGGAATAGTACTATTCATATTACCTACTTCAAATGACCACTGTGAGGAAAGTGCTCT
This sequence comes from Pseudochirops cupreus, assembly GCA_028627135.1. NCBI lineage: Eukaryota > Metazoa > Chordata > Mammalia > Diprotodontia > Pseudocheiridae > Pseudochirops > Pseudochirops cupreus. Next base: position 295,798,789 of record CM053583.1, read on the forward strand.
GCTGTGATAACCTGTGCCCTCTGCACTTTCAGAAACCGTCACCATTTTTCCTCGGTCTTAAGGATCCTGGAGGTGGGAAGAGAGAAGTTTGGAGTTCAGAGGTGCAGGGATCCCCAGGAAGTTGATGACCCTCCGTGCATTGGCAGTGGCAGAGAGGTAGGGGGAGCACCTGGCCTGGGGACCACGGTGGGCACCCACAGCAGGGTAGGGATACCTATAGATAAGGAACAGAGAATCTCTTCTCAGGGACCTAGCCCCTTCTTTTGTGGAGTAGACACTGCGAGGGGTGGGCTGCTTGAATGTCTGGACTCTGTGGGTGGGGGTTGAGGGTTTCTGTAGTTTTGTCTCCCAGACAAGACACAATATGCTATCATGGAGGCAGAAAGACCTGGGATCAAGCTCTGGCTCTGCTCCTTAGGAACTGTGTTACCTTGGGTAAGTCCCTTAGATTCTGAGCCTCTGTTTCTTTATCGGTAAAATGAGAATAACACTTGTACTATGTATCTCACAGGAGCGTCCTGAGGATCAAATGAAAAAATGTTTGTGATGTATTTACAGTTACTTTGTAACCTTAAAACTCTATAGAAATGTCAGCTATTGTTATCCTCTCAACAAACCTGGGAAATAGGTGTCATTATTGCCTATAGTTTAAAAATGGGGAAACTGAGGCATATAAGCACCTTGCCCAGGGTCATATAGCTTTTGAGTATCTGAGATAGGATTTGAACTTACTCTTCCTGACTCTAGGTCCAGAGCTCTAGCTACAGCGCCACCTAGCTGCCTGTGTTGGTGGTTGTTGGTTAAGTGACTTGCCAAATGACCATATACAAGTTATTAGGTATCAGAGAGGATGGGAGGTATGGACGTTGTCTGTTGTGAATGTTTTGGAGTTGGTGGGGCTGAGGCAGTAGCTGGCTGCCATGTTTTGGGTAAGTGAATGACTTCTGATGATGAAATTTAGGAAGTGTTTTTTGAGGAGGGGGAAGGCAGATAGATGTCTGGGTGTAGTTTGGGCAGAAAGTGAATCAAGGGGTGTGTGTGTGTGTGTGTGTGTGTGTGTGTGTGTGTGTGTGTGTGGGGTGGAAAGGAAGGCTAGACTGTAAAATCTCCCTGCCCATGCTGTAATCATGTTTGACTTCCCAGAGGAGGAAAGACAACAGTAGCTATCTGTGACAAATTATCCCCATCTCTGTATCACCCTCCCTCTTTCCTCACTCTCCAGTAAACACCTAGGAAGGGGCGGGGCTTGCTTTCTTGATTGACACATGCCCCCTCCCTGGTCCTGGGAGGCTGTGGGAGCTTGTCTTATTTCAGAGTTCTGAGCTGATGGAGCGGAACGGCCTATTGTCCAGGGAATCCAGTCTTCACTTGGTCTTTTTTTCTTGGCTCCCACAAAGGACCGGGGGCCAGGCCAGGGTGGGGGCCTGGGGGCCAGGCCAGGGGCCAGGTCCAGTGCTTTTCATCTCAAATCCCAAACAGACTTGGCATTTTCTTTTATTCAGGGTGTGGGGGTTGGATGGAGTGAGCTGCAGGGTCTCCTACCCTTTAGTGGAGGGGTTAGCTGTCAGGGATGAGGGTAAGGGGGGAGTGATGGTAGTCCTCCTCAGTCTGTGAGGCCTCAGGGCTGAAGGTGCCTGGGAGAATGAAAACAGTGAAGGCTGGGGGGGGGGAGTGGTGTTGAGCATGGAAATAGAGACCTCTAAGGGGGGAGGCATTTAGGGAATGCCTATAGGGATGAACTGGTTGGGGGCCAGGGTCAGGGCTTATGGATGGATGGGACCTAAAAGACTAAGAGGGGCAATGTCATCTTCTAAAAATCTTTGAAAGCTCACAGGAAGTGTTGACAAGAGTCTTCTACCCCAAAAACAATACTAGAGGGAGCTAGCTAGCATTGTAGCAAGATGAACTGAGTTTAGACAACCAACAGGGTAGGGTAAGATCTTCTCTAGAGTGCTTAGAATACAAGAGTGAACACATTAAAAAAAATTTGGTTGATGACAGGGTGAGAACCAGCTGGCCTGAAGCTAGAGGGTTTGGGATGACCTCAGATTTCCCAGAGGGTCAGCAGGTGGTTCCCCACTCTTCCATAGGGACAGGGTAGGCATAGGAAGAGACTAATACTCTGGGCTAGCCAGTTTTGGAGGGGATTCTTTCTGCATTTTAATTAGGAAAATCTCCTCTCCTCTCTTTTCTGTACCACACCCCCATTTCTATGCCCGTTGCTTCCTTTGTTCTCCTTCCCACTTGTGACATACTCATTGCCCTAACTAGTTTGAAAAATGATGGAATAATCATTGTGTGTGATGTGTGTGATGAGATCCTTTGGTCTCTGTGTTTGTGCCATATTGAATTTAGGAGGGCTTCCTGGTGGAGGATGCTCTTGGGGATTTTTTTTTTTATTTAAGTAAGAGTAAATTGGGCAAGCAGAATATGAGAATCCAGTGTGGACTTGTGCAAAGGATCCTGGGCTAGGTGAAAGGATTGGGGTGGAGACTCAGGGTTATAATTCCACATGATGGACAGTTGGGACAACCCTGGAGCTAACTATGCCTCTGCTCAGTCCCCTAGTTGGACCATGTCTTCTGGACTGGGCACTGTCTCAGGCCCAGGGGAGGGGGAGGTGGCATGGGAGGGGAGAGGAGGTCCAATCCCTTGTCTTTTCCAAACACATTAACTGAAATAACCAGAGGAGGGACAGACAGATGGAAGGGATATGAAGAGACATGGAGAGACATGGGAGAAAGATTTACAAGGAGTGAGTGTGGGCATCATATTTTTCTTCTGCCTGGACACTTTAATGCCACAAAATATCATAAATGACAGGATATTGAGCTCAGGAGTGTGAGGGATGGAAGCTTAGAGTGACAGAAAAGGGAATCTAAGGGGCAGAGCAGCCAGGATCTGATGAGGAGATATGGGAAGGGGGAGGAAAGTTAGGACTCTGGGACTCCCAGGTCTGAAGAGGGAGACAGGGCCTCTCCCCTGGGGGTGTTCTCACTGAGACAGACATGCTGATGGAAGGGGAGAGGACATATAAGACAGCTGAGGAATGACCCTAAAACAAATACATGGACATAAAAGAATAAATATTTACATTGTCTAGGGGGGAGAGGGAAGTGCATTTGTGGGTTAGTGGGTGGGAAGGGTGAAGAATGAAAAAGGGGGGGAGTTATAGGAGTTAACTGTTTAGACTGGACAGTAAATCTTTGCCTCTATTTTGAATAATACAGTAAGGCTAGTTAGTGAATGTGAGTTAGATGACATGTGGACCTGGGCAGAAGAGCTCTGGGTGTGGGTGGGTTTGTGAGCTGGCCAGGGCTTTGAAGTGGAAGGGAAGCTAGCTCAGTAAAGAAGGAGGAAGCCTGTCCAAGGCTCCTATCCCCTTCCTCCACTCCTGGCCCTATTTCTCTCCTAGGGGTGAGGGACTTCTCTTGTGAGAGAGGAGGTAGGGGGACTGGGAGGTGGCCTAGAGAAGAGTAGAAAGCTGAGGGGGAGAAAAGAGATCGGGCTTTACAATAGAAAAGGAGTAAAGAGTAGGGGAGGGAAGTCTCTTTCCCTGGGGATTTCAAAATGGGAGAGAGAGCCTGGCTATAAGGATGGCTTGAAGGCAGGGACATGGGGGAGCTTTCTAACCTAAACCATACCCACTCTTTAGCCCCTCACCCCCACCCCAGTCATGAACTTCAAACTAGATTGGGGAATGGGGGCGGGGGACTCTGGAGATTATCAGTTCCCAAGAGCCAACAAATGAAGTAGCTTCTGTTTCTTCCTTCTGGGAGGGGGATGAGGGGACACAAGATCTGATCTCTCCTCTCAGTCTTGGCCATCTCTTGGCCATCCTGCCAAGAGGGAGTGGAGGGGGGGAGCAGAGGAACCTCTGTCCGGGAGCAAGAGACTTGGCTACAACCCACTACCTCCCCCGCTTTTTTTTTAATCTTTTTAATTTAACAAAGTGGATGAAAAACTGTTTTTGGAAATAAAAAGATTTCTTGTCTCTGCTTCAGGCTTTCTTGCTGAATCTCTCTCTGTCTTTCCTTTGGTCTCTGTGTTTGTGTCTCTCCCTAAATCTTTCTGTCCCTCCCTTTCCCTGATTCTCCCCCCCCCATCCCTCCCTGTCAGCCCCTCTGTCTCTGTTGGTCTTTGTGTCTTTCTCTTTCTGTGTCTCTCTGTCCTCTTTCTCCTTATATCTCTTTGTCGCTTTCCCTATGTCTCTGTTTCTCTTTCCTTTTCCTATGTACTCCCCTAGTCATCCCCCCCCCCAAACTCCTGCACTAAATGGGTCTATTTAAAACGCCTGTCGTGGCTGCCAAGTCAGAAAAGCGTCTCCTGATAGAGAGCATTAAACCTTCAGCGGGAGCGGGAGCAGGATTGATCGGAGCCGCAAATGGGAGCGTCTTAACCCCATTAATCAGGCAGGGCTTAACTCCCCCCCCCCCCTCCGCCAGCCCCTTCTCAGAACTAAAAGCCCCTGAAATATTTATCACCCCCCTTCCTCTCAGTCCTCTCCCCCCTCAGCTCCTTCTACAACAGCCCCTTCCCCTTCAACCCCCCTCACCCCCAGGGATAGGGGAAGGGGGAGGAGGGAGGGTAGAAGCCGGGGGGGGGGGGGGGGGATGGCTGGGCCTCTTTGCTGCGCCACTGTTGGTCTTTGCCCATGTGTGTACCCTTGTGTGTTTGCACACATGTGTGAGTGCACATGTGTAAGTGTCTCTGACTTCCCACGCCCTCTGTGCCGGCCCACTTGGGCAGCGCTGATAGAAACCAGGCCTGCCTCCTGTCCCCTTCCTACTCCCCCCTCCCCAAATGCCTGCTGCTCCAGACAGCTTAAAAAGAAACAACAACTATGAAGAATGGAGTGGAAGGAACCTGGACCTGGAGCCAGGAGATGTGGGTTCTAGTCTTGGCTCAGCCACAAATTGGCTGTGACCTTGGACAAATCACTTCATCTCTCTAGGCCTCAGTTTCCTTTCCTGAAAAATGAGAAGGCTGGGCAATTTCACCCTTAAGATCCTTTCCAGCTTTACTATTCTTCGCTTCTATGACTTGAGGAGATTAGTTGTGGTGTACGGCAGAGGCGGGGAGTGGGGGGTGGGGGGTTACTGCTGTTTTCTTCTACTATATTCCTCCCCTCCCCCTCCCCCAGTCCTTAGCCCACCACCGGATCATGGTCGAGCTCACTTGTTACGAGCTGGGAGCTCAGATGTGTCAAATTGTCTCCTCACTTCCCCTCTAAGCAGGAATGTGACCGGGGGAGGGGACGAGGGCAAGCAAAGATTCTGATCCTCGGTGTGGTGGCTTCAGGGGACAGCAATAAAAGAAGCAGGGAGATGCACACGACCATCTTAGGAGTCACATCCCTGGATGAGATTCTTAGTTTGGTTGGAGTTGTTGAATGTCACCTCATTTTCCCCCACCCCACCTCTTCAGCACCAGAGTGGTAGGAGATCCATAGGGTCTCCCTGTGCCTCCTCCTCCCACCTCCCCCACCATCCTCTTTCTCCCCCTCCCCCCCAGCATCAAGTGCCACATCTCCTCCTGACTCAGACAATTAGATTCAAATGATGACCTCACTGCACAGCGTCTCTCCCCAGCCCGCTCCTCCGTCTCTCTCCTCCTCTCTGTCTCTCTCCTTCCCTATCTCTCTGTACCTCTCCCTGTCTCTCTGTCTCCCTGTCCCTATCCCCTCCCCCTCCCCCCCTTCCCCAAGTGTCAGAGGGGGCAGATACACTGGGGAGGCCAGGCCGACAGACGGGGGAATCTACTCAGGGACCCAGGTCAGTGGCTTAAGCAGGGGGATGAGGAATGGTGGTCTGAGGATGTGAGGATTGGGGGCGGGGTGGGGAAAGGCCTCAGCCTCTGGGTCCTGAGTCTCTGCTTTCTTGATGTGGTGGGGGCTGCTTTGGAGCTACTGATCTAGGACCTGTCAGACCCACGTGTGTCTGTCGGGGCTCCCCCCAAGGGGCCCCCTCCATTCCATTCACCACCTCCCCTGCTACTTCTCCTCCCACTCTTCTCTACTCTCTTCCCAGCTATCAGACCAGCTCCTTCGCCTTCATCTTCTTTCTGTTCTTTTCTCTGCCCACCTCCTTCCTTCTAAGGTCCTTCTCTCCTTCCTGTTCCAAGCTGTCTCTGCCTCTGTCTCTGTGTGTGACTTTGAAGCTCTCTCCTCCTCTACTGTGTATTCCCAGCCTTATGTTGGGGGAACACCCAAGGTTCTGATCATTCCCTGGGCCCATTGGTTCTCCATTGATGGGGTGTGTCTATTTCCCTGAAGGGAGGGGGTTTCTCTTTCTCTCTTTAAGAAACAGAGATGTTGGGGGTGGGGGGAGAGGCTCTGTCCTGATGAGGATAAAGTAAGTATCTCAGAGAAAAGGTGATGCCTGTGTCTCTGAGCAGTCAGGTGGGCTCCTCTGCCTCTCTGATTGGGGTTGGTGGGTGTCTCTGCCCCTCTCTGAGGGGAAGGGGCTATCTCTATTCCTTTGAAAGAAAGGGTGTGTCCTTGTGAAGAGAAGGGGGTAGTCTGCTTCTGTGTGTTTAGAGGTGTTGGAGCTTGAGGCCCCTTTTGAGAATGATGGACAAGGGAAAGGCTCTGCTTTTTGGGGAGGGGGTAAAGTTTCAGGCTGAGAAAGTGATGTTCTGAAAACTGTTTCTGTCTCTGTTTGCCTTGATCCTTGATACCCAGTATCTAGTGGGTCCTGCTTCTCAGCTTCGCTTGGCCCCCATTGCCTAGTTTCCTTCAGAACCCTGATGATTAGGGCTTTTTTTTTTCAGTCCCCAATACCTGTTTTTCACTGGCCAATGGCAGCTAGGATCAGGTCCCAGACAGGTAAATTCAGCCCTATGAGCAGCAAGGAATTCCCATTTACAGCAGTGGCTTTGACACCTGGAAAGAGATAGTCATTCCATGGGTACTAACAGTGTTGCTGACTGTTCTTTGAGTTTTTAAAATGTTCCTCATGTACCCCAAGCCAGGATTCCAGTCTTGTCTAGATGGAGTCACACATCCCTAGAGCCCCAAGAGAGGGGGGAAATGCCCAGGTGTGCAGATGATTAGGACTTATATCTCTTACTGATGAGTCACTCCTGGAGGCCTTCCTGGAGGTGCTGGCTCTAGGAGAGCCCTTCCAGGTGCTCTGGGGCTGTCTTCTTTTCCCTCACCTTCCACTCTACTTAGTAATTCCTCATTAGCCAGCAAATTAATTAGGAGAAACAGAGGTACTCTCCTCCTTCCCCCACCACTCCCAGCTTGTCACTAGGCTTCCCGCCCAAATGGGCTCTGCCCAGCAGCTCCTTGGGGCCCCTGAGGCTCTGGCTGACGTTGGTGGGAGCCTCTCCCCACATTGGCTTTTCTCTGACAGGCGATGACAATGCTTTGGCACCACATCAGCTCTTCCTTCCAGGAGCAGGGCAGGCTCTGAGGCTTGTCTTCCCCCTTCTTCCCCTCCTCCCCTCTTCTATTTCCTCCTTCATACCCCCTCCTTAATCTTTGACTACCTCTTCACCCTCATCCTCCTCTTCCCCTGTGGCCTTCTTCCTTCTGTCTCCTCTCCCTCATCCTCCTTCTCCCTTTCTTTCTTTCTAGCTCCTCTACCCTCACGTCTACTCTTTTCCTCCTTTCTTCTCTCCTTTCACTTCTTTCTCCTCTATTCTTTTCCCTTCCATGTTCTCTCCCACCTTCTTCCTTCCCACTGACTAATCCATTCTTCCTGGGCACCCTTCTGGAGACCATGGGCACAGAGAGGTTCAGCAAATGTCCTGAGGTCACACAGCAGACAGAGTTGGGAGCAGCTCATTGATCACTCTGCAATTCCTGGGGTGTCAGGTGTGAGTTTTTTATGGGTAGGGGTGTCATGAGTGAGTTTCTGCAGGAAGAGGTATGGAAGACTCTAGTTCTCCCATTTCTGATTGACTCTGTGTGTGTGTGTGTGTGTGTGTGTGTGTGTGTGTGTGTGTGTGTGAGAGAGAGAGAGAGAGAGAGAGAGAGAGAGAGAGAGAGAGAGAGACAGAGTGAGGAGGGAGGGAGGGAGAGGGAGGCAGGGGGAAGAGGAGAGAGAGAGAGAGATGGGGGTGGGGTTGGTTGGAGAGTATGTGAATGTGGTTAGTGAAGGGGGATAGGGGGAGATGATTTTGTCATTTCACAGCTCCTGCTGCTCTCAGATCCTAGAGCCTGGAGTAGTCAGCATCATCTCCTGGTTCCCTCACAGCAAGAGTCCTTTCCTCCCCCCCCTCCATGTTCTCTGTGGTTCCCTCCTGTTATTGCTTGGATCTCAGTGACAAGCATCTCGGTGGGAGATACTCTTACCACAGACCAGCTGGGGAGGTCCTCTACCCCCTTTCTCTGCTGCAGAGACTGTGTGCTTGGGGGTGGCTATCACAGCTCTGATTGGCAAATTGGGTCGTTTGCCCTCACTCCCTCTACTGCAGTTCACAGTGGCAGACCCCCTTAGCTAAGAGCTGGAGAACCAGGAGAAGATAGAGGACTTGGGAGCTGGAGCAGGGACTGTCTGTTGAGTTTTGAGGATGGTTGTTATTTTTCAAACTGCATCTCTGCTATCTCTGCTCCACCCCCTAGTGACTCTGGTACCATGCCTCCTTCTGGGCCACGCCCCCTCTCCAGCCCTTGTCTGATGTGCCAGGACCAAGGGGCCCCCAGTGCTTCTCAGTGTTTTACCCCCCATATTCTACCCCACCCCCTATCTTCTAGCTGTCACGAACCAGGAGCCTAAACACACACATGCACTTAAAGACACCCACTGGATGAATAGGCCTCTGTGCCAGGGATATCTCCTTTCTTTCTCATTGACCCCTCCCAAGTCAAAAGTCTCATTCTGAGGCTTTAGACCAAATCCCCTCCCCACTATGTCCATGTACCCTACTGAGAAGAACTCCCTGGCTTAAACTGAGCCATTTTTTGTTCTCCCCAGCCATCATTGTGGTGCCCCTTCCTTTCGGATCTGGGAATCACCATTTCTATATATCTTTCCCTCACAGTGGAACCAGGACTAGATTTAGTCAGAGGACCCTACTTCAAACAATGACTCTGCTACTTCCTACCTCTGTGACCTTAGGCAAGTGATGTAACCTCTCTGAGCCTTGGTTTATTCATCTGTGAAAGGGCTGGACTGGATAGCCTCTAAGGTCCCTTTCTGATCTAAATTTGTGCTCCATGCCCCAACAGGAGGAGGAGTGAAGGTATCTGGGTTGGTGGTGGCATGGGTTTCTTTCCATCTCTTCAATCCCTGAGGCACCAGGAAGAAACCAAGATGACCTGCATTTGTGAATGAAGGAGACTATATGAGAGATTATGTGATGGTGTTTGAGAGACTATGTATCTTTGTGATACTGACTGTGTTTGTGTTTGTGATACTATGTGTATGCCTGTGTGTCAGGCTATTACTTTGTGACTGTTCTGTGTGCACACTTGGGCCAGCTTGTGCATTTGTGTGAACGTGGTGTTTACCCAACAGGAACAGATTGCTCCATCTTCCCTGCTGTTTTTAGAGGAAGAATGGAGGAGAATAAGGGATGATTCTCTCTTTCAAAGATACTCTAGCCCAGCTCTAGCTTTCACTGGAGACGTGTGTATGTACAGGCACTGCTAGTCATGTATGAATGTTGAGGGGTGGGCATCAGGTCAGGGGTCCTTTCTGACCCAATCTTCCCCCTCCTTGCACTCTGTTAACAAGATCATTCCATCTCCTGGACCTTCTAGTCTTGTCACTCATTGCAGAAAGTTCTTCTTTGTGTCTAACTCTGGTCTTTCTCACTGTACATAAAACCACATTCCAATACCTCCTCCCCGATTCCCAGAAGTTAGATATTGTGGAAGGCAAGGTGGGGGGAGGAAGCACACCAATATCACTTTTACTGGTGTTGATATTTATTAGAACTGATGTCAAGGGTAGTAGTATTGTAACCTAGGTGGCTAGTCTCTGACAAGGGAATCCTCCAAGGGTAACATGGAGATGGATGACAGGAGCACCATCATCATACTGGGGCCACCCAGTCACCCAGAATCCTGGAGGGGAACTAAAAAGAGTATTTAATCTAGCCCCTATAGGCCTTTCCTACCATGTGGGAGTTGTGTTCTTCTTTTCTAAGGAAAGAAACCTCCCAGGCTCCCCTGATTTTCTCATTCCTTTTATCCCTCCCTACCTTCAAAAATCCGCTGGCCTCTTCCACTAATGCATGATTGCCACATGCTTATCAAGGGGCCAATTTCCTAGACCTTGCTTAGTAATACCACAAATAAGTAGTATTGATTATCAGGTTAATTAGTTTGGGGAGGTTTTCAGGAGGAAGGGAGTTCCGAACTGGGTTCCGAAGGGGTTGGTGTTATAAAAGGTGAGGAAGAAGAGCCCTTTTAAAAGAGTGAGCAAGTTGCTTTTGTCCAGAGGGAGCCAGGTGCGTGGATCAGGGCTCTGTTGGGTTTCCTTGGTTGGAAGAGAAGTGGGTGTGCTGCCCTCATAAAGAGAGAGGGTAGGGAAAGGGGCAGAGGCAGGTCTTGCCACATACGTTTTCTATTCCTTGGTACAGGGAGGACAGATGAGATGTTGATACCACCTACCAGTCTGCAGGAAGCTCCCCTCCCTGAGAATCTGTGAGCCTAGGCCAAAGGAAACCCCTGAGGGGTGGGAGAAGCAGAAGCAAGTCTGCCTGATGGTTAGACATTATCTGGGAAGTTCTGGGAGTAGATGCTTGGGGTGAGAAGCCCAGAGTGCTGTTAAAAGAGGATGAGGGGTCAAGACCCTGGTGGTCAGTGTGGACAGGGAGGGAGCCAAGGCCTAAGCAAAACCCTCACGATATTTGGGGTATGCGTGGCATGTACGGTGTGGGGCAGGGCATGCGTACACATGTGACCATACTCATACATGAAAGCTTCAAGGAGTTGGGACTGCCAACATAGGAAATGGGAAATAAAATCTGTATGGTAGCTCACATGTATAGATAGGCACAGGCTAGCAAGAGACTTATACCCAAACTCCTCCCTTATCCTTCTGTGTGCAGATAATGGGAATGCTCATGTGTGTTTCACACACGCACCCTGCCTCCCATATCTCTTCCCCCCATGGCTGGCCATGTGAAGGCCCCCCTCACCATATACATGCAGAGAACACACCCGCACACATGTGCACTAGGGCATGCATACACTGATCTCATGTTCCTACAGTGCAGGGAGACTTGGGGGGGGGAGAGCCGTTGAGCCCTCAGAGCCCCAGCTACTGCCAAAATCCAGAGGAATCTTTTCTCCCCCCCCCCCAACTCCTCCTCCTCCTTGCTTCAGCCGGAGGTCAGAGCAGCAGGTGCTGATATCTCCCCCCACCGGCCTCTTTTTCCACAGCTTCATCCAAAGACCTTCGGCCTGGGACCTGCTCTTTCCCTCCCCTCCCTTTCTCCTTGTTCCCTAACCCAGGAACCCCATCCGTCCTCTTCTCTCACACTCTCTCCCCTTTTCCTTCTCTTCCTTTCTCCCGCTGTCATTTATCTTCTTTTCTCTTCTGGGTTCTCCTCTCATTCCTCTCTCTTGCTTAGCTCTAGGGGAAATGAAAGTCTGGGGAGTGGGGGGGGGGGGAAGGAAAGAGAGAGGAAGTAGAACTAACTTGGACCACTGGCCGCTGCCCTTGGGCCTGACCTGGGGGCTGGAGGAGAGTCTAATGAATTTATTTACCTTGCTGTGTAAGAGTTGGAATAAAGGACCCTTCTGGGATACTAGAAGGGCAATGCTTTAATCAAAAAGAAAAAGATTCTAAAGAATTTGGGGGGCATTGTAATAGGCTAATGGGAATGTTATTTCTGGGTGGGGGACTTCCTATATGTTCTGTACTTCATACTAGGTGCTCTGCTTGCCCTATCAAAGCACTTAGGGAGAGGCTGGAGGGAAGGAGAGAGTCTAAAAATCCAGAAAGATCTAGCAGGTTAGGATCCCACACTGGCTTTTAGGGGTTCCAGAGATATGGAGAGAGACAGAGACCAAGAGGCTAAAGATAGGGACTGAGAGGCAGAGATGAAGAAAGGAAGTTATACAGAGAGGGAAAGACACACACACACACACACACACACACACACACACACACACATCTACATTCACAGGGAAAAAGACAGAGACCTGGATAGGAATTGGACCACTGACCCGTGTCCGCCCCCCTTTCCCCTGTGGGGGGCTGGGCTGGGGCCAGCTGCCAGCCAGGCCAAGTCTCCTTCCCCTTTGCTGGACCCCTCCCCTCCACAACCCCCCCCCCCCACTGACCTGCTTTGCTCCCCTCCCCCCACCGCCCACGCTATCCAGAGCCAGTGGGCGGGATCTGGGGGGCCTCCCTGGGCCCCCCTCTCCCTCCTCCTGATCCCATCCTTGTCCTCCTGCTGCCTTCCCTCTCTACCGCCTCCACCACCTCCCTGCCTTCCTTCCTTCCTTCCAGCTGTCTCCACCTCTGTTTCTCTTTCTCACTTTTTCTGTTTTTCTACCTCTATCTCAGACTTTCTCTGTCTCCATCTTGGAATGTTTGCTGTTTTTCTCTGTGTCTCTCTACTATTACCTCTCTGGGTCCCTGTCACTTTTATCTCTTTGCTTCTCTGTCCTGTCATTCTTCCAGTCTCATTCTCTTGGTCCCTGTCTATTTTTCTATCTTGTTTCAAGCCCATAGACCTGTTGTTATGCTTGGGACAAGCTGTGCTGTGTTCTCTGTCCTGTTGTCTAGTTATGTTTGTCTTGAATGTTACTTCCAAGGCCAGGGGTCAGGGGCCACCATCAGACATGGGGGTAATTTTTCTCAAACAAAGGGAGTCTTTCCTAGAATCCTGGCCTGGCCTCTCTACCCTTTTCCAGCCTGGGAAGGGATTGAGGGAGGTGACAGGGCTAGGCCCTGGAGAGGGGTCATTTTGTGCATCTTCTTGGCTCTGGGAGCAAGCCTTTCTTCAGTCAGTTCCTTGGCACTTAATAATGGGTAAGAAGAGTCCATGGTGACTCCCTTTTTCTCTCCCCCTCACTCACCTTCACCCCAGCCACAGGTTGTATGTCTTTCATGTATCTTAACCATATATAGTATATAGGGTTGCTTTAGCTTCAGTATTGCTGAATAAACATGGGCCTTCTCTCCCTCCAAGGCAGCTGCAGTCCCTCCCTAAGGAGACTGGTCAGAGTGCCTGTGAAGGGAAACCCAGTTACCTGAGGCAGGCAGGGGATCTCCCTCTGCTCCTCTAAGTTTGAGCAGGCTTCCTGGAGAAGGAGATGCCTCCTGAGATTCCAGAATGCAGTCAGGAAGAGAGCAGGGGAGATGGAGTTCCATCCTGAAGAAAAAGCCTTTGTGATTTTGACCTATTTGTCCTGAGATTGAGAGGCATGATGAGGTCTTTGTGTTCCCTATGAAAGATTTGGAAATGATGCCTTTCCTTTTACCTGTGTGACTTGACTTAATCATTGAACAACAACCAAAAAAATCTAAGAGAATTTATTAAGCACCTACTTTGTGCAGGGCACAGTGCTAGGACTAGCAGATAGGAAGCTTGGATAAGACACAGTCCCTTCCTTCACAGAGCTTATAGTCTGGTGGCCTGGCAGGACCAGGAGGAACATACACAGTGTTTATACACAGGTAACAACAGTGTATATTATATGATATGTGAGGTATGATGAGTGATCGTTCTGTGATAAGGAAAACAGGAAGGACTTTTTGGAGGAGTGGGCACTTGAGATGGGCTTTAAGGAATGGGTAAGAATTTACCAGGAGAAGTGCTTCTTGACATAAAGATCAGGTTGAATGAAGGCATAGAGTCTCAAGGTCAAAGGGTATGTTAGGAGTATGGTCAGAGGATAGACAAGATAAAGGAGAGGCAGAATGTTGTCAGGAAGGGATGTGGGTTCAAATGCTGTCTCTGTTATTTGCAACCTGTATCGCCCTGTATCACCTCATCTTATCTGGGCCTTACTTTCCTCATCTCTAAAATGCAAATGTTGGGCTAGATGGTTTTTGGTCCCCCACCTCCAAATCTATGAGATGATTTGAAACCATAGCCTCTATAAATCTTAGTTTTTTTCATCTGTAAAATGAAGGGGTTATAGGCATCTTTCTGATTCCAAACTGTACTCCTATGATCCTAAACCCCAATGTTCACGGAAAATGAAATTTTTTTGGTATTAAAGAAAGGTCAATTGTGACTCTCTGACTACTGTACATTAGCTAGATGCATACATTGTCTGCACCTGGTCCCCCTTGTTTCTTTGCAAGGAGAAAGCAGATGACACAGAAAGTGAGGGGAAGTGAGAATTCAAGAGTAGAAAGGATAGCTGAAAGATAAATGATGGAGCAAAGCAGGAGATTGACAGAAAGAAATAGAAAGGTGGGAAGGGAAATGGAGAGGGATTTCTAGGGAGCATTAGGTCAGGAGGAGAGATTAAGAGAGAGGAAAAGACAGAAACACAAGGGAGAAGCTAGGATCCTCAAAGTATGTCCCTAGCCCTTTGTCCAGGTCAGACAGAATATAGTTATAATCACACACAGAGGTAAACACACACATGCACTTGTCCAAAACATATAGTCAGGCCCCCATCCCCTTTTCCTAATCAAAAGAAATAAAACTCCCTGCCTCTCTGTGTCAGTAGTCTCCCATCTTCAAACTGCTTCTCTGGGCAGAATGATTGCAGCCCCAGGCAAGGGACAGTGGGAGCCAAGAGACATTAGACACACTTTCACCATCTGTCAAAGCTCTTGCCTCCTGTGAACAAGCCTGAAATGCTGTAGCCAATAGCTTCATTGTAGTCTTTTAGGAAGGGGACAACTTTCCTGCTCTCTCATTCTCTCTCTCTCTGTCACACACACACACACACACACACACACACACACACACACACACACACACACACACACACCATCCCCCCCAAAGGCTTTTCAAAATCTTCTTCTTCTAAGAAGCCTCTCCAGACTGACCCCTGTGCTTGTTCCTTGACCCTGAGAACCATAACACCATTGGCTTTTATTACTATGTCTATTGTGCTGGTCCCTCCATGTGTCCTGTTTCTCTTCTGAGAAACATGGTCCTGGCACCTAGGGGTCCTGTGTCATTTCCCAGCTTAGCCTGTCTATCGCCTCTTCTTCCTGGCCTCCTTTCTCTCTGTGCTTCTGGAGAGGGGAATAGGGCCTACCCTGGGCAGCATCATCTCTGCTTGGCTGTGCTGAGGACCAAGCAGTCATAGGGACAGCTGTACTGTCCCTCTCTGCCCATTTGTCTGAGAGACAAAAAGAGAGAGAGGGAGGGAGACAGACAGACAGACAGACAGATAGACAGAGAGGGGTGGTAAGGGTAGAGATAGGCTGAGAATTTACCCAGATCTTTGACCATCATGTAGACCCCTAGAATTGTGTGTGTGTGTGTGTGTGTGTGTGTGTGTGTGTGTGTGTGTGTGTGTGTGTGTGTGTGTGTATGACAGAAACTATCAGCATCTGTTAGCATCAGCATGTATGTATATGTGAGGGTCCTGACCACAATCTTATTTCTAATATTTCATACTAATAGGCACTCTTCCCATCTGTAACCATCATGGCTCATTTCTACCTTACCTGTACCCTTCCCCTTGGTCAGAAGGTCCCTCAGCCCTGGGATGGGCCAGAGAAGGAGATAGCATGATCCAATGGAAAGACCACTGTTACTGGAATTGCAGAACTGGGATTCAAATCTTTTCACTGCTGCTTATAGCCTTTGTAACCATAGGCAAGTCACAGCTTCTTTGGATTTCCTCATCTTTAAAATGAGGAGATTGAACCAGATGATCACTCGGGTTCCTTTCAGCTTTAATTCCTATGAACTAAGTCACTCTCCTTCTGGGGCCTGGGAATGCTTTGTGTTGGGGTCAGGCCCTGGGAGAAGCAATAGGTTCTCAATTCCTTGCTTCTGGGTGTGCTTTGTCTGGGTGGCCAAGCCAAGCCCTGCTTAGCAGAGAATCTTCTCCCCTTATCATAGAGTGGGTGGGGTATGGGCTTGGAAAATTCCTGGAAAAAATACTTCCTCAATGGTTTGCCTGTGGGTTGAGTAGGAGGGCTCTGTGGACCTGACCATAAGCAGAAAGGGCAGGATCTGGGTTCAGATTCTGTGTTCACTGAGAACCTATGGGTTCAAGGGCAAGTGAAATAGGGTGGTGCTAGTTAGAGGATGGCTCTGGAAGGAAGGTTTGATAGAAAGAGGCCCAAGAATTATTTCTAAAGGAAGGAGAAAACTGAGGACTCTCACTTTCTCTCTCCTTTTTCTCTCTTCTCCTCTCCTTTTTCTCTCCTCTCCCTCCCTTCCCTCCCCTCCCCTTCCCTCCCCTCCCTTTCTGTCTCCGTCTCTCTCTGGCTCTCTCCTCTCTGTCTCCCTCCTCTCTGTCTCTATCTCTGTCTCTGTCTCTCTATCTCTGTCTCTGTCTGTCTGTCTGTCTGTCTGTCTCTCTCTCTCTGTCTCTCTCTCTCATCAATCAAGTATTTCTTCGTTGCATCCTATGAGCCAGGCACTCTGCTAGATTGTGGAGGTATAAAAGCAATAGTGATAAGGACCGAACCTGAAATTCCATTGGTATGAAGACATTCCCTCTCCCAATGCACGTTGACAACTTTTTTTTCAAGTTAGAATTAGGAAGTTAACTAAAGCCTCAAGAGGCTAAACAACCTGCCCAGGATCACACAGTCTACCTTTGTCATAGGTGGAGCTTGTACCCAGGTCTTCATAGCTTCATAGGCAGCTAGCGGGGTTGCGTAGTGGAAAAAGTGCTAGACTTGGACTCAGGGAGACCTGAGTTCAAATCCAGACTCAGACACTTAATAAGTTCATGTTCCCGGGCAAGTAACTGAATCTGTTTCCTCATTTGTACAATGGGGATAAAAATAGCACTTACTTTCCAGGGTTCTGGTGAGGATCAAATGAGAAAACACGTGTAAAGTGCTTTGGAAATCTTAAAGTCCTATATAAATGCTGAGTATTATTAATTATTATTGGCTCAGGGGTTAGCTCTTTATTCACTAAGCCACTGCCACAAAGACAAACTAAAAATAATCTGTGCCTTCAAAAAGCTGACAACATGCCTCTATGTAGATATGTACAAAACAGATGCCCAAGGAACTTGGGAGTGGTGGGAGAAATTTGTAAGTGGGGGACCTGGGAAAGACTTCTTCAGAAGGTGGCACTCGGCATGAGTTTTGGAGACCAGGATTCCCAGAGGCCAAGGTTGGGGGGGGACCTCTCATCCATGTGAACACAGGCAGCTTGGTCAAGGAGGCTGAACCATGGGTAATAAAGCTGAAAAGGTAGGGTGAGGCCAGCATGTGAAGAGCTAGCTGTAAATGCCAAACAAAAGAGTTTATATTTAACCAGGGTCTTGTTTCTAAAGAGGAGAGAAACTGAAAGGCCTTCTGGAAGATGAAGCTTGGTGTGGGTTTGGGGATTGTCTCTAGAAGTTCCGTAGTGGTCATTGGCCAGGGTAGAGCCCAGAGAGATGGGGTAAGGGCTAGCAATGCCTTCTTTTTCCTGGAGTACATTGGTACCCTCATGCCATCATCTTCTTCTCCTCCTCTAATAACTTTGTCTCTCTCTGCTGCCTCCCACCCCACCCCCCCCATCCCTTTGAACTCCGGAAAGATATACTAGTTTTGCTGGGTGGGTCTCCCCCTCCCCTGTAGGCCAGATGAATCTTTTCTCCCTAACCCACCACAAATGACAGGATTATTGGCTCCTGCAGAGCCAGTCATGACCTTCTTCTGTGGCTGTCATCCTGAGTGGAGCAGTGTGCCTCCTGTGGAACTCCTAGAATGTGGTACAACATGAAATTTCAGGCCTCAGTTTCTCTGAGATTTCCACCATGCAGCTCTTCTATTTTTAGCTACCCAAGTTCAGAAATAGCACCAAGGGCAAGGTTGTTCAGCCTGGAAGTGGACTTAAAGGAAGTGAGAGGGAATTGACTTCTTTCTGGTGTAGCTGGAAAAACCTTGAGAAGCCACTGAGCCCATCCTCCTGCCTCCTGGCAGGACTGTACTCTGAGCTTCCCATGGGAAGGAAAGCACAAGGCAAGGAGCAGGGCCCCGCAGAAGGTGCCCCTTTCTCCTCTTTCTTTCCCTCCCTCCTATTAGACCTGGCTGTGGGCTGGAGCAGCCATCGATATTCCCTCTGCTCCCTCCTGAGGAGGGAGGGTGTAGTCTGGGGTCCTGGAATATGACAGCTTCAGCCTGAGCCTGAGATGGATTGCATGGGGGAGGGAGCCAGGGCAGTGCATCATTTCCCTCTCTGCCATAGGGCAGAGAATGACACTGGTGGTGGTGGTATGCATTGAGGTGACATTGGAAGCAGGAGGGACCTCTCCCCTCCATGTTCCCCTGCCCCATCTCTTACTGCCACATTCTGGACAAGGAAGGGCATTTGACTTCCTTTTGGGCATGGGCAGATAAGAACAGTTGTGATCCTCACTGTACTGACTGTCCTCTGCAGTGTAGACATGTATGACTATTTTTGTGGAAGGGGTCCATGTGTTTATTTGGAATTGTACATGTGTCTCTGTATATATTATTCTTCATGTGTGTACATTTGTCCCCTCTCTGCTACACTCTGACCAGACTGGAGGCAAAAATGGCAGTGGCAAAGTTGATGACTTTAGAGTGTGTTGTTGTTGCTGTTCAGTCGTGTCTGAGTCTTTGTGACCCCATTTGGAGTTTTCTTGGCAAAGATACTGGAGTGATTTGCCATTTTGTTCTTCAGCTCATTTTACAGATGAGAAAACTGAGGCAAACACAATTAAGTGACTTACCTGGGATCACACAGCTAGTAAATATCTGAGGTTGGCCTTGAACTTAGGTCTTCCTGACTCCAGGCCCTAGGGCAGCTAGAATATTTTGGGGGGATGTTTCTGGAGCACTAGAAGATGAGTCTTCCTGGATCTATGTCTAGTACTCCATTCACTGCACCACCTAGCTGCCCTAAGCCCTGGAGTCAGGAAGACCTGAGTTCAAATGAAGTCTCAGACATTTACTAGCTCTGTGACCCTGGGCAAGTCACTTAACCCTGTTTGCCTCAGCCTCCTCATCTATAAAATGAGCAGGAGTATGAAATGGCAAACCACTCCACTATCTTTGCCAAGAAAACCCAAAGTGGGGTCACAAAATCAGACATGACTGAAACAACAGAACAACAGAAAGTGTGCAGACCCCAAATCTTGACATTACCCTGGATGTTGATTTGTGTCCAGTCTGGTCTGGAGGTAGGTGATGTCCCTACATCTGAATGTGGGACCTGGGTCTGGTGAAAGGAAAAGGAGCTGTACTGCCTTTCAGGGCACAGCCACAGGGGTTCTGTGTTTCTTTTCCTGCTAACCTACAGTCTCTTACCCAATTCTGTACTCTTGGGAATTATTGACTTCCCCTGGGAATTACAGCCTTCCCCCTGTTTATGACCTTCCATGGCACTTACCGCCCTCCTGAAGCTTAGACTCCAGCCAAAAAAAATTAGCGGTTGCGGGGGGGAGTGCTCCAGAAACCCCCCCAAAATATCCTAGGATCAGGGAAAAACCATGGGCTCACAGGATTTAGCACTGGAAGGGACCATATGTAGGAATCACAGAGGAGAAAACCAAAGGCCCGAGATGGAATGTGACTGGCCCTAGATCAAGGGAGGCCTGAGATTGGAACCCTGATCATCTGACTCACAATTTGGGATTCTTTCCACTCCACCAGATTGCTTTTTAGAGATAATGGAGGGTCTTACCCTTACCTGCTTTCTGAACTCAGCCTTGGGGAACACCTCTATCTCTGTCAGATAGCAGTTTCGATTAAGCACTAGTTTGAATTATTCCCCATTTGTATTATCCAGCCTGTTTTTCCAGCCCTGTTATAGATTACTCCTCTTCTCAAGATCTGGTCTAGCCTGATTGCCTTTCTTGGCATTCTTCATTACACAGGACATCTCTGTTCCTCTTCCCACCTCTGCCTCTGCCTTTATTTTCTTCAAGTCTCATCTTCAATTATATCTCCTCCATGAAGCCTTCGCTGATTCTCCCCAGTTGCTAGCGCCTCCTTCCCTCATATTACCTTGCATTTATTTTGCATAGATTTCTTTGTGTGACTGTTGTTTCTCTTGTTTGAATTTAAATGCCTCCAGGGCAGGGCCCTGCCCATTTTTGTATCTTCAGGGCCAAGCACAGCCCCTGGCATATAGTAGGTATTTAATCAATGCTTATTGATTGATTGATTATCCACTGTGTTGTCAGCTCTTAGAGCGTTTTCTCTTTGGCTTCTCTGTTGTTTGGGAGACTTACTGGGTTTTTGTTTTTTTGTAATTTTGTATTATCTGTTGTTTTAAATCATCCCTATGTGGTTAATTCTCCGCTCTACTTGAATCATCTGAAGTTTTCCCCCACCTGAGCTTGCATAGCTACTGGGCCTCTGTCCTGGGTTTCCTCTCTAGTCTGTAACAGTTGCCCGCTCAAAGGGCTTGAAGTTCCAGGATACTGTTGCTGGGAGTAGATGGAAAGAGCTAAGAAACCAGATAGGAAGGGTTCTGGAAAGAATGGTCACAGAGCAAAACTTAAAAGGAAGCACTTGACGTGAGACTCATCTAGCTGGGACAGTGTTGGGCAGGGGGGGAAGTGTAGATAGTGTCTACCTCTGGGGCTTCTGTCTCCCTGGTGGAGAGATTAGATGGAGGAAGGGAGAGGAAGGAAGATGCAAAGAGCTAGGCAGGGACAAACCCAGGCAAATATGAGAGAGGAAGAAACGAGAAGAAAGCTGGAGACCAACAGACGGTGAAAGGGGATGGTGTCAGGCTTTTGGAGGGTGGAGGTATCCTCTGTGTGTGTCCCTCTTTAAAGCTAAGGACATCTGAAGTTAGGGATAGTGGAGCATGGAAGGAGAGGTTTAGGGGAGGGACATGGGGATGGAATGCTAAGGTGCTGATCCACGTTCAGTAGCTGGGGGGATGGCAGCCCTCCCCAGTCCTTGGCCTTCTTATCCTTCAGTCAAGCAGTAGTGAAGAGAGACAGCCTGACAGAGCAGTAGAAAGACTACTTCCTGGCCTGGGAAATCTTTTTCTTTAAAATGTGGGGGTTGGACCAGATAATATACCTTCATTGACCCCCCTACCTGGATTCCCTTTCCTGGAAAGTTCTCAGAAGGGATGGCAGATTTGGAGTGAGTATTCATGAAGCAGGTATGAGACTGAGGATTGGCCTGAAATGTCTGTGGAGCTATCATCCCATCCCCCAGGGCTGGCGAAGAAAGGGAGTCTGAGGTGAATAAGGGATAAGTAGAGGCCAAACTTTGGACTCCTTCCACCTGCCTAAGCTCCCCTGTGTGAGAGGCAGAGGACTGACCCAGCCTAAGTAGCAAGTGACTTGCTTTTTGCCTCCCTTCTTTCACCTCCTTCTCCTGTATTCATCTCCATTTCTTTTTCTGTATTTGGTCTTTCTCTCCCACTTTGACTCTCCCTGTATATCTCCTTTTGGAATTTGTTTAATTTTCTTTCTCAGATTCCCTGTCTCCTCAGTATCTCTTTGTCTTTTTTTTTTTAATCTCTCCTTTATGCTCTCTGTGTGTCTGCCTCCTTCTTAGTCTCCATCTCCTCGCTGTTTGGGTATATTTTTATTTCTTTACTTATTTCTATTAATAGTCTCTGTCTCTCTTTCCCTCCTCAGTATCTCTCCCTCAGGCTCTCTGGTTGTCTCTGCCTGTCTCTCTCTCTCTCTCTCTCCCTCTCTCTCTCTCTCCCCTCCCCCTCCCTCTCTCTCTCTGTTTCTGTCTCTGTCTGTATCTCTCAATCACCTAGTCTTTTGGGCTGGTCATCCTCTGACCCATCAAAAATTAATGATCTCCCTCTGTACTGCCTCTTCCTTCCATTTTCTCAAGACTGGCAGTTCTCTTGGCTGTCTGACCCGTATTCCTTATGCTGCAGCATCACTTCTCCTTGTGCTTAGGCTTCTTAGAGCTATGTTGGGAAGGGATGACTATTACAGGTCTTCTATATCAGGATCTCAAAGCACTTGGTCATTCTCAGTGAACCCCTCACCTTCCTCACCTGCTGTTCTGAAGAGGCAATTGTGTGAAGGGGTGTGTATATGTGTGTGTGTGTGTGTGTGTGTGTGTGTGTGTGTGTGTGTGTGTGTGTATTGGGGGTGGGGTATACAGAGGACTTCACCAGCCTCATTAGAGAAGCCTGAGTGTGGGAGGGGGGAATTGTAGCTTCTGAAATGAATTGGGGTAGGGGAAGGGAGAGGAGGGAGACACAGGGTTTCTGTGTCTCTGTCTCTGTGCCTGTGGTTCCCCATTCCCCCACCCCAAACTGGGGAGGGGTACTGTTATAGTAATTCATCAGGGTGATGGAGGCAACTTTGATGGAAGCACCACCCCTCCCCAAAGCCCCCCTTAACTTGTGTGTGCGTATGTGAATGCATGCCAGGGCTACACTAATGGATGGTCTGACTGATCCTGATGGAAGGAGGGAGGGTGAAGGAGGGGATACTTCTACCCTTCCCGAGGTTTTTAATGGGGCTGTCAGAAAGAGACAAATACATGGAGAGAGGGAGAGCAAGAGTAGAAGAGGGGGATGGGAAGAGACAGAGAGAGAGATGAAGTGAGAGACAAATACATAGAGAAAGAGAAGAAGCTAGATGGGCAGGGGAGGGGAGGGGAGGCTTTCATGTCCAGACAGGGCTTCTTTCCATTCTTCCTCTATCCATCCCTCCCAATGAAGATCAGCTCAGTTCCTGTAGATCTACCCTGAGGGCATCATAGCCACATTTCCCCCCCTCCCCATCCAGTGACCCCCACAGAGAATTTCAGACAGTGACGCTGTCCCTCTCAGCCTTCTCCTCCTCAGGCCCTACCACCCCAGCTCTGTGGCTACCCCCTCCCACCCTTTTGGGCTGTATGCCAGGCTGGGGAACATGCCAAGTGGCTGGCACTGGGACAGATCATCTCTCTGGCAATGGGAATGGCAGTGGAGGGGGGTGGGATGAAGGGGGAAGGGCCCAAGACTAAGTTCCCCTCCCAGAGACCACCTCACCAGTCCCCTTGACCTTGTTGGGGTCTCGATACCTCTGCATGGGCAGAACCTGGCTGGACCGTGTAGGGTTGGGGGGAGGTGGGAGTGAAGAGCATGGAACATATATATCTCTTTGTGTATCTCTGTCTCACTCCTCTCCCAATCTCAGTATCCTCAGTCTTTCTCTTCCTGTGTTATGGGCCTTTCTCTGTTGATGAGTATGTTTCTTAAGGGAGAATGGGAAATCAGCTTATTCAGATTATTCTCTTCTCTCTCTCTCACTGTGAATAATGAGGAGGTGGCCTTCATATCACAGGCAAGGGTAGAACATTCTAACTCTGTCTGTAAGACCACCCTTTCCTCCCTTGGCAAAAAGCCAAGACCATAAGAAAACTTGAATAAATAGGGATGGGCCACTGGGGGAGGGGAGGGGAGGTGCCATAGTCTTTCCAGACTTCATATCCTGAGCTCTTGATCACAGAGCATGTTTCCCCCTCAAAGTAGTTGCCAATGCATACCCATTTGGGGTGGGGCATGGTTTTACTTATAACCTCTTGGTCTATGCCCCTGCCCCTGGGAAAGTTGGGTTCTTGACTCTGAGTTTCAATCCTACCTCCCCTCCTTCCTTTGGGCTCTATTTCTTGGACTATGAAATGGGTAAGCAACCCATAGATGTTGAGATTTTCCAAGTACCACATGCTTATATTGCTATCTGTCCCCCCACCCCTTAACTCCTCTCCTATTCCTTTTGGACTCTATCTAGAATTTACCCTGTCACTCTCCTCCATCCCTCAAGTTTTCCTTCCTCTTGGTCAACTCATGACGCTGGATTTACCTGTTCTAGGAAGTTCTTTCATATTGGTCCTGCCCCTTTTATGCCGTTATATTGATCTGGGTCTCACCAGTACTAAAGGGGGGGAGACAAGTATGTATCAGGTACTAGTAAAGTGCTAAATGCGTTATCTCATTTGATCCTCACAACAACCCTATGAGGTAGGTGCTACTAGTATCCCAGTTTTACAGTTGAGGAGGCAGGCAGAGAAATGAAGTGACTTACTTAGGGACACACAGCTATTCAGTATCTGAGGCTGGATTTGAATTTAGGGCTTCTTAGGTTCAGACCCAGCATTCTATCCACCTAGCTTTCTGAAGGACTAAGTTGAGACTTGTTTTCATGGGTTTGACCTTTTCTGAGTTACCTCAGTCTGAGGGCCCCATAAAGGTAAGGGCTTTTCCCTGTAGAATAGAGACTCTCTGAGACTGAGGAAGGAAAGGCCTCCTGGGATTTAGAGAGGTATAGACTTGCTAGTGGATAAAGTTGGAGGCAGCAGAATACTGTCATGACCTGGTGGCCAATATTCCTAGAAAGAGGGACAGGTGACTGATATTTTTTGACATATTTTAGTGCCAGAGCTAAGTTGCTATTCCTGCCTTCTTGCACCAAACTCAGTCAACAAGGACCCTCCCCCTTCTCCTTCCCCTCCAGCTCCCCATTCAGTGCCATTAGCATGCAGACCCCACCTCAGCCCTATCATTCCTGGAACAGATGGCTTTGCTTGGCTGAGTGCCCTAGACTTGGGAGATGGCTCTGGGCTTGGGAGATGGTTGGGAGGGGGAGGTAATCTGTACCCCCCCATCCAACTATGGTGGGGGAGGGACCAAAGGGGTGGAAGCATCACCAGATGGCCCTGGCCACAGGAACTCCGCTAGAGAAGACTCCCAGTTAGCCAGATTCATGGGGATGTGTAGTGGTGTAGATAATAAAAAATGGAATAATCCATTCAGGGACTATATCTTTTAAATAATATGTGCACCTTTACTGAGATTGAGACTGAAATAAGGAGATGACTATGGAGACTTAGATTGATGACTGAAAGTAAATGGAGATTCCCAAGGGGAACACTTAGAACAGAAGAGTAGCTGAGGGCCAAAGAATAGCAGAATCAGGAGGAGTAGTTGAAGGTATTGGAGAGAATGCCTAGGGAACAGCTTATGTTGGGGTAGCTGAGGCCAGAGGAATAGCTAAGACCAGAGGAGCATCTGATCCTGTGTTGCCTCCCTTGGGAGTTGGGATAATGGATTGGATTGGGACGGAGTGGAGAAAGGAGAACACTGAGAAGCCTCTAAATGAAACCTTTCCAGAGGATCCTTCAAAGACAGAACTTGAGCCTGGAGAATGGCCAGAGGGGAAAGATGGGGAGAAACCCAGAGAGGAACTAGGAAAGAAATACAGAGGAAGCATTGTGACCTGGAGAGGTCACAAAACCGAGTTAGAATGTCTCAGGGTTCTAGTTCCAATTGTCAGAAACTAACTGCATGACCTTGGGGAAGTAATTTCCCTTCCTCTAGTCCTTAGGCTTCTCATCCATAAAATGATGAGGTTGAAGACTATCCCTAGGGTCTCTAGGCCTTAGCCCATTTCTAAAGTTCCTTCCAGCTCTGACTTTAGTTTTTACTTCCCCTTCTATGACTGGGGATGGGGGGGGGGGGGAGGAAGATACAGAGACAGAGAGAGAGAGAAAGGAAGGAGAGAGAAAGAGGAGAGAAACAGAAAGATAAGGCAGAGAGAGAAGGAAGGGGAGAGGAAGAGTGGGAAAAGAGAGAATAGAAATGAGAGGGAGAAAATGGAAGAGAATAGAAGGAAGAAAGAGAAAAGAGACAGGAGAGAGACCTAGAGATAGAGGGAAAAATAAGAGGGTAAGAGGCTGAGATAGAGACTCCTCATTCCATTGAGACCATGGCCTATCTGGTATCATCTTACCCTACTTACCTCCTCCCAAATTCCCCCTTAGGGGTTGCTGTGATCAGGCTGACAGGGTGCTTAAAAGAGATTAAAGGTATTTTTCTTGACAGGTTAGCATGAGTGATTGGGAAGAGGTTGGTGGAGGGAGGGGTAACTAAGGCTGAGGGGAAGGAACCTATGAAGAGGTAAGGAGGGATAGAAGAGCCGGAATCAGCTGGTTTCCTTCTGTGTTGTCAGCTGGCTCACTGCTTCTTCAGATTCTCTCTCCGGATGCTTCTCTTCCTACCCTGAGACACCCCTCCTGCCCTGCCCTTCCCCTGCCTTCTATCCTCTCTGCCCTCCTCCATCCTTCCATTCCTCATAGTTCTAGCTCCCTCCTTTTGTCATTCAGCACCTCACTCTCAGAGATCCCTAAGCATGGGGCCATGCCTTCTTCACACTCAGCAGGATACTTTTCAAGGAGAAGGCTTACATGTTTACTTCTTCCCCTTTGCTTACAGCATCTGTACATGAGCTTCATAGATAGGGTGTTCAGAGAAGTCAGAGGGGTGTGTGTGTGTGTGTGTGTGTGTGTGTGTGTGAGAATTGGTTGCTATAAGGAAGCAGGTAGAGAGATGGGGAAGTATAGTTGGACTGAAGAGGAAGCAGACATAGAATACTACTGGCCCCTGGGCCTTTACTTCTCCTCCCCCTCACCCCAAGCCCTAGGTGGGTAAAGGGTTGTTGTGTTGTTTTTTTTTTTAAATGAGGGAGGGTTGGTTGCTGCCATTGGCGCTATTAGCTAGACAGAAGCTTGGGCCTGAGGTCTGGACCTAGGACTGAATCCTAGCATTAGAATGAACTGCTTGGGGATCCCCCACCCTCCAGTTCAGAGGACACCCTTTCTCCAGTATCTTTGATTTTTGGAGACAGCCAGACCATTGCAGCTAAGAATAGCAACAGATTTGTCTAAACAAACACGGCCATCTCCAAGTGATATCATGGCTGAGGGGAGGCGCCCAGTGGGATGATGGGGGGGTGTTGGTCAGTTTGGCCAACAGTCCCCTACACACCCCACCCCCCGTTTTCCCCTCAGCTCTGTCTTCCTGATGAGATAGCAGGGTTGGGAAGGAGCCTGGCTGGATGGGGATCAGACAAGGGATGGATCTGGTCAGTGATGGGGGTGGGGCTATTTTTCCATCTCTGGGCCCAGCCAGATCATCCTGTCCTCCATCTCCAGCTTAGCTGATGCCAGGTCTTTGTACCTCTATGAAAAGAAAGCAAGGAGATCTCATTTGGAGCTGGGGTGAGAAGCTGGAGCCTGGGGGAGGGTAGCAAATGAGGGAGCTGGAGTGGGGAAACGTGAACCTTGGGGAAAAATGGGACTGTACATATAAAGACTAAGATGGGATAAAACTGAGGCTGGGGAGAGCTAGAGGAAGTTTGAGGAACTGAGGAAGGTTGCATTCATGGAGCGATCTAGGAGTCTTGGGAGTTTGAGAAGGGGGTTTGTGTTTGTGGAGAGCCCAAAGAAGAGTTTGGAGCCAGAGAGGACTCTGGTCACATTGAAGGGCTGGTGCAGAGGGTGTAAGGGAACTGTGGAAGCCTTGAGGAAGGGAAAGACTGGCTTTGGGGGGGGGGGTGTAGTTATCTGTTCGGGGCTAGGGCCAAGGCTAGCACATGGATCTCTTCAGCTGCAGCTTGTAAAAGTTTCCCTCGTAGGACACGGCACGCTCCGGCCAGGCGGAGTGGGGGTGGTGGTAGAGAAGACAGGAACTGTTTTGTTGAGGGGGGAGGCACAAAACTGGAAGGGAGAGAAAGCATCTCCATACCCCAGAGGTCATCCTACCAAAGAGGGTGCGTGTGTGTGTGTGTGTGTGTGTGTGTGTGTGTGTGTACTTAAATCTTACTGTACCTATGAATATGTATTGTGTCACTGGGGCCGTATCTGTATGTGTAGATCTGTGTGTGAATGCCAGGTTGTGGCCATTTGCCAGGCTGGCTGGATAGGAGGGGCCAGGATAGTGATTCAGGTGAGGTTCATGGATGTCATGGAGTGTGAAGCTAGAATCTTATTCTAGGGAGGGGATGTAAGTACCATATAGCCAAAAAAGAAGAGACAAGGATTCAAGGCATCAGTCAAACCAACAAGGGACAGGCAGAAAATGGGTTTTCTCTAGGTCAGCTGGGACCAATTCTTGGGCTTAAAATTGAGTAGGCCCTTACAAGTGACACAACAGAGTTATGACCACAGTTCCACAAACAGGCTAGTTGTCCTCCATCCTAGTCTGGTCTTACATGTCCTATTGAGTGTGGGTGAGCAAAGTTCCTGCTGGTATGTGAAAAGACTCAAGGCTCACCTCACAACCGTCTCAGAATTGGTAATCACTTAAGTGCAGCAGGCTGGCCTGAAATTTTATATTGTATATTTCCTTGTATTTGACTGAAAGAGTTATTGGTGTTGATGGGATGTGTTGAGGATGATGGGGGGTGAGAGTCAGGGTTGGAGTTATTGGCAATCGTGATTGGGGATGGATGGTTTGGAGTATTGTTGGGAATAGTTGGATTGTGGGTGTGGGCAATTGATGGGGTACTGGGCTGGGGGGTGTTCTCATGAGTTATCTGGGATTGATGATCCCCCTTTCCTGGTCTCCCTTCCCTCCCCCCACTATTCCCTGTCTCCTGCCAGATGGCCACTCCTGTTCTGTGGGCCTGCTTCGTGGTTCTTGCTGCAGGGGTCGTGGCGTTTGCCCAGAGACACAGCCAGCAAGGTGAGTGACCCTCAGATCTCCAGAGCCCCATGCCCAGTCACAAACTGATACACACCAATAGAAACACACATAGAACATTTACATATAATTATCCGTGAAGAACATACTATGTGTCTTTCTTGTAATACATCCCTGGTTCTAGCTTTCCGTGGTTCTGTGTTGGGACAGCATGACTTTGGTTTGGGGAGAATGAAGGATGCCTCCTGAGCCTGAGCTGGGAGCCAAGACACTGTAGCTGGAGTGACTGAGGTCAGACAGTGAGAAGAACTTTGCCCCCGTTCCTCCAATCTGTGCTCTCAGGTAGCGACTGGGAGACAGAATCATTTCAAGAAAACTGATTTACAGCCTAACCAACATTTTCCATATTCTAGACTCCTAGTTTGACATCATGCAGTCAGGAATCATTGACTAAATAGATGTTTATCTCCATCCTAGGCACTCTTCGTGTACATCACAGAATTAGAAAGCGTGCTCTCTGCCCTTCGGGACTTTGATATGTGAAGGAGGCGTGGCCTTCAGCCTCTTTCACAGAATCTATATTCTTAATTTGGGGAAGGAGCTGGTGTCTCGTTGCCATGGTGACACTGGCTTCACCTGTCATCATAGTAAATAGATAAACAAACAAATGAATAAATGCCATTTGATCCTGGCGTCCCGGAGGCTGCCTCCTCTCTTCTCCGATCCAAACTCTCCCTCCCCTCCTCAGTACCTCCTGTTCTCCTAACGCCTGTTCCCAGTTCCTCTCCTTTGTGTCCTCCCTGATTCTACTCTAACTGCTAATTCACACCCCCCCCCCCCAGCCCCTCCAGCTCTTTCAGTCCCCCAGCTGCTACTGAGGAGGGAAAAGAGAAAAAGAAACTGGTGCAGCAGGAAGGAGTGAGACTAGATTATGAAAAGGCCTTCCTGATAGGGAGGATCAGGACAGCTGACATGTTTTCTCTGTACTGCTGGGGATCTTTTTCCCCTTCTCCAACTAATTCCCCTCTCCTGTCCACCTCCCTTGCTGCCTGACTTCCCTCATGCTTGATGCCTAGTCTTCTCTCTTACAGAGAAAGTCATTATCTTTCTCTCTAAACCGTTTCTCCCTCCTAATTTTCCCGTTACTCTAGAGGCCTCCACCATCCTCCCAGTCTCCCAAGCTCAAAACTGTCATCTTCAAGTCTGCACCCCTGCCACATCCAAGGCCTGTGAATTTCACCTTTGCAACATCTCAGATGCCCCCTTCTCTCATCTGACATTGCCACCAATGTGCAATGGTGCAGGTTCTCCTTACCTCATGCTTGAACTACCACAGTATCCTGCCTGTGGGTCCGCCTGTCTCAGCTCTCTTCTCACTCTCGTCCATACTCCATTCCATCACAAAAGTGATTTTCCTAAAGCACAGGCCAGACCATGTTACCCCTCTATTCAACATGTTCCATCGATTGCTTATCACTTCCAGGATCAAATGCAAAATTCTAGGTTTAGTATTCAGAGCCCTTCATAACTTAGCTCTCCCTTTCTGTCTTTCCAGTCTTCTTGTACCTTAGACCACCCCACACAGTCTTTCTGATCTAGTGGCACCAGCCGCCTTGCTCCTCTTCACACAAGACATTCCATCTCTGAACTCCTCGCAGAGAGGAGACTGAGAATTCATCTTTGAGGAGTGTAGCATCCCTGCTTCTCATCAGGTTATGGATAAGCTATGAGCAAGCTCAGCCTCTAAGATTAGTTGTCCAACTGCTTCCTTAGGGGTCAGGGAAGCACATACCACATACCACTTACCTGGTGGTCTGAGTTCAAAACCCTTGTGGGGGAGGGGCAGTTTGTCCAAGAGAAAAGTGTATCAAAGTCTGAGGGTTCAGGCAGTGGAAGCCCTGCTTTGTGTCATATAGGAAGTTAATTCAGCATCTCCTCCCCTTTGTTTTACAGGTGAGAAAACTGAGGCCTAGAGTGTGAAAGTGACTTTCTAAGGGTTTAGTACCAAACCTGGGACCCTAAATCAAGTCTAAGCCTCCTGACTTCACTTTAATCTAGTTTTCTTTCCACAATACCAAACTGTCTCATGCCGTCCTCTACTTCCTGCCCTATATAATGATGATCTTTTGGAGATGAGAAGATGGAAGTCAGGCCCACTCTGGGCCCACGCAAGAGCTGGCTGGAGGCTCTCTTGGTCCATGGAGAGGATCCTGATATGGTGGCTGCTGTGGGGGGAACATGAGTGTTAATTAGATTTTTCAGGCTGAGCAGTATTGGCTTCATTTTCTGCTCAATAAACTTGTTCCTGGGATCACTCTGACGAGGGAGGTTTGGTGCTTGAAGCTTGATCTGGCCATGGCTCCTTACACCCCACTAATTGCCCCTCTGGCAGAGAGCAGCCTCATGGGGCAACAGAAAGGAAAAGCTGTCTTCCTAGAAAGAGAAGTCGAGATTTGGGGAGGGCTTGAGATACCTGCAGGCCCTGAAATAACATGTCACGTGAAATAGGCATGGCAAGAAGCATTTATTAAGTGCTTACTGTGTGCGTCATAGTGCTAAGTGATAGGGGTGTAAGTACAAGCAAAAAGAAAGTTCCTGCCCTCACAGGAGCTTACATTCAAATGGGTGAAGACAATCTATCAAAGGGGATTGAAGAGGCGGGGGTGGCTCATAGTGGCAAAGGCCAGAGAGTAATTAGAAGGAAGGATGGCCAGCCTGAGCCCATTCCCAGGGAAATTCCAGGGTGAGATGGCAGCTGAGGCTGAGTAGCAGAGTCCAGAAAGTCAGGCACAGATCCAGGAGAGGAATGAAGGTTGGCCAGCCTGGGCCCCTCACCAAGATGGAAACCCTGGGAAGAATTTGCCAGTGGGAGAAGGAAACCAGCTTGGCAGAAGGATATTCTAGGGCAGGGGTGGGGAACCTTCGGCCTTGAGGCCACATGTGACCCTCTAGGCCCTCAAGTGCAGCTCAAATCTGAATTCAGTCAAAGGGCCAGACTTGAAGACCACCACTGTTGGGGGAGGAGGCCCCAGGTGCTGAAGGAAGTTCCAAGGAGAGATGGAAGAAAGAGAGAACAGACTTGCTCTGCTTGGTCCTGGAGAGCAGAATTAGGGACTCATAGGTGGATGTTCCCAGGATGCAAATTTGAGCTCAAAATAAGGAAGACCTCTTCTAACTATTAGAACTATCCTAAAGTAGGAGAACCAAAAAGCTGCGGTATAACCATCGATCTCAGAAGGTAGGAACTTCTCTACCCCAGAGTTACACAATCAGATTTAGAGCTGGAAGGGACTGCAGAGACCATCGAGGGAACTTCCCCCTCCCCCCCATTTTGCTGATGAGGAAACTGAAGCTCAGAGAAGCTAACCAACTTGCTCAAGGTTACAGATGTGGTATTTGCACCCAGGCACGCCGACTCCAGAGCTGTGACTCAGAGGGTACTACCATCTTCCTAGAACCCCAGGCTCCCAACCTAGGGGTCATCCCTGACATCATCCCTTACTATCGCTCACTCCCCGTATCCAATCTGTTGCCAAGGCCTATAAATTTCACCTTTGAGGCATCTCTCAAAACACCCCTTTCTCTCCATGGACACTGTCCCTACTCTGGTACAGGCCCTCATCTCCTCACACCTGGACCATTGCAATTGATGCTGGTGGATCTGCTTGCCTTAAATCACTTCCCTCTCCAATCCATCTTCCATTTAGCCGCTAAAGTGCTTTCCTAAAGCACAGGTCTATGTCACCTCAAACACCGCCCCCCCTTCAATAAACTCCAGTGGCTTCTTATCATTTCCAGGATCAAATACAAAAGCCTCTGATGTTCAAAGCCCTTCCTAATCTAGTTCCTCCCCTCACCTGCACCTTTCCAAGCTTGTTACACCTTACTCCCTTCCACACATTCTTTGATTTAGTGACACCAGCTTTCTTGCCATGCTACAGACGAGATACTTTATCTGTCTATGGGCATTTTCTCTGACTGTCCCCCTTGCCTGGAATGCTTGCCTTCCTCATCTCTGCCTCCTGGCTTTCCTGGCTTCCTTCAAGGCCCAACTAAAATCCCTTGTCCTATAGGAATTTTTTCCTAACCCCTCTTAATCTAGTACCTTTCCTCTCTTCTTTCTCACATATGCTGCGTATAGCATGTTCGTATATATTTGCTTGTTGCCTCCATTATTCTGTGAGCTCCTTGAGGACTTGTATCCCCAGTACTTAGCACAGAGCCTGGCACATAGTAGGCCCTTAATATATGCTTATTGGTTGATTTTTTCCACTGTATCAAAGGCTGATAAGTGCTTGATGGGGATGCATTAGAGCAGGGGTTCTGAACCTGTTGTGTGTCATGAGCCCCTTTAGCAGTCTGGTGTAGCCTAGAGACCCCTTATCTGAATAATTTTTTTAAATATATAAAATAGGGGTGGCTAGGTGGTGCAGTGAATAGAGCACTGTCCCTGGAGTCAGGAAGACCTGAGTTCAAAGCCGGCCTCAGACACATAACACTTACTGGCCATGTGACCTTGGGCAAGTCACTTAACCCCAATTGCCCTGCCTTTCCCTCTCCAAAAGAAGCAATAAATAAATAAATAAATAAATAAAGTGTATGAAATAAAATACATAGGTTTTCAAAGAGAACTAGTTATATGGAAGTACTTACCAAAATGTTTAAAAAACAAAGACATGTTCACAAATCCCAGATTAAGAATGGAGGGAATTTATGGCTAAGATACAGCATAGTTGAGGCAGCACTCTAGGTGACATAGTAGATAGAACCCTGGATTTGAAGCCTTCAGTGACACTGTCACTGAACTTGCCCCAACTCAGTTTCCTCTTTGATTAAATGGAGATAAAAGCTATAACACTTACCTCATAGGATTGTTGTGAGACTCAAAAAAGATAATGCATGCCAAGTACTTTGCAAACCTTAAAGTGTTATATAAATGTTAGTTATTATGAAGTCTGATATTAGTGGGAAAAACTAAATGGTCTCCTAAGGTTCCTTCCAGGTCGAATTCTTCGGAGCTTTCCAAGGTTATGTGCTGTGATGCTAGGATTTAGGGAAGCAAGGAACCTTGGAGATCATGTAGTCTAGTCTCCCTCACTTTATAGCTGATCCTCAAAGTGTAAATGGCAAAGCCAGGGTTCAAATTCAGACTGTTGCTCTTGAAATCTGGGGCTCTTTTCACTCAGTCTCTACATTCTGCTGTCTGTCAGGAGAAGTCTCTGAGTAGGATAAGGGAGAGGAGACATACCTGGGGAAGAAAGCCTTAGGAATACTTACAGATTCAGGTGCAGCTGAGCAGAACTTTGCCCCCTGTCCTAGAGGTGAGACCCAGAAAGGGGATGTGGATGTGATGTCAGGCTGGGAAAACTTCTCTGGGGGGAGTGGGAATCCTGGGTGGAGCAGTAGCCTGTGTAAAGCAGGTGGAAGGAGATGAAGATGACTGTGCTCAGTTTCCTGGAGCTTTTCCTTCACTCAGCTTTTACCTCCTGCCCTCCCCAGGGACCTCAGTGTGCCCTCACTCTGCCCTCTTTGCTTCCCCTCCTGGCTGCTCGATGGTGCTCAGCACTGATGACGTGAGTCACTGTCCCCAAGGTAATGGGCTTTCTTTTCTCTGGCTTCTGGCCCTGCTGCCAGTGGCATCCTCAGGGATGCTTTCTGTACCACAGCGGGTGCAGGGAGGAGTGGGGGAGAGAGCTCCGAAAGCAGAGAGCCAGGGACAAAGGAGGGGCAGAGGGATGGTTGGAGAGACTGTGGGTGATAGGGAAGAGCAGAAAGAAGAGAGAGACAAGTAAAATGGCATACCAGAAAAAGCATGAAATATGGAGGCATTTCTCAAAGGGCAATGCAAAGAGGACTTTAGCTTTTCATCTATAAAATGAAGGATTTGGAGTAAATGAACTCTAAGGCTATTTCTAGTTATACATCTTATGACCTGGGGTTCAATTCTGACTTTGTACTTGGCTATATGTGACCTTGAGTAAGTCATTTAACTTTTCTAAGTCTTGGTTTCCTCATATGTAAAAGGAAATGGTTGGATTAAATGATCTCAGAAATTCCAATTCTTAATCCTATGAGCCTATGAATTGAGAGAGACTTGTAGAAGGAAGATGGAAGGAGGGAGAGAGAGAGCAGGAACACAGGAGAGAGCTTTCGGTAAGGGGAGAGAACTGAGGAGAAGAGAGAGAAAAAAAGAGGCAGAGATTACAAGGGAGCTAGAGAGGGGTATCTCCTCACTCCCTGCTGGTGGGGCACAGATCTGGTTCTTCTAGTCCACTTCCTCCTTCTGGGCTCCAGCTGATTTACCAAAAATATCCTGTGATTCTGGGCTGAATGGGAGCTATGTAAATGTATTTGTAGCTGTGTTGGTCTGAGTGTAGATAAGACTGTGGGTGTAAGTGTATGTATTTCTGAGGATAGATGGATGTCACTGAAGGCTTCAAATCCAGGGGACGATTTCAGAAGAGGGGGTTGCCAGGTAATCGGATGTGCTACAGGGGAGCGTGTGAACTTGGATCTGTTGGTTTTTGTGTTTGCATTTCTTTGTATCTGAGGGCAAGGGTCTTTTGTCCTTTTGAATGGGGACTTCTTCAAGGCTGTCACTCCCTTCTGATCAGTGAAGGTTTACTTCCTGGGTTGTGGCCAGCTTTCCCTTTCATTCCAGAGCTTTTCTCAGAGATTGTGTTTGGGAACCCCCTAGACTAAGGGGTTCTCCAAATAATTGCCCCAGACCCTTTATTCCTACAGCATGGAGCCCTGAGGAGGGGGTGGCAGGTGGTGCTGAGAGTCAGGTGAGATGGATGGGCTGTTGCTGAGATGTGATGACAGCCAGTGGCTGGGGAGGCCCATGGAGGCCTCAATTCATTTCCGCAGGCAGCCCAGGGGATGGATCAGAAATCCAGTTTGAACCCTGGGCGCCCTAACCTTCTGCTCCTCTACCATGCTTTAGAGTCCTTGGCCTGCCTGTCCAGCCTCCTCCCCCACACCTTGGGCCTCAGTCATCCAGGCTTTCCCTGCTACTTCCTTCACATGCTCCCTGATCCCATCACAGTTTTCCTCACCCAGCCCCATGGTCTTGAGTTGAGGGGGTGGGTAGCTATAGACAGAAGAGTTAGAACCAGTGAGGGCCAATCTCTCCATCTCTCCTCCAGGCACAAGGCAGCTTTGGACATAGAGCCTTAGGGCTACAAGGCATCTACTTTAGAGTTCTACCCTCATTTAAGAGATGAGGAAATAGGTCTAAAGGGGTGAAGAGACTTGTCTAAGGTGGCGGTGAATCAGTGGTAAAACCAGAACTAGTACCCATGTCTCCAGATTTCCTGTCTAGTACTGTTTCTGGGAAAACTTTGGAATAGGGTCAAAGGCAAATGGAGTTCTCTAGAATTCCATATCCCTGCGACCAGGCCCATAAGCCACATAGTTGGGAGAGTCTGTCTCTGGGGCTGAACTTCTTTTGCTAGGACCTGAACTACTCTAAGGTTATCTCTTTCCCCCTCTTCCCATCGGTGTGGGGTACAGCCTATCTATTCTAAAGGATGCTTGCTTCCCTACATGGGTTGAGGGTTGGAAAAGTGGATGGGGATAGAACTGAAAGTGGGACAGAGTAGGAGGGTGAGTAGAGCTGTGTGTTCTTTGTAGGATTCACTTGATTGAATTGGTGTTTGTAGGGTTATCCTAAGAGGTGGTGTTGGTTATCTGTGGGGTAGATCTCCTTAAGTTCTGATCTCAGGAACCACAGATCCTGACTCTGAGCCTGGCCCCACAGAAGGGGCCAAAAGATGCTCTTCTTTGACATACAACAGGACCAAGTCACCAAGAAGTTCTCTCCTTGAAGTAGCTTCTTCCCTTGAAGTTCCCCTTCAGACTGGGGCTATTCAAAGATGGGCCACATCCCCTTCCCTGCCCCCCTCAATAGACTTGGGGCTCCTTGTAGGTAGGAGTGTGGTTTTTTTCTCCCTTTCAAAAGAAACAGAAGACGAAGAAAGGGATTCTCCTTGGACAGGAAGGTCAAAAGAGTGGTTCCTACCTCTGGTACTAGGACCATAGCCTTCCTTTTCTTCCTTCTCCACCCCTGCACCCCCCTCCACAAGCCACAACACTTACACAGAGCTCCGTTGATTAGGAACAGAGAGTGTTCATTCCAGCTTAGCTGTTCTGGATATGCTATCCTCTATCTGATGGGTTGGAATATGAGTCTCTGTATTACATATTCACATTCTCTATTCAAGGGCCATCTTGGCTATTTGAGTTTGTGTGCAGTATAAGGACATGTGAGCTAGTCTTCATGGTGAGACTCACTGTACCTCTCCCTGTATGGAGACTCTGGTGTAACTGTGTGACTAGTCTTACTATTAGTGGGCTGTGACCACATGGGTGTGTGTGACTGCATGTATATTGTGTGTACCACTGTTGTTTTAGATGACATTGCGTGTGGTATCCTCCCAGCCCCTTTCTCTCCTTGTTCCCTTTGTTTTTATGACCTCATCTTCTCTGTCTCTCTCTTCCTTTCTCCATCTATCAATCTTTTCACAACTAATTCTTTTAAAGACTTAGTCACAGTGTCAAGGCCAAGAACTCTATACCCTTTCTAATCTACTGTGCCCCTAGTCTCATTGTCTCCCCTACCAATGTCAATTTTACTGACTCCCTGCTCTGAACCTACACTCGATCTCCCCCACTGTCTCCCCTGCCTCACCCCCCCCCCAGGCCAGTTTCACTGATTCCGTTGTCACCACCCTCCTTATTTCCTTGCTGTTGTTAGCCTCAATGTCCCCTGATGTCAGTCTCACTGATTCCCTCCTGTACCCCCAACTT